>OZ020510.1:15169656-16374947 GCA_963971375.1 Platycheirus rosarum | reverse complement strand
TTGAGACTGTTTCGGCCATAGTCTTGTACAACAGCAGCTTAGTTCTTATGTTAAGATTTTTGGAATTGAGAAGCCTCGACAGACAAATCCATCCATCCATCCATCAGGAAGCTTCAAGGACTCGACAGATTGGATTTTAGCAGTCTCCCGTTTATTTCTTCTTCAACATTGTTATCGGTTTAGGGATTTCATTACTTCAAATTCATACTCTGCTGCCCTGATTGTTGGACCAACACTTCTCGCAAACACAGCCACCTTGATTTTTATTTCATTATTATGCAGCCCCAGGGTTTGTGCCGCCTGCTCGATGGATGAAGGAATTTTTGTAGAGCTTCTTGACTTCTTTCGCAATGTCGATGTGGTCTGCGTAAGCTAATATCTGGCTTGACTTGGTGACGGTAGCCAGTCCCAGAGTCGCGGATTGCTTTCTTCCACGTCAGTTTGAAAAACATTCATAGGCAATAATCGACCTGAAAATTCTATCAACGAAATCTCCCATTCATACAGGATAATTACGATTATTAACGAACAATTCTTACCAAGAATTGGCACTGATGAAAAGAATGTTCTAAAAAAAACTAACATGTGTAAGCACTACAGAGGCTGGCTTATAGACACTAGACAAGCCCAATTTTTGCTATTAAAGGGATAGGTTTTTTCGACAACCCTACCCGACAACATGATTGTAACATAACCAGCACTCCTAAGTCTAAACAGTTAATGCCCGAGGCAGGTAGACAATACTATTTGCTTTGGGTGTTTTCTAGTCACCGGGGTTATGACCGACCTCAAACAATAAAAGGCTTCCTAGTATGTTGTATACATATAACCCATCAGTGTAGAAACCTCCATGAAAGTTAGAAACAGAAATGTCAGCAAAATCATTTTTGGCATCAGTTCAACCTATTTTTTTTAAATTTATTTGTGTTTATAATTTGCTAACAACATAAAAGAAACCCATATAGCTAGGTACATAGATATTTACAAACCCCAAATACCTTCCAACCAATAATCAGTTCGAGCTCCAAGTCTCTAAAAGCTTATTTTGAGTCATCCATCGAATTTCTAAGCGTTGATCTCCATCATTTTCTCTTACAATAGATGCTCAGCTCATATATAAATAGGTAGACCTGTGGTAAACAATTTGAATAAAACAAAAAAAAAAAATGTTGCCAAAACCAGAATAGCCTCCAGAGATATCTTATACACCGCACCTACACCATTCGCCAGCAGCAGTACACACCTTATCCATTAAAAACTCCAAAACTGTTTGAAGTTTTTTTTTCCTTACTTTTACTTTGGCTTCTATCTTCTTTCTTTTAGTTTGTCATTTGCTAAGAATTTTGATGGCCAAAAATAAATAACTTAATTTTTTTTTATGTCTTCGTCTGACGAAATTTTCTGTGGATCTCCTTTAAGAAAAACAGGTTTTCTTTCTAGTCTTGTTTGTCCATTTTAAATTTCGCACTCATTTTATATTGTTGGTTTTTTTTTTCTTTGGTGAAATGCTTTCAAGTGGATTTTTTCTTTTTTTTTTCATTTTGGTTTTTAGAAAACAAAATTATCATTTCGATCTCTGCTATAAGGATTTTTTTGGTGGAGAAATCTTGATTTTCTTGTTGCTGTGGCGTCGACTTTGACTAACTTAACTGAGTCCCGCTTGGATATCGATTTTTTTTTGTCGAGTACTAATAGGTATTCTCTCCCCTCTTAGTGGAAGAAGTGTTTGAGAGTGAATCTCTTTTTGAACAAAGGAGCGAAAATTGCGCTGTAGTTAGGGATCATTTTTTTTCGTTTCAGAGTTCCCCAGTTGAATTTTCCTGAATATCCTATAAAGGGGGTTGGTCTGTGAGGCGCAACCTATTTTCCATTCTTTACCTATAAAATCAACCTACACATGCATGGCTACCAAGCTATAATGGATTAGATCATCTCAACCCTCTTCAGAAGTGGGATCTTCCTTTGCGAAATTCTACACCCCTAACTGTGGTGAATGATTATTTGGGGATTAAAAATGTAGTTTTTTGTTCCTAAACTTTTTTCGTTCGCATGGCTATATTTTCAACAACACAGTGATGAGGTCCTTGGAAGGTTGCCGCTTGCCTGGGTACAAAAGGATCAAAAAATCCCTTTGTTCTTTGGGTTGCTATGTATACAGAACACAGTGCAACGAAATTAGAGAGGGAAAAAGGGATCGATCTCTTCTGTTCGCCCTCGCTTCAACAACCCCAACACATGAAAAAAAACGCCAGTTTAGTACACTTTTCCTTTATCGAACGCGTGTATTCCATTTACACAAACATACAACGCCGCTGTCTATTTATGTATATTATGCGTGCGTTCTAAAGCGCATGTGTTTCGACCCAAATGTTAAGAGTTTGGGCTTAGGCATTGGGCTGAAGGCTGTATAAAGAAGAGGGTAGCCGGGAGAGACGGCAACAGAGTGGGTATTATGTGGGAAAGGAATCTTCTCTAAGTAATGTTGTTGCTGTTTGGCCAGCAGCTAGAGCTATAGCCAGACCATTCGCATTATCCCCCTGTGCTGTGTGCAACTATAGTTGCCGTTATATCTAAGTAAGTTCGCTGGTGTGTGGTGTTGTATTGTGTTCTGCTTCACCTAGGGTTTAGGTAAAAACCCAAAAAAAAACTTGTGTAGTTAGGTATAGCTCTATACCTACCCAACGGATATCGTCTCCCAGCTGGGGTATCTTTCATATTATTGATCGTTCGTTTCGTGGTAGGTAACTGGAATAAAACTATAGTAGGTAAACTCAACAGCAAGCTGCTGCTGCCGCTGGTTGGTGTTCATCGAAAACGAAAAATTTGAATAGCCAGACAAGAGCAGCAGCACTTTATGAGACGAGGCTGTGTGTATCTGGATTTTTACAACATCGAATCCAACGCGACCGGTAGGCAGATGGGATGGCAGGAAACTCCAAATTGAATTAGAGAGATACCCTTTTGCTAATTTAAGTTTTTCCTTCCCTCTTTTGCTGCTTTGGAAAAAAAAGTAAGCAAAAGGGGACTTAATTTTATTTGGCTGCTGTTGTGGTGGGCCCTCGGAGGAAAACGGGTTTTTATTGTCAAAAAAAAAAAAAAAAAAGTAACTTCTTTTGGCGAATTAGGTACGAGAAACCAGTTTACAAAAACATTTGGTTTTTGGATACAAATAGATAAGAAATGTACCAAAAAAAAATGAAAAATCGGAATTTCCAGTTTGATGGGTTTTTTTGTTGATAAAGACAAAGCCAAAGCTGGCTGAGATCTTTCTCAAGTCTTTCTCTCTGTGGTATTGTGTAGCATCGCATTGCGGCATCTTCTTACCTAACCTATACGACAATTGATTGTTTATAGCTTTAGAGATTTGTCGTGCACTTCTCTCTCTCTCTCTATAAAAGTGGTTGTTATTGTTGTCGTCGTCGATAATGTATGAACTTGACCTTCAGAAATTACCGGTGCAAAAAACAAATAAAGCTTTAAATTTATCACAACGTTGGAGCTGATGATGAAGTTTGTTTGCTGCAACTTTTCATTCATTTTATTGTCTTTTTAAATCATCAGGTTCTTGGATTTCCCTGTTTACAGGAAAACTAGCTTCTGAGGTTCATTACGTGTCTTGATGTTACTAGGGATGAGCTTTCTCCTGTGTTCCCTACGTTAATTGATAATTAGGAGCCACCCCTACATGCACAATCAGCAGCCATAAAAGAAACTGCACATAGAAACAAAGTCGAACTCGCCCCCGCCTAGGTATGAGTAGGTAGGTAACCCTACTCCTCTATTACCTACCTAATTAGTTTTTTTTTCTGAAACACAAAACACATTTTAAAGGTATTTACAAATCTACCTGCATTTACATAGGTACCTACCTACATACATGCATTTTAGAGAAGTATCGTCATTTTCTGTGAAGCATTAAAAATTAACAAACGCTGACTATGAGAAGCTTGTGTTGCACATTTGAGTTGAAATTTATTGCAATTGCATGCATGCAAGCAAGCCAAGCAAACAAACCATGTGGCTTTGTGCTATATTGATGATATGGTGAGCTGTTATAGCATTTTATGGGCCGCACAACACACCATACCACATACAAACTAAAAATAATCGTTTATTGAATGCTGTAATAACTAGTAATAACTTAAGTATACAAACATATATGTACCTATTATGCGCGCGTGCATGATCATTAATTTTAGTTTTTGATAAAAAGATAGTTTTTGTTTTTCATTTTCAATGCACAGGGGTGTCAAAGTACACGATTGCTGGTGCATGTTTGAAGGTTATATAAAATCTATATATTTTCAAAACGATTTGAAGGTTGTTTGAGGTAGAAGAGTTTATTGAAACATTTCGTTTGTCAATAATTCACTTATTTCCACTTGTTTTGCAAAATCACTCATTCAATGTATACCTAGGTATTGTTGACAATATTGAATTCGATGATCCAGAACCTGCATTTACTGCAACACTTTAACTGCCAACAACGAAGATCTCTCAATCTCTCTCTATTTGCAACAAAATGCTCTAAAAGTTTTGGCCACAATGCCAAATTTTGGGACTGATCTTTCGTCAAAACTGTTGGCCGGCCACCATGTTAGTCTTGGCCTAGCATCTCGCCATACACTTTGAGAATTTCACTGAAGGCTCTAATTTGTGTTTTCTCAGTATGCGATCTTAGTTTCAGTTTAATGCAGGTCAACATCCGGCCACCAGATCCTTAGGATGTAAAATAGACAGTGTAACAGATGTTAGCAGAGCATTTCCATGTTTTACATGCTTAAAATAAGCACGAATTTCACGTTGGATTGAGACAATTTTAACTTTCTATGAATCGATCATTTGCCGGAGTTTTACACATGAGAAACGTTTTCAATTGCGCGCTTTGTTCATTCTGTTACTGACATTTTAGTCCGCGTCAATCCTTTAACCAGCGGCTTCTGCTTCTGCTGTAGCGATTGACAAATTTGTTTGAGAGTACCGAAACAGATATCTACAGCATAGTCCAAATATGTAGCTTAGCTTATCAAACGGTCTCCATTGGATAACCAAGTGATTCGCTTGGACTAACCGTGACAATCCTCAATCTCCATAGAGGATATAGTCTTCAGCTTCAGATTAACCTAATGCTGTTGGCGTTAATCTTTAGGCCAGCCGCCTATCCAGTCTGCTATAGCGATTGAAATATTTGTTTGAGAGCATTTGACAGGAAATAGATATCGCAGTATAGTCCAAATGTCTAAAGGCCCACTACGATGGACCATCGCAACCATCGTGTAGACGACTGGATGGCGTCGAATAGCTTATAGCGATGGCCTCCGATGATCAAGGGCCCGCATGTGGCCCCCACTTTACAAAAATACAAAAAACTGCACATCACAATAGCGTGGCGATTTGACTTGATTTCTTTATTAATTGTTAGTTTTAGGAGGCTATGTTTTACATTCAAGTCCCTGAAACAAATATCTTCGACTGAAACCACCTATGGGCTATGATCCTCAAACACAGTACTTGTTTGTCATTAAAATTTTATCTCGAAATAAGACACAAAATATGCTTTTTCAAAAACATATATACCTACTACACAATCTGTCATAACGAACAAGCAGCGAACTGGGAGACTTGTGGTGTCATCATAATCATACCTGTCTAAGAATAATAAGATACATTTTTTCAAATAATAAAAAAAAACCTGCTCTTGTGATTTACTTGTCCTATTTTTGTTTTTTTATTTTATTATAAATGCCTACTTACTCAAGATACAAAATAATTCCTCCTTTTCTACCTACTACGACCGTGTTCAACATGACGTTCTTTGTTTTACTTTTATTCGTTTGTTTAATGAAATCAATCAGTTTTTTTTTTATTAAGCCCTGACTTTCCTGCAGATGCCTAATGCAATTCATATGACGTGCAAATAATAGGTTATACCAAAGTTGTCCAACTTGTCTGCCTTGACAAAATTAAAAAAAAAACTTAAGCACCCATACCTATCAATGTGTTCATATCACAAACATGCAAGCATACTCACACCAACCCCACTTAAGGATTTTTATCTTTTTTTTTTATACTGAAAAATCAATATTCTCAATGAACAACTTTTCCCGTTGCATTTTTGTACTTCCTTATTCCTATACATACATTTCTCTTATCCCCTCTTTTTTTCCAATTCCACTTCAAAGCCAAGGCTAGATCTAGCCAGGCCATACAACAATGTGATTCCTAAAACACCCTCGTTTAAAAGGAATTATGGCTCCAGTCTATATTCAAAAAAAAAAAGGTTTATGTTATTATAATAAAGAAATTCTGAAAACTTCTACTTATCCACATTTTATGGTTTTGTTCCTCTGTTCATTTTTACAACTTGGGGAAATGGGAAAAATACATCCGATCAAAAAAAAAAGAAGAAAAAAAAGATTCCTCACTGGGGATGTAAAAAGGGACAAAAAAACACGGTTTTTCCATATCATTAAGATCATCAGGGTTTCAGTTTTCGAAACGGGGCGCACATGCGCAGGTAGAAGGAATTTAACTAACGCCAAAGAATTAAGGACAACTACATCACACACACTCATACACACATTTCGGCATTAATAACAAATAAAGGGAAAACTCTAATCGATTACGGAACGGAACTTGTTTTCATTTTATTCGTGCCTCCAACTCCAGTCTTCTAGTGATCGTGAAAGTGGTTGTACACGAGGAAGTTTTATAAGTTTTGTGTTTTTCCATTTTTGAATATTTCAACTATTTTTTGCACTGACGATTTCTGAGGTAAATTTTGGTTTTTGTTAAAGTTTATTAAAACTGTATCTCTAGTTTAAAAGCTTTCCTTTGATCGAAGTCTTAGTTGTTCTAAAAATAAAACTGTTTCCAAAACTTGGGATGTAAGACGATGTTTTATTCCAAATTTAGTGATGTGTTGTTAAAGCTTGAAGTTGTTAAGGCTAAAAGTATTGTTTGTAGCTAAGCTTACTGTGGAAAAGCATTTTGGGTGATCTCCTGAAGAATATTGTTAAATTGTGGTGCTTTTAACTCTGTATTGATACCAACTTATAACCAACAAAAAAATACTTTACGGGCTTTGCAATACGTTTTGAGAATATATATTGTTTTTTAAAAAAAATAGTTAATCTTCTAGATTAACGTATGGTAATTTTTTTCTTGGCGTTCCATGTGTATACCAGAACAAGTTCATTATTTTGAAAAAGTGAATCAACTTCCTTCTAACTTTGTTTAACTTTGCCATCATTTTCCCAAGAAGTTCCCTAACCGGTGTGTTATATGGCTGCAGCAGTTGATCCAATTTTTAACAAAATTAAACCACCAGCAAGAAAAAATTAAAAAAAAACTTCAATTATTCATAATTAACAAAGAACAAAGTTAATAACTGTTTCGTGTTATGTCCAGTTTCACAGTCCGGGCTTAAACCCCAGTTTAATTAAACCTGAACGAGAGTTTGAACTTTTAGTTAAACTTGTACGGTTTCACTAATTTTTCAGTAAACTAATCGCAGTTTGAGCGAATCTGTTAGATCAAAGTTGGTTTCGAAGTGTCGAAATAATTATTATGAATACAGAACAAGAAATAATCCGATTACCGGATTTTGTGATAGGTTCTTTAATTTTCCAGCAACAACCTCATTCTTAATTTTACTTTTTGAATTTTGGATCGATATCCTCCAAAACAATAATTGAAGCAGAACGCTTCGACATTCGAAATCCCTTAAAAAAAATCATCATCATTTTCATAAATGAACATTTTTTTTTCAAATTTCCTCGTCACTCATATCATTAGAATCATTTTCAGAATTCCGAAAGCAATTAATAAATTCAACATTTTTATCTTAAAAATATAAATTTAGTTTAATGCACACTAGTTTAGTTTAAGTTTGTATCTCAAAATTCAAAATGGCTGATTCTGTTTTCAATGAAATTAAACGAAATCTTAAACGTCATATTAAGCCTGTTTCCGTACTCACACAAATCTACCCAAAACTACCCATATCTACCCAAAAAGTGTTTTACTTTCTTCTGGCACGAAAATACCAGACATTTTTCCATTTCTCCTTAAGCAAGAATCTACCCGAACAATTTAGCTACTGCAGATTTCTGATTGTTCCATATCCGATGCTAGCGTTCGATTCTTCATACGAGGTTTTATGGGCTGCCTTTCTTCCTTCGCGTAAGGGTTTTCTTGGTCGACACTCAACTTTTTACGATCACCGTTATGTATATGATCAAGGATAATTCTTGTATGAAAAAAAAATTATTAAAATTCCAAAAGAACCAAGCATCAGGATAATGTATGCCATTAACATAGGGGTATGTGCCATCCATAAGTAATGACATGACCTAGCTAAAGTTAAGTGTCTCTAAGGTAAAGGTAGTAATCAAAAGCCGATTTAAATCAATCAATATCACTACTTTCCAAAGGCTTTCTGTTTATAAACGACCTTCTGATTTCACTGAACTGGCTTCACTTGTTTTTGCAGAAAGCAATTTCATCTGTAAGTGATAAAACGTAAGACAAGGATTTGGGGTATTTTGATGATTGTCTTCGTTCTTTAAAAAAAAAAAAACGGTTCCAAGAAATTCACTTGCAACCATTGTTTTGTCGGAAGTTATACAAAAGTCCATTCTAAAAAGATGGTTTAGTCATAATAGCAGGAATTCTTCTTCAAAACAGCTTTAACAAATGCTTGTTTCTTTCTAACCACACAATCTCATGAGCCATTTGGCACAGATTTTAAGTTTTATTCAAATTATGATATCTATTGTTTATGAAAGCAGAAATAAAAAAGAAAAAACCTTTTTAAGAAAAAAACAAACAATCCTTCAAAACCTTGTAAACATTTTAACTAAAAGTATTCTTTTTCTTCTTTTATTTCCAGGCGCAACACTCAAAACCTGACCACCAACAACAACAACAAAAACTACTAAATTTTAGTATACAAATCAATTTTGAAAACAACGCAACGCAAAAAAAAGTCATTTGAATGAATTTTGTATTTTTGGAAACGTAATTTTCTTTAAAATTTCCCCAACACCACCACCTCCCCTTTAAATAACAAAAAAACAATGGATGACGACCAACAGTTTTGTCTACGGTGGAACAACCACCAGAGTACACTTATAAGTGTATTCGATACACTATTAGAAAATGAGACGTTGGTAGATTGTACGCTCGCGGCTGAAGGAAAATTCCTCAAGGCACACAAAGTGGTGTTGTCAGCATGCAGTCCTTATTTTGCTGTAAGTTTAACGAAAAATAAAAAACAATTATAAAGAAACACAATTTTTCATACTTAAATTTCTTTTTTTTTTAGACACTTTTATCGGAACAGTATGACAAACATCCGATATTTATTCTAAAGGATGTCAAATATCAAGAACTTCGAGCCATGATGGATTATATGTATCGTGGCGAAGTGAATATATCACAAGATCAGCTAGCTGCCTTGTTAAAAGCTGCCGAATCTTTACAAATTAAAGGTTTGTCAGATAATCGAACTGGCAGCGGGAATAGCAGTAGCGGTCTTGGGGGTGGTAGTCAGCAACAACAAAAAATATCTGCCGAACAACAACAACAACAGCAACAGCAACACAAGCATATAAGTGTACCTGCTAAATTGATGAGTGGCAGTAGTGCGTCTGCTGGTTACACATTGGAACAAACAAAACGTTCACGTATTGGGCCATCATCAATTGATTCACAAGATTTGTCTGGTTCCAGAGAAGGTTCATCTAGTCCAACATCGAGGAGACGGAAAAAAGTTCGACGCAGGAGCATTGAAAATGTCATGGCCGGTAAGTTATCTAACTAGAATTTTTTGATAAATGTTTGTAAAACTGGTTTTGGCTTATCATTTGAATATAAATTAGAAATTCTATACTACCAAACAAATTACTCCTTTCCATGTCTGTGACGTGTTTTAAGATACAAAAAAAATCATCCTTGAATTCAGTATTGCAAACTAACCCCTCGTAGTTTTCAACCCAAAAGTTTATGTGTGTATCCACAGAAAAAATGTTGCAGCTGTTACATCCATTACCGTAGTAACAATCTCCGAGAAGGGGTGGAAAATCTACGGGATATCCCTAGTTGTAATGAATAATCGTCCAATTTCATGCGAATAGGGAGTCCCAAACAAATGCTTTCAATTTATTCACAAAGATGGCTAATTCAAGAGAGTGCGTAGATTTTAATCCTTGATTATTATTCTTTATTACTTCATTTTGGTTAGATTTTAATCAAAAATCTTTTTTTTTTGAATAAGGGATAATGTTATGTACTGTTATATACGAATACCTATTACATAGATTTCTATTGATGCAAATGATGGAACACTTCCTGGCACGGCACGTGTACCCTAAATAGGGTGGATCGTTAATGAAAAAGCGGATTTGAAAAATCCAAATAACAGGGTAAACTATGCATAATGTTTTACCCACTAACCATGGTTTGCATATGTTTAAAAAACATACAAAAGTCTCTTAGTTTCGAGACATTAATGCTAAATTTCTTACGAGATTTTCTAAATAGAATACGTTGTGCCACTCAGAAGTCAGTTAATGTTCCCATTTGAAATGGATAGGTTGGCCCGCGAAATTGTATTTCTTTGGCAATAGCAGTGTATTAAAACAACAAATAAATGGCATACAAAGTTTTTGATTACTATTCACTATAATTTTCGTCACCCCTTAGGGATGATTCTCGTCCCACTGAACTGCCTTAAAATATGGTATGCCTCTTTGGTCTGCAACGCTGGCGTCCGCAAACGCCATAATATGAAATATTGTTTGAATGTTCATCATATATCACTCCAGGTATAGGTGTGAGGCATATATAAAAGTGGTTAGTATATTTGTCCCCTTTTTCGTCATCATTCTTTCGCATTGGGAACCGTGTAATAATACATATAAGGAAACCATATTATTTAAAATATCACTTAAACTGCTGGTAACACAACATTATACACATAACGAACCTGTTGGCAAAGGTTGTCACTTCTGTAGAGCTTTTTGCAGTGCTTTTTCCTGCTCTTTGTGACGGCCTGTGTGATTTGTTGAGTGTTTTGCAATATTGCCAATAGAAATGTTCATCATTTGGTTTTGTTTCTGGACGAGTATGCGTAATTAAGTAAAACGTCTTGAAAAGAATTCTCCGCGGTGTCTTGTTTGATACTGATAAATTCAATATCATCATTGGTGCTACAACCGGGATTCGGTCCGTGCCTCGTTCAAAAACTGCGTACATTCCGATTGCTGGCCGACGTTATCTAGTTGCGCACCCCAAGGCTTCGTTTCGCCCTGGCCTACGCCATCCTTAACGTAAGCAAGGTCGCCCACGTTGTCTCCTACCACAAAAAGAACTGCAAAAGAATCCGAGCTGGTTCCTCTTCGCCCATACAAGCCGCCCAGCCCACCGAGTCTACCGAGCTTATTTTTTTTTTACAACATCTGCTTCGAGATAGATTTCATTCAATTTACCCAAGTCTCGGTTCCGTATACAAGTCGTGCTAAAATCATAGTTTTGAACAGCAGCAGCTTAGTATTTATGGTAAGGTATCTGGATTTGAAGAACCTTGACAGACACAGACTATACAAGGTTTTTTTTTTGAATTTTAGCAACCGCCCGCGGATTTCTTTCTATTGCTATCGGCTGCTACTTTGGACTCAATTTGATTGCATTACTTCAAGTTTATGCTCCACTAACCTGATTGTTGGACCAACACTCCTCGCAGACGCAGCCACCATGTATGAATTTGGTTTTCCCTTCATCATAAATGTGCAGCCCCAAATCTTGTGCCGTGTGCTCGATCTGAATGAATGTGTCTTGTACTGCATGTTGACTTCTGCCGATAATGTCAATGTCATCTGCATGAGCCAATATCTGGCTGGACTTGGTTAATTTGTTGACCTGCCAGCGTCACGGATTGTTTTCTTCAACGCCAAGCTTAGGAGGATGCAATTCGTGTCATTTTATTTGAGATGCAGAATTCTCTCTGGTTATCTATCGTCGGCGTCTTTAAAGTCTTTAAAAAGATAATATGTTTGAATGTAAAATTGCAGACTTTTCCATCACCTGCCTAAGGGAAAAGGAGATAGATACAATATGATGATCCATAATAATCCGATATGGGCAGTAGTAGGATTTTCCATAACATAGACACCTCGGTTACGCAATTCTGTTTTTCATAGTTTATGCAAAAGCTCTTCTTATTGCACCATGGTTGATATGTTTATTTTACTTAAATAAACTCAGATTCGAAATGCACACCGTCATTGACAAATTGAGACACAGTCGCCTATGCTATACCGATAGTTGTTGACTCGATGCTTGTCCCACTTGGTTTAAATGGTTGTGAAGCGTTGATTCGTCACAAAGAGCCAGTAATTCATCGCCATTTTATTATTTTTGCGGTACATTTCACGTTGAATGGAGTTCCCTTGTCTACGACCTAGTAGGAACTAGCAAAACTCCAAACTGGGGCTCACATCCTCCAAAACAGGACATAATGAAGAGTACTTCAAAGAATTAAATTAAACTATTCAAAACCCCAAAAAACCATTTAAAATTAAGCCTCATTTCTTTTACGTTCGATAACTAAATATTTGTTTTCTTTTTACATTTCCAGATAATCATGATAATTCAAACTCCTCACAAGTTATCCAAGCTGGTACATCATCAATAGTTCCAACAACAAATGCTACCGGAACAATAACTGCAATGTTACCAATTGTTGGCAGCGGTGTAGCTGGTACAACAACAACCATTGCTGGTGCCATTGCCTCAACTGTTGCAGCCGCAACCACATCACTCCAACAACAACAACAACAAACAGCAGCAACCGCAGCAGCAAATATTATAACCGCAAATGTTACCAAAAAGACTGAAAGTGTGAAAATGGGAAATACCGATGCCATGAATGCCACCGTTACAGCCGTTGAAAATATCCAAGATGAAAATGCCGCCGATTCTGTAGATGAAAAAGAAATGATGATGAAAGAAAAACAAAATCATAAACGACCAAAACATCATCATCATCATGAAGGTGGGGCAACATCAACTGGCAAAGAAGAAATTGTAATCGAACCAAAAAGTGAATACGACGATGAGGGCAACGATGAAACTGTCGAAGATCTGACATTGGACGACGAAGAAATGGGTCTCGAAGATTTAGATCATAATGCTGGCCCCAGTCATGGTGGTGAAGGATCTAGTCAAGGTGAGTGATGATGAACAACAAAAAAATCAAAAAACCAGTTGTTATAAATTTTTTTTTTTTTTAAGGTTATGCACAATGGCAAGTCGACAGATCTCAGGATGAAGTATTTATGGCCGCACAAGAAGCCCAACAACGGGATCCACAAGGTAGGTCAACAAATTTATTCCATTTTGACACGAAAAAAACAGTCAAATATGAAAAAGCGAAATGAGCACGACAGATAAAACTTTATTTTTTTTTTAACTTTTAAAATTAAAAGATATTTAGTAATTGGTTTGAAATTGCAAAATGAAGAAACAAATTTTAGAATGTTGTGTAGAGTTTTTTTTTTATTTTTTTTGTTTTAATTTTTCTTTTGTATTTAGTTTTGTTTTTTTTTGCGAAAATAGTATTTCATTTGAAAAAGTATCTTGTACGACAAAGAAGAAAAGAGAATTGCACTCCCTTTTTTATTAGTCGTGCTCCATAGCTATGAAATTCAAGTGAAATTGGAGAGTTTTTTAAAGAGTGGAGACTTGAACAAAATACAATCATATCCCAATGGTAAGAAGGGGATTTATTAATTCAATTAATCTCTTAATGCATCCACTCCCCTCTCCCATCTCAGTTGAATTTCGACTATTTTGCAAGAAATCTTTTAAAAGTAAATATTTATTGATTTTGGTAATTTTTGGTGTTTGTGTAGCATTTTGTTATGAATTAAAAAAAAAAAACAATAGCCATTAGTCCAGCATTAATCAACTGGAATGGAGAACTCCCGCATTTGTTTGTTTTTCATTCATTTGAATCGTCTCATTGTCAGACTGAAAAAAAAAAATACATAAAACGCTTTAAACTCCTTCCACTTGATTAAGAGAGACTTGACGCACATATATTTACTTACTTGCTCTCTTTTTTATTGAAAACATTTGAGATTGGTAAAAAAACTAAACATTTTTTTTTCTTTAATCAAATTACTAATCCTTGAAGAAATTTAAGAAAATCAAAAAGTCAAGCAATTTTTTTTTAAAACTAAGCGAACAAAATTTGCGAATGTTAATATAATAATCAGAAAACAAAAAATAACATAACAACAGTACCTACTACTTACAAAAACGTCGCATTTGCTTTGAAAAATAATTACAAAAAAAAAAGTTATATCAATATACCAAGTGTTAAAAAGCTTTTAAGAAAAATACGAATTTTGTTAAATAATTTTAAAAATGTTAAAAGAAAAAACAAAATGTTTCCAAAGGTGAAACGTTGGCCTCTTCGACAAAAAAAAATTATACAAAGAAATCATTTTTGCTGTGATATATATATATATATATATATATAATTATGTATTTTATATTGACAAACACATATTAATTTAAACAAAAATACGCATGCATTATTTTCTTCTATACAAATATTTACTTTAACATTCATTTTTATTTTTTTTTAATAATATTTTTATGCTTTTGGTTGACGGGACTATTTTTTTATCTGAACTTGTTTTTTAGTTAAGTCTTTTTTTATATATAATATATATACATTTATGATTATAAATTCTGTACACAATGTTAAGAACAATAGTAGAAAAGCGTGTCGGTAAAAAAATCGGTAAAAAAAGAAAAGAAGAAATATTTCGTTCGCAATGCGTTAGAGTACTTTGGGTTGCCACTCTTGGTGGATTCAACCGTTTTCTGTGTTTAAGTGTGTCTGTTTCATAAAAAGTTGTGCAAAACAAGTGTTTTGAAGCGGAAAGAAGTCAAGAAGTCCGAGGCAATCACTTGCTGCCAGAGTTCCCGATCGCAGTTTGTTTGCAGTATCATCGATAGGTGGAGTATATTTTGTAGCTGTGAATCGTATTGGTTCACAGTGAGGTAATTCTTCGGATGTCATCGTCCCCTTCGCTCAGCTTCAGCGATTGTCTTCTTGCAACAAATCTTCACACCCGTCATCACACATAAATCAACAGGTGAGTATGTCTCTAGTCAACAGTATCGGTTGATAGGGAAAAACATAAATTTTTTGAATTTAATTTTAAGTTTTATTTACATTTTTATTTAAAATTTTATTATTTTTTGATACAAAATTACTCCTTGTCTCTTGTTCCATCCATCCTTCCTGTTTTCCTTAAAACACAATAATGTTCTTCTCAATATTTTCTTCTCTCTGCGGAAAAATTGTTTTTGATATTTCAGGTTTGTTAAACTTCCAAACGGGTAAAGTATTGTTTATGTTTACATTTTCTTTTTTTCTTATTATTGAATGGGCCAACATTTCAACTTTGTTTGAAAAATAAATTAAATCGTATTTTTTTGGTTGATAAATAGAACAAAAGAAATTTTTTTATGTAATTATGGTAAATCGGGACAAAATTTGTTGTTGGCCCATTTCATTGTAACAAAAAAAAAATGTAAATTTTAAATTTAAAATAATTGAAAACAAAATGGAGAGGACGTACTATTTGTTTTGAAACTTTGAATATGGTTGCATTCCTATTCACAAGTTTTCGTCCCCCGTGCCGACTGTCACAGCTGAATGAGAGAAACGCGCTTTTGTAAGTACTGAACTTTTTTTTAATTTTTTATTTCCTTCATAAGTCATATGATAGACTATATTTATATACATAAATAGTTGAGGATATATTATAATTTTCATAGTTTAAGTGTATCCTATAATTTTTTTTTTATTTCTTGTCAAATGAAAAAACGGGCAGAAAGAAAATATCTTTTTATAAGTTTTTTTTTTAAATAAGTATCGTCATTTTGGTTGTAACTAGCAACATGTCAGACTGAACTAGAATAGCGTTGTTTAATGAAAGCAATATTAGGTTTTCAATACAGCAATGAGATCTGTTGCTCTTTTTTGACCAAATTGCTTAAGCAAGGCTCGGTCATTTTTCACACCAAAATTATTCCTTAAAATTCGATCTAAAATCATTTGTTGAGTTTTAAGCTATTAGAACTCGCTTTATTGGAAGTTATTTTAAGTGTATATTTAATTTTTTTTAAACGCAACCCGTATTTGTATGCATCTGTGATCTGCCATTAAATTTAAAAATAAATATATTTCTGATTTCTTCACAATGTTCTAACTACTAAACTTGGACTTAGTGAGATTTTGGGCTCTGATGTGATTTTCGGTTATTATTTACCCTGATCTAAAGCGTTCGAACTCGGTTAGGGATATAACTCATAAACAGCTATGAAACACTTATGGGGAAAAAATTGGCTCAATTTGTCCGCTTTTGCTGGTATTTTTAATACCCTGCACACGCATTTAGTACTTTTTATACACATTTTGACAGCCATTTATAATTATGAGTTCGAGAATGCAACATAATTTAAGCGATTTTTGGGAAAAAGAAGCAGAAACTCCAAAGAAAAAAATAGAAGACAAATCAAATATATTAGAACTACCAGGCACAATGTGGGTATTTAAAAAAAAAGCTTCTCTTGTCGTATGTTTTTAAATGTTTTCCCCTAAAAAACATGAATAAATACTAAAAATCGACAATAATTTATTTCTCTTACATTTTGGATGGAGAATTACACCCTTTCACTGTAATTCCATCAATTTCACAAAAAAATTCACAGGACATTTTCGTTCAGAAAATTGAATAAATCGATCCATTTTCTTTTTTAGAAATTCCAATTCACAAACACGAATTTTGGAACACCTACATTCACTTTTGCTATGTAAATTCACAATAAGTGAAATGCATGGGTGTAAGTTTTATAAAATGTACGACTGGATCGCACGTACTTGCTCTTATGTGCGGTCACAGCGTCGAATAAAATTTGATAAATATACGTATAAAAAAGAACTTCTCAAAGTTTTTATTCGATTTTGTGACTTTTGATTCTTCGAAACAAGAACGGAAAAGAGTTTTCAGTGGAAAAATTTGAACGCCATTCATTTTATTTCTAAAAAAATAGGAAACAGTGTGATTTTTTTTTTCAAAATCGTAGGAACGGTTCTAAATGTTGTGGGTTAACCAGTTTACGAATAAAAAAAAACGATCTTATGGAAGGTACCGTTTTTGCTCAACATTTTAATTTTTTTCACCAAAATAAAACGCTTATCTGCAAAGCACACTGATTTTTTCCATAGAAATTCTTCGAGAAAAAATAAGCTTCTGCATAGCGGTTATATGACAGGTACCGTTAATTTTTGAGCTAAAAAAAATTCAAAAAACTGTAAAATGTCAAAACAACCTTACATATGTTCCAAATTTGAAGACGATTCGCCTAACCGTTTAGGCTGTAGTCCAAAATACATACGTACAGGCAGACAGCAGGACTGACTAAAAATAAATAAATTTATTGGCGCGACAGCTCCGCAAGGAACCAAGGCCTTGTGACTTATACTCTCAACCATTCCTGTGTGTATGTTGATAATCTGCAAGAATGGAAGGGACCTACAATTTGCGGCCGAGTTCGAACGGCTACATGAGATGCAATTTTTTCGAGACAATGTTTACTCTTGGAGATTTTTTTAGTTCCTCGCAAGAGGCAGTACCACGGAAAAGAAGGTGGCTATGAGCGGGACTCGACTTCGCTAAGCAGTCCGACATACTAACCACTTAGCCACGGGGCACTACAAGACAGACAGGCAGAATTTTGCCATTAACTCAAATATGTTTCTCTATTATCGTAATGTCATGTTTGATTGCTATCTCAAAATTTTACCTATAATAGCAAGTATGTAAAAATGAAAAGTCTATTTCGGGAACTGACCTGTAGGTGTAGCGAAGCAGTTGTTCATCCAGTAATAAAAAATGTTGCTGATATTTTTCGGGATAAAAGAATGCACGGCTCCTAGCTGCGGGCATTGTTAATCTTTTACCACTACTTGAAAAACTTCATTTAATCAAAGACCTTTTGATTACGTTGTGACTCCAT
Organism: Platycheirus rosarum; assembly: GCA_963971375.1. NCBI lineage: Eukaryota > Metazoa > Arthropoda > Insecta > Diptera > Syrphidae > Platycheirus > Platycheirus rosarum. The sequence continues at coordinate 16,356,842 of OZ020510.1, read as the reverse complement.
GAGGGTATATCTTCCCAAGTATTGATCCTGATACATTCTGTCCAACGATACGACATTCTTTTCTAAACACATTGGCGCAATATTATAGACAGTTAAAGCCGACATTATCAAAAATTTAGTGTGAAACTAGGTCATATTTTCATACAAATTTCAACCTAGTTTCACACTAAATATGTTTAAAGTGTCGAGTTAAATGATTATAATAATTTGCGCCATTCTCATTTTCAACCTCATTATCAGAGAGCTGTACAGCAAAAATTAAATCCATTTTCTGAATAAAATTTATGAATCAACAAACAAGAATTTAAAATAAGGAAACCAAATGACAATAAAAAATTAAAGCAGTTTCGCTTTTAAAAAATGTTAAAAAATTTCTTTTAAAGAAATGAAAATGTATCTAGACTTTCAACATCAAAATCTTTTTATCCTTTTTTTTATGTTAAAACGCCACGCGATCATAAGAAAGGATGTAAGAGGAGATGTCGCAAAAATGAGTGTTTAAATTCCGTTAAACCGACATTATTCCTTGTAGTAGGATAGCAAAATCGAAAAAGAGAACAAGCAATTTGTTTTAAGTTTCTTCAGACTAACATTTCGTTGAGTGTCATTACGAAGCCTACGTTATTTTCGTTGTAGGGAATTCGCATGTCAGGCCCAGAAAGAGTTTTCCTCAAAATGTTACTATTACATAAATTTAATAACAAAGTCAATGAATATTAATTGAGGTATAATAAAGCGCTTGTTTTCAGTCACATGTCGACCACTTTACTTTAGAGCCTTAGAGCGATGAAATATTCGACTAATCTTAGATATATCATCTAGAATTAAAGAAGTTTATGTTTAAACGTCGCTTTAAGTTGTTACGTCACTCGGTTTTGTCTGAATGTTATGCATGCAGTTTCATAAAAAAATCCGAGGTGTCAGTCCTCTGAAAGGAAACGGATCAATAGAGCCATTTTTACTTGCGATTTATAGGGACTATAAGGCAAGTTATGCATTCGTAAAAAAAAAAAAAATTCTAACAATCAAACATGCCATTACGATGATAGAGAAGTCAGAAAAAGTGGGTCCGGAAATTCCGTCCGTCTGTCTGTCTGTCTGTCTGTCCGTATCGATATCTACAGCCCAAACGGTTGGGCCGATTTGATTCAAACTTGGTATATAGTATTTTTAGAGTGCTCTACCCGACAGTTTTTGGAATTGGCATTCTAGCTCCAAAACTAACGGTACCTGCCATATAACTTTTAATGAAAAACTTATTTTTCTCGAAAACGGCTCCTACGATTTTGATAAATGATGTTTTCTGTGCAAAATCTATCTTTAAATTTTAATGGATTTTTCAGAAAAAGTTTTATAACGGTACCTCCCATATGACCGGTTTTTTAAAATCAGACTTTCTCGTTAATTAATTAACGGATTTTGATGAAATTTTCAAAATATGTAGAGCTTTATGATTTTAATAATATTGCTTGTTAAAATTTTCAAAAACATTTTTTTTTAATTTTTAATAATTTTTTTAAAAAAATATTTTGTTTTTTGAATATTTTGAAAACGGTTTAATAGATTTTTTTGTAAGTTTTTTTCCTAGTATAAGCTTTAGATTTCTTTGAATTGACATACTCAAAAAAAATTTAAAATATGTTTTCGAAAAGTTTTTCAAAAAAAACATTTTTTTGAAAAAACTGGTCGAACGATTTTGAAATGAAAAATTCATAAAATATAAAACAGCAAAAGACATAAGATGGCTTACAACATTTTTTCCAAAAAACGTTATGAATAGTGTTTTTTTGATTTCATAAAATTTTTTCCCCCAAATTTTATTTCATATTGCTCGGCTAAGCCCTAGCCATTAGTCAAATAAAAGAAGGTGACAACCTACATACATACCTACGTATTTTAAAGCATTTCATCATCATAAAAGCACACAGAATAAATAATGAGCCTATGATAAACACACAAAAACAACTAACAAATAAAAAGAATTATTCGATTACTACTGAATGCAAAAATTTCAATCGAGAAAACAAAAGTTTACACCTTCCTATAAATAAACAAAACCACTGTGTTAACTTTTAATATTGTCTCTTTACAAACTCGCTTAACAGTAGTTGGAACGTGTATCTTATATTTAGTACCTACCTTCCTTCCAACCTTGTTATAGGTACCTAATATCCTTAATAAATTCCATTAATACCTACCCACATCATACGTTTATCGATCCATCAAATATAATTAAGCTATTTTAATTAATTTGATTTCAAAAAGTAAATTATTGTTATTGGGATCTATATAGGTCCCTATACCTAGCATTATTGCCCTACTGCTGATTCCCACGAATCTTTATGCCAGTTGTTCAAATTTTTCCATACCAAAATGAAAATTAAACTGAAAAAAGTCTTTCTATTAGCAAATTATATTATAAACAGTAAAAAACAAGTGGAAAGATAATACACTAAAAAACTGTAAAAGCTAACAATCCTATATATTTATGTGTTTATCCCTTTATCGTGACGCATGTTCGTTCGAGCTTCAAACCACAACGATTCTAAAGAAGTTGCACGTCAAAAAAACATTAAAATTATATCTTTGTCAAAAAGACGCCTGTACCTAAAAAGGATTAGCACACGGGAGCAAGTACGTGCGACCCAGTCGTGCCTTTTATTTTAGGTAACGCGGCAAACAATTATCTGTTTTTGGGGCTGTCATTTAGAAACCAAATTGTATAAATTCACTATTTTCGGCCTAAAACAAAAATATGGTTTGAGGTCTCGATAACGATCACTTTTCATAGTAACTTAGTGGCCATTATACAAAAAATCCGTCTGAAAACCACACCAAATAGTATTTTTTTGTGGGTGAAGTGGCATCTGGCATTTTGTGAAGCTTTCTATAGACTAGCGCAAAATTTTGCTTTTTATCTGGTTAGTGAAACCCATTTAGTCAGAAAATGGCCTAATCGCTCAAGGCGAATTTGTATTGTACTGTTCCACTTTAATTTTAGTGAGGTTATTTCGAAAACACATTATTGGAGTTATTGATCTATGGAACACATTGGCAGGCATTTTGACATTTTAATTAAATTAGGTTGCGTCACAATAATTGACCAGTGATTTGTGAAGTTGTATAATAGCAAACAAAAAGTCATATACAAATCAACGGTTAACATTAGCTCTCGTTAATCGAAATAGCGCAAAATTTTAGACATTTAATACCGACTCTAAATCCTTTTTTTATTATCAGAGTCGACTCTAAATAAATTTTTTAATACGGAAGTCGACCTTTTGATAATTTCAGTCGACCTAGAGTATACTTAATCTTTAATTGAGTCGTCTAACTTTAATAACAGGAAAAGTCTCTTTTAATTGTATACTTTATCCTGTGACCGATTGACATTTCAAATTAAATAAATCGAAATTAGAATTTCAAGAATATTTTCAGAGGAAGAAAAATTCGATATTTTTGAAGATTTGAATTTTTCGAAAGCCAATATTAATATTCATCAAATGGATGTTGTTTTCGGACTTCAAAATAATCGCTGTTGTTCCGAAAAAAAATAACTAACTTTAAAAAAACCAAACAATTATAATTATAAGTTCTTGATACTTTTTAAGTTGTGTTGACTCTTCACTTTCTTTCCACCATCTTCCTCACTTTTTTCATCGCCAACTTGTAGTTTTGCAGCAGACTTCTCGACAGAATTTGCATTTGGTTATTTAGTTTTGGAAGGAGAAAGTTTAAAGGAACTATAACAGCTCATTTGTCCTTAACTTATCACTTACTACGGCACCTTTCAAACATTTCTTAATGAGTTGGTCGAGTTTTGAAGGTAGAAGCAATGTATGTACTTCTGGCTACATTCACACCATTTGCTGGGTAGGAATATAATTTAAAGTTAATTTCGGTTTCTTTGAGCAAATAACAGCAGCCTGGTTTATTTTCTGCAAAAATTGCAAAAGATGCACGAACTGATTTTTAATTTTTAAGTAATTAGAAAGATAGGAAATATTTTTTTTCGGCGCAGTAGATCGAGAATTAGGTGACTATTTTCTCTCTTAAAACTCACGGACGGCTCTAGCTTGCACTAGGAGTTAGAAAATTTTCTTCTCAACCTGAGTATCGAACTGACGACTTCCGGGTAAGAAGCAAACATCTTATCTACTGCACCAATGCCACCGGTTTTATTGCTTAATCGAGAGCTGACAAAAAATTTGCGTTAATAATATTATTATCAATAATCTTTTAAATATAAGCTCATTAAAAAAATAATAAAACATATTTTGATAGAAATAGTAAACAACAAACCTGCTGTCCTTAAAAATTCAATGTCACAGCACAGAGCAAGAGCACACAGCTACCCGAACAATTCAACCGAAATCTAAATAGCAATAATTTAGTTCTTAATTTTTCGGTGGGCAAAATAATGTCATGCCTGCCGTATTTCATTTTAACGTTAGCCAGCACTATTAAGCATCACATCAAACCAAGAGTACTAGGGTGTATTAACACTAACAAAACAAGCTGCAACCCTTGAAAGGGTGAATGACAAAGATCGCATCCACTGCTAATTTAAAGTCGAAATTAATCATTTATCAATACATTCAACCAAAAACTTGAAAATACTAAGCTGGAGGTTCATTTCAAAAAAACGTCAAAAAATTGTGTGCAGCGATACAGCATCACTGCTTTTTTGCGATGCTAATTCTGATGCAGCTGATGCCGATGCGATTCTGATCGATTATTTTGTTGACTTCAAAAAACACTTGCTTTTAATTATGTGAGTTTATATTAAAGTTTTTTCATGTTTAAGTTTTTCGTATTTGAGACTTTCATCATTTACTTCTGAAAAAAACTTTTCCCCATAGAACGAATTTGGATTTTTTTCTTGAACAGTACTCATGTCATGGAATTTTTTTCCAGACATGTCTAGTGGGGGCTTTTTTTTCTTTAATAAGCAACAGACAAAGGTTTTTATGATATATGTATAAAGTATTTTTTTAAAAAATACCTTCGAGTTTTTCTAATTCAGATGTGAAACAATAAGTTCAGTCAGTTATATTTGGTGGGTGGATTCTGTATGCTCCCCATTTTTTTGCGCATGCGCAATTAGGTATTGCGTCATTCATATATATGTATGTTGAACAAACAAAATTATAATTCTTATAAGCAATGGCAGTCTGTTCTTTTTTTTTCAAATATTCAATTTTAATTTATTTGTATTTATTTATTTATACTTCCACGATGCAATAATATTCATCTTTGTTGTTTGACAAATGTAAAATGTGTCCAATAAATGACATCATCTAGTTGGGATAATACAAACTAAAACATTACTTACGAACAAGATTGTTCGATTATACATATGTATGTACATAAAACAAACTAGTAGTCCGGAAGTTTCGTATGTAATTATTTTATACTAGTGTTCCTTAAACATCGATATTAAACTTTGATTTTATGTAAAAATAGTATTATACTGAAATTTGCTCTATTTTATAAGATATTGTATCTTACAGAGTATAATTATACAATAAAATAAATGAAAATGATAGTCGGCACTTGCGATAGCTTACGATTGTTTAAAAAAAACACCGATAGTATCGAAAGTCTATCGATAGTTTTTTTTTTATTTTTTAATGGTAACATTTGAGTAATACTATGATATATAGGTATATACTCAAATTTAATTTGTTCAAGGAACGCAGAGGTTTACTTAAAAAAAAACAAATCTTTTTCGGCTTAAGCTTTTTATGGCGTTCAGTCAATATTTGACCAGCTTTGAAAATGTCCTCTTTGAGGGAGCTGACGTTGCTGATAAGAACAAAGCAGATGAACTTGTCTTCCATTTCTTTAAACCTCGTTCTTCGGATGTGGAACTGCAATGGCAGCGTATGATAAGTTCATTAAATTCTGATCTTGACAGCATGTACTGTACAATGGGGAATAAGAAACCGCGTAGAATTTAATGCTTCGAAAACTCAATGTTGTCTTGTCGTTAAAGCGAAATATACCCCAAATGCCACTATCCATGAGTGTCACTTGCATAGAGGAAATCAATGTGCATTATAGACCACTTTCTGTGGAATGACCACATATTTGACGTTACCAAAATTGCTGCGAGATATTTCGGTTTCCTTCGAAGATGCAAGAAGTTCTTCACCCCGTCTGATCTGGCTACAGTATATAAAGCATATATTCGCATATATTGGGCTCCTGTAACCTACTTGAGTTTTCTAGATAGAATACAAAAAAAAATAGTTTTAAAAATGATAGGCGATCGAACAATAACAGGAACATTTACATATCTGGAGCACAGACTTAATGTCTCCTGCCTTTCCATATTTTATCGCTACTTCCATAAACAATGCTCTAGCGAAATAGCCAGTTGCATTCCCCCCTTGAAACGATTCAACCGTAATACTCGTACTGCAAGGAATGCCCATCAGTATACCCTTGATCACAACTTCGGACGTACTGTCAAATACAGGGATTCTTTCTTTAGTCGTACCACGCGAATGTGAAATGCCTTGCGATTTTCCTCCCTCTTTGAAGTGCAGAACTTTAAAACCAATGTGCATCGTTACCTCCCTCACATCCTTCCCTATTTTCCTAAAGCCCTCGCCATGTTTAATTAACATTATAAGGGTAGTCAAAATCCCTTTACAGGCTAATTATAAAAAAAAAAATCAAAACCTCGTTCCCAAATTTCTCCCAAAATTGTATTGGACATTCATTTTGTTTGGATAACTGGCTTTTCTAAATATTTTCTTAGGCATATCGACAATTGCGTCAGTCCCTGGTGTTCCTAGATTCATATAGGGTTCATCCAAACTGATTGACGACAAAGAGGACAAAGAACAGACTATATTATTTCAAGAACAGTGCATTTAGTCTAACCGTTTTTAATAAGCGAATGGAACAATGGAAGTTTTTAGTAATTAGTGAAGAAGAAAATTATGAATTAAAATTTGTATGCACATGCGATAGTTAGATGATAATTTTTAAACCATCGATGTTGTCGATAGTCATTTACTATCGATAAACTATCGATGTTTAAGGAACACTATACCGTGTATCGAATTGCGTCAAGCCTTAAGGCATGACTATTTCGAAAATACATCGAACTCAACAGAAAACTGATTGTCGAATATTGTTTTTTATATTGAAACCTATAAAATAATTCAAATGATGGTATGATGGTCCGTGAAAATATTGAACATAAAACATGTCACATTCAAATTCCAAAGGTTATGTGATTTTTGCACTAGGAGCTTGAAATTTAAACACTGTACTGACTGCACAACCAGCACTAGGAGTTGGAAAAAAATGCTACTCAACTTGAGAATTGAATCCACTATGACACTATGTCTAGGTTAGCAAGCAAACACACTATCTATGGCAAAACTTCTGCCGCAAACTCTAGAGGAACTGTTAAAAAATTATCAATTTTTAACCACCATAATAAGAGTGATATTTCCAAGTATTGTCGTTAGTAATCGTCTTCCGAAATCGTGCTATTTAATCGAACGCCTTATATCAGTCACCGCAGGTTATACATATGTATATATGTAATCGGTTTATTGTGGAACGGATCTTCGCAATATTTCGATCAAGTGCTAGATGAAAATCGATTGGGCTCAATTTTGAGCCATTCTTCTTTAAGTGTCTTTTTTAAATCTTTCCTGTTTGCGACTTGTCTTTTCTTGCCCTATGGGACCATCCTTGTACGACGCTAGATACATGTTTGGCGGCGTTGTGTTGCTGGAAGACAGGTCTCCCAACCCTAGATCTTGATTATTAGATTTTTTGTCGTGATAAAGTCTTATTAATCGATGGCAGGCTACAACACGTACGAAATAACATGACTCATGCTGATAAGCCTCATGACTCATGCTACCCGAGGTACTGTGGTTCTTTCAACCAAAATCGATCGCAAACGTATTCTGAGCACCAGGCGAACATGAAAAGAACAGGCGCAAATTCCCAAAATAATTCCACTCAAATTCAAAAAGAACAATAAGAGAAAAATACATACAAAATAGGCGGAGTTTTGCAAAAGTAGGAAGTAGATGTAGATATTGGGGGGTATGTGTGTGGATTTAACGAGAGGGTTTGTGGGTGTGAGTTAACGGGCTGTATGTTTGTGTTGCTGCCATCAATGTTTTCAACTCTTTTTTATTAGAATCAGCCCTATCACAGATTCTCGTAGAAAATCTCCGAACGAAACGCTACGCCCCGAATACGAAAAAATTCAAATCACAAACCCCGAACGGAATCAGCCATTATCCAACCTCTTTTCGGACTTTCGGAATCAGTTGATTTGTGTCAAAATGTGAAAAGCAAAGCAAAATGTCACTTTTATTGTGTATATTTCAATTGTGTTTTGAAAAAAGTAATCTGAAATGGATTCAATTGCGATTGCTATTATGGAATAAAACAAGAAAACGCGTTGAGAAAACGCAAATTAAAATTACAGCGTAGTATTTTAAGAGACGATTTTAATCCACTCGACCACAATCCATGGACAATTTATGGATTCTCTTGGAGCATATCCAAAAGCCTTTGGAATTGCGCTCTGTTCATATTCAATTTTCACCTTTTGTTAAATATTGGTTCAAAGTTTTATATTTGTTCTTCTTTAGACTGAAAATACTTACATTTTTCTATTAAATGCGTGTTAAACTGTTTCACACGACATCCGAGCAAAATAATTGTTCGTAGAAAAATCAATAAAATTTCCTATTCGTTCGGGTTTAGGTGATACCAATTTTCCCGAACTCCGAAATTCTTACGAAAATTTTCGTTACGACGGGAGCAGTGATACCTTTTTTCGGGATTCGTAGTACGATTCTATTACGACGGAACCTGTGATAGGGCTGAATAAAGTATATTTAACCAGACGTAAAGGTCCATTATGGAATCAAGTGGTTTCTTTCTAACGCTGTCCGTTAGCATAATGCTGAATAATTTTGCGATGTGTGTACGTAGAGTTTTGTCAATAAGTGTACATATACCTCATGTAATTTGTGGTCACCAAATATTTGGTTCTACATTTATTGTGGTATGAAGTACACGAAATTGTTTGGATTTAAAATGTACTGGACTCGCATTAGGAACATGTAATTGTAATCAGAAGGGCTTTTTGAAAGACAATTTCTTTCCAGTATCACAATTCAAATAGAGCTGCTTAAGCTGCTTGACAGAAAATGTTTTTTTTTTAAGTTTACTGAAAAATAAATAGGCAATTTAACCCTTTTTATAATAAATGGCTGAAACACCAGGGTAACAATAAAGTCTGCTTCGATATTTATTAAAAATGCGCACAAACCTTGCAACGAGTTACTGATAACTGCTTTTGTGGATGATTAAGTAAATGATTAAATGATTTCTGTGTAAAAGTTATATCTGTAAAGACTCCAGACATGATTATTTTTTTTTAAATATTAATGCAACTATTTAATTTTATATGTAATTCTTTAATTGGATTAAAGGCTTATGGTGTAAACAAGCTGTGAATGACATTTTTCTCCGCATGCGGTTTTCTAGTAGAAACTAGTATATAGAATTCGTTTACCTGCTAAATATTTTCACTAAATCAATTACCAATTAAACTTTAATTTGCCTACCTCAGTACCAACACAGTATTTTTTTTTTATATAAAACTAAACTAATTCATAACAAAATGCTAGTTTTCTACCAAATTCTTTTCATTGAGCGAAAAAAAAGTAAAAAAAAATACTTTTCTCATATATTTTTTCCATAGACTTACTACAACCCTTTTGTGAAACTGATGAATTTGTCTATGCATCCACTTCCAATGTATATGAAGCTTCAGAAATAAAAATTAAATTACATCGGCCTTGTCGCCGCAATTCGCAGTCACAAAAACAATCTCCCTTGACAATTGACAGGTACACACCATCCTTTCTATAGTTTAATTGTCAAATTTTTATCCTGTTAACTGTGCTTCACAGATTTCATGGCTACCCACAACCGACACCACAACGTACATCCCGCATAATTTGTGATAAATGTGGCAAAGCATATATGCGACGGGAAAGCCTAAGTCGTCATCGTCGGTTTGAATGTGGCAAGCCTAAAAAATTTACATGTTCATTGTGCGCTCGAAGTTTCCATCAGCCATATAATTTAGAACGACACATTGCCAATGTCCACAATGGACGACGAAGATTAGTACCCGAATAAGAAAAAGCATTTAGAAATTTTTTTTAAGAATATTTTATGACCATGAATTTGTTATTTTATGTAATTCTTTATATTTAAAATGTTGAATCCCATTTTCGAAGTAATCAAAAAAGTTTAGATGATGAAATTTATTATCAGGAAATTCTGAGGCCAATATAAATAGAAGGCGATATATTAACAGCAGGTTTTCAATTTTTGTTCACTCACAATTGTACATATCAGTATCTTTATCTGGGTAAAAACTGCATTCTCACGTGCTCTGTGAAAGTAATTTATTCGGAAAAGCAAAAAATGATTTTCTTCTGCAGCACTATCAATATCAACCATTCGATTATCAACCCTGTCAATCTCTATTTGTTATGTTGGAAATCTACTACGAATATCGAAAAACGCGTCGAAGAATTCAAACCTGTTACGAATTTTGTGAATTTCGGTATCAATGAATGCGAACGAAACGGAAAGTTATTGATTGGGCTTGATTCAAAATTTAAGTTTTTTACTTGCGATTATAGAGACTAAGGCAAGTTTAGGATTTTCGTGGATATAAAAAAATTGAGATAACAATCAAACATGACATTACAATCATAGAGAAGCCTAAAAAAGTCATTGACAAAAAATGTCCGTCTGTCTGTCTGTCTGTCTGTCTGTCTGTCTGTCTGTCTGTTCGGGTGCAGCCTAAACGGGTTAAGAGATTGCGTTCAAATTTGGTATCTCTTGGCATTCCTCAGAGGGAAAATTGAAATTTTATTTTTAGGGCTAAAAATGACGGTACGTGCCATATAACGATTAAGGAAAAGCTTATTTTTCTCGAAAACGGCTCCAACGATTTTAATGAACATTTTTGAGATTTTTTTGTTGGTAGTAGCTCTATTAGCTAATTAGAACTAAATTTACCGGAAAAGTCTACTAACGGTACCTTTCATATAACGGTTTTTTAATTTTCGAATTTCTCGGTAACGGCTTAATGGATTTCAATAAAATTTTATAATTGAAAAGATCCAAGTATCATAATTAATTCTACTGACAAAAACTTTGTATAATTATTTTTTCTTTTTTTAATTAATGTTCGAATTTTTTTTGAAAATTCGATATTTTTAAAACTTATCAAAAAAAAAAAATAATATATAAAATTTTAAAATCAGCTGTAAATTAATAAATTCTAAAGAACTGCATAACAAAATTACAAACAAATTTTTTTCAAAAAACTAAAAATAAAAAAATAGGATTTTATCAAAACCGGTTCTACAATTTTCGAAATACTTTTTTCTTAAATTCTTTGTTATTTAAGACTTGTGATGGAATGCTTACTTATCAAAAAAAAAAATAATATATAAAATTTTAAAATCAGCTGTAAATTAATAAATTCTAAAGAACTGCATAACAAAATTACAAACAAATTTTTTTCAAAAAACTAAAAATAAAAAAATAGGATTTTATCAAAACCGGTTCTACAATTTTCGAAATACTTTTTTCTTAAATTCTTTGTTATTTAAGACTTGTGATGGAATGCTTCATTTTTACTAAAAAAAAAACCGTTAAGTATTGTGGTTTTGATACTTTTTATAAGTTCAAACTGTGTTATTATTTTCAACGTAAGTGTTAATTGTTTCTGTCAAAAATGTAATTGGGCACATAAGAACAAGTACGTGCGACCCAGTCGTGACCATTTTTTTTTTAGAAATTCTGAATTTAAATAACGTTTTTCAGGAACAGATAATGCTTTAACATTTTAAAACCATAAGTATTTTATTTCTCTATTAAATCAAAATCAACCACAACTTGAGGTTTATACGAATATTAATAATGGGTGCGTTCGGGTGTATACCTTGGTTATTCCAAAAACTTCTTAATTTCGTCAAATTTTCTTTGAATAGGGTATTACAAACAACTTACAACTTAACAAAACTGTTGCGGTATCCGAACCAGAATCCCCTTAGTGATTCAATGAGCAATGCTTTTTGCGATTCCATTCGGATTCTGTGAACACATTTTTTCGTAACAAGCACTGAATTTATTACGATGAATTCTGTAATAATAAAGGTTGATTATGATATCACGAAGTATGATTTTCGTTATCCCTCGATATCTTTACCTTACGAAGGAGTTTTAAAATAATCGTTAAAAACAACGATATGTATATGTATTGGTTTTTTCTTGACAATTTTAGCGGCTGTTTTTTTATTAATAAAAAAAAAAAACCTAGATATTGTAAAATGGTTATTTCATTGCTTGCTGACAAGTATTGTGAAATATTGTTTCGGAACGAGTTTTCATACGAAAAGCAAAACAAGTCGGAATACTTTGCGCTAGTTTTCACCAAATCAATGAGAAGAAGTCGGTCTGTCATTTTACCCCTTAAATCAAATAATTTTCTCCTTGTTTTCTGCCCTTTTTGTTATCGGCCAAGGTCCGTATGGACACAGGGCGTTTTCATAAACTTCGCAAATCTTGCGCTGTATAACTTTATTTATTTTCTTATGTATTATTGAACGGACTTCAGTGCTGCCATCATATTCTTGAGAGCGAGTAATCATACAATTTGCTCGTTTCTATCGTACCAGAGAGAAAATTTATCATACGCAAAAAAAGTCGTTTCTGAAGGGATGTGTCCATTAACTACAAAGAAATTGTTTGCATCTGGCAGTTCCAACGAATGTCAAAAGATGTGTTGTTGTTTACAAGGTTTTCTTATATAGAAACTAAATTTCCCATCAAGAAAACGTTCTGAATGTGATATTTTAAGGTCTTTTATATTTTTTGTTTACAAAGAACTAATACAAATTTTAGGCACATCAAAGTTAGTTTTTTTTTTTTTTATTTAAGCAGTTAATAAGTATTTTTCAACTTTTAAGAAAAAAAAATTGGAATACAAATTAATATATGTTCATAGAAAACCGAAACTAAATATACATTTGCATCAGTGTAATTAAAATTGGTCGTTTGGTAAATTTTAAATTTGTTTTTTAAATAAATTATTCCAAAGATAAAGATTTCGAGTGAAATATACGATACCATGTTGAACCATAACAGTTAACTACATACATTATATGAAAATGTAATATTCCAAAATGTTGACTATGAAAAAATAATCTTAATGTTATTGAGTTTAAAATATCATCATTATTTCTCACTCGTCGTACATACTTTTATTTAGCTTGCTTAACATTGATGAATTAGGTGTGAAGTGTGTGTATTTGATCTTTAGCAAGTAAAATATTTGTTACCGATTGATTATTCAATGGATGTCTAAGTTTTGTTTTTATTAGGCCGAAGTAGCTGAAAATTCTTTCGCAGTTGGCGTTGTTAGCATAAGGCAAGCACTGTATATTGAAGATAAATTTAGAAATATTTTTAAAAGGATTTTTTATCAAATGACAATCATTGTTGTCATTTTTATATTTAAGAAGCCTGCTCCAAAAAACATGTTCAAGGACGTAAAACTTATCAGAGAAATCGTACCTCTGTTTCAATTGAGCACAGCAACTTGCAACAATTTGCGATAGCGATTTTTAAAATCAGATATCATCTGCAAGTCTCGTTTTACTTTACCATATAAATGAAAATGAATCTATAATTTTTTTTTTTAAATTTTTACCTAGTGTAAAAAAAATTCTTCAAAAGAAATTTTAAAATTATGTTTTTGAAAAGTTTTAAATTTTTTTTTCCAATTTATCAAGTGTCCTATTATTTTCCTTTCATAGTGTGACTGCTCTCTGAAAGTACTTTCAAGAACATTTTAAAATAAAAAAAAAATCGAAACGCTTTCTGAAAGTAGTATTTTCCTTTCACCTTGACACCTTAAGTGTTAAGTCAATTAAAATAATTTATGTCGTATTCGTTGAAATTTTTATTCTCCAAATTCAATATTCATACAAATTTGATGTTATTTACATTATTTTTAAGGGATATTTCAAAAATTTCCAGTTGTAACGCTGCATTTTGACATTAATACAGCAATACTCAAATGCCATAAAGTATGCACATTTTTTTAAGGTTAGATCGATTGTGAATCTGAGCTAATGAACCTGTATAATTTAGTTCTTTGTTAGTATTATAAAAACACCTTACATTTTTTCGAAAATCTAAGAATAATTGTTTACTACGTAATTAATAGTGGGATAATGTAGTTTAATCATTGCACTCCAATTGATTCCAAATTTATTCGAAATCGAATTCTTTGAACAAATAGAATATTGACGTATTTTGTTATTCACTTAATTTACAATGCCTGTCCAAGGAATACAATTTACAATTTACCGCCGAGTCCTAACGGCCACATGAGATGCACTTTTTGGAGAAAAAATTTTACTCTTGCGAAATTTTGCCAGTTCCTCGCAAGAGGCAGTACTTCGCTTAACAGTCCGAAACACGAACCACTCACAATAACAATAACAATTGCAATTATGTAGAAAGTTATCATCTGGGCTCGATTCCCGCACTGACCTCAAACACTGAACAATGAAAAATAATTTTTGACAACCAAGTCATCCCGTGAAGAGCACCGCAATTTTGAGATCAAGCAACCTTGTATATGTATGTATGTATATTTTCTTTTTTTTACTTAATTGTTCTATTTTTTTTATTCTTTAACGACATTTTGGAATGTTTAATTAATAAATATTGATTAATAACACTTCCAATGCATTATGAACAAGAAACCAATCTAAAAAAAGCTACAGCATTTAACACTTTTTGACGTGATAACGTCTTTTAAATCGATGACAGGCTACACGTAAGAAATAACGTGATTCATGCTGATAAAACTCATGACTGATCCTAACCGCGATACTGGGGTTCTTTCAACCAAAATCGATCACAAGCACCAGGCGAACATGAAAAAGAACAGGCGCAAATTCCCAAAATAATTGCACTCAAATAAAAAAAAAAACGAGAAAAAGAAATACAAAATAGGCGGAGTTTTGTTGAAGTAGAAAGTAGATGTAGAAATTGGGGTGTGTGTGTGGATTTTGGGGTGTGTGTGTGGATTTAACGAGAGGGTTTGTGGGTGTGAGTTAACGTGCTGTTGTTGCCATCAAGTTTTCTTATGACGTTATCACGTAAAATAATCGTCCGTAAACCGACTTAACAGACAACCAACACTTTATTATCACAATGAGATCGGGAATCACATGAAGCGAGTACATGAAATGATAAAATGAAGTCTCTTTAAAAACTGAAATGATAAGATTTTTATCATTTCACAGATCAGAAATTGAATTGACTGAGGTGTCCAGAAATAAAACAATAAAAATGATAATTTGATTTTTCCTGAAGAAACTTTTGTCACATCTATTTATGGATATAAAATAAAACAATAAAAACGATAATCTAAACCAGAAGTTAATCACAGTCGCACGGATTGTTCTGATTTTTGTACTTCGTCTCTGATAGAAATAATGCGTTTTCTTATATCCTTTTAGAATAATGCAGATAAACAATTTTCCCATTTTTTCGTTTCATTCTTAACCTTATAGTTAGGATCTTCATTTCATTTTCACTTAGAATGAAATCAAAATCAATCAAAAATGTTGGGTATTCTTATATTCAGTGTTTTCGATTTCTATTTCAAGTTTTTCGAAACCGGAACCAAGTGAAATTGTATTTTATAGATTTTTAAGCGATTTCTAATCGTTATATTTCATTTAATTTGAAATGGTAATAATAGTAATAATATAATAACAAGATACAATTGATGTAGGAACAAAATTCAATAAAAAAAAAAACTTGATAATTAATTGTCCTCTTAACAGCGTTTCGAGTTCCTGGCTCTGGGGGATACCGCTTGTAAATTCCTATATATAGGCTGTCAAATCCGATTCTCCAAAATTGTTAACATGTCAGCGATTAACAATCACTCATTATTATTAGTTAAGCTTAACTTTTGAAAAAATGAGGAAATTATAAAATATATTTCAAAATACTAATTTCGAATCCCAAATGACAAATATCAGCTGTTTTCACGAAAAGTGGTTTCGAAAAACAATCGGACTTACCAAAAACAGAACACTGAAAATGAACTCATTCGAATTGCAATTTCAACATCGCATTGGTTTTATTTCATCATCGCCCTTTTAAGATTGGTCATATTAATTAAATGAAAAACACACATAGAATGACTATCTACAGGGAATTCTGTCTTTTTACCTAAAAGCTATACAAAAATCTGATAAGTTGAACAAATAAACATTTAAAATTAAGTGTAATGGTAAAAAAGAAAAAGAAAAATAGTTGCTTTTACAGGTTTCCAATAAACTCTCATTACACAACTAAGATTTCAGATAATTTTTATCTTGCAGTTTTGACATCGACGAAAACTTCTGGTTCCAATTGTTTTGCATATCAACTCAAATTTTCTGTAATCGCAAAACGAATCCCCAAAGGAGTGATAAATAAGTTGCACTACTTGATTGCACGTACTTGCTCTTATGTGCGGTCACAGCTTCGAATAAAATTTGAAAAATATTAAAGGAATTTCAAAGTTTTTATTCGATTTTTCTGGCTATTGATTGTTTGAAAAAAGTACGTAAAATTGTTTATTTTATTTCTTTAAAAAATGTGAAAGAGTGTAATTTTTTTTTAGTCGAAACTATTTTTATGCCGAATTTGTTTGGCTATCTACATCTTCCTGAATCTCAAATTTGATTGTAATCGGTTAAGCAGTTCTCGAGAAAGTCGAAGAAAAAAAAACGGTCCTATGGGGGGTACCGTTATCGAACAAATTTCGAACAAATTCATTCTAACTGGAAGATTTATTGTATTGTTGTAAAATATGGCACCCTGAAAATTTAATCAAAATCGTTTGTGCCGTTTTCGAGAAAATCTAATTTTTGTTAAATATTGTATGGCAGGTACCGTTATTTTTGGACCTAGAGCAAAATTGAAAAGCATACTATCAATTAAATATTAAATACCAAATTTGAAGCAAATCGGCCCATCCGCTTAGGCTGTAGAGGTGCAAACAGAAGAACGGACGGAATTTCCGGACCCACTTTTTCGACTTCTCTATTAATTAATGTCTTATTTGATTGTTAGAACTTTTGACCGAATCCATAACTTGCCTTATAGTACCTATAATCGCAAGTAAAAAATAAGTGGCTCTGAAACAGCCTCACTACAGAAATTTCTCTTCAGTGGCATTAGAGTTCTGTCGTAGTCTGAAGCGGTTCCTAAGGAGTTTTGTATGGAAACTAATGTTTTCGAACGGTTTATTTATTTCAACAATATTAAAACATAGTATCAGCTTTCCCTTTTTGGGCACTATCGCGCGGAAGTCATCATCTTGTACGTTTTCACCGAAACCTTGTTATACCCATGTTCTACATTTCGGTCGGAACCGAATTGAAAAATTTCACGTGAAATAAAATTGCGTGTTCTACATTTCGATCGATTTCGAAAACTTCGGAATTGCTCCGAAATGTCAAAACTGAAGGTTCATCCATTTTTAACTTGTTTTGAAATTGAAATTACTACTACTTAATAACATGGATGCAACATTATCGGCCATTTTAAGGGAAATAAGAAAGCAGAACTCTAAAGAAAAAAATTAAACCCAAATTTTGCGAGACAAATCCAAAATATTAAATCTACCTGACACAATGTGAGTATTTCAAGAAAAACTTCCCTTGTCGTTTGTTGTTATATTTTCCCCTAAAAAAATTAAAACACATTAAAAATCGACAGTAAATTACTTCTCTTACACTTTTGACTAAGAATTACACAGCCAATATTGGGATTCCATCAATTTCACAAACAATTCACCGAAAATAAACAAAGTGATTTGAATTCGAAATGCACAACATCCATTTTTATTTTCGAAATTCCAATTCACTTATCCGAATTGTGGTACAAATAAATTCACTTTCACCATGTGAATTCACAATAAGTGAAATGCAGAACATGGGTATTAGAAAAGGATTGTGGTTTTTCTAGTACCCAAAGAATACTGTATCTAACATTTGTTATTGAAACAACCCAAAGATAATGTTTTACGGAGCTTAGGAATCTATTACAATATAAAATTAGTTTTACTATTATTTTTGAAGGTGAATATTCATATTTTGAATTCAAAATTGTTTTTGAATTTAACTAGGGGTGTGTCGTTAATTTTTTTTCGCATGAAACAAAATGTGAAAGCAAAAGTTTTTTTTTTATTATTTTCTTTAAACTCGATCGAAGAGCTTTTCTTACTTTTTATTATTTTAGATGACAAATGTAGAATAAAACATAACAAAATGCTACTAGAAATACCAATTTGTATTTAAATTGTCCTAAAAATTCATCATCACTAATTTAATTGTGATAATACTTTCTGTCATTTTGTATTTTTTTTTTCTACCTTTAGACTTACTCGAGCCCTTATGGGAAGCTGATGAATTGTTCTATGTTCAATCTCAGGATGTATTTTATGAGTCTAAAATTAATACAAAGAATCTAAGATCGGCGACCAAAAAACGCTTTCTTGCGAAGAGGTAGCCAGAAGAATTTCTGTTTCAAGTAATATTTCATTAGATAACTTTTTTTGTTTTTTTTTTGTATCTTCCTAAAATGCTCTTCACGCAATAAGAAATAAGAAAACAAATTTTTATAATAACTACTCTTGTGAACATTGCGGAAAATCGTATCAGCATCGTGGAAATTTAGGACGTCACGTTCGTTTAGAATGCGGGAAACCGAGAAAGTTCGGTTGTACATCATGTGATCGAAGCTTCCATCAAGTTTGCAATTTAAATCGACACGTAGCAACAGTTCATAATCATAAAAAACGATTGACTTAAGACTGTTTTGATTTATTAAAATATTTTGAAGATCTCAAGTCCTTTATTAATTTTATTTTATATAAGAAAGTCTGGATTTTTGTTTATAAGGTTTTATATTTTATTTTATTTAATGTGACGTTCATTTTGAAAGAGTACAAATATACATATTTCTCTTCATCTTTTTATTTACACAAAAAAAAAATAAGATTTATTTTTATAACAATAATTAATATACATATAAAAAAAATATACTTAAATACATAGGCGCCAGTTATAGTGATCAGGAAAAAAAATTTAAATTGATAATTAAACATATTTTCAGTTGATTTGAAACACAAATACTTTACATATCGATGGCAGATGCCTCAAAAAATTTATGCTAAAAATGTTTTCAATTGAACTATTGTTGTAAGAAATATATTTATTTATTTTCCTGATGGATTTTCATTTTTCGTGCCAGCTGATTGTCATTTGACACAAGATTGAACAAATAGTTCTAATTATTTGATAGTACTCTCAATGATGTCATTTGACTTGTTGCCATCTTCAGGGTCATGCAGCAACTAACTCTTAATAGTGGAGACGAGAACATTTACCTACATTTAATACCCTTTTGTGGCTATGTTCTTATTCTATATTCACACCAATTGGTGATTTCAGCGCCACTCTTGCGGGCCATGCAGCAATTAAAAAATGCTGCTTCATGAGAGTACTCTAGAAAGGTTCCAATAGTTTTTTAATATATAGTTTTTAAATAATAGCTTTTTGTCTGACGTATTTTCCCTGATTGCTATAAACGTTTATCAGAAAAAAAAACCTTTTTCCATTTTTTCAACTTTTCCTGATCGCTATAACTGGCGCCATATTTGTACATAGTTAAACTCTTTCAATTAACGTGCCACAAATACTATTCTTGCCAAAATCTAGTTGAACGATTGTGAAAACGAACCTACGACTGCCTCGATATGCATATTTGCCGTTTTCATTTTTTTTTAAATACGTGAATTATTTTCAATTTTCCAATATAAAAAAGTTTAAGATAAAATTAATGCAACGAAAAATTTGTTTAATTCCATATTTAGAAATTCAGAAACAAGTTCCAAAAACGGAATAACTTAATTTTAACTTCTCAAAATTTATTGCTATTCCATTTACAATAAAAAAAAATTGATTTTTTATATATTAGAGAATTATTACTTTATTTTAAATAAGAATGTTATTTTTTATAACTTATTTAAAAGATATTACGTCTTAGGATATACAATTATTGGTATTTTTTTTTTGACAATTGGATAAAAAACGGAAACTATTTTTTGATAGCAATACAAAAAGCATACCGAAGCAGTCTCAAACTACCGTTTAATAGGACCTTAAACCTAGAAAATAATACTGAAAACTGATACGTTATACTTTTAATGTTAAATTAGGGAATTAAATTTGAGTTCACTATAATCACTTATTCAACAAAATTAAGACAGTATTCAAATAAAATGTATTTTAAATGCCATAAACTTTTACATTATTTTTTTTATTAAATTATTTATACTACCCAGCGCAATTTCGCTTTAAAATTTTATAACTTTGACATTGGAAAAAGCTTTCGCTTTCCACAGGGTTAAATGAAGAGCGAATCGCTTTTGAGAATAAAACAAATTAGAAATCTGAATTTAAAGATTTCCGCGGATTTTTGAAAACCCCCCCCCCCCCTCCGTTTTGCTTGCTATTTTATTTATATTGGATACAGTCTGCCAACTTAAAATAAATTGCACGACTGGATCGCACTTACTTGCTCTTATGTGTGGTCATAGCGTCCAATAAAGTTTGATAAATAATATTAGACGATCTTCAAAAGTTTTTATTCGATTTTTGTGAATTTTTAATGGTTCGAAAAAAAGTACGTAAAGTACGCGGAAAAAATTAAACACCATTTTATTTCTTTCAAAAATGTAAAAAAGTGATTTTTTTTTCAAATCGTAGGAACGGTTTTTATTCAACAGCTTTTTTAAAAAAATTAAAACAAACCTACATTTAAAAACAAAAATTAAAAAAAAAATCAAAAACGCATTTTCAAAACATCGATTTCTTTAAAAAAAAAATTATTAAAAATATCTACAAAAAAAAAAGTTTTCGAAAATGTTTTAAATTGAAGTTACTTAGGCTATTTACATCTTCCTGAATATCAGTTTTGGTTGCAATCGGACTTTCGAGAAGTCCTATGGAAGGTACCGTTTTTAGCTAGCCCACCAACTTAATTTTTGTAATAGCACCGATTTTGTTTTTTCATAAAAAAATCTTGCAACCGTTTTTGAAAAATGAAAGCTTTTACATAACGGCTATATGATAGGTACCGTTAATATTTGAGCTAAAAACAAATTCAAAAAACCTGTAGAATGTCAAAATAACTATGTTCCAAATTTGAAGACGATTAGCCTAACCGTTCTGGCTGTACTCCAAAATACATACATACGTACAGACAGACAGACAGAATTTTTTCCAGTAACTCATATATGTTTCTCTTTCATCGTAATGTCATGTTTGATTGTTATCTAAAAATGTTTAATCTGCACGAATGCGTAACCTGCATTATAGTACTCATAATCGGAAGTAAAAATTGTCAGTACAGTGAAGATAGGACGTTCACCTCTCACGCTAAACTGTGAGAGAGTGCAAATATTAGATCACTAGTGCGTTAAAAAAAGCACAAATTGTGAAAGCTCTTTAACAAAATCCAAAGAAAAATTCACTATGATTTGCATTAGCGCAGAAGCGGTAGCTTTAAAATTATGTACTTGTTTCCACAATACAAGAAGAGGGTTGTTAGCATGGACAATTCGTATGCTAGTCAGTGGTTGAGTTTTAATTTCAGTGGATATTTTAGGGAACCACCAAAACTAATAGTCGAGGAGGCGGCCGTAAGAACACCTACCTCATCGAGTCAATGGAAAATTTAATAATATGGCAAATTACATAAAATGTACATTTTTCTTGACCGTTTGGCAGTGGACATTTTTGCTCGCATTCATGTGATCTGCATGAAATATTTTTCGAAGTACACTTATGTATATGTATGTTTTTGCGCCTAAATAAGAGAGTTGCATACATTTAGGAGTGTAAATCAAACTAAGGCTATTATATTCGAGCACAGTGTTTTTACGGGATTAAGAAAGGTACTCTGTTCTTTTCTTTACAACTGACAGTGAAAACAAAATTTCCATTCGTATTTATATGATAGGATTTTTATATTGTTTTATTTTTATAACACAAATAATTCCTTTAAGTTTTTCAAATTCTCGATTTTTCTTTAATGATTTTTTTTTACTTACGATAACTGATATTATAAGGCACTACATTACGATTATAGAGAAATATTTGAGTTAAAGAAAAAATTCTGCTTGTGTGTACGGATTTGTTTAAAATAAATTGCACGACTGGATCGCACGTACTTGCTCTTATAAGCTTCGAATAAAATTTGATAAATTAATATAAAACTTCAAAGTTTTTATTCCATTTTTGTGACTTGATTGTTGGAAAAAAGTACGTAAAAGAGTTTTTAGCGAAAAAAATTAAACGCCATTTTATTTCTATTCAAAAATATGAAAGTGATTTTTTTTTTCAAAATCGTAGGAACGGTTTTAAATAAAACGGTTTTTATTTAACAACTTTTGTTAAAAATTATAGAATGCAAACTTAAGCACAAAAATAACCAACATCTAGCTGAATATCAATTTTGGTTGTAATCGGTTAACCAGTTCACGAGAAAGTCGAATAAAAAAAAACGGTCCTATGGGAGGTACCGTTTTTAGCCCACCATCTTAATTTGTTTTCACCAAACTATAATGCTTACCAACAATAACACACTGATTTTTTTCATAAAAAAATCTTGAAACCGTTTTCGAGAAGAATATGCTTTTACATAACGGTTATATGACAGCTGTACGTACCGTTACTATTTGAGCAAAAAAAAATTGATGTCAAAATGACCTTATTTCCAAATTTGAAGTTGATTGGCCTTACCGTTCAGGCTGTAGTCCAAAATACATACGTACAGACAGACAGAATTTTGCCAGTAACTCAAATATGTTTCTCTATCATCGTAATGTCATGTTTGATTGTCGTCTCAAAATTTTTAATCCGCACGATAGTTGACTTATCAATTAGTTTATGATACATATATTAATCACGTTTTGGCAGGAGCATTTAATCGAGGGAGCCTTCAAATACTGCAATATCACACAGTTATACATATGCATATATGTACCTCATGTTACGCTAGGTCTCCGGCTTACAAGGTTTGTCTCTTCAATGGCCTCTTGAATGCTACAATGGCCCTGTAGCGTGTTTTAAACTTCATGGCATATGTTTGTATTTCTATGTTGGCAATTTTCATACACAAGTCTGTGTAAATCGCTGTTTCGAATGTACAATGGAGCACTCACGATCGCTCACAGCACTAAATTAATTAAAATAAATTAGGTTAGTTTATAGCGGCTGTCAGGAAATCTCTGACTCAGAAGTTTTTCGCTAGTTAAACCAGTTAGAACTTTTAATAAAGTGACAACAATTGATAAAATCTATGTTTATTAGATCACTCGGGTCATTAAAAAAAAATTCAAAAAAGGTGAATATTGAACTGTTTGCCATTTCCGTGAGAGATAATCTACAGTTTCGGGAAATTTTATAGACAGATCAAGTAATTCAAGATCAGATTGGCTATGATTAAAGGTGCGAATACCTACATATGTTTTCCTTTAGCCAAGATAGGAACACTTTTATTGCCAGAATTTCCGCTTGGACCTCGCTACAGTGGTCCAGCAGACGGAAAGCGTGATTCTTCACGAAATTCTTTTTAAATGTTATTTACTAAAAAGTTTTTTTTTTTTTTAAGACAGACACTGTGGCGTATACGTAATATTATTAATTTGTTCATAAACAAACTTGCTGTGAGTGGCGGCTGTTTCGTACCGGTAAATATGTATGTATATTTGATAGGGCATTGCAATATTGAAAAATACCTGGGGGCCTGACAAATGATCAATGACTTATATGACAAATGTACTAAGACACGTCTGCATACATTCTGCAGTGTGAATTCGTTAAATAATGCATGAAATATTGTACTAGAGCACTGCAGAGGCCTTATTATATAAAACGATTATCGATCGTACTACAGCGTATTTTTCGAATTGCGACAACAAAAAATGGGCACGACTAGGTCGCACGTACTTGCTCTTATGCGCCTAATAACATTGGAAAGCAAGATCTTTGACAGAAACAATCAACAAAATGACACAGTTTGAACTTATAAAAAAGTATCAAAACCACAATACTCGTTTTTTAGTAAAAATGAAATATGCCATCACACGTCTTAAATAACAAAGAAAGAAAAAAGTCAGCCCTATCAAAGATTCCCTCGTAGAAGATAACATTACTAGTATCGAATTTGAAAACTGCCTTAATTTGAATATCTTATGTTATGATTAAGAATGCTCCATCTACTTTACAAAAACGTTTACTTAATCTTTATAAAGAGGTATTTGCCCAAGGCATCATTCCACAAGTCTGGAAGGTCGCCACAGTGGTGCCGATACTCAAACTTAGGAAAGACATTCAGAACTTATCTAGCTATTGACCAATATCACTACTATCGTGCCGTAGCAGGAAAAATCACTGACGTAAGTAAAAAATCAACTAACGAGAGCAAAATAACGAGATGTTGCCTGCTTGAAGATAAGACGGTAACTAGTTAGGAAATTTTTGATGGGTGTTGTTCGAAAATTTCTTTGAGATTTTCTAACTGCACAATGATTTGATGGGGTGATAAGTGTTAATGACGATTTGGAGCACTTTCCGTAAATGGCGAGTCCGTAATCTATTTTAGCAAGCAAAACTTATCTAAGCACATTAATTAGAGAATTTAAACTACAATAACTACAAACCCCAAACGGAATCAGCCATTATTCAAACCTCTTTTC
Organism: Platycheirus rosarum; assembly: GCA_963971375.1. Lineage (NCBI taxonomy): Eukaryota > Metazoa > Arthropoda > Insecta > Diptera > Syrphidae > Platycheirus > Platycheirus rosarum. Next base: position 16,331,911 of record OZ020510.1, on the reverse strand, counting down.
GGACTTTCGGAATCAATTGATTTGTGTCAAAATTCTATGAGACGCCTTTGATCCAGTCGACCACTATCCCTGGACAATTTATGGCTTCTCTTGGAGCATATCCAAAAGCCTTTGGAATTGGACTCTGTTCGTATTCACTAAACCTTTTGTTAAATATTTGTTTAATTTAATATTTGTTTTTCTTTAGACTGAAAATACTTAAATTTTTCTATTAAATGTGTGTTAACAAAGTGTTTCACACGACATCCGAGCAAAATAATTATTCGTAAAAAAAATCGATAAAATTTCCTATTCGTTCGGGTTTAGTGCTACCAATTTTCCTGAAATCCGAAATTCTTACGAAAATTTTCGTTACGACGGGAGCAGTGATACTTTTTTTCGAGATTCGTAGTACGATTCTATTACGACGAAACCTGTGATAGGGCTGAGTATTTCAAAAATTGTAGGACGGGTTTTAAAAAAAATCGGTTTTTTTATTTTTAGTTTTTGAAAAAAAAATTTGTTTGTAATTTTTGCTATGCAGTTTTTTAGAATTTATTAATTTACACCTGATTTTAAAATTTTAAATAATTTCTTTTTGATAAGTTTTAAAAAATATTGAATTTTCAAAAAAAAAAAATCAAAAATTAATTAAGAATAGAAAAAAAATATTATTCAAAATTTTTGTATTTAGAATTACTTTGAATGCTTAGATGTTTTCAAATATAAAATTTTATTGAAATCCATTGAGCCGTTGCCGAGAAGTTGAAAATTAAAAAAAACCGTTATATGAAAGGTACCGTTAGTAGACTTTTCCGGTAAATTTGGTTCAAATTAGCTGATAGCTACTACCAACAAAAAAAATCTCAAAAATTTTCATTAAAATCATTGGAGCCGTTTTCGAGAAAAATAAGCTTTTCCTTAATCGTTATACGGCAGGTACCGTTATTTTTAGCCCTAAAAATAAAATTTCAATTTCCCCTCTAAGGAATGCCAAGAGATACACACATACCAAATTTGAACGCAATCGCTTAACCCGTTTAGGCGTAGATCGATATACACCCGGACAGACAGACAGATGGACATTTTTTGTCAATGACTTTTTAGGCTTCTCTTTGATCGTTTTGTCATGTTTGATTGTGTTATCTCAATTTTTTTATATTTACGAATGCTTAACTTGCCTTATAGTAAGTCTATAATCGCAAGTAAAAACGATACTCGTTTTTCATAAACGACTACTTTCAGCTTTTATTTTGTTAGGATTTACGAAGTTGTTCTCGTTGCGGGTGAGCCGGAAAAAAGAAAAGAGCCCAAGATTTTTGACAGTTATGAAAACACCCATATTTCCTTGTCTTTACGCCCATTATGGGTAAAGTGTTGGTTTGAAAATTTGAAATGGTTTTTTTCAAATTCACTTAGTGAAAGCCGCCAGTTGTTTTTTTTTTTTTTGAACATTGTTTCTTAACGAAATTAACGTTGGGGAAATTTTTGTCAATAGTTGAAGAACCGGTTGATGTCATGTATTTCGTTTAATTAATATAATTTTTGTGGGTACGACTTGTTCAGAGGGGGGTCGTTACAAACAAAACATGAATAATGGTTAACATGCCCTTGGTGGACGACTTGCGTGCTTAGATATAGCCTTGCTAAAAAAAACGTTAATAGCTAGTCTTATATTGACACTTCCAACGCCTAGTGTCAATTGTAGAAGCGACAGTTTGTCCTCCAGACTTGCCACAAATTTTAACTTTGAAAGTTCATTATAAAAAGAAAGTCTTTTTATAATGTCAAAATAGCTATTATTCTTTTCAAATCTTCAAAATTTCTAGTGACTTACTTGACCGGTACGTTTGCCTAAAGAAAACTTTAATTTTTTGTAAAGATTATAATGACTTAGCACATCAAAAAATACGGTTTTAATTTTCTCTTTACAAAACAAATATCGATTTCTAATATATAATCAAAAGTAAAAAAAAAAAACAATATTTATATAAATGTACACCTTAAGCTTATCTGGATTAAATCTTTAAATATATTGGTTAATTTAAGATTTGTATAGAATATACAAACATTTTACCAAACAAAAAATCTTCCATATTGTGCCCGAGATAAAAAAAATGTCAAACATATGTTAAAAAAAAATTGTCCCGACTGCCAACCATTTTAATTGCATTTAAGTAACGCTTTACTATTTAATTTTACTTAATCAATTAATTTTCTTTAACTTGCATTCCCGATTTTTTTATTTATTTAATATTTTTTTTAAATAACCAAATTCGAACTTTGAATGAAAAAAAACCATTAGAAATTGTTTGTAAAAGGCAACCCCAAATTACTGACACAAACAACACAAATAAAAAAACACTGTACATTTTACTATTTTTATGCCAAAAATTAACACTTATTGCATATATTTGGTCTTAATTTCTCTAACCGAATGCGTTTATTATTATTATATAAACAAATATTAATGTATACATGATTTGTTTTTATTTTTTTATTAAAACAACATAAATACATTTTACACCTAAAACTAACATGCGAATGAATAATTAATAAATTATAATAATTAAAAAAAATATATATAAAAAAAAACATAAAATATAAAACAAAAAAAAAATGTTTTTTTGGTGTAAAATTAATTAAAGCCGAATTTCAGGGTTTCATAATTACGATAGTTTACTGTTGCAAGAAAGTTTTACCTGCCCACAATGCTTTCGTACCTATCGACGCCACGGCACGCTGCGACGCCACCTTCGACAAGAATGTGGCAAGGGTAAGAGCATGGTGTGCTCTGTTTGTGGCCATCGCACCAAACGTGCCGATCACCTGAGGCAGCACGTTCGCAAAAAACATCCAGAAATTGCAATGCGATCGCTGTTTCGAAGGCCGCCATCTCAGCAGCCATCATCCCTACAACAACAACAACATCATGCTGCCCAGCTGCAACACTATCAATCTGTTGCCCAGCATCTTCGAAGTGTTAGTGGGGCGGCTGCAGTGGTGGCAGCTACGTCTTCCTTATCAATGGCACCAGTTGCAGCAGCTGATTCATCGGCATCGACATCGTCTAAAGCTGATGAAGCCACTAATGCAGCAACGCCTGTTTCGGGGGCGACAGCGGCTGCACAGTCGTTGCAAACGGCTTTTGAACAAAAATTCAAATTTCAAATTTCATAGTTACATGACAAGAAAAAATGAGATTATTTCAAAAAAAAAAACAATTATTTCGAATACACCTAGATGAGGAGATAACATTGACCTCGGCGTTCCTCTTTAAAATGCGCACAGTTGCAATATTTTTTTAAAAAAATAACTGTTATAGTTAAGTATGTTTTTTTTGTTTGTATTAATGAATTTATTTCTTTGTTTAGGACAATACTCAACCAAAGAGTTATTTTAATAACAAATGACATTTTTATTTGTTTTTTTTTTCCTTAAATTTTATTTGATTATTTTTGAATTTTTTTTTAGTAATTTTATTTTTTAAATTTATATTTTTCTTATTGATTTTAAATTCAAATTTATTTACCTAAATTAATTTTATTGGAATTTTTGTGATTTATTAATCAATAGTTAAAAAAAATTAAATTGATATTATTTTTTTATTTTAAATGAATTTCTTTTCTTTTTTTTTATTAAATTTATAAATTAGTTAAAACAAAAATTATATCAGCCAAATATATATATTTAAATCTATAAATACTAAAAAAAAATCTATTTTATTGTTAAACAATTGTTACAAATTAAGAAAGAAAAAAAATGAAAAAAAGAAATATTTTGTACCAAAATGGAAACCAATAAAAGATATTTTTATGATTAAATTTTAAATATGTTGTTCTTTTTATGTTGCTTGTGTGTATAATAATTGGTTAGCTTATATGCAAATAAGGTTCGTGTGGAGCAGAGAAGTCCAAGCAGCAGTGATAACTTTTTTTCGGATACTCTTCTTAGGTTCGGGATTGCAAATAATCTGATAGTTGTAGTAAAAATTAATGAACAATCTTGAAGATCTAAGTAGTTTAAATAGGCTAAAATACAATTCTACAATTCTGAAAAAATAGATTTTTACTACCAAAATAAAATGTGTCGAAAATTAAATTTTTAGTTGAATAAAATAAAATAGGTAGATCTGTAATGTTGCCCCTTGAAATATTCTGGAGTAACTATAGGATTTGAAATAGATACACAGTGGCTGGGTATACACGGTTATGTTATGAAAATGAACAATACAATTTTCAATTTTTTTGCACAACTGAAATGTTTTATTGAATTTAAATTTAAATTCATCCTAGCATGAGATTTTATTTTTTATGTTTTGTACACAACGTGAACAAATGCTGCAATTATGAACTCAACCAACAGCTAACTACACCATAATGTCATTAAACTTTCAAACTAATAGTTTTTTTTTTCAGATTTCTAGAGTTTGATATCTCCAAGGCATTAGATAGAGTTTGGCATGAAGTTCTCTTATCGAAATTGCGTGCTTTTGGCATCGATGATACTCTTGTTCGTTGGATTAGAAGCTATCTTCTGGACCTTTCAATACAAGTTGTATTGGACGGATTCAAGTCTGTTTTTCACAAAATAAATGCTGGTGTGCCCCAGGGCTCTGTTCTGTCTCCAACTCTTCCTCATTTTTATAAATGATCTTCTGTCTGTTACTTCTAATCCACTTAACTGTTTGGCTGACGACTCTACTCTCAGCTTTTCATATTCGTTCGATAATTCACGTCCTTCGCCTTCGGACGTACAATTGCAATGTTACCGTATGTCAAGGTCATTAAACTCCGATTTATACAGCTTGTCAAATGGGGTTATAGAAATCGTGTGGAGTTTAATGCTTCGAAAACTCAATGCTTTCTTCTGTCGCAAAAGCTAAACATACCCCCAATGGCATTGTCCATTAATGGCACTTACATCGAAGAAACTGAAAAAGCTCTCAGTACTCTACTACTATTTGATATCGCTAAAAATGCTGCTAAGTGCTTGGTTTTCTGAATCGGTGTATGAAGTATTTTTCCCCTTCTGATCTGGCTACAATTTATAAAGCGTTTATACCCCCTAAACTCGAGTATAACTCCCACCTCTGGGCAGGTGCTTCACAAACATCGCTTCACCTGCTTGATAGAATACAAAATCGAGCTTTAAGATAGATAGGAAATAGAACTGCCGCTGAAACAATTGCCGCTCTCGAACACAATGTTTCATGTCTTTCCTTATTTTATCGTTTCTTTTATAAAAAATGTTCACTTGAAGTAGCCGGCTGCATTTCTCCGTACCGTGAAATATAAGAATTTTTCTTTTTTAGCCGAACAACACGAATTTGGAATAGTTTACCCGGCGAGATTTTCCCTTGCCATTTTGATCTGCAAGCATTCAAAACCAATGTTAATCGACATCTCCTATCTTTCCCCTCCCTATCTTCTTAATACCCTCGCAGTGTGCTCTACATTAAAAGTGAAACAAATAGTCCCTTATGCGCGCGTTAATTATATAAAAAAAAAAACCTCAGAAATAAAGCGAAGAATTACTCTTGCCAATCGCTGTTTCTATGGGCTAGGAAGGCAATTGAGTAGCAAAGCCCTCGCTCGAAAAACAAAGGAGACTCTGTATAAGACCCTAATCATCCCAGTCCTGGTCTATGGCGCCGAGGCATTGACTCTATCTTAAGTGGATGAAGATATTATAAAAAAAAAAAAAGATTGTCGAGACCACAGATGATAATAGGTTTACTAGGAATTACAGTATCCATGCTTTGACGGTAAAAAGTTTTAATTCTTTTTTTATAGTTTAATTCAAGGTAAAATTAAACCAATATCGAAATTGTAAAAATTATCTTCAGTAATCTGCCTTTTGCTAACTTCGACAGTTTTTTTTCGAAATCACTTCTTGAAACTGAAAACGAGATATTTAATTTTTTTTATATATAATTTTTGCTATGGCAGATTATTTACTTGGTATTTGTTTAAAAATAGATAAGCTTAACTTATAATTAGTGAATATTTTCCGAAATTGTAACTATAGGTTTTGTTTAAAAATCAAAAATTCGCCGGGAAATTGTAGGTCGCTTTTATTCAAAGCTTAGAAAATGAAAATTCATCTAAAGGCGATTCCCTATTTACGTCATGCAATAATGCGGAAAATCACAAATTAAATTCCCTAGGGAAAATTTGGGATATTTTTAAACATATCCCAAAAACACACAAATTTAGGATGAACGCAACCACTTTAACTACAACTAACCTTTGAGCTTTCCCATTTGGCAAGTCAAAACAATCGTATGTTTTGGTAGAGCTTTTCCCCGAGACTTTCAGTATAGCAAAAAACAAAAAAACGCGTTTTTTTGTGAAAATTTTAAAGAGCTTACAGTATATATTTTTAAATGATTTAAATTTATTTAATTAAAAAAAGAACAGTCAAAGAATTTAGAATTAAACTGTAAAATCTTTTCTGTGCGGAAAATGATTTTAACAGAATTTTTGTCAATCTGAAGGTGACAACAATTTTTTGTCGCTAAATGTCTGATATACCAAAAAAAAAAGAAGAAAAATCTATTTAATTCGAATTTTTTGATATGATGTACAAACGTAACTATTTAAGATTTCTACAGAAATACTTTTGGATTGACCATAGACGTTTCAGTAGATTTTTCTAATCCAGTTTATCTACATATTTAGATCTACAGATGATTCAAAACACCTTCGAATCTCAGGTGTAGCAAACATTTGAATATTTCAAAATAAGTTTCAATTACAAATTACAGATACAATTTTAACATCTTTTTAAGGATAATAAACTAAATTAATTACTCAACAGTCCTTTTCTATTCTATAAAAACCCTGACAATTTTTTTTCGATTTTGATTATTCGAAGTTTGAATAGAACATCGAAAAAGCGAAAAGACAAATGTATATTCCAGAAGTTCCTAACTGGGAGTTCTGAAAGTTCTAGAAGTTCTGGGCTAAAAAATGAATTTAAAATTCACTCGAATTGAAAATAGTACTTCAGATCTCAAATCAAATTAGAAATGTCATAAGCTGCCAACAGGCTATTTGACAGTTATTAAAAAAAAGGTATGTTGTTTTAATTCAATATTTTAGCTGAAAACTAAAACCCCAAATGTTCTTGTTTTTTTGTCCTTAAATTCTCAAAAACTGACAATATTTGTATTTGATTTGTCATGCGGAACAATATCCTGTCAGAAAAAATTAAATCGGGTTTCAATTGTCTTCCTCGATAAAGAGGTTTGACTGTACTGACTGTAACGTAAACTTGGCTTGCATTTTTTTAAATTGTTAAAATAGGTGTTTTTTTCCAACATTCTTACAAGTTTCAGACAAAATAAAAGCGTTAACTAACTGATTTTCTTGGCCAAAGAAGTTGGACAATAAAATCAGGCCGTTTGTCTGGAATTTTAAGAGGAAATTAAAATGATGCATTATTCGACAGAATTTTTTTTTATTTGAAAAAGACTAAAAACATGACAGAAAAAGCGTGTTTGAATACTCGGTTTAGTTTTGTAAAAGCGTGACCTTCTTGTTTTAAAGCATAAACATGGTTGACAAAGTTGATAGTACGATTTCTTTTGTCAAGAATTTTTATTCAAGAAAATTAATTAATTTTTTTAATTTCTTAAAAATATTCTTATAAAGGAAGGAAGGGACATTTTAAAAAAATTACAACAACAAAATTAAATTTGTTTGTATTAATTTACAAAAACAGACCACTGTCAACTGTAACATTACTCTGTGGGGTCTGTTTGTTAATATTGTGGTATCAATACATACAATGAACGTCTTTGATTAATGCGATAGTCTTCAGTTGGGCGCCATTTAAAAAAACATTTTCTGAGAGCCTTATTTTTATTTTTTCGTTTGTTTAGTAAAACGTATTCATAAGATTAGTTCCCTCACAATTAAAAAACCTGGGTTTAGGAAAAAAGAAAACTAAATATTGTTGGAGATCTTTGAAAATAGGTTGTGCAGTAAGAAATGACGCAGTTTTTTGTCTTTTTTAAATGAATAATCCTTATAAAGTTATCATTGCTTTCTCTTGTTGACTATTCAATAAGCACGAATTCTTGGCAACCATGGCAACTCTTGCATGATCGACATTAAATAACTTATTTTGGTAAATAATTGGATTTTTAATGATTTTTTTTTAAATATTTTTGTTCATATTTACACAGGAATAAGTTAGTTTAAATATTATTTTATTGTTAATAAACTTAACATCTACAATATTTATAAGCATTAAAAATAAATAAATAAAAAAAAAATTCAATAAAAAGGACAGTATTTCTTTTGTATGTAATATATATTAAATTAATTTCGTCAACTAAATGGTAAATAACACAATATACATTTAAATATATAATACAAAAAACTTAATTTTTTTTTTGTTAACAAACTTTGTAAATTTTTTCTTGGGGTCTTCTAAAACCGTTCCTATTCTTACAGTCTTTTGTGTTTTTCTCTTTAAATTATTTTTTAATTACAATCGTAAAAGTTTTTTTTTTATTTTAACAATTAAGTCGCATTCACACAACTCTATTTTTTTTCATTTGTTTTTTAAAATCTCTTCTTGTTTAAGTGTGAATTAAAGCACAAAATGTATAATGTTTATACATAATCTTTATTGATAGTAATAAAAAAAAACAACAACAAAAAACCAAACCAAAACCCCCCCTAATTTTTCAGATTTGCGGACATTGTATAATATTGCTACAGCAGCTGCAGCAGCAACGTCCAGTTCCGGTGGAGGTGGTGGTGGTGGTTGTGGAGGGAGTATTGGTGGTGGTGGAGGTTTAGTTAACTGTGCCGTAAGTGGTGGCCTTTTCGAGCCAGAAATAACGATACGAAAGCTATACAAAAGCTGTAGAAAATCCTCAATGTCTGGTACATCGCCACCAAGTTTAGGCGGGCTTAACAACAACAGTGGTGTTTCGGTCAATAGTAGTAGTCATAGTGGCTGTGGAGCAGGTTGTTCGACGTGCTCCCTCTCAGCCGCTGCAGCTGCTTCAATACAATTGGCGAATTTTATTGGTTCCCAAATGCTGCTGCCAACTTCGGTCGATGTAAATTCAATCAGTCAGAATTCTACCTCGGCATTCGGTTGTATATCTTCGAAGCTACCCCATCCACCACCAGGCGGAGGAGGAGGAGGAGGAGCAGGCGGAGTTGTACTTCCCACCAATCAGCCGTCCACATCTTCATCCGCACATCATGCAGCAATAGCAGGATCCCCATCAGCAGCTACAAATCCTTCGAATTCAATTTTAACAACACCAAAGAAAAATCCAACACAATTTAATTGTAGTTTTTGTTCTTTTATTTGTTCGTGGAAATACGACTTGAAATTACATTTACGACAAAAGCACGGAATTCACAACAAAAAATTGTAAAGCCCTCGTCAACTATTTACAAAAAAAATATATTTTCGTACAAAAACAATTGTAAATTAATAACAAAAAAAAAATTTATTGTACATAAATTAATGATAATATTGTTTAAAAAAAATGTTATAAATCTAGCGATTTTGTTTTTATAAAGTTAAACAAATTAAATATGGAAAATGCATTTTTTTTATTAAAAAAAAATAGAAAACTATATACAAAACTATTTACTTTTACCAAAGAAAAAAAAGAGAGAAACTAACACCCAAGACCAGTGTTGTTTGTTTCGTTTGTTCTATTTGATTCCTTCTTCAATTTTCAGGAAATTTCCACATTGATTGGCCGATCGATCGAACAAAGCTCTTTGTTTGCCTGCAATGTCCAGACCGAGTCTACAAATCCCATGGATCACTGCAGCGACATCTACGCGTCGAGTGTCATAAATCGCCGCAACACAAATGTCTCTTATGCTCTAACAAATTTTTTTATCCTAGCACCTTGAAAAAACACATGGAATCTCATAATATCATGGAAGATATGACAACTAAAATTAACTTTAACCAACAATTTACATATTAGTTAATTAATAAAAAAAAATCATAATTTTGTAGAACAAGTATTGTTTTTTCTTAGTTTTTTCGTTTAAATAGAAATTGTGTAAGTTGATTTATATTAAAAAAAAAGTAATAAAGTAGAAAATTTTGATCACGGTAAATATTTACCAAGCTTAGTTAATTATTTAATTTTATTTTGTTAAATATTTTTTTTTTTTTTTTGTAAAAGTTGTCTTTATCTGTCGTTAGCTGTTTCAGTTTAAATTTGATATAATTTCGTAGAAAAAAAAAACGTAAATTTAGAAACAAAACCGCTTTGATTTATTTTTCGAAATTGTTTTCGAAAAAAACTTCAAAATCAACCACACACCACAATGATGTAAATGATGTCGAATTTTTTTTACCATTTGTTTTTCTTTTTGTTTTTTGTTTCATTTCATTTAACCCCCCCAAATGAATCACAAACACACACATTCCATTGTATAAATATAACACACACACACCCTCATTCATCATTAAAAAAAACATCCTCATTCAAACAAAAAAAATAATTTCGAACTTCGAAAAGATATGGCACTAGATTTCGAACAATCAATGTCAGTTGGCAATCGTTTTCCATGCAGCGTCTGCGGCAAGAGCTACCTACGCAAACGTCATCTACAACGCCACATGCGAGATGAATGCATTGGTATACCGCCACGCTTCAAGTGCGATCTATGTCCGTCAAGATTCCGCCGAAAGTACCACATGGTCAGACACATGACCTCAAAGCATGGTATCCTCTCGCATGATGGCCCAGAGAATCTATCTATGAAAAAAGAATATTACGACAATGAGAATGTCCCCGGACCGGGTTATAGTGTGATACATCATAATGCAGCAGCAGCGGCTGCAGCAGCTGTGGCAGCTGTAGCTGCAGCTCAAGCTGGAAATATGAAGTATGATTGTGTTAATAATGGCGGTGGAGGAGCTGTTGTTCCGCCAGCGAGTACAATGCCAACGACAATGCCGTCCTATGGTCTAACTGGTGCTATTGCAGCTTATCCAACATCAGCATCAGCTGCAGCAGTAGCTGCCGCAACAGCAGCAGCAACATTCTCGGGAAGTGATGATGATCAACACCAACAACAGCAACACTATCAGCATCAGCAGAATAATCATGACGAGAAAGATGATGGCAGCGAACCGGCAAAAGGTTCGAAATTGGACCAAATCAGTCCATCCAAAGGCGTAGCTATGGATGAAGACTGGAAGATGAAGCTTAGCTTGCAGTTGATTTCAAATTCGTTGCTTAAAGAGCGATTGATGAATTCCATGCCTTTTGCTTATAATAATAATTAATTTTAATTTTTTTTTATTTATTTTAATTTTTTTTTTTAATATGTATGCTTAATTTTAATTTTTTTTGTATATTTAAGAAAAAAATGTAACATTGTCCCAAAGTGTCCCAAAAAATAAACGCAACAAACCAAAAAAAGAAAATAACAAAAAACAAAAATTGTTTACCAAAAATTAACAAAACTTAAAAAAAAAAAAAAAACTAACGATGAGACTAATTCTATTGAAACTATATAATTCCATTAACTATAATTGATCGATCTCAAAACTATTTATTAATTTTTTTTATTTAATTTTTTTGTTTGTGTATACTTGAAACAATTTTTTGTTTACAATTTATGGCGTTAAGTTAAAAAAAACCTATTTTTAAGATAAAATTTATACTCAAAAAGTCAAAACTAATAAAAATACTCACTAAAACAATGATAAATGTTTAAAAAATAAATAATTATGAAAACAGGGCTTAATTCGACATTTTCTAGTCTTGTTGAATAAAATACATTATATATCATATTTTTAAAAATATATACATACCTTCGAGTTATGTACTTTGCGCTTACTAAACTCAGCCATACAAAATAAGAAAAAAGACATATGTTTAGTATTAAGATTAAAATAAAAAAAAGGAAAAGAGTTTTATATATTACAATGTTAAGAAAAAATTATTGAACAAAATATTTAAGATATATTTTTTATACAAACCAATAGGATGTGCAGAATAATTTTAATATTTAATTTCAGTATTTTCAAGTTTCAATGTTTTCGTCAATTTTTCAACAATTTTTTTGAGTATTTTGTGTAATCTTAACTTTGTTTACTGTTTCTTCCACATTTTTTTTTAACAAATTCATATTTTACAATAAAACATAATTATTTTGCTTATAACAATTAGGGTTTTTTCAATAAAATTTTATTTAACAATATATGCATAAATTCAATTGCTTCCGCTAAACTCCAGTCTTTCCGGTTTTTTTTTAACTAATTCAAAATATAGGTTTTTAAAGGAAGAAACTTAAACTTTTTTATGTAATATCTCTTAATATTAATTTGTATACAAATAAAAAAAAATTCTTGCTTAATTTAAGTTTTGTCATAATTCAGATTTTTCTTTTTGTTTTTCAATTTAGTTTCTGTATTGAAAAAAAGGAAAAAAAAAATAAATTATTTCTTATAAATATGAAAACAAAAATCAATTGACTTATTTTATTTATGAATATTCTCCTTGTAATTCTTTTCTTTCCTTCTAAATCCTCTTTGTCTCCATGGTCGATCCTATTCGTAAATGTTGGTGATTCGTTAAAGTTTTTTTTTTTTACCAATTTAAGTATTCAAAGCTTTAAATTTTCAAACCATTTTGAGGAAGTGTTTTCTTAAATTAAATTTAAATAAGTTTATTTTGTAAGATATTTTTTAAAATAGTGATGATTTATTTATAAACAAATTATTAAAAAATGATTATTTTTTTTATTTATTAAAAAAAAAATTGAATAACAAGGTGCATATCAGCCCTAATGAAGAAGGGCTCCCAAAATAGCAGGGCCCGTATAACGAACAACGAAAAGAGCAGCTGGAAAAACGAAAACCTTCGCCATTAAAAGAAACGAGAATCTATCATACAAATTTGCCAAAAATAAAATGTAAAAACTTTTGTGAGAGCGCGAAACTGCCTCTTTTCGGAGACTTCGACTTACCGCACCGACAGACTTCGGCTCTCTTTGGCTTAATTGAAAGAAGAACAAATTCCCAACAAAATAACGAACACAAAACGAAGGATACTAAGATACGATTGAAAAACTATTTTTGTGAGAGCGCGACAAGCTTCGGGTCTCTTCGGCGACTCTTCGGGTCTTTTCGGCTTACAAAATAATGAACGCAAAACTACAGCTTAAAGCACTCGTTTCATTAAAGATAACGAAAGATTTTCAACTATTATCGTCATTCGTAATACGGGCCTTGTTCCAAGAAATTTTGTTCGCTATTTTAACTATCTTCGAATAATAAAAAATGGAAATTCTAGGCATTAATTGAGCCCTTCCTGCCTCTGGGAGTTTTAATTCTTATTAGTGTTGATACACACTATATTATTTGATATTTTTTTGTAAGATATTGGTTCAGTTCTGTTTAATTAAATAAAGTTTTAAATTCAAAAAAGAAAAAAGAAAACAGAAAATTTTCCATTTTTACGATTTATTGTTTTTATTTTTACTAAACCAACATCATTAAATTAAAAAAATATGTTTAAATCACCAACATTTACGAATCTATCCATAATTTTTTTTGATATTAAAAATAAAAAAGTTTTTATTTGGTTCCTTTTAACTTCAACAATAAAAAATTCTTTCTCTTTTTTTTTCTTTAAATTAAAATAAGTTAATTTTATTTTTAAAGAGAAGCAGAGAAAGAATTTATTTAAAAAAAAGTTAAACAATTTTACTAACCAAATAAAAAAATATTTCTTTTAGATTGTACGTTATTTACACACACACACACACCCTCAGATGGAAAAGAAGTCTCCAGCTCTAACAGTTGTATCCCGTATCTTCCCGCCTTTCCATTTCTGTGCCTACTTAAAAAAAAAATGGTGGAGGTTATTACTGTCAAATTTTTTCACAAAAAATTATATAAAATATTTGTACTACTTTCCTATAAACTTACTACTCAACATCTTCTGCTACTACTCAATTCTTCCACTTCAACTACTACTACTACTACTACTGTTCGTATTAAATGTCAAAAAAAAAAATAACTAAAACTCATAAATGTTTCTATGATCGGTGATGGAGTAAGGATTGTTTATTATAATATTGTCTAATAATTTATGCGCTTTTCAAAAAAAAAAAAAAAATATTTTCTATGTAATAAAATAAACGTCATTATCTTATTTAATAATTTATAACTTTTATAAATGTTTTATTGGAATTTTTTATAATTAATAAAAGCAACAAAATTATATTTCAAAATGCATACAAATGTTTTTTATTTATATTCTTATTGTTATTATTCCGCTCGTCAACTATTTTTTTTTCGTTTGTTTAGTTGGTTTCTTCGCATTTTTTTTTTTTTTTGTTAATGATGCAAATTTTTTTATTTCAGCGCAGTTCAATTGTAATTTTTTTTTACTTTTCTGTAGATAAAATGCGTGTTAGTTAGATATTAGTGTGTGTTGATAGAATTGCATTCATATTTTTTTTTTATTCAGAATCATCATTTTTACGTTCGAAACAACTACAAAAAAAAAAAAAACATACCCAAAAAACACAAATCCATCTAATTATTACAGATTTCTCATTATGGTTTCAACACTCATGTGATCAATGTGGTAAATCATATAAAACACGTAAAAGCTTATCACGTCATCGTCGTTTTGAATGCCGTTTTACAACCGAACGTCCGCTATTTCAATGTCCTACGTGCAATTATGCTGCTAAACGTAGCGATAATCTAACCAAACATATTAAAACACACTTTGCTAAATTACAAAAAGAATTTTTTCCATTAGCTGTGAAATTACAAAATAGCTACAATATGCCCGAAATGGCATAGAATTAAAAATATTAAAAAAAAACATTGTCTAAACTATAGCAATACAGATGAAAAAAAAATCACTAATATTTTTTTTTAATCAGTCACAAATTTACAATAAAAAAAAAACAAACTTAAAAAATATATAGATTATATTTTTGCATGAGATATATACACTTAACTTATATACATATAAATACTATTTATTTATATATAAACATATAAGCTTAATTATTTATTTTCTGAATATTTTTAATAAACTTAACAACAAATAAATACTCGTAAACTTAATAATTAATATTTAACAATCAACCAGAACAAAATAAATTAAAAGTAATTTTATCTGTAAAATTTGATATTCATATTGGCATAAATGAAATTCTTAAAATTTCAAAGAAAAAAAAAGAAATTTTTTGGAAAAATTTATGTGAATGCTCGTTTAATGTATTTTCCTTTTTGGCCAACTCTGCTTGCTTTGGTTATGGTGAAATATTTCCTTCATTCTATGTATGTTTGTAATATATAACTATGTGTTGCTTGTATTTTATTATACAAAAAATGTTGTGAATTTAATTATATTAACAACAAAATTTTGGTGATGGAAAAAGTATTTAAAAAAGGTTTTAGATTTTATTAATTTTGGGTGTCAAAAACTCAAACGTTAGTTTATTTAGTCTTAAGTCAGAGGGTGACGATTAATGGGGTTTCCTTCAAATTTAAGCTAATTAAAATTATTAATCTCTCAAAGCTTTGAGTTAAAACGAATTTCAATTGAATATCGTTGAAAAAACAGAAGACAAAATAATTAAAATTCAGTAAAAAAGTCTGCGTATTAGAGGGGGTAATAGACTGGTGTCTTTTTGAAGAATGTTTTTAAACATGTTTTCTAACGTTTCTCAAAAAAAAAAATTGACAAACGGAACAAATACTAAAAAATTACAAAAAATTATTTCTAAAACATTTTCTTTGTAACAGTTTCTGAAACATCTTGTTTTTGTGTCGGTTTATAGATTATTTTAATTAACTGAACCTAATATAACGATTTAAAGGTTTTTTGTGATCAAACATCCAGCCAGTGACGTTTAAGTATAATTTTAATTAAAAATCTAAATTCAATTTGGATTTTTTTCTTTTTCTAATCGACGCGCATTCAAAGGGTTGTTAATTCCCTTATCAATTGAATCAATTACGTTACAAGAATTAGAAAGACAGGAAATAACTTTTTCGGTGCAATACATCGAGAATTAGGAGTTTCCTGAAAAAAAATTGCTTCCCAGTCTGAGAATCGAACTCACGATCTCTGGGTTAGCAAGCAAACACCTTATCTACTGCACCTCGGATTGTCCATTCAATGTCGAAACGGCGTGAAGTTTATTAAATAATTGAAAGCTTGGCTCGTTGGACTCAACCTTGCGTCGGCTTAGGGTTTTTACTTCCGAGAGCCTTTTAGAGAACTTCACCCTACCTATTTTCAAAACATTCAATTTTGTTTAATTTTGTCAATCGTTATTAACTGCTTTCATATTTTAATTCAGCTTTCCATTCGAAAGGAATGTCCGAATTTTATTTTTGCAAAATTTTCGTTTGCTTTGAAATGATAATGCTACTTTAAATTCCTATCGATTTAGCTTTTGGATCAGATTTCAGAGTAGGACCCATGGTTTGGTATAAATCTTCATGTATTGAAGGTCTCCCTATACGTCATCTTCTGACTCGGATATGGCGTCAAAGATGTCTACATGTCCAAAGTCCAAACCATTTAAGCCGCTGGATACGGATTTGACAAGGCTATTATTGCAGTCGCTTTACAGCACGTATGTACGTTTACCCAGTTCTTATTTTGTAAAACGATTAGCGTATTCGTCAAATAACGATTGCGAAAAATGATACTCGTATTTTATAAACGAGTGAGTGCCCAGCTGTCGTTTCGTTCTCGTTGTTTTGTTAGGAATTTTTCTTGTTTCCACTCGCAAAAATTTTTATTTTTCAATCGTATCCCTCTACGCCTCGCCGCGACCGTCCCGTGACTAGTGTTTCTTTTTTTATTGCCTTCTAGTTCGTAACATGGTCCCAGAGCTAAAAACAGTAAAGAATTTCGTCGACAGGACGAGGTAAGGAAGACAAATACTAGGCACTTCCAGAGTAACTTTAAGGCATAATCTGGTGATTTGTCCTTGTTTTCGAATTATTAGTTTTGATAAAAATCATTTAAAATTGACAGTCACAATTTACGTTAAAAACTCTGGGCAAATTTTACCCTAATTTTTCAATTTACCCTAATTTTTTATATTCCAACGAAGTGGGAATTTTCTGTAGGAGTTCTTTAGAAAAGGAATCAATACAACCCAATATTTGCCGAGAAATTTCTCGGTTTTTTTAAACGAGAGAGTGGTTTTCGAAAATCCTTTTACCATATGTCTAGGCTGATGGCAACTTTCAGCAAAAATTTCTTAACTAACTATCTTCATAATGAACAATTTTCTCCATCCTGTTGCTTTTTCAAATGTAATAGAAAAAAATGGTAAAAAAAGGAAAAAATGGATATGTGATGAATTCAAGCCTAATGTGATTTTTCATTCGATCGGGAAAATGGCCAGAACAAGGGAAATTGGTATATGTTTGTCCTGACAAGCTTTCCTAGTTTTGACTAGATTTCCCATAATTATTTCGTCCGAAATCAGTACTGCCATATGCCGGATTGCTTTGCCAAAGGTTTGGGATTTGATTCTGCGCGAGAGCCAGATAATTTGATATAATTGATAATTTGTTTGTGAAGTGGTTAATTGTAGGTGACCTTTCGGTCCTGCAGAGAGATTCATAATAAACACAGGAATGGTTGATAAATGTCACTAAGCCTTACTTCCTTAAAGAGTTTTCGCGCCAGTAAATTAATTTATATTTAGCAAGTTTAACATCTGGGTTTTCTCACAAATTTCAACACGATTTTACAGACAAAAAAAAAACTTGAATTTCCTAATATCCTAATATTTTTTGGATATGTTTGTTCAATATAAGTTTGTCAAAGAGAAGGAAAGAGAAACAATTTTTTGGCGTTTACTGGGATTTTTTTCAGATCCATCAAGAGTGACTGAGGAAATTTCTTGAGATAACCAAAATCTTAAGAAACTTGAACTGGTTAATTTAGTATTTTGAGATTCAAAAATTACATACACAAATATTTGTAAGTTTAAGTATTTTTGTTTTTTAAAGACATACATAAGTATTTCGACATATTTTGACGAAGATGACAAATTAAAAAAAAACTACTTTTTTCTTACGGTTTTCTTGATGCGATTTGGCAGTAGCCTTAAAATGTTCTCCTTAAATTTGATCAAGTTCGGTGAATATACGGAAATTCAAAATATGTAAAAGAAGCAGTTACATCCAATCCTGGAAAAAAAACTTAGAATCAAAACCACTTCTTTCCAAAAATCACTACACGGAATTATAATTAGCTAAGAATGTTCCTTCACCAACTTGCGGAGCAAAATTGATGAAATTTCGAAATATTGACGGCTTTCTTAAAATAATATCAATTAATACTTCAAATCCCAAACAAGGTCACATCTTAAGCTTAAAAATCTATTGCCTTTTAGATTGTCTGCTCTCTATTCTAATAATTTTAGAAAAAAACTTTAAATAGGAATACAAAATAAAATCATCGGGCTAAATATGTCTTTTTATTTGATTTTATTTTTTAATATACAAATTTTCAAAACCAGCTGTCATAATCTAAAAATTGGACAATCTGAACATTGTTTCAATGTAATCGAACCGTAGGGGCTCTAGCAATTTTGTTTCTATTCTTTTTATTCTTAAAAGGATTTTAGTTCTTTTCTGATTTCTATACATAGTCCTATACATATTTTCCATACCCTAGTCAAGAGTTATAAGTCTGCCTAAAACAACTTATAAACATTTTCTCCTTAAAGTAAATGTTTGGAACTTTTTTTTTGTGGAAAATAAATCAAAACAAATCAATCCCTTTCACAACTTTCACAAACCAAATACAAGCAGCGCGGACAATCTTAACACCCAACGAGCATTTACGAGAAACATTCATACTTTTTGGCAAATACAATTTTTAAAAATTAAAAAAAAACCTTTATAATTAATAATAAATATGGTTTGAGTAAAATAAAAAAAAAAAATAATTAACTATGAATAAAAAAAATATGCATATAAATATATATCTATTTTTTATAATCGTATTAAAAACAATTAAATTAAGACTTAAAACTTAAAACAACATTCCATCACTAGCTCTTAACAAACAAACAAAAAAAAAAACTATTTTACTACCAAATTTTTCTAGTCGTATAGTTTAAATAACATTATTGCTAATTTATTTTAAATTAATCACATTAATTATAATTAATACAATTTAATTTATTAATATTTATATTGCATTCCAAAGATATTTGAATTATTTCGCAAAACCTCTATTATTACCTATATGTTTAAAAATATCCCAAAGAAAAAAAAAATATTGTTTTTGTTGCAAGTATAATTATTATATGTTTAATTTAATTTTGTTGGTTAATTTTATTTTATTCAATTTGTTTTTTGTAATGTGTATATTTTCTATTTAAAAAAAAATTAAATCAAAAATAAAAAAAAACAATACTTTTTAACAACAACTATTTATACATAATTCATCAACCACTCATGAAACATATTTAAGTTTTTTTTTATTTTGTTATTATTAATTTTAATTTCCTACAAAGGAGACAAAAACTTTTTTTTAATCATTTTATATATTTTTTTTTTCAAAATAGTAAAGAAACAAGCAAGAAAAGAAAACAGAAAAAAACAACAATATAAATTCTTTTTTAGATTTCCTACCGTCAATACTTAATGAAGAAGGCCAACCTCATCCACTACAACAAAATCATCTGCAACAACAAACATCACAACAACAACATCAACTACCTGATTTTCTACATCATCCTCCTTACCAACCGCATTATATGCAAGAACAACAACCAAAACGGTTTTCCTGCCAACTATGTGGCAAAACGTACGCTTCACGTGGCACTTTAGGCCGACACACTCGCTACGAGTGTCCGCACATAAGTGCCTCGCCCAAATTTCAATGCCCCCATTGTGATTTTGCAACAAAGCGTAAAGATAACCTCAAATGTCATGTCATAACCCATTTGAAACGTCGAAGACCGTCTTTGAAAGATGATTCGTATTTTGAATATTTATAAACAAATTTATCAAAATCCGATCAGCGAAAAACAAAAAAAAAGTGTAAGTGCTTAAGTGGAAAATGATAAAAACTAAATCCAGTTAAAACTAAAAATAAAATGAAATAAAACATTAAGTGTTAATACACTTTTTTAATAAAATGAAAAAAAAATAAATAAAAAACAAAAACATATAGTGCCTGAATAAAATGCTTAACAGAAAATATTTATAAAGAAGAGAAAAAAAAGAAAATAGAAAATATATACACTAAATGAAATATCTTATAAACAAATCACAGAGGTAAAGTAAAATTCAGAGATAATTATAATAAATGTTAAAGAAATAATGAAAGAAAAGAAAATAGCAATGAAATCTATTATTAAACCAAATTTAAGGTTTGCGAAAAACATGCCAAATTTAGTATTGTTAAGGGTAGCTATGGTATCAATATTTTGAAAACTAGCATAAGATTTTAGATAGTTATAAGGCGTAATTGGGAACACTGACAGTGGAATATTATAAAATTCAAATTGTATCTTCGGAAGTGTATATTTTAGAATACTTCTGGCAAAATATTTTTTCAAAAAATCTCTGACAATTTGTCAACAACTTTAAACATTTCGAATGTTTTCTGTATCTTAGATATTTTTTTTAAATTTTTTTAAAATAACGGCCGTTTCAGAGTATTCAAAACGTCTTTGGACCAATTTTGAGCATTTTAAAAGTTTGTGATACTAAACGGCATATTTGATAGGAGTTTCTAACTATTTTTCAAACCAGCTTTAAAGTTTTTTTTTTTTTAATTTAAATGTCCAGTTTTCTTAGTATTTTGTAAGCTGTTGCAAAAGCTTTGAAGAATTGTGAGTATTTTTCAAGAAAAAGCTCTAAAATATTTACAACTTTTTTCTCAACACTTCCTTAGGTTTTGAAAATAACTTTTTGTAGGGCTGCTCATTTTTATGGAGGCTAATTTGGCAAAGAACAAGTCTGACCCTTTTGAATATTTTTTTCAAACTCACATAATTTTGTGAAACAATTTTGAAATCCCGTCAATATTGTACTTAAACCATTAACCCAAAACTTCCACTTAACTAGTTTTAGATAACTTGCCATATCTAACATAATTTATCCCACTAACCCGTTTTTTAACAAAATCTATTCCACTGTCATATTTCTTTGTCGATTCTGTAGTTCTTAAGTATTTTAACTAAACTGTAAAATTGTTCCTGCTTTTAAGTATTTCAGGAGATGTCATAAATATGACTTTCGTGCAACTTGAGTACAATTAAAAAAAAAAAAATGTGTTATAAATTATTTATAAAAAAAAAACTAACATTAAACTTTTAATAAAAAAACAATAAAAAAAATAAAAATTGTATCCTTAGTTATATAAGTAAATTATTTATAATAACTTTAATTTATTAAACTTAACAACAACAAAAAAATTGGTATTGTAAAACTTTATTTTTCTACATGAATAAAAAATTTATAATTTTTTTTCTTCACGAAAAAAAACCAAAAAAAATCTTTTTTCTTGTAATTTTAAATTTAAATTTGAATCAAACAATTTTTTTTTTTAATTTTATTTTATAATCATGAATTTTTTCAGAGTTTCTTTAAACAAACCAAAATTTTCTCAGTCATAATCGCTTCATCATCATCCTCATGAACTCACCACATCGCTCCCACCTATGCCAGAGCATCAGAGCATAAAAAATGTAAAAAAAAAAACAGAAAATAACACAAAAGAGTAACGTAAAACCTGGAATTGTAAATATGCCAAATTTATTTTCTTATGAATTTAATTTTTTTTCTGTACAATTTTTATTATATTTTTTGAATTTGTATAGTTTTTTGGTTTTTTTTTATTTTTATACAAATATATAATACTTTTTTTTCGCTTTTAATTTAACAAGTTGTTTATATTCTATAAATAATTCTTAAAACAAATGTTATAACTTTGTTTTAGAGCAAATAATAGAATTTCGTTATTTTTTGTTCAAATATTTTTCCGTGAAAGCTTAATTTAGTGTATTTTTTTGTTTTGTTTTAAAACAACTTCATTAAATATTTTCTTTTAAAATAAAAGATTTTTGATTTTTTTGAAAAATTACTGAAAAAAATAAATATTTAAATTTAAGCCTTATAAACAAAAATGAATGGAATTTCTTTTTTAAAGCCATAACAAAGTTATAATGAATTATTTCAGGTCGAAGAAGTTCAACAGCCTCAAGTCAAACACCACCTCCATCGTCGGGAACACCAAACCCCAATCAACCTTTTATCCGGGACTATTGGTATGAGTTGAAGTTTTCTGATTTATTTAAATTCATCAATCCGGACGGCAGATATCAGTGTCCACGATTCAATTGTTTAAAAAGCTACAAAGATGCTAGTTCATTACAGAGACATATCAGGTGAATATTTACATTTTTTGTAAACAAAATTTTAAGGATGTTTTACATTTTCATAATTAGTTAAAAAAATTGTTTAAAAAAAAAAAGTTGTATGTCAAATCTAAGGCAACGAATTCCGACAGGAAGATATTCTTTGAAATTGACACTATTTTGGAGGGAATTTTGTTTTATCCGGGAATTTTCTTCTAACTTAGAAAAATATCACTGAGAAAAAAATCTACAAACAATAGAGAGAAAACTCATTTTGAAAATAATTTTTCGAATGCTTATACGATATACCAGTTATGTAATGATGTTTAGTATAAGAACCCATAGGTTGCAGTAAAATCCCATTTTCATCTTTAACAATGAAAGCATTTAAGCTTCATTTCATTTCAAACAATAACTGAAAATGTTTCAAAATCTGAACTAATTAGTTTTTCAAAATCGCAATTTCTTAAAGTGAAAAACATACAGTATCTGCCCAAATCTTTGACATCCGAGTGGAAACTCTTCCCTTCAAAATATTTATCGAGCTTTCACGCAACGGCAACTCTGTGTTTGAAATTTTGTTCTATTTTATCTATAGTTTGTTTATAAAATATTACCTTATGGGAAAGCTTTTTAGAAAAACCGTAAGAGCGTACCAAATTGAATTCGAAGAAACCTTGTTGTAAGAAATTTTAACCCGCCAATTTATGTCCGATAAAAAATAGAAAAAAAACATACGTCCTACACCTGGCTGATTTGCTTTCAAACCTCATTAAATATTAACATTCAAATGGTAACCCTAGATGCTATTCTCTTGAAAATTCATACTGCGAATACTCTGTTAGAGCTTTTATCAGAATGGTACCCTATGAAAGCTCAATGAGTGCGAATGAAAGGTAAACATATCTATCTTCCCTGCTGTACTGACAATCTTTTATGAGCATTCAGCTAATTATAGTGCTTCGATTTTAGCCATTATATATTTTTGGGCTACAAGATCAATCTTAAGTGATGAATACACATTTGCACGAACTATCAGTTGTATTAGTTTAAAGAAGGTAAGGCTCAAGCGCT
The DNA here is from genome assembly GCA_963971375.1 of Platycheirus rosarum. Classification (NCBI taxonomy): domain Eukaryota; kingdom Metazoa; phylum Arthropoda; class Insecta; order Diptera; family Syrphidae; genus Platycheirus; species Platycheirus rosarum. The sequence goes on along the minus strand of OZ020510.1, from coordinate 16,308,464 downwards.
CAGCCCCGTGCCCTGTGGCTTAGTGGCTAGTGCGTTGGGTCGGAGTTCGATTCCCTCTCAGAACCACTTTTTTGTCTGGGGTACTGCTTCTTGAAAGAAATGACAATATTCCAGGCAATTAATTGCTCAATTTATTGCCATTGCTCTCAAATTGCCTAATGAAGGCGCTGAAGTAATGGCAATATCAATATTGCCCGGTAGATGGAAGGCAAATATTACTTTGTCAACCGCAAATGCAATATTCTCTCAAATTTCTCTTTTTCAAAATGGCTGACGTTATATTATTTGAAAACAAGAGCGAACAATTGAAATTTCCCTCATTATTGCTATTGCCATTGCCTGAATTATTTACTCGAAAAAGTGAATCTCATGTGTAGCCGTTCGGATTCGGCAGTAAATTGTAGGTCCCCTCCGTTCCTGCAGATTCACAATACACACAAAGGAATGGTTGAAAGTATAAGTCACTACGTCTTAACTCCTTAAGGAGCTTTCGCGCCATTAAATGTATTAATTTAGATAACGCTCATCTGCGTTGTTTTTATGTAAATGCATTTAACTGGCTGAACACAATGACGACGGAACTGGAATACGCATACGGAACTGCAAAGATTGAATACACGCGAACTGTATTTTACGAACACAATATGGTGCGTTACTGCGTATGGAACTACAACACGCATACGGAAAGGTTGGTTAACTTTTAACTTTTACGTACAATAAATTTGACATTTCATCTGATGCAGAAAGAAAATATGAAAGAGAGAACAATCTTTCTTACGCCTGCCCTCCCAAACCTTTTTTTAGTATAATTGAAATAACACCAGATGATTCCATTCTTCTCTCTTTTATGTATCATTTGTTTTTGGTATTCCATCCATTTTAAAAATCAAATTTCAAACTTACTTTACGTGCATTGTGTTCCGATTGAAATTGGCACGTACGACAAATTTGACAGCTGCTCCGTACTCCGTCTCCGTATTGCAGTTCCGTTTTTGCATTGTGTTCAACCAGTAAATCACACTGTCATTGCGCCAATTTGACAACAGCTTAAAGAATACACAAATTTGTGACTTATTGTGAAGTCTCCACGCAACAAAAACTATGTAAATAAATATCATTTTTTTAATTCTATGTTTCGTAAGGTCGTGAGGAAGTTTAATCAATTACAAAATTTGTAAAATCTAGTATGATTAAACCTCGAATCTAACGAAACTCAGACGTGCCTCTTAGCTGGAATAGAAGTGTAGAACTATAAAAGAAGAGAAAATTACTCTTAACTAGGAATCATGTGTCCTGGTGCCTAAAAGAAATGTTTTGAGGTATATGAAGTCATTGATTTATGTGTAGATAGATCATTTCAACCGGTTACTAGCTATATTCTGCTGAAAGCATGGGTATGGTATTCAGTCAATCTTAATGATAGATATTTAAGGATTTCCTCTTCTGCCAAAAAAAAATGGAATAAACTAAACTATTCAATTCCTTTAAGAAGCAACCTGATCCCCACGATGATATACCTGAACAAATATGTGGCAGGATAAAATGCGATTAAAATCTCTCTATCATCTACCTGATCCTTGTAAAGATCGTCGATCTTTTAAAGTGACATGGCAATAAGATTACAAAAAAAAAAAAAAAAAACAGCTGTGGCGCCACATCTAGGAGAACATGACAATAAATTAATAACCGTTGGAAGACACCTTTTGTTCATCGACTGCAGCAAGGTTCAGGATATAAATAAAGTTTCGTTTCTGCTTTCGAAGCATGCAGGTGCCATGTCATAAACGTAAGACTGGTATGTTAGTGAATTACATACAGCTCAACTTATTGGGAATTAAACTCATTATTTTCAAGCTACAATCAAAATTTCATAGAAAAGAATAACTAAATAAGCAAATATTTATGGTTTTTTTCTCGAGGAAAACGAGACAATTTTTGTCAATAAGGATAAAAATGTCAAAATATGCAACATTTTCGAGATGGCATTCTGACTTCTGAGGATAAATATTTATGTTGTGGTTAAATTTAAATCTTTGTCAAGATTGGAGTAATTAGATTTAAATATTGTACAGGATGTCTCACGGCAGATTTATAATTTTAAAAACGATTATTTCATAAAGTCATAAATCATGCATTTTTCGAGAACAACGAATTTTACATTATCGCTAGTCGACAATTTTGTTCACATTTCAATATTTGATGCATAAGGATGTGAATTTAATTCGTTCCTGAATACAGAGGCTTCGGGCAACTGCTTCGGCTATGAAAAGGCGACGTCCAAGGTCTAGTCGATCTGCAAGGACTCCCCAAAAAAAAAGAAGTGAACTGGTGGCTGGTGCCACAGAGTTAACGTGAAAATGAAACACTTTCAATACCGAAAAGGGATTTCTCATCGAAACTTCTCAGAGCGATTTTCCATGAAATTTTTAAATAGATTTGTTCCATACTTTTAAAAAATTGCCGAAGAACAAAAAGAAAATTACTTTTTTTTAACCAATTTTTTTGTGAAACGATGTTGGAGCGTTTTCTCACAGTGAGTTGTATTTCCTGACCCGTCAGTTAGTATGTGGCGTGGAATGCAATGGTTCGTGTCATAAATGTTTTTTTTTGGTCGCCAAGTTTTGTGTTAATATATATAAATAAATAAATGAAAAAATTACAAAATTGATATTTTTTACTTTTTTATATTTAATTCAAAATTTCAGAAAACTGACGATAGTAACAATTTTTTCCGAGACGCGTTGCAAATTAAATTAGAAAGCAAAACATAAGTTGTGAAAATTTTGAATTAAATATAAAAAAGTAAAAAATAACCACATTTTTTCATATATTTATTTTATACGATGCTTCGTTTCGAACATTGTGTGCAAAATAAATCCACCAAATAATTTTAGATACAACTATACGTGAAGCACATAGTTTTCTATTTAATTTTGATATTACAAATTTGACACCAGACGTCCTGCATATAAAATTCTTTGTATAATGTTATTAACTAGGCGTATTCCAATTTTTTGACTGTTTTAGGAGAGCCTTAATATTATTATATTATTATTACGTTTCAAAAATAAATTGCACGACTGGATCGCACGTACTTGCTCATATGTGCGATCACATTGTAGAACAAAATTTAAGAAAAAAAGTTAACATCAAAGCATTTATTCAATTTTTGTGACTTTTGATTGTTCGAATAAAGTACGTTAAATTGTATTGAGTGAAATAATTTAAACGCTATTTTATTTCTTTAAAAAATGTTAAAATGTGTGAATTTTTTTTTCAAAATCGTAGGAACGGTTTTAAATAAAACACGGTTTATTTTTAACAACTTTTTTTTTAAATTAAAAAAAAATAATTTAAGAATACAAACTTAAACACAAAATTAACATACAATTAAAAACAAAACAAAAAAAAAACAACCCGTTTTCAAAATATTGATTTTTCAAAAAAAAAAAAATTAAATTTAAAAAAAAAATATTAAAAATACAAAAAAAAAATCAAAAAAAGAGTTAATGTGAAATTACTTAGGCTACTAACTCTTCTTAAATATGAATTTTGATTGTAATCGGATCACCAGTTTTCGAGAAAGTCGAAGAAAAAAAAACCGGTCCTAAGGGAGGTGCCGTTTTTAGCCCCCCATATCAATTTTTTTTCACCAAAATATAATGCTTACCACCTACAGTTGTACACTGATTTTTTTCATAAAAAAATTTTGGAGCCGTTTTCGATAAAATAAGCTTTTACATACTGTTAATTTTTGAGCTAAAAAAAAAATCAAAAAAACTTCTGTAGAATGTCAATATAACCTTAAGTTCTAAATTTGAAGACGATTGGCCCGACCCTTTAGGCTACAGTCCAAAATACATTCGCACAGACAGACAGACGGACAGAATTTTGCCAGTAACTCAAATATGTTTCTCTATCATCGTTTTGTCATGTTTGATTGTTATCTCAAAAGTTTTAATCTGCACGAATGCAAAACTTGCGCAGGTAAAAACCAAAACAAATAACTTCAAGCAAACAAAAAAAAATTATAATAATAATTTTCCAACTTTTTTATCTTTTCAATATGTATTAAAAAAAAAGACCATTTTGTGAAATTTAATCGATGTAGTACATTGAAATGACCCTTGACACCAACAATGAAATCGGTTTCATTGACATATATGACAAAGGAATGACATTTTTTATGACATTAGAGTAAACACTGGGCCTTGGCTCTTTATGGAGATGTCGCACCAAAATATAAATTTATTTATTAATGAATTATTAAATTTACCTTAATAAAAAAGATAAACTTCTTTTATTTTAAAACATTAGTTTTTGATGAGCTTATTTCTTAGTCTTACGAAACTGATTTCAAGTCTGAATTTCTTTAAGATTGAGGAATTCTTTCGATTTAACGGAAGTTTCTCTCCCTTTAGAGGCTTAATTTGACCGACTAAAGCTAAACCTAAAAACTAACTTAGGACTTCAATTTAATTTTTTTTTTTATAACCTCAAAATTAATGCTATAAAATGTTGAGGGTAATTCTTTTAAATAGGGACTTTAATGGAAAAAAATTAAATTAAAAAAAAAGCTTTTGTTAGGAACTTTATAGAAAGGTCTTCTATACTAGAGTCGATCATCGTGAATGTAACTACATGCATGTGTCTTTTCACTGAAAAGGTTCTAATGTTATAAGCATTGTTGAAACTGGCCACTAGAAAACGCTGTGGGACATAAACTTGATTCAAATGTTAATAGTGCGGGAATAGTTCTGTAATAGAACCAAGTTTGGTCAGAACTTTAAGAAATGAAAAAAATAATACAGTAGTATGTCAAACTAGCAAACGTATTGGAAAGAGCACTGAAGAAGTGAGAAGCTTGAAACCTATCGGTATCAAAGCATAAGATTAAAAAACCTACATACATTCAAAATAAATGAAATAATTCTTTGTATCACTCAACGGCCATGTGGGTTTTACTGTATATTCAAAGACTTATGGTACGGAATTGAAAAAGCTAGGTAAGATATCGAGTTGGGCATTATTTCTAAGAAAGAATGTTTTAAATTTCTAGTTTTAAAAATTTTGAAAACTGACCTGAAAAAAAAGCAAACAAAAATGCATGATTTTTGTTGGTAAATTCTAAAGGGGTTCTTGTAATCTGTATTAATATTTTGTAAAAGTAAAAGTTGAATACAATCCACTTAAAATCCAACTATCTTTTTCATTTTTGATCAATGTACATATAATATTTTCAAATCAGACCTATGCTTTTCCTTTCCAATATTCAATTCTTTTTGAGACAGTTTTTGATGGATTTTCTTTCATACATAATTCGCTTTAGAATTTGGCGAATTTTTGTTTTTAAATGATGGATTGTCTTTCAATCCAAATGACTTTTTTCTCATTCATTTTAAATTTATTCATTCTAAAAATTGTAGAAAAAAGTTGAGGAAAAAAATTATCCTACTTATTTGTTTCTTAAAATTAACAGGGGGTCGTGTGGTTATTTTATTCATAATCCATTCACTTATTCTAATACCTTTCGAGCCTAAAAAAAACTATTGTAATGCTCCTTAAAAAAAAAACGTATAATTGTAGCATTTTTAATTTTAATACAACTTACAAGTTCTACACTATGGCCAATATAATAGCAGCACTGACCAATTTTTCATAGTTGAGTTAGTTTTTTTTTAAGAATTTAAAATGATTCATATATTTGATTTTAAAATCGAAATTTAATGTATAATGAACCAATTAAGAGAAAATCTATAGACATTATATAATTATTTTCAAAAAAACAAGAAAGTTACAACTTTCTTATAGAATTGAGGTCAAGTGATTGAGATAACTCCTCCAAAACATCATCAACACTCTCCAAAATGTCCATGCATTTCTCCAACCGATTCGGACTTGGGCCTCAACCAACGAGATTTTTTAGACAGCGTGGTCCTTTGCTAGCTGCCTCCAGCTTTGTGCACGTGAAGTTGGTTGAGGTCCTATTCCACTTGCGTGCACCACCTAAGTCTCGTGCCGTTCCTCCGGGTGAATTCGAAGAAGCACTGATGTCCATTCGCTCTATATGACCCTGCCATATGAGACGTTGAATTTTTATTCTTTTGGCTAGATATGTGCCGATGTACAGCCCATACAGTTGTATCGCCGTATTAACTGTATTTCCTAATATTGGTCATAATGTCTGGACATTGGGTCCATTGTAAGCAGCAATAATGTCTATGGAAATTATGTCCGTATCCGTATCCGTATCACAAAAAGGTTACGTAGGTACTATTTAAAACTATATTTCTCGAAACATGGTCTGAAAACTTCGCAAAAAGCACATACTCTCCAATAACAACTCCGAAAGTTGGCCCAAGGCAAATTTGTATACTAGGTTAATTGACTGGATGAATTTTATATTTGGTGAAATCTAAGTCTGAAGTTCAATATATATGTGGGAATTAAATATATTTGAGGCGTCATTTCAGTGCAAAATCTAAAGGAGGCGTCACTTCAAAGTTTCAGAACTATAGAACTAGTGTATTAATTATTTTTGGTTCATTTGTGTGCTATTATAAAGAGTTAAGACTAAGGACTCTTACATTCATTTGTGTGCTATTATAAAGAGTTAAGACTAAGGACTCTTACTATTAAGTAGTTGCAGATGAACCAACATTTATTTTTCTTTAAAAAAGCTTATAAACCCTTCTATTCTGGACTAAGACTTACATATGTTCGTCAAGTAAAAATAAAATTTACATCGACAGGTGGTTGTTCATCTCAAAAAGTATGAAATAAAAAAAAAATTTAAAAAAAAATATATAAAAAGTTGCAATGAATCGTGTTAATGAATCCTTAATTAATTTATTTAAACTACTTATTCAACTGTAAACTCTAATCAAAAAGATACAAACAAATCCTTAACTCAAACTTCTCTTTTCCGTTTATTTTTCCACTTCAGATACGAATGCGGTGGACAAAAGAAATTTCGTTGCCTCATGTGCGCCAAAGCATTTTCACAAAGCTCCCACCTAAAAAGGCACCTCGAATCTGGTGTTTGTGTCAAATATTATTTATGAGAAACATACTTTTTAAAATTAAATAATCAATAGTGTGAAACAAAAACAAAAAATTAACATTAGTCATTAAAAAAAAAAAATTAAGCAAAACAAAAACAAAAAAAATAGTAAGACAAAAAAATTAAACAAAACAAAATTTACGAAACGAATTTATTGGATGCCACATCATTTATTTATATATAAAAACAAAATGTAAAATAAAAAAAATAGTAACAAAAAAATATTTATTGAAAAAGAAGATAGTGAAACAAAAAAAAAATATTAATTTATATAAAAAAATATACAAACTAAAAAAAATAAGAAATACAAAAATATATCATAAATGTAATAAAAAAAATATAAGAAACGTACTGTGTTGATTTTGTTGCCAAATAACTACATAAATATATATAAAAAAAACATGAACAAATGAGATTTAAAGTAATCTCACAGAATTATTATTATTATATATAAATATATATTTGTTGAATTGTTATTACTTTTAAAAGTAAAATGAAAACTGTTTACCGAAGAAAATAATACAAAAAAATGAAATAGTCAAATTAATTATTTAAACACACACATAATATTACATATGTATTATGTGCTGCACGCGTGAGGAAGATGAAAACAATTACGTATACATATTTAAACAAATATATATATATCCGAATATTATATTCATATATTTATTTTACTTTGTTCGAGTGCCATTAAACAAAATTGTTTGTTTCAAGCAATTTTTTAAAACAAATATATTTATTATGACATATATAAATTATATATATATATATATATTTATATTTAAAACAGAAAACCAAAACCCTCTGAAAGACGAATAGTGAAAATAAATAATACTAGAAACAAATTATTTAAACAAAAAAAATCTCTTCCCTTTTGTTTGTTGTTAATTGTTAATTATTTATTATATTACTATAATTAAACTTAATTTTAAGAATGTTATAATAATAAAAATAAATATACTGTTGTTACTTGAAGAGATATTTATATGTATGCCAAAATTATTACGCAAAGTTTTTGTGTTTTTCTTTTTGTTAATTATTTTTCCATTTGTTGTTTATTTTTTTTTTTTGTTCTTCTAACAATAAGTTCTCTTAGTTCAAATATGCCCACAAAACATATATTTTATATGCGTGTGTATTTATTATAATTGTTAATTAATTTGTTTGTTATATAGCTTACAATAATTTAAAAAAAATCTATAAATACGTTTTTTGTTGTTTGTCATTTGTTAAAAAAAATATGTTAAATTAAATGAAAAATAATATATCAATACCTTAATAAAAAAAAAAAACAAAAAAAAAACAAAATGTATACTCCAAAGATATCAACCAAAATACAAAATGAAAACAAAGATTGCCATATTAATATTTTAATTTAATTGAAATTTAAAAAAAGGTATATATTTATATTTATATACATATGTACGATGATATTGTTATAGTACCTAAAAAAAAAAAAGCAAAAACGAGTAGGAAAAAACAAATTGAGATTTTAAACAAGAAACAAAAATTATATATATTATATGATATTTTTACATATACGAAAAAATGCAAAATAAAAAAAGTGAAATAAGTCAAAATAGAAAAAAAACATTTGAAATACAAGAAAAAAGAAAACAATTTGTGAGTTTTATTTCAAAGAAAAAAAGTCGTTCTCTATCTCTCTCTCTCTTTTCTGTCAAATCTCTCCATATTTAAATATGTATATATTTTTTTTTTATTTTTATTTAAATTTATGTTAATTACTTTCACCAGTTTTTATTTAATTTATTTTTATAGTTATAGAAGAAATAATCGAAGAAGAAGAAATATCAACATGCAATGAAATCGAGGAGTTCGATGACGAACCTGATGATGAAGACGTTGAAGATGATGATAATGAGTCCGAAGAAACAACCGACAAGACGATTATTCTACAGGATAATTTCGATGATATCGATGATGATGATGATGACGGTGATAATATAGGTATTATTGACAGGCCCATAATTTTCCAGGATAAGTTCGATTTTAATGAATCAGAGAAGTATTCCCTCTGCCAGTACATGGCGACGGAAAAATTGATCGAAACTCAACCGAAAACATCTGCGCCGGTTAAGGAGATTGTTTCGTATCAACGATTCGGCAGGACGGATAGAAAAATCTTGGCCAAGCCGTCATTTAAATGCCACCTGTGTGGTTTCAATTGTTGTTATAAGCAAACTCTATTGCAACATTTTAGTATTGCCCATCCAACTTAATTTGTATTTAATAGTAAGTTATTGATTAATAAAGAAACTGTGAGATTTAAATAAATACAAATAATTGTTTGTTTTTTTATTTTTAATAATTGAAATTCAAAAATAGAATATTTTTTATATATAAAGTCAGGTCAATTGTTGGTGTTTTTTCTTTTTCAAACTAACTTATCACTAACAATTGCTACCGTAATATCAGTACACGGTACTACCTGCGACTGATTTTTTGTTTAATGTTTGTTCAATTAAACTCATTTATTTTAATTTAATCAATTTTTGAGTTTAAAAAAAAACGTCGTTAAAATAACATGTTTTTTTGTAATCTTATTATTCCTGTCAGTCTTTATAGATTTAAGGCGTTTGAAGTGCAACAATAAGTATACAAACATTTTTTAAAGATTATTTTAAGATAAATTAATTATTTTTTTCACTTGATTTTCTATTCCACAGGAATTTAAATGAAGTTTATGAAAACACGTCAACCAAACCAACATGGATCTAGATACATTTTACCATAAATTCCAAATGTGCTATCATTGCGAGAGATTAATTTGGAGGTAACTGGCTTAGAAAAAAAATTAAAATTCAAGAAAATTAAACGCCCGGCAACCGTTAGAATTTCCAATTTTCAATTTTTGGAGGATCACAATCACCTAAAAATAAAATACATAATAGTGTTTCTGTATTTATTTATTTATGCGCTTTGTATAAAAAAAGTGCTTCAAAAATAATTGTTCTTAGTATAGAGATTAAGAATGTATTGTTTCTAATTTTGTTAATTTGCTTTCTCTTATTATTTGTCATACAATATCTGAAATTATTTATTAGTTTTCAATAATTTTAGATCTGTATATTGTTTTTAGATTGCGCACCAAGCACTTAAAATGTTAAAAATTTTAAATTTCGGTTAAAAAAAAATAAAATAAAAATAATATTATTTTTTAAACAAACAATGATTGTTAAGGAACATCTTTTTGTTTCTTAAGAAATTTCCCCAAAGACTTTAATATTCGCTATTTTAAGACCTTTTTTAAAATTTATTATTTTCTTTTGCGAGGCGCCACACAGAATATGATGTTGACATGTTGTTATACACAAGCAAATTTTATTATATCCTATGTCGTTTTATAAGTTTATTAACTGTTAACTTTAAAAAAAGAAAAATTATGGTTTCTCTTCATTTATTCCCTGCGACAACCAATCATCCAATGATCCATCAACCATCGCCAATTTCTTGGTTATTTACATACTTTAAACAGTCATTTGCAGAAAATATCTTCAATACTGGCCCTTCCTTCTTCTTCTTTCCTTTTTATTCCTGACGACTTTCTGATCTCAACTGGGATCACAATTCTCCCACTTTACTGCTTCACACTAGTGTTCCAACTGTTGGGTTTGCCGGTTTGACCTCAAAAAACGTCGGCAAGCCTCCCGCTTTTGAAATGTTTCATGTCTGACCCTTCCAATGTGGATATTTTCGATACTTCATTAGTCCTCCGTGAACTTACAGACAAGTACGGTCACGATGATATCCCCACCATTTTACATACAACAATGTTGCTCGACTTTGGCTCTTCTATTACCAATCTCTTTTCACCTGATTTTTCCATTATCATTCCTATCCATTAAAAGGTCCCAAAAGCCAAGTTTCTGATTATGTATTGACTTACCGTTAAAACTTCTTCTATCCCTAAACTTTTTGAAAGCATTCTATCCTCTAAGCAGCACGGATTCTTGGAAGGGACGATCTACTTCTACTAATCTTGTTGAGTTCGTCATATTTTCACTCTGCGATAGAAAAAGTAACAAAGTTGACGTCATCACTACAGATTTCGGCATGGCTTTCGACAAAATCTTTCATAGGTTAATTCTTTTTAAGCTTTCCTTTCTTGGTTTCAGTCTTTACCTTCTTAAATGGATGTCCTCGTATCTTGATAACTGCCAATACAGAGTCTGTTTTTGTTTTGCTCTTTTAATTGATTTTGTGACCACTTCTTGGACCTCTCTTTGCCACTAATAATGTCGAAAAAATAATTCAATAATTTTCACTTTATGGTAAAGATGCAAAACATTTTCAAGGGGATCTCCTCTATTGGTGATTCTCTCCTGCTTCAAGATAACTTCAATTCATTCGGCACTTGGTGCAGTAAGCATTTTCTCAAACTTAACACTGCCAAATACGAGCTAATAACGTTTATCATCTTATCATCTTCAGAACCTTCCCATTCACAGTATACAGCTTATCTGCGATTTAGGCGTCCTTTGTGATTGCGAATAAAATTTTCGCTCTCATATCGACGATGCTATATCTAGAGCTAACTCCGCCCTTGGTTTTATCAAAAGGTGGTCCAAAGAGTTTTGTAACCAAATTCCTTTGTATTTCCTATGTCCGTCCTCTCCTTGAGTATACATTGCAAGTACAAATGGGCGAAAGCGTTCAACATAGATGTCTGCTCCTTGCTTTCCGGTGGTCTATGAATTTAACAACTTCCCATCTCTGCTGGCTTACATAAAACGTCTCAAAACTATTAATCTACACCGTACACCCCTTTGAATTCCGTAGAAATGTGTTTGTCATCATTTTCATTCATCAGCTTCTTACAAGTGTCACTGAGTGTTCTTCTCGTTTGTTCTAATCTTGTTCGACACTAATCCATGCAACATGAAATCCTCACGTGTTTTTAACCTTCCTATAGATTCTATGGTCTCAATAAACCCGTTGAATATAAGTCTTACATTGCCAAGTCAATATATTGGAGCAAATTATGTTTTCGGAGAGGTTAGCAGTTTTTCTTATTTGATCGGTCGGAGATCTCCCTTTACCTGGTCGCTCTATCGAAGATGAGGTCTGCTTTAATTTCTCTCTCCCAGGGGTAGGACTTCGAAGACTTTGCGCGCTAGAGCGTCGATGTTCATCAGTTCTACATAGCCGGACCATCTTAGCCGCTGCATAGGATGTTTTCTTGGCTAGACTTAATGTCGCTGTACAGCACGGACAACTCTTTCTTTTCTTTATCATTCATTTTACTTTTCTCTCGAATACCCCAAAAGAGCTTTTATACGACTGGAAAACGGTCCATGTCCATGCTTCTGTACCATATAGCATGATCGGGATGATGGATCTTTTGTATTCATTGAGGATTGAGGAGCAATTAGTAATAAAATCCTATAGAGAAGAACCAAGGAGAAGCTGACTCTTCTCTATAGGTCTTTATTCCTCAATTGCTTACTTAGCCCAAAGAAACAGCTAATAGCAAGAGTGACTACGTTTGATTTCTGCGCTGATATTGCTTCTTGTGCTAACGGCAGTGCCCAGGCAGACAAATTCAATGACAACCTCGAAGTTATACCTATCAATTGTCACACTCTGACCAAGTTGCTGGAATTGGCAATTTTGTTGATGAAAACAGACTTGTCATGTCCTCGCTTATAATTAGCCCCATTTCGCTTGCTGCTGAATCCATGGAAATGAAAGCACCGGTCGCTGCTCACTTAGTTCTTCGAGTATTCTTCAACGTCAGCTTGAGGAGACATATCAGTTGAGCAGGAATTTCAAAACATGACAATTCAATAATTTTTTTTTTAGTAAATAAGCGTTTATAAATAAAAATCTAAATAAATTTATAATTCTAATGTAATAATGACATTATTTTAAATATTTAAATATTTTATTATTATGTTTCATTCATTTTACAAGGCTTTGATACAAAAAAATTATTAAAAAAAAACTTAAAGCATTTATTAATAAATTAATAAAGAAAATTGTTAAGATTATAATTGTATAGCATTCCTTGATTTTAAAACAATAAATTGTTTATTCAAAGTTAAATTTTAAATTAAATTTTGTTTAATATATAAATATTTTTTTTAAGTTTATAGAAAAAATATATTTTCTTATTAGAATCAATGTAAAACTGCACTTTTGCAAAGTTTGTAGGAAACTATCATTGTAATCTGTATCACATTATTTCCTTATTTGCTTTTTTGCCAACTACTTTTAGTATATAAATAGATATAAAACATGATTTGGAAGAATTCATCTTTACTCCTCGTACTTTATTTTTCGCTGTCATATTTCATAAAATGTAATCTAAAACATTAAATTTGCGACTTGATTTTAAAAAGAAAATAAATTAAAAAAGAGCACAAGTAACATATTATCACAAACATACATACAAAATAAACTTTTTACATCCCTTTTCAGTCTATCCTTTTCCTTATAATTTTTTTTTATTTTGACATATAATTTTTGTATATAACCAACTTAAATTAACATATTTTGATTTTTTTTTAACATTTCAGACAACTGGACGATATCCATCAAATCAGTGACATCATTGAACAACATAGCTGCCATGACGGCGGAATCCAGTAAATTCCCCCGATTCGATCGAGTTGCCAATCATTTGTGTCCGCAGTGTAATAAAAAATATACATATAAAAAAAATCTCTCCAGACATTTGAAGTTCGAATGCGGTGTCATACCATCGCAAAATTGCAAATACTGTCCATATGTTACGAGATATCGTCATAGTTTAAATGCGCACATCAAATCACAACATCCGACATTTTATGAACAGCAATGACAAAAATTGGCAAAGAATTTAGAAAGAAGAAAGAATGAATTGAAATGGACACTGCAACGGAATTCGCCACGGTGGCATCATCATAGTTTCGATGGATCTCTGGAGTGATATTTTTGTCTGTGATGTGGAGACAAACAAAAATCACAAAAAAAGCTTAAAACTGATTTAAAAAAAAAATGTAAATATTTATGTAGCTTACTTTTGAATGACAAAAATGCAAAAGATTTATTCAAATGTTGCCTTTTGATGCGAGACTTGTAAATTTTAATTATTTTCACCCAAAAATTGTTGTAACACTGTATGTATAGTAATATCAATTATCTAGGTCAATTTATCAAACATTTTATTGAATTTAATTCATGATCGAACAATTCAATGGATTTTCAAAATTAAGCCTATAAAATTGATTCAATCAAATATTAGGACGAGCCTAAACTAGTTTGTTTAAATTTTTTTTTAACTAATATTAACTAATTGGAAGCTATTAGTTAGAATTCATTTAAATTTGTTTCTATTTTTTGTCTAAAAATAAAAAAAATCGTTTCAGAGTTATTCCTAATCTTAAATTCCATTATTTTGTGGACACAAATGCCTGCATTCCGATATTAATTTGTTGCTCTTTTTTGAAAGAATATAAATATCTTAACTTGCGATATAAATTCTTTTAATATACGCGAATGAATCGCGGTATGACGTAGAACTCGCTATACTTGTATTCTATCCAACTTTAAAACTCCTGGATCCGATACCTCATCGAGTCGATGGACAATTTGGCCATAAGTAAATGTCAAATTACATATAATGTACAAAACCGCTGGTCGGATAAACTTTTTCTTGTCCCTTTGGCGGTAAAATGGCCACTTTTGGTTGCGTTTTTGAACAAATGGGTCTTCAAATGAAAGCTTAGACTATCTACATTAAGAATCTGCCGGTCAGACAAACTTAACATCGGCCTAACATGCGTCCGACCACTTTTTTCAAAAAAAAAAAAAAAAAAAGAATTACTGCATTTCCGAAATTAAGAATTAATATTGAAAAAAAGCGGCCGGACGCATGTTTGGCCCACATTAAGTTTGTTAGACCAGCAGATTCTTAATCTAAGCTTTCATTTCATACCCCATTTGTTCGTTGACCAGACGAGGTAAGCCAACACCAAACCGGAAGTGGGCAGTTAACCGCCAAAAGGACAAAAAAAAAGACCAGCGGTTTTGTACATTTTATGTAATTTGCCATTTATTTATGGCAAAATTTTCCATTGACTCGATGTAGTAGGTGTTCCTAGGGACGCCTACCGGCCGGACTACCAGTATCCGGTATTTTTTGTCAGTTTGTAATGTATTTTTTTTAGAACTTTTTAACTTTTCATTATTCCTTAAAAAAAGAAGTACCCCGTGATTTAGTGGTTAGTGTGTAAGACTACTATGCCAAAGACCCGGGTTCGATTCCCCGTAAAATCCTCCTTTTTAGGAGGTACCTAAAAATTTAGTGACAAGTAATTTCTGTCTGTCTTTCTATCTATCATTATGTCTCTTCGTTTGTATGCATAATGATCTGCAGCCTAAAACTCTTAATTGATTACCATCAAATCTAGTTCATTTGGCTTTCCTCAGAGGGGTTTTTGTAATTTGGTTTTTAGGTTTATATAACCGTTAAGGAAAAGTTTATTTTTCTTTTCGAAAACGGCTCAAGCGATTTAAATGAATTTTTTTTGAGTATTTGGTAATTATTGGCTATCATGTTATCAAAATTACCGAAGGAGCCAATCAACGGTCAAATAACTTTATTATTGGACTATCTCGGGGAACGCAACTTAAATAATCGCGAAAACAAAAGCGGACAAATTTTTAGATTTGTTTTCTTGCGGCTTCTATAAAAAATGTAAATAAGGAAATCCATAAAAACGCGAAATACTTATTATTATTTATTATTTGATGTACTTACATAAAAAATGGGCACGACTGGGTCGCACGTACTTGCTCTTATGTGCCTAATTAATTAAGAACTTTGGCAGAAACAAGTAACATTTGCGTTGAAAATAACACAGTTTGAACTTATAAAAAGTATTAAAAACCACAATACTTAACGGTTTTTAGTAAAAATCAAGTATGCCATCACACGTCTTAAATAACAAGGAATTTATGAAAAATGTATTTCGAAAATTGTAGGACCGGTTTTGATAAAATCCTGTTTTTTATTTTTAGTTTTTTGAAAAAAAATATTTTTTTTAATTTTAATATGCAGTTTTTTAGAATTTATTAAAATACATGTGATTATAAAATTTACAATAATTTGTTTTGATAAGTTTTCAAAATATTGATTTTTGAAAAAAAAAATAATTCAAAAATTAATAGAAAAAAAAAAGTTATTCAAAATTTTGATATGCAGAATTAATTCGGCTACCTAGATCTTCTAAATATAAAATTTGACAGAAATCCAAAGAGCCGTAACTGAGAAAGCCATAAATTAAAAAAACCGTTATATGAAA
Source organism: Platycheirus rosarum (assembly GCA_963971375.1). Lineage (NCBI taxonomy): Eukaryota > Metazoa > Arthropoda > Insecta > Diptera > Syrphidae > Platycheirus > Platycheirus rosarum. The sequence continues at coordinate 16,292,090 of OZ020510.1, read as the reverse complement.
GGTCTCGTTAATAGACTTCGCCCGTATATGTATTACTAATCAAATGATAGCCAATACAAACAAAAAAATTCACAAAAAAATTGATTAAAATCGTTGGAGCCCTTTTCAAGAAAAATAAGATTTTCCTAAACGGTCATATGGCAGGTACCGTTATTTTAAGGGCTAAAAACAAAATTTCAATTTCCCCTCTGGAGAATGCCAAAAGAATCAAACACACCAAGTTTGAAGATAATCGCTTAAGCCGCTTTGCAGCTCGTTATACATACTGACAGCCAGACATTTTTTCTCGATCACTTTTTTAGACTTCTTTATGATCGTAATGTCATGTTTGATTGTTATCTCAATTTTTTTAATATTCACGAATCCTAAACTTGCCTTATAGTCCCTATAATCGCAAGTAAAAATACAATTTCATGCGGGGAGGAATTTAATTTCCACAAAAATGTTTACTTTTGTGAAAAATTTCAACATTTTCTAAATGATTTAACATAAGAATCTAAAAAAAAAACCTAAATGCTAAAAAAGATTTTGTGAAATGACATTTTGTTAAATGGGATTATGATAAACGGATTTTGTAAAACGGGCAAACATAGCCAGCCCCTATCTCGGTAACTACACGTTAGATTTCTTTAAATTTTATATTTAAAAAAATCTAGCTAGAAAAATTAATTATGCATACCAACATTTTGAATAACTTTTTTTGTATTTATAATTAATTTTTGAATTGTTTTTTTAATTCTCAATTATTAAAAACTAATAAATAAATTTATTTTAAGTTTTATGATCAGCTGTATGATAATAAACTCTAAAAACTGCAAACCAAAAATTCAAAAAACTAAAAATTAAAAACAAAATTTTATAAAAATAGGTCATACAATATTTTCTTTTTAATTATTGTAGGTAAATCAGCCAGCAATCTTGCTCAAACTGTTCGAAACCCCAAGAGTTTATTCTGTTTTCCTAACTAAACTAATTTTAGCTTTGATTTTGCCTAACATGCCATCATTTTCGAAAAGGCGATGCCTTAACTCTTAAGCTGCAATGCAACATTGAAACGGATAAATCTTTTGCTGTATTAACTTTTATGATTTTATATAAAACAATACAACTTTAATATTTCAGATATATGTAAATAATATTAACAATTAACTGACGTGCACTTTAATATTTCGTAGCTGCTGCCATTAATATGAAAAGATGATCTTTTTTAGAAGCCAAATATCTTCCGAACTTATATTTAACGTTTCAAATATGAATTGAAAAAAAAACTTACTTTTGTTTAATCCTATTTATAGTTAAGAATTACAATGAAATATTTAAATACTAAGTGAGAAAATAAATTGCACTTGTGATAGAGTGAGTTTTATTTTGAAAATGATTTGTAGTTTTATTTTATTTAATTTTTTGTATTTTAGTTTAAGAGGTTATAATTAATTAAATAAAAACAAAAGTGTAATTTTAAAATAAGTTATAAAAAACTTTAATATCATTAGGTGTTTACTATTGATCAAAATAAATCCATACTTATTTCTTATATTATTTCATTTTTTATTTAAGACTTATATATTTAAAGTGTTAGTTTAAGTTAATATTTTTTAATAAAAAACTTAACACAATTGTGTATTTAGTTCAGATTTCAAAGCAATTAATATTTAAATATAATAAAACACAACCTTTACTTTAAGTAGGCACTGTTGATATGTTATACCGAATTATTAGTTTTATTATTTAATTTTATTTTTTCAAAAAAAAATGGGTCTAACAAATGGATTGGAATAAGTATTTTGTCTGTTACTAAATTATGATAAAAATATTAGGTGCTTTTATATGTATCATAACGACTGTTTGTGTTTTCGGTTTTTGATTGGTCTTATTATATTCTACTTTTATACTAATTAAAATCTTTTTTTTAAATTAATTTTCTTATAAATTAGTTAAGCACGATAAAAGTGAGCAGACTGATATAACACCTGAGGAATTCGAACTGGATGATTGCTTATTGGAAAGCAATGATATTGTTATTACACAAAATAAGGACGGATTTGTGTTGCACGTAAAGAAATTGAGTAATGTTACATCCACCAAAATTGCAACCGATGATGACCAATCGACGGGAGTTGATGTTTCGCAACCAACAGGTCATGCTCAAATTACCAACGTTCAAGATTTGGGCGAAGTTAAGCCAACGTTGACGACATTAACGACAAGTCATGCAATTAAATTGCCATCGGCCGAATGTGGTGAGTAATCATTAGTAAAATAATTATTTTGTTAAAAAAAAAATATTTATCATCGTTTAGTTTTTTAAATTTTCGGTTAAATAATGCTGTAACTTAACGGCTAACTGGAATTTAACAAAGAATTTATTGCTTGATATTAAATCGACTAATTCTATTCCCTGATCAGAATGTTGCACCCAGATCGTATTCCATGCTGATGGATTTTTGGAGTTTTTTTTTAAACATCTTAAGCTTATGCCTTTATGAAATTTTATTTTTTAATGTGGAAACTTCGGGACACCCTTTACAAAGTTCATGGTCCCACACAGAAGAATCAAAACCATCAAACCAATTTCTAACGAGTGTCGTCCAACATCTTGTTGCATTCTAAAAAGACAAAGCCTTGCAGATACAAAACAAAGTCTTGCAGACACAAAACAAACTCAAAAATATTATCGATTTTTTGATTTTTTTATTAAATTTTTTTTTAATATGGAATTTTCGGGACACGCTTTACAAAGTTGATGCTCCCCACACGGAAGAATCAAAACCACCAAAACAATTTCTAACGAGTGTCGTGTAGCATCCAGATGCATTCTAAAAAAAGGCCTTACTGACACAAAGTCAAAAATATTATTGACTGTTTGATATTTTCTAAAAAAAAAATCTACCAATTCTATATAATTTGTTTTAATTTTGCATTTTTGTTTTCATTTTATTTTGTCAACAGAACTGATTAATTTGAAAAAGGTTATCCCAACCACAGCTATTTCCGTACCGCACACAACCACAGCAACTATAATCCAGCCACAAATCCACCAGGAACACCACCCGAACATTGTCTGCGCCAATGCCCAGACCATCAATACACTCATCGGTCTGCGTAGCGTTCAAATCGAACCGAAAAATCTCGGCTCTCGCATCAAATATTCCCGAGGCAAAATTATCAGCCCCCAAGGAACAATTCATATGGAACAAGAAAAACAAGATGATCACCACGAACACCAGCACCAACATCAACACCATCAACAGCATCAGCACCATCATCATCAAGACATAAATGAAACAACAAAATATGAAATTTCCGAAATCGATTTAAACAATGCCCAGACATCAGCATCGATAATCAGTGATTTGGTCAAATATGCCGAAATCGATGATATCGAACTGCCCGATGGCACAAAAATTGGCATCGGATTTGCTCCCACAGAAATCACTGAACTCCATACCAACCAATCGGGACAACAAATCACCGAACACCACCAGCAACAACACCATCATCAACAACAACAACAGCAACAACAACTTCACAATCTCCATCAATCCCATCAGCAACAGACCGATGAGTCTATGGAGCAGGTATCCAATCAAGAACAGACTATAACCAAGAGCTATACAATCCTTACAACGCGACCGATGAAACAGGAGAATTCATCCAGTTCCACTACCACCTACGAGTTGACTCTGAGCGATTCTTCATTGAGCGACACCAAATACATCTGCAGGCATTGCGGCAAGAAATATCGCTGGAAGTCAACGTTACGCCGACATGAGAATGTCGAGTGTGGCGGAAAGGAACCCTGCCACCCTTGTCCACATTGCTCGTACAAGGCAAAGCAGCGTGGCAATTTGGGTGTGCATGTACGAAAACATCACCCGGATAAGCCGCAGCTGGAAAGTAAGCGAGGACGCAAGTAGTAAGCGAAATCTATATAACTTTCAAAAGGTTTTTTTGTTTCTAACTTAATTTAGTGTCTTTTTTTCTTTTGATTAGTTAATGTAAAGTATAATCTGTAGAAATATATTTAGCATATTAAAATAAATATGTTATTATATACGTACACAATATATATATATATACAAACAGAAGAAAAAAAAGTAAAATATATATATAAAACAAATTTAAGACATCATGAGTCTTAAATTTAAAATCAAAGAAACAAAAATCACTTAAAAAAACCGTTTAATTATAAAAAGAAGAAAAACAATAGTGTATTAGACATATTTTTCATTAAATGTAAGAACCCTAAAGCTCGAGAGCTAAGAGTATAAAAAAAATCACAAACTTTTATTTAAGAACATTTTCAACAAAAAACAATCCATTGACCAAGTTTTTTTCCTATAAATTTATTTGTTTTATAATACAAAACAATAAACAAAACAGACACAACACAAGTTTTTATTTTTTTTAAATGGCTACTTAAAACTTTAAAAAATTAAGTTAAAAATATATTTTTTCTTAATATTTCATATAATTATAAATTATATTCGTTGTTGTTTTGTGTGCTGGTCAGTAGTTCATTTAAAAATGCATTAATTAATATAAACAACAAAATACAATTTAATCACTTAAAAAAAAAAATACAAACAAATCCAAAATTCTTTATTTTTGTTATATTTATACATGTTTTTTTAATATATTAATTCTAATTTGTTATTTCTATGTTATTGAGTTTATATTGATTTTTATAATAATTAATATTTAAATTTAATATTTTTTTCTTATCCTTATGATTTATAAAAAAATCCTATTTTTTTAATTATATATTATAGTTACATATATTTTGTTTTGATTCAGTTTTATAAAACACAAAAATCAAGTGCAAATCATATTTCACAGAGATATCTTTTTTTTATTAAAAAAAACAAAAAAACAAAAACAAAGCTTTGGCGAGGCCGAAATTATTATTTTTTTTTATTTATAAAGTTCAAAACTGCTATTTTCGTTTCCGGTTTGATTATTATATTTGATTTTATTTTATTTCTGCATTCAGAAATGTATTTTAAAAAAATACAATAAAACAGTTGTCGTGTTCAAAGAAATGCGTTTAGTTGGTAAATCATTTTTGTTTTTTTTTTTAAGTTTTTAGTTTTAAAATCTTAAGTTTTTGGCGATGAATAGTGACATACCTATGCCGAATCAGTTAACACTTAGATTTTGTTGGGAAACGTTTTCTGTTGATTTGAGTTTGGCTTTAAAGAGATTAATTAAAAAGAGTTAAGTTGAGGTTTAAAAAATTAAAACATTTTTTTGTTGATGTAGAAGTGTTAAAACTGGTGTTCCAAACATAATGTCGTTGTTGAAAGCAATACTGGTGTTAAAGTGTGTATACACTTGAGAGCAATTTCGCTATAATACTCTCTCTCTCGAGAAACTTTCAATTTGGAACTTACATTTCTGAGATCTTACTCTCGCGACTCAATTGTAAGATTTCTGATGGGAAATCTGCGGATAGGACTCTAGTTCCCCTTGTCCACTGAGTTATTATGCAGTTGCATTTGTTTTTGATATTGCTCTGAAATGGCGAAATAAATGAGAAAAAACCTTCTGTGTTAAACCAAAGGCTAGCTATTCTCAGAATACGAACATTGTTTGAATTGTGCGAGTTGATCTCTGGGCGTAAGAAAATATCTATCATCTCATCTATCCACTTGCGAAATTCGATATCTGATTGAAAGTAGTAAATCAGCTCTCTGCGAGTTACTCTCTTGACAGCCTCCGCTTATGAAATTGCTCTCTAAAGTGGCTTAAGAGCTACTCGCCCAAATTTAGCTACCAAATGGACACGCCCCTTTACAAAGACTGTTGCATCTTTATCAATCTTAATGTTGGTGGTACGACGATGCCAGTTCAGACAATTTTTTTTATTTACCCAAATTCATTTAATAAACATATTAAAAAAAACTTCTTAAAGTGTTTCCCGTTCGTCTGATTTGCTCCAAAACATTTTAAAAGTACTTTTCTATTTCCATTTCACTATTCCGTTGGAAGACAGTAGTGTTCAAACCAAAATTACATTCAGAAACATTAATGTTTCATTAGGTTTCTTGACTTGAAAATGATTCGGAAATATTGCTTTAATATAGAGAAGAAAAAACCGCGAAAGTGACACACTTTCAAAAGTACTTTAGAAAACTTTTTAACACGAAGTTAAGAAATTTTGTTACTCCACACCTTTTTCGATATTTGTATAACAGAAACATTTCAGAATTTTTTAATCGAGCGTCGGCGTCGACACTAAAATAAGTAAACATTTTTCCTTTTTGATTCATAATTTCAAAATGTTTCTGGGAGTTAACTTAGCTTGGATCTAACTTCAGAAGTAGATTTTGGAATTAACTCAACTGCTCCAACTCTTTAATGGCTGTACTCTGGCTTTCAATAACCAATGTTTAAAAATGTTCCTTAGTTCGTCAGGGATTTGACTTTAGTAAGCCAAGCTATGACACATTCATATTTAATTGATCCAAAATGCTCTAGTGAAGCTTGTATGTTTTTTTTCCATCCTACTGAATTGAAAATCTTTCCACATAAACTGTTGATTTTATACAACAAAATTCATCTATTACAATGTAAAAGAGCTTACAAACCTTCAACCTACCCCAAGTATGTGTGTTTCTGAAATGCGAAAACTTAAATTTTTGCACATTTTTTCTTCAATTCAATCTTTAAAATACATTTTATTTAAGTTTATTCTGTTAAGAGGCTAGACCATAAGTAAATCCCACAAAACAAACAAATTAAAAATTAATTGAAAAACCCTAACTTTATGTACATTAGTTATCAGCGCACCAAAAATTGTGCAATTACATTTTTATATTAAAGCACAAACAAAAATAAAAAAAGAACAAAAAAAAAACAAATACAATTACAATAAAAGTAGAAATTAGTAAACCGACATATAAATCCGCATTGTACAAAGTTTTACAAAATTATTTTTTTCTTTGAATCACAAGTTTTTTTTTTAAATAATAATTATAAAGCCAAAAAAATAAATTTTACAAAACAAAAATAAAAAGGTATTAAAGTGTCTATGAAAAAAAATATTAAATAATAAAAAAAACATCATTCGTCGAAAAACAGTGTTATTATATAAGTATAAATTACTTAATAATAATACAGATTAACATTAAAAATAAAAACTTGTTTAATGTTTTAATGGAAATTTCATCATATAATAATAATACAAATGATTTTTTAACGATCAATATGGAGTTTTATTTTATTTTACCTAAAAAAAACAAAAAAAATCTGATTTAAGATACAAAAAAAATAGTTTTATATAGAAAATATTGAGAAAAAAATAAACAAAACGGACATTTTATTTTTAATCAAAGTTAAAATTAATTCAAAATAAAAGAAAAAATAAGATTTATATATATATTATATATATAGATATAAATTTGTGAATATTGTCGTTTTATTCATATACAAACCTTAAAAAAATGATAAATATAAATAAGTAAAGAAAATGTGTTTTATTTGTGTTTTTTCTTTAAATTTCAGGAGGCAGATGTCGGCACCTTTACCATTCCCATCCTTCAACATGTCCTCATATATTTTTTATTTATGTTTTTTTTTTATAAATATTGAAAATCACAAAATGGATCTCATCTTATGGTTATTTGGAACTTAAACTAATATATTTTTCTTATTTTTAGGTTAACTCGAGGCTTAAACGGTAATGGGTTTTAATGGCGCCATTATAAGTGAGTAAATTTATAGGAACTCCTTATCGAAAACAGTAAGCCTGTTAAACTCTAACTGTTGGATTCATTTCTAATATATTTTCATTTTCAGATGAAAAAAAGATTTAACATTAATTTATGTACAAACATGGAGAAGAATTATGGAAACTCTGGTGAAAAATCAGACAATACAAGAAAGCAGGACATGATTTGATGATTATGTAAACGAATTAAAATCAAAACTTCCTTTCTAATGTGCTGTTCCCCTACCGTCAAAAATATATTTTAATTTTTATATTTTATTTATGTTTTAACCGTTTTTAATTTTTATCCTTTTTTTCTATATTTTTTAATATTTTTGTAGTTTAACTTAAAGCAACTGCTTTATTTTTTTGTATTTGTTTGTTATTTTCGTTTTATTTGTCTCGTGAGGGTTTTTAGTTTTTAATTGAAAAAGAAGTCTATCCTGTAGTTTTAACTTTGTTGTAAGATTTTGTAAGGTGGAGTCAGTTCAAAGTTAGTCAACAAATCTTCACTAGCTATTTGAATAAATGTCAAATAAAAGTCAACTAACTTTTAATGCCAAGTGATCAATCACAGGCGCGTTGACTCACTTTTGGTCGACTTATTAAAATAGGGGATTCAAACATTGTGCCAAGATGGAAACTTGAGATTATTCACACAGCTCAATGTGTTTTCATGTCATGACTTCTTAAGTTGTTGTCAACACCTTTATGCCTTTTTAGACAAACATTGCATTCGTTAGTGTGTTTGGATTTTTCCCATAGTTGTGATGTTGTCAATTAGATGCTTATGTTAAAAATAAGCGGATTTTGGACATTTTGTTGCCTTCAAGAGATTTTCTTGTAAATTCCTAAACTTCCACATAGGTTTGATTGAGATTAATTTCCTGTCAATTATGTTTTTCGTTTGGCTTCATATTAAAACTTCTGAAACGTAGCAAGTTAAAAGACATAAATTATACTACTCTATAATGTGTTCTGAATACATTCACTGGTATAATTTTTCGTTTAAAAATAATTTTTTTTTACGGCGGAAGATGAATAAATCTTTATCTCAATATCTTTCAACTACAAGTTAATTAAGTAAGTTTCCTTAGAAAGTAATTAAATCTTCGTACATCTATCACGTTTCGCAGGGAGCTCTTAATCGAGAGGACCTAAAGATACCTCATTATCACACTGTTATACGTCTTGTTACGCTAGGTCGAACGGTCTCTTTCTCCGAAGTCGGCGTACAAGGTTTGTCCCTTCAATAGACATTTCTTCGTTGACGGTTTTAAGACTCTGTAAATCGCTGTGTCGTTTGTATCATTAAGCATTTACGAATGCTCTGAGGTCTTTGTTTTGATTCGATTGGCTTGGTTCGGTACAATCCCAAAGTTGTACCGGTTTGAGCACTTGCTTATAGATAAGCAGTTTGTTATAAGTTCTTATATTGGAGTATTTTGCAATAAGCCAGTTTAGTTTTCGTAATTTTATATCGAGTTCTTTTCGTTTCTTTTTTACGTGCTTCAAGAGGCTTTCCTAGGAACTTTGGTTCGTTAGCGTACGGTATTAGTACCGAGTTCATAAAGGTGGGCAGATTGTTAACATTCTTGTAGGCAAAGTTCATATGTGTTCTTCGTCCAGTTTACTTTTTTATTAAGGGTTTTCTATAACTTCTCAGTTTCTCTTTCTACTGAGGTGAATGATGCAAGACTGGCCAATTTATCCATCAGTCTAGTTTGTTTCGAATGAATTTTTGCAGTGATTAAACAGTGTATTATAAATACTTAAATATAATTGCAAATCCCTAACTTTGTCGTTATGTCTGAAGAAATAATATCTTATCTAGAAGAAGATTCTTTGGTTGTCAGCTAAGTTAATAGGTTTGATTTGTATTTTTTTGCAGATTTATTGTAGGACTAGAGTAAAAAATTCCACAAATTCCCAGTGAAATTTATTAGATTATTTCCGATTGCAAGTTTTCGACGATGGAAAATGAGCCAAGGAAAATTGGGTTATTTGGACACCGAAAGTTTGAAACTCATATTAATATCCTAAATTAATGTTGATGAAAAAATGTTTTTAAAAACTTTCTGTATTCTATTCATGTTGTTAAAAAAATTGCTTGCCTTATAATTCCTACTAGATTCTTCTCTTCCTTTTATCGTCATTGATACAAATTTCATTTAAATAAAAAAACTGCTTTTCATTCGCTTTTCATCTATATAAATATAGTTATTGATCCTCATCGCCAATATTTTTAAACATCAATTTTATACTCATAGCTTCATATTTATTTTTTAAGTTTTTTTTTTTTTTAATTTATATTTGGATGTTATTTTACGTATAATTTTTTGTTAACATTATTTTCTTATACATTATATGTCAATATCCCCATAGCAAAATTATTTTTTAACTTTTGTTTTCCCTTTTTTGTTTTTTTCTTTTTTTCTTCCACAAAACCAAAATCCACAACGTATAAATAAAATAAAATTCTTATAAAATTAATTAAAAATGTTCGAACCGAAAAAAAAAACAAAAAACAAAATAAAAAATATTTATGCTTGTGACCCCTTCCAACAACCACAACCATCACCACCACCACCACCACCACTACTACTACAACTTGTATAACACCACTACCCCACAACTACTACTTTTTGCCACTTCAACATTAAACTAAATAACAAATTATTTAAAACAAAAAATAAAACGAAACTAAAGATTTAAGTATTACGCGTATAGCCGGTCTAACGTGGAACGAGTGGAACGCCCGCTTAGCTATGCCATTAGTAACCCAGCTGCGCGAAGGAGTTCATCCCCTGATATTTCCCACAGATCTATCAATTGACAAACATCAAAACAGCAACACGGCTACCTCATCACCAGTCCATCCTTCCTCGTCCTCGTCAGCAATTATGGCTGCAGTAACAGCATCTGATCGTCTTCATCAGCAGCATCGCAAATCGCCGAATATCTTCTCAACACCACCGAATAATCAAAATTCCCTTGGCAATGCCATAACCACCAGCACTCCAATCGGAGGCTTACCCTCTGGCAAATCTGCCAAATCCACCAGTTCCAGCATGCTCGTCTGTGGCAATACTTCAGATTCCATAATTAGTAGTAGTAGTAACCATCATCATGGTCATGGTCGCAAGAACGCCAATAGCGAGAGTGAACTGTTAAAGAGCGACCGGGGTGCAAACAGCAGTGGTGGCGAAGGCAGCTACTGCGGTGATGACAATGATAACGCAAATCCCTCGGCCAGCGAATACCATTCGTTGAATGCAGCCGCTGCTGCTGCTGCAGCACTTAGTGGTGGATTGGGTGACAGTAAAAGCTCAGGCCTGTGCAACATGAGTTTGCTTAATAGCTTTAGTGCCATGAGTAGCTTAATAAGTGGAAATGGGTCAGTTGGTGGCGGCGGCATGGGCGGCAGTGGAGGTAGTGGCCATCCCTGTCCCGACTGTGGCCGAGTGTATAAACTCAAATCGTCATTGCGTAATCACCAGAAATGGGAATGCGGCAAAGAACCGCAATTTCAGTGTCCGTTTTGTGTTTATCGAGCCAAACAGAAAATGCACATCGGCAGGCACATGGAAAGGATGCACAAAGAGAAATTCATCAAGCTCGAAGATATTAAAACCTATACCGGCAGCGATGAACCAACATCGCTTAGTCAACATTTTTCGTAAGCGAAATAATTTATTACAACAAAAAAAAAAAAACAAAATCATTCTCTCTGTTATTGTTAAAAGAAAAAAAAAACTTTTTTTATATTATATATATATATTCCTCTTTTCCTCTTTTTCAAAATCCAAGATTTTGTACAGCAACCGTCGATAAAGACGAAAAAATACAAGAAACACAGGGATAAGATATAGATGATAGTGATCAAAAAATTATATGGATTTAATATATATTTTTTTTTTAATTTTTCAAAATGTGCCAAATTGTTTTATGAAACATACAATTTAACATTATATTTGTTTTTCTTTTTTTTAATTAAGAGCATAATTCTCAGAGAAAAAAAAGCAATACGCGTTTAAAAAATCAATTTTATTCTCGGCACTTGTTTTTTTTAAATATAAATATGAATATATAATATATTTTGTAAAAATATACATACCTGCAAACAAAAACAAAACATTTGCTATTTAGTTTATAAAGTAAATGGAACATAATCAGTGATATTCTACTTAGGATTAGGAACAATAATTAAAATACTATTTTCTATTTAATTAAAAAAAAACACAATGTTTGTGATTTTATTTTCTATTCAGATTTTGTAAATAACAGTATATTATCAGGGGATCTTCTGATTAGCGGTATTTGTTTCTTAAAGTTGATCTGACAGATTTTTTTTAACAATTTTATAGTTTGTACTGCCAGGGAAACAAAACACAATTTAATTAAATTTCGAGACACTGAGGCGTATACGCACTTTTTTTTTTAAAGTAATAATTTGGGTATGGAAAACTGTTTGAAACTGTAATGCTAGGGAACATTATTATATATTACATTTTTAGACAACTGTGGCGTATACGCACTATTTTTTTAAATAATTTTAGTATTGAAAACTTTTAATGGGTGATTTTTGTTTCTTAAGCCTTTTCATTCCACAATTTCGGCAAGTTACATAATTTAACACTGTCCTTACTTTTGCATTACATTTTTTCTTGAGATGAGGGGTTGAAAGCCACTTTGTGAAGGCTAGATTAGAGAAGGACAGACACAAAATTTATATTCTGTTGGCTAATTTAAGCTAGAAAATCCTGCTCGAAATTGCTCTAACTTGCTCTAGAATAAACTCACTGAACAGCAAATCAGAAAAGATTGAGAGCAGCTCAGAGCAGAAAATTCCTCTCTGAACAGCAACATTTTGCTTTTTTTCTACCAAAAGCATGTTAGAGTAGGCTGACTGAACACGCGGAACATGTCGTTTTTATTGGAAACTTGCATGAGTTTAGTCAAAAGAAATAAAATAAAAATTACATCTGCACCTTTTTTAAATAAGTTTTTTTTCAAGACAATATCTTTCGAAAGTTTTAAATACTCAGTTAAAAAAATGAAATTCAAATGCAAACCTACCTCATTCCAAAAAAATGGGCCAATTTAGTGTTTATCAAATATTTTTCATTTTTTAACATTTACCGTAGCAATATTTTTTGATAAATTTAAAAGTAAAGAATCAACAAATTTAAAAGTTGTAATACATAGGCAAATGAAATGTCTGAATGAAATGTGCCATAATTTTTGCAAATGACATCAAATGTCATTGTGCTTGTTTTAAAAATGTATGCGTCATGGAAACTAGCATTAGAAATGTCGCAAGAATTCTCCTATACCGTATTACTATTTCGAGTAAGATTATTACAGATACAAACTAAGACGTCCTTTGGCAGGAAATTTATATATAACATTACTTTTGACCTTTTTAATCATTTGGTTTAGGTAACACGAAATAAAAAAAAATCTAGTGTCCTAAAGTTTTAACGCAGATGACGTTAACAAAAATATACCTTACGTAAACTGCATTATCATAAATGCACTGCAGTTTTATTATTTATGTTTTCAAAAACATCTAAAAGTTCCTTAATTTGATCGTCAAATGATCGTCTTCTTACGACAATAATAGTAACTACCTTTATAATATTGTGAAACGCCTGGTTGCCTTATTAAATCTAAACAAAAATAAACATTAAAAATTGAAACGAAATGAAATTAATTAAATATCTTTGTACACATGTTACAAAAAATAAAAAAGAAAAAAAGTACTCATACGCCAGAGTGAATATATTTTTAACTTTATGTTGATGAACATTTTTTCTTTGCATTTTTGATGAAATTATTTTACCTACAAAAAAAAATATTTAATAATTCTAATAGTTGATTTCCATTTAAGAATATCTTTATGCAAAAAAAGAAAGAAAAAAAGTACTCATACGCCACAGTGATTATGTCTCCTTTTTTGCTGTTTTTGATTTTTTGTTACTTTGAAATCTTTTTGTTTATTTAGTGTATGCGCTTCATTAAACTGAATTTATAAACCAAACAAATATTTTTGCTTTCAAAAAATCAAATAAAAGTGGACATTTTTATTTAATATACAGTTCGATCCTTATCCGGACCTTGACAGCTTTTATTAAATATACCCTTGCTAAGCTCATCTTCGTTTGAAACATTCCAACGCAATTTTTTTTAACATCTCTTTTTCCCTAATATTATACTGTATCTTAGTTTAAAAAAATGTTAAAAAGACAAGCAAATTCTTTTTTCACTAAATACAAAAAAAAACTAATGATATTTATATTACCAGAAATAAAAAATAATTATTTATAAAATTCATTATGAATAAAAAAATAACAATATTTAGAAAACCGATTAAGTATTTAAAATAAATAATATACATAACTACATTTTTTTGTCTAATAATAATTTTTAAACTCAAAGTGTAAACCCAACCAAACAATTCAGTCATTTATTTTACAACAACAAAACAATAAATCAACTACAACAACAAACAAAAACTAAATGCTTTAGGTTTTAAGGGACAACAATTTACCTCAAATTCATCAATATACAATTACATTTTTAAATACAAACAATAAAAAAAATAAAAACAATTTTTTTTTTAATTTAAAAAAATAAAGTCATACAAAAAAAACTTTTTGTGAATAGAAAACAAAGCTGTGTGTGGAAACTTGAATACAAAAATATCACTTCAGAAAGAAAAATATAATGCAAAAAATGATGTGAATAAGAATTATATATATATATATATAAAGTTTCCTATAAAGTGCCTTTTTTAGATTTAAGGAATTATCCAGTTTTTTTTGCTTTAAATTAGAAATATATCTGTAAGATTTTTAGAATGTATTTAATGATTTTTTTGTTTTTAATTTTGTGAATTAATTTGTTAGTTTTTTTTTCCTTTTTATACTTTTTTTTAAATATTTCATTTTAATCATTTGAATGTAAGAAATTTCTTATTTATGAATAAAAAAAATGTTTAAACAAATGAATTTAAAATTCAGTTAAGACACCCAGCCATATTTTTTTAAAACAAAAAACAATGATGCATCACAATTTTTGTTCTTTATTGTTAAAAAAACATGTTTTAATTATTTTTCGTAATATTATTATTTACAAAAAAAAAAAATACATATAAATTAGAACTCAGGTACTTAGTTTGTGTTTGTCGATTTAATTTATAAAATATGTTTTACGTTATAATTTTGATGTGAATGTTTTTTTTTAGATTTGCATTCGTTTTTTCCTCGTTATCATTCCGACAGAAAAAAAAACTACATGATTCTATATAAAAAAAGAAAATCAAATAAAATACAAATACTTTTTTTTATTTGTATATAAAAATATCACATTCCACTATTTTTTGTAAGCTTTAAAAAAGACAGTCTACATTTAAGTTCAAAAATATTTATATTTGTTTTCTATAACAAAGTTTTTTTTCTATATAAGCAAAAACAAAAAAACTATTCCATTTAACTGTTATTTACATATGTTTTTAAAATATTTATTTACAAAAAAAGCGAGACACTTAAAACTCGCTCTAAACAAAACCAATTTATTGTGAATTATTTTATGAAAATATATACAAAGAGAAATTTAATTTATAAAAACAAATTTTTAAAACTTAAAATCAAAACGAAAAGAAAATTAAAAACTTCAAGAAAATTAAAAATAAGAAAAAGTTATAATATCCAAAAAAAAAATTGGTGATGGGAAATATTCAGAGATTTCTGTATAAATTTTTAAAAATTAATTCTCTTAAGCATATTGGTTACTAGGTATTGGCTACATTTTCTTAAAAAATAAATATGAACTAAAGAAAAAAAAATTAAAAAAAATCTTACAAAAAAAATTATAATAAAATACTCATTAAATGTTAGTTGGTTTCTTCTTTTTTATATCTTATGTTAAAACACTTCTTTTGTTAAACAAAAATAAAAAAATAAAACTTCAATTGATTGAATTAAAATTCATGAAATTAATGTTTGTAAAGTTTATTGAATAGATATACATACAAAAAAAATATATGTAATTAAAAATAATTGTTAAATAAAACTTTAAGTAAAACCTTTATATAAAATATGAATTTATAAGAAAAAGAAAAAAAATGAAAATTTGTTTTAAACGAAAACCAATCGATGTTTTCATTTTATTCAATTACACTGGATAGCAAAAATTTAATAAAAGAAAGCGTAAGTACACCAAAAAAAGCAAAATTATACTTACATTTGTTAGATTTTTGTACACACACAAGAAGTTGGTTTGTTTATTTATTTTGTTCACTCTAGAATCATTTGTTTTTTAATTTTTTTTTAACTTAGAATATTTAGAATTTTTTGGTTAAATAAAAAAAATAATATTTAATATACAAAAAAAAAATTAAATAATTACTATCTCCTCGAATTAGTTTTCTGCCCTACTAACATATCAATATTTTTTGTATCTTTTCAGAAAATGTTAAGGCTACTTCGGAAGCATCTACAACAACTCAAAATGACATCAATGGAACAACTCAGAAATCGGCGCAAACTGAATCGAGGATTCGTGTTCGCAATTGGTTGATGCTTGCCGATCAGTCGATTTTACAAAAATCAATTATTAGCAATTCGACGAGTGAGTACAGCTATACTTGGATCTGTTTTTTTAATACATTTTCCTTTACAGTTTTGTTTTTTTTTTTGACTTCATATTTACAAATTCATAATTTTTTTTTAATTGTGTTTCATTATTTTTAATAGCATTTTTTTATAGCTGAAAAAAAAACATTTTATTCTGCTTAATTTTGTTTATATTTTTTTTAAATAAATTTATTTCACATTTCATTTCAACAAAACAGGTATGTCAATGTTTATTTTGTGTTAATTTTTTTGTTAGTTTTAGTTTAATTGTAATAATTTTTTGTCATGATGTATGTTTATTTTTTAAGTTTAATTTAAATTTTAAGTTTATTCTTAAGTTTAATTTTAATCTTTATTTTAATTTTAATTTTTCTCTTGGTAATTTGACTCCCTTAAAATATGTATATGTCTAACAATTATTATGGGATAATTTTGTATACGTATTAAGTTAACTCTATTTTCCATTTTTTGGCCTTGTTGTTGCAAAAACATCCAAATTAAAATGTCTGAGCTGAAAGTAAAATTATTTTTCTTAGATAAATATGTTAAAGTCGGAGTAGTAAGTACGTTATTACTTTTTTTTATAATTAACGCGCGCACAAGGGATTATGTGTATCCCTTTTAATGTAGAACACACTGCGTGGGCATTAGGAAGATAGGGAGGTGAGAGATAGGAGGTGCCGATTAATATTGGTTTTGAATGTTAGCAGATCATAATGGCAAGGGAAAATCTCGCCGGGTAAACCATTCCAAATTCGTGTTGTTCGGCTAAAAAAAGAATCCCTTCATTTCACGGTACGTCCGAAATTGGGCTCAAGGGTGAACTGATGAGCATTCCTTGCGAGACGAGTATTACGGGAGAAACTTTTAAGGAGAGGAATGCAACTGGCTACTTCGAGTGAACATTTTTTGTAAAAGAAACGATAAAATAAGGAAAGACATGAAACATTGCGTCGATGGTCGTGAGGGGCAATTGTTTTAGCGGCAGTTCTCTTTCCTATCAATCTTAACGCTCGATTTTGTATTCTATCAAGCAGGTGAAGCGATGTTTGCGAAGCACCTGCCAGACATTATCGGAGATTTTCATTTGATTTTTTAAATACTCACATGGTACATTCCTATACAAGCTATTTGCCGATTATATTTATATGTATATTGCCTTTGGATGTCTTCAATGGGGACGCTACGAGTCTTTCATCTACTCTGCTATCCCCTCTAGTTCACCCTTATTATCTGATTTGACACTTTTTTATTTTTTAATGGATTTAATACCCAGCGTTTAATTCGTCGACTAAAAGTCTGTCGACGAGCCTCTGATTGGTCAATTAGCCCTAAAAGTTGGTTGACTTTTAATTGCCATTTAGTCAAAAAGTTAGTCAAGAATTTTTCACTAACTTTCAACTGACAGTTTTCCATTTGCAATGCATTAGTTTCAACTTGTCGTTCAATGGGTTCACTTTGATTAAAAGTTGGTTGACTAAACTCATTGTTTTCGTCAGAATCAGTGTTGTTCTATGACAGATTTGAAGGAAGCTTAATGCTTATTCTTCCACCTTTTTTTGTAGGAATGATGTCTTTCTAGAAATCTCCTTAAAACTCGGCATTACCAATTAAGGCGTGGTATAATGATTATTGTCTCCGATTGTTATGGTTAAGTGTTAGTTCTATTTTTCCTTATGCTCCCTTAAAAACGTCAGCACTAACTACTACCTAGGTCCTCAGACCTATTAAGTCCGTGGGGGACCTAAGCCTGTGCGCCATAGTGTGCGATTTCCGGAAATGTGTTTCGCCTCCCCTCAACTCTTGCCTAGTTGTGCTGATTCCTCCTCGACTGTTTGTATGCCATTTGCTTCTCGGCCGCTTAACTCTTCTTCCTTTTTGTGTTAGTGGATTCCACTGTATTGCTTGATCGGCAATATTGTCGTTCGTTTATCGAAGCGTATGTCCAATCCACTTCGCCGATCTTCGTTGGATATTCGATTGATCTAGAAAATCTTAAGGATGTTTTGTAGACATTTATTAAAGAAAGTTTGTAACTTCCCAAGTGTTACATCCATATACCAGTAGGGATTCAACATTGGAGCGTGGCCCTTAAGCTCAGAGAGTTATTCCTCCATAGCAGCCTTTGTTTTGCCTGGCAGCAGCCTTCGGTAGAAATGATACTCTCAAAGTATTGAAAGCTCTGTACTTTCGCCACCGGCTGCTGAGAAATATTTATGAGAGAGGTTGTGATCATCTTTGTTTTACCGGTATTGATTTTGAGCTCCAATCCGATTTCAGCAAAATGTGCGCGCAGAACATCGCTTATCAGTTATTAGTAACAAAAACAGTATTTGCGACAATATGAAGCCCTATCAGGCTCCAATTTAGACTTCAAACTCACCCTACAACAAACTTAAGTGAAGAGCGTGACATTTGGCAAGCGCAAGGTAAATACATTCTCTGTTTACGCTGTCGAAAGCCTTCCCAAAATATATGAACAGCAGATGTAGCGGTGATCGATATCCAACGCACTGCTCAGTTATGATCCTAAAGTTGTGTTAATATAATCAATGCATGAGCTTCTACGTGTTCGATTATTTGTTATGAGTTTCCGTAGTGAGATGAATTTCAGTTACGAAGAATGCTAACCTCCGTAACCTATCCTAGGGTTGATTGTCGTTTGAGTCAAAAGTGGTTATACTATACAGCATCGGAAATAATACCCTATCCTCCAAGCTGATGCAATAATTAAATGTGGTTTTCGTCATAAAGAGCAATGTCCTGAACAAATATCATTAAAAAAAAAAATAGTGTATGGAAATGGAACCTTGCGATACACCTATTTAGTTTTTTAAAACTTAAAATCTTGAGCTCCAAATCTCTAAACCTATTCCTTTTTTCTTAGGATAATGAAGAGAACAGGCTGCTGCAACTCCAAAGTCAAGAAGCTTTGGAAAGCTAAAGAAATTATGTATTCCGTACATCTGTAAAAAAAAATGATTTCATAAGGTCTGTGTGGTGGTCTTACGAGTGTGAAAGGAAACCATTTTAAAACTATCTGCACTAGAATGAAATTAACTTTTTCGTTATTGAAAATTAACTTTTTCTATTTCCATAAAAAAACATCTACAAAAATATTTCCCTGGTAGCGTCTAAATTGTTTTGTAACCAGGGCTAGGGTTTTAATGTTCCCAAAGGAGAAACCAAATCTTGGCCTAAAGAATTATCGATCACAAATAGAAAACCAGTGTTAGCGCTTGGCATCATTGATCATTATAACCTTGCAAAAGTCGAAAGAAATTGTCTGCCAGTTTTTCAACTTTCGACCAGCTATGGGGTTTCTATTTTCGCTATTCTTTTTAAACACTTGTTTTTTGCATCTTTGAGATATTTTTTTAACTGATACATCTAAATCGATATCAAAAACAAAAAAACATTATTCCTAGTCACAAGCCTTTGACGAAACACCCTCAAACACACTTAAGATATTTTTGGTTTTAAAATCCCCTAATATATGTATGTATGTTTAGAAATAATAATGCCCAACTTCATGTAAACACTGATAAATATAAGCTTAATGAATATCTCAAAGTGGGAAAGTAGTTCTTTATGAACAGTAGTGTTGAAATTGTTGGCTACTTATCATATATGATATGTCTCACCAAAAAGTGGAACCAATACCAGAATGTTTTTTACAAAAAAAAGAAAGAAAACATTGATTTGGATTAGTAGGGAATACCTTTCGAACCGCTTAATGCAACTTATGTTGGAAATGCTGGCATACCTCAAGGTTCCGTTTTTCCATCGACTCTCTCTATAAACTTACAAATGACGTCTTAACTCCTTTTATCTTTAGAACTAATAAGACCTTTGAATTGTTCACTTTTAAATATTCGTTGCTTGGCTGAAAACATTGTTTTTCGAATGTGGAACTACAACATAATGGTATTTAATGCTTCCAAAACTCAAATACTCTCACGTCACCTCGAATGCTTCTTAGTTTTATAAGTTTCTCCGAATATGTAAGAAATATTTCACACCGTTTGATAAAGCTCCAAACTTTAAAGAGTATTTTAGACGAAGGTTTGAGTAAAATGTCATCATTTGGGGAGATGCTTGATCACCAACTTGAGTTTCTAGAATTCATGCAAAAAAACTCTAAAATTACAATTTAAAGAAAAATAATGGCAATAATAACTTTGCATGAGCAGTCTTGTAATGTCACAGAGTTTTTCATGGTTTCATATTCATTGATTTTGAGAAGTGTTCTATTGGAAAAAGAAGCTAAATTCATCCCATCGCCATGAGTTTACATTTGAGCTCAACTTCGACCAGCAGTATATTTGATAAATTATGGCTGCATTCCATTGATCTTTCCAATGGTTTACTTAATTTCCACGTTGATTGTGTTGCCTTGACAAAAGCGTCCTTATGACTTTCTCTCCAAACAAGGTTATGAGCTGAATAATGAACTGAGTGATCACAAAACTGTTATCCTAGTATTCCTTCACTATAATCATCTAAATAAGAAATAATCGTTATGACCTACATACGTAAACGTCGAAAAGGGGTGTCATCCTATACCCATACTAGTGCCATATTATTTGGAAGTACTTTGCCAGCATTTCTAAACTATTACCAAACAATCCTTTGTAAAAAAAACTTTTCTTTCTAATTAATTTAGTTTTGATTTTCCTTATTTTTTCTTTTTTTTCTAATCAATTTTACTTTGTTTTCTTATATTTTGCACTTTTTTATCCTTTTTTTCTCGATTACAAGTCAATGAGCTATCTAGATTGCACAAAACTTTATCGAATTTTAATTTTTCTATCTGCACTCTCCTTTAACCAAACTGCCGAAAAAAACTTAATCAATGTAACTAACAAAATTACATTCTATCTTTCTTTTCATGTGTATAACAAAAAAAAATAAAAAACTAAACAAATATATTAACACTACCTACTAAAACTAAAATTACTAATTAACAAAAAAAGCTCAAATAACAACCACTGAAAACGAAACTCCTGAACCCGAACCTGCAGCTCCTGAACCCAAAAAGAAACGTCTGACAAGAAATTCTGCACTTACTAACAAAACTAACAACAACAACAAAGCTATTGTAAATGAAATACCAATAATTGCTGCTGCTAACAATAATAATGGTAATAGTGTTGGTGGTGGTGGTGGTAATAACATTACAACAACAACACCCATCGGTGACGGAAATAGTACTTACGATGACAACACAACCGAAGTTATAGTGAAATTCGAACGCAGCAGTTCAAGCTGTGATGAAAGTGAAACCGATGATCCATTCAATTACGACCTTAAGCTGTCTAGCCCCATTTCATGGGCTTTCGATTCGGTTAAGATCGAAGAATCCGAATACGAAGAAATGCCCGACAACGAGGATGACGAAGAAACAGCCGATGCTGATATTAACGATTGTGGTGTTGCTGACCAAGAACCCGAACAAGAACCCGATACCGGTGATGATGAGCTACAAAATAATAGAGAAACAAAAAACCGACAAAATACTCGACGTGTCTATGGTTCTTCGTCTAAACTCCGATCGGCAATTAAGAAACGTTTAGTCGACAGTAGTGGCCTCAATTTGCCACCAGAAACCACAATAACCACAACAACTCCCAGCAGCGGCGCCACAAATAACACAAATACCTCAACAACAATGGCCGGTTCCACTGAGATATGCATGTCCAGCGACAAGAAGTATCGTATACTCATCCAGAATCAAAGGATGCGCAAAGAGAGCCTCGAACACTCCGAGGATATGATCTATAATGCCGACATTGAAAAGCCCTGGGTTTGCAAGAACTGCAATCGCAACTACAAATGGAAGAACAGCCTCAAGTGTCATTTGAAGAATGAATGTGGTCAGCCACCAAGGTTCTTTTGCAGCAAACTGTGTGGCTATGCCACCAATGTGCATAGCAACTTGAAGCGGCATTTGAATACAAAATGTCGGGACAAAATCGGTGATGAATCGGTGAATTACACGCTTGTTATAAAGAAGCAAGATGCAGTTTAGAGAGGCAGCCCTCTCTATCTCTCTCTCATATTATGAAGTCTACACGCATGCGCATATTTGTATATGTTTTTTTTTTTTTTTTGATTAATATTTATTTTATTTTTAATTAATGCAATTAGTTAAGGAATTTTTACATAAAGACTTATTCCACTGATTCTAGTCACATTCCAGAGCTCTTGAAATGAAATAACTTAGAGAAGAGAGCAAAGATAATCCAATACAAACAAAGAAAAAAATGTTTGAATTTATTAGATCTCACACATTTTTCTAGTCAAATGAGAAAAAAAACACAACCAACTTCAAGTGTAATATTTTAAAATATATTTTTATTTAAATCAACATAAAATATTCTAGAAAATATTATTTATTTTAGTTTATTTATTTATTTTGAATTGAATTTTATTTATTTATTTATTTTAATATAACAATGAATTAATATAATATTTATAAATATCTCTAAAACTTAATAGAATACAAGATATAATCTTAAGTTTTATGATCTCTTATTTTTAATTATAAAAAAATGATAAATTTGTCACATTTCTTTAGTTTATAAAAAAAAACAACCACAATAAATCTAGTCATAAAGATTTTTATTTAATTTGAATATTTACACAACAAACTTGTTTAAAATATTTAATTGAATGGAAAGAAAAAATGTAAATTATATTAGATAAAATGCAAAACAAAAAAAAATAAATTAAAATTTCATAACTAAACCAAAAAAAAAAAAACAAGAAAATATTAAATTTATTATAAGAAATACGAGCAGAGCATGTTTGAAAAATTATATGAATGTATATGTATTTAAAAAATGCTATAAAACAAACAAAAAAAAACATTTTTCTTTTTTAAATGTTAAATTTAAATTTGAAATTATAATCTTATTTAAATAAATTTTCAAAGATTATATTAAAATAACTCAACAACAACAACAAAAATGCAAGTAAATAAAAGAAATATATTACAAAAACAAAAAAGCTGAAAACATTTTGTTACTTTTATTTGTTTTGTCCGCAATTCAGTTTCGAATTCTCCAAAAGATAACTTTCTACGGAACACTCCAAGCCGCCGGCCGCACCTTAAAATCCCAGTTCCATATCCAGCTACAATCCCTAGTTCCTGATTTTTAAAAACCTCATCAATTCATGAGTGAATTATGATTTTTTTTTTTTTTTTGTATTGGTTACTCCCCTCACATTGGCAACCATTTGTTTATATTTTTTTGTCTGAATAACTTTAATAACGTTCCTTTCTTTTAGGTCCGTTCCACATGATGGGAGATGCATTTTGGTGCACTTTGGTGTCATCTAGAGAAAGAAAAATGTGATTGAAGTAATGTAGTTCGTGGAAGAGGTTCCAAATGTTTGATGATGATGATGATGATGATGAGAGATGTACTATTACAACCTTGAATGCATCCTTGACAAAAAAAAAAATTAATAATGTGTGATAGTACTCGTATTCTCTTTTGCTGTAGATACTAGTAATATTAAGTTGAATTTTTCTTGTATTATCTTAACTTAATTATTTTTTGTTTTATTTTTTATTTTGTTTTTATAAAATTAAGTTAAAAAAAAAACTTTGTAGTTAGAAAACGAAACCCTGTATTTCTTCTTTAAAACATATTAATCTGAAAACAAACAAAAAATTAAATCCTAAACGTATTTTTTTAATGCTGATGATTTGTTTATAAAAAAATAAATGTAAATTTCAATTAAATTGAATGAATCCTTTTTGAGTAAAAAAATAACACTCGAATTTTACCGTTTTCGTTTCCACTTCCGTTTTTATTGCCATTCCCATCAAGAATAATAATTGTATGTATTGTTTTGGACATATTTTGTATTAATATTAATATAAATACATTGAACATTTTTAGTTATAAATCGATAAACGAAAACGGTAATGGGAGTGTTAAAAATGCATGCGTATTTTTATTCCGACTCAACTTCTTTTGTTTGATTATATTTTGTTTATTTATTTTTGTCTATATATATGTAGATTAAAAAAATATTATAAGTTTTTATTATTATTTCTTTATTTAATTTTAAGCTATTCAATATGAATTAGTTTTTTCCTTTATTACTCTTATCTTAATGATTTTATTTGAAAAACAGTTATTTAATAGCATCCCTTTGTTTTTGCATATGCGTATCCTGGGAGTACTTGATTTGTCAATACAAAAAAAAAACATCAAAACATTTTCTTGTTTGGATGTTTTTTTTTATTTACTTTTCAATGTACCCAAGATATACTTATTTCCAGTACTGTAGACTATCCAGATTTATAATTACTAAACAAAACTTCATCTCAAATATTTATGCAGTAATGATTACAGAAAGGATATTCTCATTCAAAACTTGACAGTTTTCCTTGATTGGTTTCCACTCCTTTGCAGTAGTTTGTCCCAGCTGATTGTTCTCGATATTAAATCTTTCTAGATTTCCTTTAAATAAATAAAATGAACATATCCTGCAAAAAAATCGTTCTCATTGGTTTTCACCGTTGAAATGCTATTGTTTTAAAAATTGCTTGCGATTGCTTATAACTTTAAGCTTATGAAAATATTATTTGTATAAACAAAATCGCAATGACAACAAAATATATACCTATATATTGTAGTTAGCCAGAGTAACGATTGTGTTGTGAAAAGCTAGTTCTTACAACTTTCCATGTCTGGGTAATCTAAGTTCATTAAGTTGTTTTTCATATTGTGAATAAATAGCTTTGCCTTTTTGGATTAAATAAAGTTCGCGCTTTCCTTCTTCAAACATCGTTAAAGTATTTTAAAATTGGAATTTCGGAAATACTTTGGCTTAAGAGATTGAAGTGGTGCCTTCTTCCCCTTCCAATACAGTTCTTCATTTGCTTTATTTTGCATAGCAAAATTTTAAATATTTTTTTTTTCTATTTATAATAAGTTTTTTAAAAATTTGTTTTGAATTTTCAATATTTTTAATATTGTATATTAAAAAAACTCTACAAAACTGTATATCTACCAAAATCTCCAAAACAAAATAAAAACAGGATTTATCAAAATCGGTTCAACAATTTTCGAAATACGTTTTTCATAAATTCGATTTAAACCGGCATAATGATATAATCTATTTTTACTAAAAACCGTTAAATAAAGTGGTTTTGACACTTTTTATAAGTTTAGATCGTGTTGCTTTTCTATGTAAATGTTAATTTTTTCTGTCATAGATCTTGCCTTCTAATTTGATTAGGCACATAAGAGCAAGTACATGCGATCCAGTCGCCCATTTTTTGATGTCCAATGTGTTTGAATTATTTACCCGGATTAGATCTCTAAGTCATCCGAGATCTCCGTTTTCTCAGTAACTTGAACACGATTTCTCAAAAAAAATCTCAACTTTACTGTCAAAAAATGTATCCTGATATTTTTTTTTTTGATTCGCTTGCTCAATTTTAGCTTTGTTCGTCTACTCCCTAAAATAGACTATTTTGAACAATTTTACACATATGTATGTTGTTCGTTTACACACATTTTCGAGAGTTTTGAATTCAAAGTAAATAATAAAATTACCTAATGGCCTAATAAAATGGTTTTTTAAAATGGTTTTAGTTAAATTTTAATTTTTTTGACGTTTAAAAAATTTCCCTATTTTGATCCACAGAGCGTTCTTTTACTTTTGAGCGAATTTATTATTTTTTGAGAATTTTCATCCCCACTCTTCAAAGTTTGACAGTTTTCCTAAAACAACCTCTAAAGTAGACGAAACGGACCTTTTAATTTGTCAAGGGGACTCTGTTAGAAGGAAAGAAAGACAAAGTTTCTTTTTTGACGTTTGCTTGGAAATTGAGATAATTTTTTCACCTCCATCAAAGTTAACTGAGGAAATTTCTTTAAATCTCTGATATATTAAGAATCCTGAACTGCGTCGCCATAAAACCTCAGCTTGAAAATATAGACATTAGATTATTCACAAAAAATTTGATACCTTAAAAAAAACCAATTCCATAAAACAATTATTCAACATCAATCGCCATTAAAATATGTTTTAACGAGTAACTACAAAAAAGTTAGATAGGACATAGTTCGTTGTTGTTTTTGTGAACTCAATTTTCATAAATTTTCTGATGAAATCCAAAAGATATATCGGAAAAAACATTCTTGTTGACATTTGTTTCAACTTTTACAATTGGTGCTCTAACAAACAAATCAGTTCACTATCCAATACGAAAATCTGCATTTTGTTTATGTTTTCTCTGCGTACATACTGTGAAGTACAGGGATTCTTTCTTTTGTCGCACCACACGAATTTGGAACGCTTCGGCTTACTAATTTCAATTGGTATCTTTTAAAAATATAAGTGTAACAAAATACATATATATAAAAAAAAAACTCTGAGATTTGCGTTTATTCCAAAACTAAACAATTCTGGGCACCGCCTAGATGTTTTCGTTTATTTACTTTTAATAAATACTAATCGAGTATTTCACAAGTGTTTTGTTAAGTTGCTCTTAAAAAATAAATATATTTCGATTACAAGTAATCTCACTACTACTTTGCAAACGAAATGAACTTCTGATTCTTATTTAGCTCGGTTAAAGGATTTTTACAGACTTTAATCTCTTCTTAGCAAAAATATTGAACTTTTCGATATATTTTAAATATATTGGTTCTTGTTGAGATACTTATAAAAAAAAATTGTTTCGAAAACAGAAGTTAAGTGACTCCAACTTTACAAATGAAATAAATTTCTGATTTGAATCTTATTTCACTGGTTCAAGGATTTCTAAAATCTTTCTTAACTTCACTATTTTCTTTACAAAAATATTTAAATTTTATATTTTTTTAAATATGTTCGTTCGTTCCCGTTATTATTTGGTATTTTTTAATTACAAGCTTATAGAAAAACATTTAAGTTTAAGAGACAAATACACCAATATACTTATTTCTATTTTTACTTGCGATGAGATAACAATCAAACATGACATACGATGATATTTGAGTTACTGGCAAAGTTGTGTCTGTCTGTCTGTCTGTCTGTACGTATGTATTTTGGACTACAGACAATTGTCTTCAAATTTGGAACATTATGTTGTTTTGGCATTCTACAGTGGGCTGTTTTAATTTTTTTTTTAGCTCAAAAATTAACGGTACCTGTCATATAACCGTTATGCAAAAGCTTATTTTTCTCAAAAACGGCTCCATGAATTTTGTATAAAAAAAAATCAGTGTGCTTTTGTGTGCGTTATATTTTGGTGGACAAAAAATTTAAAATGGTGGTACCTTCCATAGGACCGTTTTTTCTACTTTCTCGTAAACTGTTTAACCGATTACAACCAAAATTGATATTCCGGAAAATGTAGATGTAGCCTAAGTAATTTCAATATAATATATTTTTGAAAACTTTTTTTGTTTTTATTAATAAATAATTTTTTTTTTGAAAATCGATATTTTGAAAACGCGTAAGTGATTTTTTTTTAAATGCAGGTTATTTTATTGCTAAAGCTTGCATCCTTTAACTATTTTTTTTTAATTTTTAACAAAAAAGTGTTAAATAAAAACCGTTCTTACGATTTAAAAAAAAAAAATACACTGTTTCACATTTTTTAGAGAAATTAAATGTCGTTTAATTGTTTCCGCTGAAAACTCTTTTTCGTACTTTTTTCGAACATTTTACATTTTTGTTGGCAAAAAAACCTAGGTTTTAAGCTTCTTGTTAGCGAATAAACTTTTTTAATATTTGTAGTGAAGAAGTTACAGATAGTTTCAATCATTTATCTAATAAATATCTGAAGACAGGAAAAAGAAAATTGTTGAATAAAATAATTTTTTAATGTTGTGGTATGTCAACTCATGAAGGAATTTTCAATGTTTAATAGAATCAGTTGTCATAAAAACTGCCTGGTGTAGCCAAGGTTTTTTTTTACTTCAATTTAATGCTTTGGAGACTCCTTCCTCTCTGGCAAACAAGATGTTACTTACTTTATAAAAAGTCATAGTTTGTTTTCTCTGGGAAAAATCAAAATCAAATGTATCTCATGTGTATCTGTGGATACTTAATACAAACATTTTCAACTTTAAAATAAATTCTTAGTTAATGTAAAATGATGGAAAATGGTCCATATAACAGGACCCGGTGAAGAGTATTTTGTGTAGCGTCTCCTTGTTTTTTTTTTGATAGGGCTTTATTTCTCAATTTCTTACTTAGCCTAAAAAAACAGTGATCAGTAAAACTGATACTGGAATTGGACTTTAGTTGATGAAAGCCTATACTTCATCTTTTTCTCGTCTATAATCTTTCCAGCTTAGCTTGCTGCTGAGTTCTTAAGAACTTCTTTCGAATTTGTGGGTATTCGTATATTATTTAAACGGAAATTGAGTTTACAATATTATAAATATGGAATATAACCTTTATAACATCCAGTATCTTGTTTGTCATCCGTAAATGCGAGCTTATAAAAAAACCGTTAATAAGTAAATCGTAGAAACAGCCAATTTCAGCTACTAATTTAATAGAATTCTATTTACAAAAAACAGATTTTCTAACAATTGATTATTTTAATCTCCCTTATCTATAAAGTATAAAATTCCTTCTTACCAAAATGGCTCACATATGTTTTTTTTAAACTATTAAAAAATACACCGTTGTATAGTGAATAATTAACGTGAAGTTATTAATTTTCTAGATATCTCTAATTTTCCCAATCATTACAAGAAACGTAAAATATATATATTTAAACACAAAATTTAAATAATTTGCACATTATTTTCAATAAAATTAATTTAAAAATTGGTTTCTTTGTTGCTTGAAATTCCTATATGTGCCACTCAAGTCTTTTTATGGGATACTCTCTTATGATACCAGCCGTTTGGATTCAGTAGAAAATTCTAGGTCTCATGCATTCCTGCAGACTCAGAACACATATACATAGATGATTTATAAACAATATCATTTGGCTTCGGCCTGTTTTTCTTAAATTCTACTGATATAGCAGCATCGATATTAATACGTAAATTATGTAATCGACAACTCGTCTATCATGTCTTTACAACTTTACCATATTGACCATGTGATGAAACGAACCATACAATAATAAATTCCAGTTTTTCTTCTGCCATAAAACCTCGTTTCAGTAAACTCATTTTTTTTTTATATTTTTTTGAAAAGTGCAATATAGCTAAAACGTCTCTTATAGCAATTAGTAAAAAACCATCAGTAAAAGTTGGAATAACTGAAATTAGGATTTTACTTACGCACGGGAATTTATAGCAATTAGTATGATCGAAAATGTTTAAATGTAATTTTTTTACTAAGGAGTGGAACAGTACAAAAATTGGCCACAGAATATTGGAACGAAATGTTCAATTTTTTGTGAATTGACAATCAGCTGATCAGTAAAACAAATTTTCTATACAAATTTTACTATTTTCGGCATAATTTTTTGTCAGAAAAAAAAATATTTCAACTGATTTTCCATCGATTCGTATCAGTCTTATGCTTTAAGTCTGTTTCTGACACATGGACACAAATTATTCCAAAAGACACATTTTTACCGATAGATTTTACTAATCGGTATATAACTGGTCTTCAAGCAGCTTTGGCCTGTTTTTGTAGCATTTTATTTTGAATTTTTAAAAATATGATAAATTTCAAAACAATAATTGAACAAATTCCAAAAACTATTTTATTCTAAAACCATTCTGAGTTTTTCTCGATTATATATGTTACAAAACTATATTTAACTTTTCAGAAAAAGTTCAAGGCAATAGAAAATTAATCTTTCTTAAAAAAACTAAATCTTTAAAATAATTGTACTAATTTCGTATTGTGCTTAACATTTTGTGTTAATATTATATAAGTATTGTTATATTTTGTTAAATTAATTCATGTACCTATTGCAGCTTCTCATTAATTTTTACATAACAAACCATTAAAACAAAATATCTATAATCAAATGCATAACAATGAATCAACTCATCCATCACTAGCACACACACACATCCATGTTTCCAGGCCTCAAAATTCAATTAAAATGGTAATGTTATTTTTTTTTCAAATTTTCTTTATAACAAAAAAATAAAAAAAAGAAATAAATTGCTATTTTCATCGGCTATACGTATTTAAACAAAAATAGCAAATCCTACATGTTTAATACAATAACATTAACCAATTGTAAAAAAAAACATTATTTTTAAATAAATGCACACAATAAATTATTAAATAATAAAAAAAATACCTTTTCATCTATAAATAGTTTTTTTCCAAATAGGCAAACCCGGAGTAGGAAATCTGACCACCACCAGCGAACTAAGACACCATAGCCTGCTTCTGAAATCCAGTCCATTTTCGAGTCCCGCACATACCATGCTTATGAAATATGACCTGAAGAAAGAAGACGACGAGTTCGATGCTGGCCTTGGTGGAAGTTGTGGTGCGGTTGGTCATGAAGATGACATCAATGAAGACGATCCCAACGATGAGGATGATGAGCAGCCATGTGATTTGCGTCTGAGTACTTCGGCGGTGCAGAAGATCAAAGAGTTGGTGTCGATGGCGCAACAACATCAACATGCCACTCAAGCGTCGTCTCTTCTAACATCCTCAGCAGCTATTGAATCCTTGCAGTCTCCTTCAATTAGTGCTTTGACAGCCCAAAGTTCTGCCTCCGCTGGAGCCGGTTCAACATATGTGGCGGGGCTTGCAGGTGCCATTGCAGCCGTTTCGTCGTCCTCAACGAATTTACCGGTAAGTAATCGGGGAAAATCCAAGCACAAGCTTTGGAGACCCGGAATTAGTAATAAAGCAAAAATCAAAATTTTAACATTTACAGTCGATTTCTGTGGCTGCGGCTGCCGCAGCTGCTGCTGCAGCTCATCTCTCGCCATCGCTTCTAGGGTATCCTACTATCAAGCGTAGTGGTTCCTTTAGCAGCGCCACAGCGGCGACGTCTGGCAGTGCCTCCGGAGCTGGACTTTGTACTGCGGCTAGCAGTAGTGGTGTTGCCGGAACTTCGGCGACACTCAGTGGGCCATCTAATAGTGGTGTGGGTGGATCGGGTCTTAGTCCGTTTGGTTGCAGT
The DNA here is from genome assembly GCA_963971375.1 of Platycheirus rosarum. Taxonomy (NCBI): domain Eukaryota; kingdom Metazoa; phylum Arthropoda; class Insecta; order Diptera; family Syrphidae; genus Platycheirus; species Platycheirus rosarum. Next base: position 16,260,652 of record OZ020510.1, on the reverse strand, counting down.
AGTAGTGCATTAACCCCAGGCACCTCAACTTCAGCACTGGCCGGCAGTGTAGGTGTATCAGGTTCCGGTGGCGGCACCGGTAGCAATAGTGGTGGCGGCTGGGGAGGTGCTTATACATGTGATCGCTGTGGCAACTCTTACGCCCGTCCGCACAGCCTTAATAGGCATGTCCGTTTCGAGTGCGGCGTTGAGCCGAAATTCGAGTGCCCCATTTGTCACAAGAAATCCAAACATAAACATAATCTAGTTCTACACATGCGAACGCATCAAAATCGATGATACAATCGATGCACATCGATAACAATAATTACTTTACAATGTTGTATCGAAACTATTTTTTTTTTATTTTTTGTTGATAAAAAATCATATTTTTCCGATGATCTTAAAAAATGTTTTTGCTTTTTTCTTTTTTTCAATATAACTACAATATATATATATATATATATATATATATATTTTTTTTGTTAAACTACATATTTAATTTTTTTTTGGAATAAAAGCAAATTTACTACTATTCACAAGGCACATACTTTATTTAAATATTTTTTTTTTGTTTAACTTAGTTTTAAGTTTGTAAATTTAATTTGTGCAATTAAACATAAAATAATAGATAATAAAAACAAAATATAAAATACCACTACGCAATTTTAACAATTTGAGAAAATGATTTAAGCAAAAACATCTAGTTTTATAAGTTTTTAACTATATTTTAAAAAAATAATATATATAATATATGTATGTATATTGAAATAATATGTGATTGATTTTTAAAATATTTCATTTTTTGTTTATGTTTTTTTTTCTTAAATTTTTAAATGCACACAATAATTATTGCTTTGCATAAATCAATTCTGATAGCACTGGGGTTTCGATTATGTTAATATTGTCTTAAAATGTAATAATAATAATAGTAAATGTGATACAAAAAATAAAACAACTAATCAATGATACAAATGAGGAGGATTTAAATGAAAAGATACATAAATGTAAATTGTTTGTGAAGATATATTATATATAATGACTGAGACTAAGAAGAATTGATAAGAGTCAGGGGAAGGAAAGAGAGAAATAGCTTTATTTATAGAAAACAAACAAAAAATATTTATATAGAAAAATGTTAACAAGAATATATGTTTTAAAAAAAAATAACTGTTTAAAGCAAAAAGTGAAAGATGTTAAGTAAATAAGCTAGTCAATTAAGTATGGCAAAGGAGACAAGTTGCAATGGAAAGTTATGGATGTCAAAATCAAAGAAAATTATTTAATTTTATAGAAACAGAAAAACTGTTTGGTTTGTTAAAATTTAATTTGAAACTGTATTTATCAGTTTTTTAAGAGCAGATGATGATATATAATTTTTTTACCCATGAAATTCTCGAAAACCCTTGCTTTGTAGTTTAAATTCAGCTTATTTTGTTTAAATTTAATTTCTAACAGCATTTTTCGTTTGTTGCGATCCACTCATTCTGTAATCCAATCGAACAGCAAAATTTCTTTCGCTCAGTTTTATTATCTTACTCTCTTTTCTCAGATGCCAATGAATCAGTTTTAGAATAATTCTGAACACTTCTGGACGACCAATGGAAAATGCTCTAAGCATTACTACATATATGTATGTTTTCAAAATATTAACATCTCCTTAAAATTTGTATGGTCCTACCTAATCGGTGGACTTTTAGTTGTTATCTTGCAAGAAAGTAAATATTTTTAACTAACTCTTAAAATCCGATCCGAAAGTTAAATCGTTCGTAAATGAATAATTGGTACTCAAGAGTCCGAAATTCGTACGGAATGCCCGAATATTATTTATTTCAAAATAGCTTTTTACGGCCTTTAAGTCCACCAAAAAAATTAGTGCTGAGTCTTCTACTTACTTGTTTTTTAATTTTATTGTCTCACAACGTAGAGTATAGAGTTTGTATTAAAACCTTCGAATTTTATTTCGTAACTACGTTTGTTCGAAAATTTCGCACTCTAATTGGTATTTTGCACTTGACAAGAAACGTTGGCGTTGCACCTAGTTTAATTTTAACAGGTATTGCGGAAGGGATTCGTTTTTCTCTTTGAACATTACTTATGTTAAAACACACAAATGATTCGGCTAAAAGAGGAATGAATTAAAATTCAGTCAACGGGACTCTGATTTTGCCTGTAGCTCCTAAGAGTTGATTGACATTTAGTCAGAAAGAGTCAAAATTTGTTTTAACTAAATTTCAACTGGTGTATTGTGGACACCATGTCCTTCAATGGTCAATGTTAGCCAAATTGAAGCCATTGAACGACATGATATGGACGATCCATCATATATTTAGATATTTTAGTCTTCTCATTGACTTGAAGAGCTCAGACCTCGGAAACAAAAATACATTAGAGAAATTACAGTTTCTTAATACTTCTTTGGCGAGTATTTTCTTTGAATGTTTTATGCTGCGTTCTGCTGATTTTGTCAATTCATTAGGACAGAATGAAAACAATTTCAATTTGAATTAGACCTAAAACGAATAACAGATGTTATACTAAAAGTGTTCACAGGTCTGTTCCAATTCGTGTGCTAAATTATGAAATTTGCCGAAAATCACAGAAAAACTGTCAAAAGCTGTTCCATTTCGTAAATTGTTCCTTTGTATATACATTTTCTATAGTACTCTCATGTTGACATTTTCTGGTTGATTCGTAACTAACTCTAAATAGTGGTGACGAGAACATTTCCCGATATTTTACTAGTATTTCACACACTTTTGTTATTTGTTCTTATTCTATATCCACACCAATTGGCGATTTCAGCGCGCCTCATTGCGACTTGATTCGAAACTAAAAAATGATGCTGCATGATAGTACTATATGCAGTGTATATACAAAGATTATTATTATTGTAGTTTTTCCACAGAACAGGGAGCTCACGAGAGATTTAAAATCTTCCCCACCTTGCGAATTTCTGCTCGAAAAATGTCTGTATACAGAAAATTGAAGACTGTCAAACTGAACAAAAAATGACATTTCCCTATTTCAGTTCTGCCTGCGATTTTCTGTCCAAAGTCATTGCACCACTTTTTGCACAGTTTTTCTTTTTTTCCAAGAGATTATTACCCCCACTCCTGATCAAATGATGTGCCGTGAATTTCTCTCTTAGCGAACAACTTTAAGCAGTTTTTAGTAACCTTATAGTAGCTTGAAGTTACTTGAAAAAGTAAAAAGACCACAACAAATATCTTAACAGAATTACAGCAATCACATCAGAGAATAATGCCCCATTCTTCTTGATATTTTCTGGCCATCTATTTGTCTTGACAATGAATTTTAGAGACATGTAGATGTAAATTTGAATGAAGCATATTGCATGCGAGCTATCAACGGTTTCTAATTGAAAAACCTGTAAATAACATTATTTGTAGAATACGATCGTTTAGAATGACAGCAAAATTGCGCTTAAATTTAAGATTTTTAAAAACAAAATTTCCCATTTTTTAACACATCAAGGAAATTTTTTTCCGAAACAATATATCAAAGTGCAAAAATACATAACATTTGTTTACTGCCTTAAAGAGTTAGCTTAAATGTTTTCTTCTTTAGGTTTTAAGGCTTACGGTCATTCTAAATTTTAATGACTTATCACTGGTCATTACTTGGTTGAATAACATGATTTATCTTCCTGAAATGGGAGGTAGATTCAAATCAAAGTCAATCTTATGTCGCAATTGTTCTTTTTTGTATAAGATTTTGATGCAACTTACTTTTTCTAAAATCGCTTTTGACTATGAGCTGCCTGAAAAGACTTGTTTTATTTGTTAGCTTTCACCGCTTTCGATAACGTCAAATCAAAGTGAATTTAATGTTTCACTCTTCTTGAAATATAAATACGTTTGGCTTGCACAAAATCTTTGTAGTTTATGTTTTTGATGCTGCTTGTAAACAACTTTCACATTTCAGACTCAAGTCAGCTACATACATACCGGCGGCATTGAAATAGTCACCTAATTCTCGATCTACTGCGCCGAAAAAAAAACTTTCCTATCTTTCTAATTCTTCTAACTAGTGTCGTGCAACGACATGTTGCATTCTAAAATGCAATGTGCCTTACAGACATTTAGTTCAAAATATAAAAAAAAACCTGTATGCATGTCTATGGTTGGTTATTATTATAAAGTTTTTCTCCAAAGCTTTTGGACACGTAGAATAATCATCTGCTCTTAAAAACAATTAAAATTTATCAACCATCACCATCGTTTTGTACTTATTAACAAAAAAAAAAAAAAACAAAACAGAAATTTTTTTTTTCCAAAAAAACTGCATCTGTGTTTGGAAAAAAAAAACACTTGCTAAAAATATCCGTCCTTTTTCAAGGAATTATATATCTTCTATCTAGCCGACCAAACAGTTAACTTTTTTCAAAGAAAGCCGATTGCTCTTCAAAAAGTTTTGATAATTTATTCCTCGAACAGAATTCATTTGTTATAAAAACTAAAATCATATTTATTCTTCCAAATTAAAATAGTTTCTATTATTTTAACTTAAAATTTATTATAATTATGTAATTTAAAATAATAATTAAAAAAAATAAATTAAATATAACAAATAAATAAATAAAAATAAGTATATAAGATTTAATATACTTGCGATCTCTTAACATATTTTTTAGCTATTTTTAAGTTGTTTTTTCTTCATTCCATTTAAGATTTTTTTCGAAAAAATAAATTAAAAAAAAGAGAATGGAAAGCACAAACTACGCACCAACACAATTTATTTGCTAAACAAATTAACATCTTAAATTTAACTTTGTTTTTATTAAAATTATGAGAGAAACTGAAATGTGATAAACGAAATCTATAAAAAAAAACATTAAAACATTTGGCTTTAAAATTTAGTATTAAAACATTTTTTTTGTTATGTTTTTAACTTTTTGAATATTTTTTTAATCTTTTTTATCATTTTAATTGGCGTAAAATAAATTTAATTAAAAAAAAAACATTTTTTTGTATGTAAAATTGCAAACCTAGTGCTATCATTGTTTTCTTTGTTTGAAAACTTGTTTTCGTGTTTTTATGATTTTGGTTTCGTGAAGGAAAATTTAATATAAACAAAATATAAAGAAATGGAAAGATTTAAAAGCATTAAAACGTACGTAGTCATCATTTAAAATAATTGGAATGTGATATAAAAACATAGTCCCCTCATTTATATAAACAAATGTTAAAATACATTAAAAATATATATCAATTTATATGTGTAAAATTAATTTTATAAATTTCCTGTTTTAACTAATATACATAAATATAACTAGGAAGTATGTTAAATTTTTTTGTTTTGTTTAATAATAATTGAAAACCCCTAATAATGATCTTCTTTAATTAATATTTTTTTTTTATTTTATTCTAAAATATTTTTTAATTTAAGATTTTGTTGTTTAATATGTTAAATAAAAAAAAAACAACTATAGTTACTAAAATCGTCAAGAATTAGAAAAAAAAATATGTTATGGTATGTATAGGAGGAAATGCTTTTTCATGTCGGTATCATTTAAAAAAATTTGTTTTAGAAGGAAATAAAAAGAAAACCTTTACAAAAGTACCTTATCCGGCACTCAAACAAAAGTGATAATTTTGAAAAAAAAAATTGTTTAAAATTTCAGTATTCGTAATTTTTTTTGTTTTGTTTGATTTAATTTTCTTTTTTCTAAAAAAAGAACCTAGTCATATATGGAAAATTAATTATTTAAAAAAATAAATGGAAAAGCTATTTAAAGAACTGATTGGAATTTTGGTTGGAAAAATATGAAAAAGCTGTTAAAATTAATACACACAAAAAAAAGAAAGATGAAGGTTAAATATTAGTTTTATATTTTTATGTTTTATTTTCTATATCTGTTCTTAAAATTCAGGTTGTGGTTTTAATTTTTAAAACGTTAATGCTATTAAGGTGTAATTTTGAAAGGATAGAATGAAATAGAACAAATATATATTTATTGGGTACCAAAAAACAAAATGAAAAATAGCTAAATATTACATTAATAATTATTCACAAAAGATATGTCCGTACGTTTGTTAAAGAATGTCATTTAAGTTTTTAAGTGGAGTGGATTATCCTTGTTGTAATGGAAAGAAATATTTCATGCTGTGCGTTAGTTTTTTTTTTAACAAAATAAGAATTGTGTTGAAGGATTTAGGTTATTATCGTTCGTAGCGCTCGCCATTAACGGTAACAGCTTCAACAAACGTCGTTTTCGAAATGGTAGAGATCAATGATGTCGCCTGTTCAAAACAACACAAAAAGGTAACGTATTGTTACCGGGTGAGCCTCGTGTGAGTTGTCTTCGCTCCATATATGACAATTTCGCTTGTTTACAAGCCATGGGCCTCGTCGCTAAAGATGATTTTGCGGCCGAAATCGCGGTCCTCATCAAAATAATCTTGAATTCATAATACGGCCGCTACAGGCGTCCAAAATTTAATCGCGCCAATTGCTTGCTTCTTCAACTTTCGCTATCAATTCCTTTTTATCTTTGGGTATATTTATTGCCCGTCGGTTAAGTGCGCTGCTATGCCAAAGGGTCGTGGTTCGAATCCTCGTCATAGCCAACTTTTTTCGTAGTAATGCCTCATGTGCGGAAATGACAAATCCTCTAAGAGTATAATTAGTCTCGAAAAAGTGCATCTCATGAAGCCGTTCGGACTCGACGGACTCCTGCAACGGACGGTTGCTACTATCTGACTACGCGCAATAATGCTTGATTTCGCTGATTTATCGAGAAGCCATGCTTTATCAAAACCAAGACCGTTGACAAGAACCCGATTTTATTTGCTTTGTTTAAGCTTCAAGAATTGCGACCTTTGGTACTATGGTTGATGAAAATTTAACTTTAATTTCGAAATCATTATACCCATCTATACCACCTAAGTGTTATATTATCCCTCAGACTTAATGGACAGGCGTCTTGCTGTCCATGCGCTTCAACGCCATCTCAGTTACTGAATTTAATATTTGCTCGACATTAGAGGACTCAGTGTAGTTCTTTCCTTCTTTGAAATCAATTGATATATAACTGATGATAGGATATACTTGATTATTCTTATTAAGACGGCATTTCGTTTCCGGTTCAACCGAAGATAAAGACCTGAACTACGCGAACACAAGGTGTCAATGCGCTCCAAGTAACTCAGTCATTTTAGTTATTGTATTAAATTTTTCTTACCACGTCAATGTCTCTATATGGTTCACCCTTGTAAGATAGTGTATCTGTTTGCCTTAAATTTTGTTCGACATCAGAGGAGTCAGTGGAGTTCTTTCCTTCTTTGAAATGAATCTATACATAACTAATGATAAGATATACTTGTACTTGAACATTTTTAAAACAAGTATTCAACTTTTTCCATTTATTCTTATTAAGACCGGAATGAATTTCTGGTTCAACCGAAGATAAAGAACTTTTTCACTTCCGATAATTCTAAGTCCCCGGAAAATGAGACACTGACATGTGTTGTTTGGTTATAGAATGGCACCTCTGAAATAAAGTTATACCACTTATCTTAACTTAACAATTTTTTTACTTTTCTATTGTTCCCAAAAGCTTCTTTTTTTAAAACAATCGCACAAAGAAATAACAAACTTGCCTGCACAAAACAACACAAAGTATCAATCCACAAAACATTAAAAAATAAAAATATATACATAAAAAAATAAATAAATGTAAAATGCATTTTATTGAGTTTTTTTTTTTGTAATAACAATTAATTTATAAAAAAATTATTTTTGCTTATAAACATGTACCACATTCATAAATATAAACGTATATACCGCATCAAATGTTAATACAACAAAATAAAGAAAAACATAGAGAAAAATAAAATATTTAACTTTTTTTTTCTGTAACCAAGGAGCTGTGAATGAAATATTGATGTGATTATTTGTGATTGTTATTAAATTAATAAAAAAATATTTAAAAACAAAATCAAATCAAGTAAATACAAAACTATATAAGAAAAAAATATATACAAGAAGAAAAAAAACCGACTAAAATTAATTAAAAACCGAAGGAATTTCGTTGCATACATTTATTAATTATTTCTCTCAACTAAATATATGTGTATGTATGTATATTGTAATGTTTAATTTGAATAATTTTTTTTTGTTTTATTTTAAAATTTTATTTTGTTATACACAAAATAAACAAAGATTAACAAAAATATGTCCGTTGATGTGTAAATGATAAACAAACAAAAAAAAAACATATATTTTAGATAATAACATGAATAAAAAAAATACTTTATGTATAAATATATATTTATCTATGTACTAACATCTCTGTTACTATATATACATTTTCATGTTTCGCTAGACAAACAAAAAAAAATTTTTTTAAATACTAATAAAAAAAAATCAAGAACTGGGATATAAAAAAAAACTGTCAAACCAATAGTTTACACTGCATCCCATTTTAAGTTAGAAACAATTTTAAAAACGTAATGAATATTTTTATCTCCTTGTACTACTAAAGTAAAAAATAATAAAAACAAAGAATTATAATATTAAAGTTTTTTGTACACTAATTCAATCAAAATAAGAAAAACAAATATAGTTTGTGTATGAATAATGAATATTTTTGTAAGAACAACAAACTAAATCGAAAAATAATAAAATATTTGAAAAAAAGCCTTAATATTGTAAAAAAAAATATTTTTTTTTTCAAAAAGTAAGAAAAAAAACATTAAAACACACAAGTCGATATAATATTGTTATAGAGGAAAGCAAAAATGTGTATATTAAAAACAACATTGAAAAAAAACATCGGTTGTTCTTTCTTTATTTTTTTTTTTTAAATCCATATTTATAGGCTTAAAGTTCTTAACGAAAACCACAAGTTTAGTTGTTATTAAGGTAATTCATTTTATTTTTTTAATTATAAGTTGTGGTTAAGAAATGGTTTTTTTAATTTTTTTTTCAGAATTCTGATACATATCTCTGGTGGTAAGTTTGTTTGTTTTGAACTAAATACAAAATTAAAAATACTTGTAAATATTTTTGTAAAGAACTTAAAAAAACAAAAATAAAATCAAAGTTCACTGAATGAACCCCAAGGATTTGTTTTTATTATAAACATTATACAGGCAAATTAAATCAATTTTTGTTTTATTAAATTATGGTGTTGGTAGAGTAGCTAGAATTCAAAATTTGATTTTTTTCCAGGATATTTTTACACTTATTATTATTTTTTTTTTCTTATTTTCATCCTACTAACATGTGTCTTTTTTTAGGTTACTCACCTATGTACGAAATTGGCTCGCCTCGGCTTGTGACAATGGATGATGGAACACAACGTTTTGTTTGTGCCAGATGTGGAGTGAAATATAAGAAAATAGGTGGAATCAAAGCACACATGAAGGAATGTGGTCTGGGGGCGAAGTGCTTATTTTGTCCGAAAATTGTCACACAGAAACGAAATCTCGCAAAACATATGGAACGACATCGGAGAAATGTCTTAATACCAGATTATGATAGCATTTATTTTTAATTTGTAAGTGATTGGAATATAATAATGATGTAGAACAGTTAAACAAATGATATTGATTTTGATATAATAGAAACTAAAATGGCTTGTTTTAAAGGAAATTTCTTTAGCCTTTTAAAAGCAACTCGGATGTTAAACAAATGATGTTGAGAGTCGAACATGTTTATCATTGATTTCGGAGTCCAGCCATTCCATGATTTTTGAATGAAAAATGTTTTTTTCAAATTCTGTCACAATTAAATTTATCGTTTAAATTGTAGATATAAGCTTTGAGATGGGTGTTCTCTTTTATTTTTCCTTTTTATGGAAATCATATTTATTCAAAAAACAAAACGTACGTGTTTAAATAAATCGTATTGTTTGAAGAAGATTCATATACCGCCCTTTTGTAGGGTGAATATTAAGTCGAACTGATATGTCCAAAAGTCTGAGTTATTAATTCTTTTAAAGTCCTTAATGAGTAAACTTTTATTTATTTTTATTTTTATTTATATTTAGAGTTGAAATCTCTCAAAAAAAAATTAAACTGCAAACATATTTGGGAACGCGTTACACAAAAAAAGTTGACCACTTTTATAACGTAAAGCTCTCGTAAACAAACGAAGAACGCGTAAATACTGACGTTGCTGAAATTATTTGAAAAATTAAAAAAGAAATATTCCGTCACATCACTTACTGCTGCGTTGACTACTACTATTGTCAGAGGTTTCAAAACCGTTCCTCGCTTAAAGACTGAATATTGTTAAAAAAAACTAAACAAAATTACGGGTCACTGTGGCGTTAACTTAACACATTTTCTAAGAAAAAAAAATTGATTGCATTACAATAAATGATTTTAATTTTTTTTTTCAATCAATAAGCTTTGTTTAGTATAAATGTTACGCTTAAATGTTATTTTAAGCATTTAAGCCTAATGCTATGCTCACAAAATGGTCTTTTCAATCATTTTACTAAAGCTATTAGGTTTCGAAATCCAAAAATATATTGCAAAACAACGACCACCGCGTTTTCTACTTCTCTTACAGATATTTCACTGGGTTTGAACTGTGTTACATATCCATGAAAAGTTGGAATATATCCTTTCCAACATGTGGTAGTGCTAAACTTTGCTTAGCGTTCCTGAAATAATCAGCCCTATCACAGATTCCCTCGTAGAAAATTTCCGAACGAAACGATCCGCCCCGAATACGAACAATTTCAAGTCACGAACTCCGATCGGAGTCAGCCATTATCCAAACCTCTTTGCATTTTTGGAATCAATTGATTTGTGTCAAAATGTAAAAAGCAAAACAAAATGTCACTTTTATTGTGTATATTTCAATTGCGTTTTGAAGAAAGTTATCTGAAATGGATTCAATTGAATTGAAATTTTGAAATAAATCAAGAAAACGCTTGGAGAAAACGGAAATTAAAATTACAACGTAGGATTTTAAGAGACGCATTTAATCCACTCGAATGAGTGTTAACAAACTGTTTCACACGACATCCGAGCAAAATAATTGTTCGTAGAAAAATCAATAACATTTCCTAATCGTTCGGGTTTAATGATACCAATTTTCCCAAACTCCGAATTTCTTACGAAAATTTTCGTTACGATGGGAGCAGTAATACCTTTTTTCGGGATTCGTAGTACGATTCTATTACGACGGAACCTGTGATAGAGCTGAATAATTTTTAATATTGTTACTGTTGGTTTCTTACTATACTTTAATACCTTATCGTTGTTTTAATATTTAAAACGGAAATCAAACAAAATTATTAGAAAAAAATGCTGACTTACAAAATCAAGTGTTGTACTATTATTTTAAGTCAGGAGGCTGGTTTTATAAAACTTGGTCTTTTTTTTAAGAATTTTCATGTTTTGAGTATTAATGTTGACTTAACATACTTGAAGTTACTGAATGATAAAAAGGTAATGTTTATAAGAACATCCTTGTCATATGAAACGTTATGAAAAGGTATATATACCTAGTTCTTTTATTTCATTTCATGGCAACTAATTTCAACTAAATTGATGTTGATAAACATAGACCAAGCTATAAAAATGCTAAACAGAACTGGAATTATACATTAATAACAATAAGCAATAGCCATAAGTAGCTTCATTTATTTACATCTCAATCAACTCATTCTCTTAAACATAATGAGGTAGAATGAATATCTCCTAAAATTTGCCGTATTTTACGCAACTCACGCAAGCGCAGAGTCACAACCCAACGATTTTCTGCCATTGCTTCCTACTACAGTTCTTAGAGGTTCATTAAGTCTATATCTTGCACCATTGCCCATACTTAGAAACTCATCACGTGTATCTATTCTTATGACTGAAATTTCCTTTCTTTTATTCTTCCCAATCAACATCACTCTCAGCTTTCTTACTGGATGCAGTGTTGAATCTGTAGAATCAAAATCAATATTTGTAGCAATAATAAAATCCTTTGCTTCTCCCTCAAACTATCCATACAATCCCAACATTTTTCGTCGAACAAAATCTCAGTGAACAAAAATTAAGACAACATCAACCGTTTACGTTTCTAAAAAAAAAAATACAGTTATCGGGAACAAAAAGAAACTTCGGATTTATTCCAGTTTTGCATTTTAAATTAAGGCCCAATATGGAAAACTTCATTGTCACTTATTTAGTTAAGGGATGGCCTATGAAACTGAGCCTTAATCTATCTATCATTCTAAACAAAGTTCACATTAATACTGAAACATAAAATTATTAAAAACGATTTAATATCTTCAAAAAAACTAGAGGATATAAAAACCCCTGTTTCTTAGCGTTTGATATAATATTAGTAAATGTACTTAATACTAAAAAATAATCGAATTTTTAATTCACATTTTGTTCCTATTTTAAAAAATGTTTCTTTGAAAGCAATTTTTTTCGAAAACTTGATCGTAAATTGTTACAAAAAAGTTAAAACACTTATCTTTGGCTATAATGTTTTTAGTTTTAATGTTTTTTTTCATTTAATGTGGTTTTTATAAAATACACCATAACACCGTTTTTCGCTAGATTTTGATTAAGTTTAAAAAATAGCTGGATTATTAACTTAACTAACTTATTCAACCTATGATGGTTTAAATTATTCAATATCTTAATTAATAACTTTACCGCAAAAATAAATTACATTAATGTTTAAAATTCACGGGAATTATTTCTCATCCATAAAAAATTAAAAGAAAGCAGTTTCTAATCATGTCTATTACTTAGTCTAGCCTATGCTCCTTTCTTGGCGGAAATATACGGAAAGCTGTATGTAGGAAGAAGCTCACATTATTCTGCTTTTATTTCGGGATAACACTTTTCTTCTTCTTTAACCGACGATTGTTATGATCTTGACTGGACCTCTACTCTCCCACTTCTCTGCTTCGCCCTAGTTCACCACTTGTGGGTTCTCAGTTCTGAATTTATTTTCGAATGCTTCGCAACTATATAGTTTTAAGTAGAAACAACCTTTGCTTAATAAGACAATGTTCGAAAGCTTATTTTATTTTATTCCCGTTTACACCTATTTAAAGAATAAACTGGTCTTTAATTTTAACATTAAAAAGTTTACAGTCACTGTGGCGTATACGCAACATAATTGTGTTTTTGTAATAATGAAGGTTTTCTTAGGGTGCAGAAATTTAGTATGAAATAACACAGAGAAAAATATTTTTGATATAAATGCAACTGGCTTTATTTGAAAGATAATGTTTTGTTATTAAGTTTGTACTTAATGTTTTGTAATAATTGAATATGATTTCGGGTATGTGGTCACCGGGGCTCCATACATGACGTAGTCTGGAGGTCCAATTTTAACAAACTTCCCAGTAAATCAATCAGCAAAAATTCCTTAATTATCCCCAAAGACAGTAATCTAATGGCGTCAAATCGCAAAAACACGGTGGCCAGTTAACAGGGAAATTTCGTGAAATTTATTCTATGTCAAATTAATCCGGTCAAAATAAACATTGAAGGTTACAAAAATTCGCATAGATCTAAAAGTTGGTACACCATTCTTAATAAAGTAGTGAAAAGTCCTCATCAATCTGCAAAAAAAAATATTCAAAGTCAAAGGTCACAAAAATGGTTTTTTTTTCAATTTTTTTTTTAACAAAACGGTTAGTTTTATGATAAAAACAGCTGAGGCAAAAATGTAGATCGTGTAATTATGTATAACAAGTGCCCTGACACTTTTTCCTAGGATTCACCATTTCTGAGTAAAAGCGATTCTAAAATTTACTAAAGTGTGACTAGTGCACTAAGGGCGGTATTTTAAAGTAGGCCACGATCTAGTCCAGTAACTAAACAGGTTTTACCCTACACAAGGTTAGGAAGATGTGAATTTTTGATATAATGTTTGGGATGCCCGGTGATACCAAATAATATTCCACAACCACCCCCTTCGGCCTTTTGTCACCTTGGATATTTATTTCGAGGTGATAGGTCTGTTTTGTTTTTTTCTTCCAAAGCGAAATCTTTAAGATGGACTGGACGATGAAGGATATTGACCCTTACATAACCAATTTTTGTTGAAATAGCCTTTCCTTGAAATGATGATTCAACCAGTGCAAAATGTAAACAAAGAAGTTCTGTTCACTTCGGTATAACTTTGACATCCACCGGTCGGGTGCAAAAGTTTTTTTATGAAACCACATAACTGAATGAAAATTTATAAACAAGATGAATGTTTTGAATTATTTCAATTTCTTTGATTCATTTTGGATGTACATCAAAAGTAATATAATGCAAATCCCGCTAAACCTAAAAACAAACGGAGAATTTTTAAATCCGCTGCCAACTGAAAACATTGTTGTTCATCATCATCATCGGCGCAAAACCCGGGATGCGGTCCGGTCCTCGTTCAATAAGTTCTTCCATACATTGATTACTGGCCGACATCCAGTAGCGCTTTTCCACTCATTCACTACACTCTTTTCTCTTTTACCCTAATAGATGCCCATCTTGACATTGATATTCAACGATCCTAAGATGCACATTAAATACGATTATCGTTTTAATTTAAGACTCTTAATAGCTGTTTAACTAATTGCGTTTCTGGTTATCACAATTCAAAGATTTTTTTTTTACATAAGCCTCCTTAATAATTGAAATAAATGAATTGTATTATTTGTTTAACTTTTCTAAAATGCATAAAACTATGAACATAAAAAATCACTATTTTTATAATTTATTATATATTTTAAGCCTCAGTCAACCAATCCTTAATTAATTAAGCTAAGATATTTGCATATATTTCTAGCTCCTAAAACGCTTTGGACCTGATCTCTATGTTTTAATCAAACACCTTCTTAATTCGTTGATTGTGATTAACAAAAAAAAAAAACACAATTCTAATTTAAAAATTATTATATGTATTATAAAATAAGAAAATATTTTTTTTGTATTTAAAAAGAATACTCAAATGTTTAAATATAGTTCCTATATAAATTAATTAAATAACAAATTAATTTAAGAATTAAAATAAAATATTGACAATTTCTTAATAAAATAATTGTGATTATATATAAAAAATAAATTCAATTACATTTAATATAAGATTTGTAAATATATTATTCCGATTGATTCAAATGTTTGGCAAAAACAAAAATCATTTTACTTTTTAAGCTCATCATCAACATCTTTGCATATGCAATTATTTTTTTCATATTAATTAAAAAAACAACAACACATCAACATCATTACGCGTGGTACAAGCTATTTCATTTGGTGTAATTCATAAAATAATAGTTTTTAAGTTTTTATTCAGTTTTTGTATTTCTATTTTTTGTTTTGTTTTTTTTTCTCCTTCTTTTATTCATCTTTTCTTTTCTAGATATCTATCCTATTTTAGGCAGCCTTTTAGGCGTCGACACAACTACCAATAATGCATACAACTGCTCTCTCAATAACAATTATTCGATGGTCGATCGTGATCTGCTATTGCAGTGCAAACTCTGCAAACGTTTCTACAAAAACGCCCGAAAACTAACCGAACACATTCGTAAATATTGCCTTAAAGAGAAGAAATACAAATGTGTTTTCTGTGAGTATCGTTCGAGGCGAAAGGATCATATTTTACGTCATGCCAAACGTAAGCACCCAGAGGCGTTTTTCAATTTGAATTTGGATTTAAATTTACCGGCATCAACGGTGGTGGTGCCGCCATCTTTTGAGCAATTCTATGAAATTATCAATGAAGAATCGACGAATTTGCCAGAAGATGTTAGCGATGATGATGATGATGAGTATGATGATGAAGATAATATTTAAGTGTATAACACTAGAATGTTAAGAATATTTTTATGATTTTTTTTAATGAAAAACGAAAGATTTTGTAAAAAAATAATAATAATAATAAAATTGTGTGTTCTTTGGAGAGTTAATTTTGCAGAAGTTAAAAATGTTTTGAAAAATGTAGTTATATTTTTGAAATCAAATATTTTGAATTTGTATTTTCTTTATGAACAAAACGAACATTTTTTTTTAAAAACTGAAAAAAAAAATCTTTATTTTTGTGCGAAATACGTTTTTTTTTTGGTTTTTATACCAATAAATCTAGAATTTTTGTATAAATCCCAAATTTAAAGTTTAAATAAAAAAATGTTTTAGTTTGATTCAATGTTTTGGGCGGGTGCTTCTTGGATTCAATTGATTCATTTGGATATGTATTAGATAGCTATTCTCAAAACTTTTGATCACCAAACATAATTTTTGATTGGCGGGAACTTAAAGTGTGCATTATTTTATGATTAAAATGAATTGAATTGAAATTTATGTAAATTAAAAAAAAAACATCTTAATCAATTCTTTTTTATACATTTCGCTTTAATAATGAACACAAAATGGGTAACTCAAAAGAAAGGGTTGCCGAATAAAGTTTTTGCTTTAGAAATTTTTTAGAAAATATGTTTTTCATGTGCTCACCTAAAAGACTAATAATCAAGCTAATTTGTCGATTTTTTTTTTATGAAACAAGCTACAAAGCTAGTACTGAAGTAAAACATTTTCGTAAATTTAGTTTTTTTTTAAACCTCACCAAAAACACACACTGCCATTAAAAAAAAAGAAGCAACATAAAAGATTCAATGTGCAATACAACATTCCACTAGAGAAAAAAATAAAAAAAAATTGTTAAACTTTTTCATCTATAACTTGTTAACAAATAAAAATGTACTTATATTTTGTTTTAATATTTAAGATACATTTTTTTTTATAAAAAATGAAATAAAAATGAACTTAACTTTTCATTTGAATATGAAATTCAGAAAATATTGTATTTTATTTGTCATTGTGTCTACTACAATTTCCCCCTTTAAATTGTTTGCAGTTTAAATTATTAAATTATTTATCCGTTAATAAAATTGTTCTTCAAATTCACATGGTATTCTACTAATATGAGTTTTTTTTTCTTATCTTTATTAAAGGTAACGATGGCTATTGGACCATTCTAGAGACGGTTCCGTATACTTTAAGTGGCAATAATACAACAGACAATCCGTCCGTAACTGGAAATCATGCTACGTCAGAGAACGATTTACTTAGCACAGCCACTGTTGTTGTTGAAATACCATCGAATTCAGTTGGAATGGCTGGCAGTACTATTAAGTACACCATCCCGAAAGCCGATACTTCTATTCTCAATCAAAAACCAATAATGACCACAACGTCTTTACCTGCTACAACCAGTGGTGGAGCAAGAATTCAATTGGTCAAAAAACCTCCGTCAAGACAAAAACTGCACTCCAACACTTTGCCAAAGGACAATCACCAACAAGATTTCATTAATCACCAAGTTGATGTAATTGAACAATGTCTTGCCTCAGCACAAGTTTTGCAGGTGAATGATAGCGGCAGTAGTATCGAACTTGGAGGATATGAGATAACAGAACAAATAGCTGATACCAATTACAAATTCAAACCCCAGCTAAAGCAGGATTTGGAAGTTATTACAGTCGAAAGAAAACGCAAGAAAGAAGAGCTAGCTGCGAAACAACAAACACATGATCGACAGCAACAAGTCCTTTATCAGGCAGAACTAGCTAGACGAGGTCGAGTTATAACAACTAATTGCCTGGGAGAGGATATAGTCGATCTGGATGAAGATGAGATTCAAACAGCGGTGTCGGCCGAGGAAAAGTTTGTGAATATCCGACAGAATGTAAATGAATCTACAAGCGGAAAATATATATGTCCGACTTGTGGCAAGTCATATAAAATCAAAGGATCCCTCAAGAGGCATCGCAGCTATGAGTGTGGAGTGACGCCGAATCTTTCTTGCCGCTTTTGTCCGCACAAGAGCAAGTATAAGTCAGATCTGAGGAAACATATTGTGCAGAAGCACGCCAACATTGATCCGGATATTATTTGAGAATAGGATTGTTTTTTAAATTTAACGATTTCCAACGTTAATTTTAATTGATTTTTTTTTACGACATGGCATTATTTTTGTATTATTAATATGAATTAATATTTCAATGTTAGATATTATTATTACTTTATATAATATTTTTTTTATAGATTTTTTGAAATTTGATTTTAACCATTTAATTTTTTTTATTTATTTGAAATTTGTTTAAATTAACAAAAAATGTAAAAGATTTTATTTTTTTCCAATGAAATTCCCCTTCATTCTGGTGAATTGAAATTGAATAATTGTTGTAAATTATTTTTAACAAACTTCCAAATAGAAAAATGCGAATGAGAATGAAATTTGCAATTTGCCGGGAGTTACACTGAGAGACACGTTTTTTGAATACTATTTCTGTATTCATTGGTCAACAATGTTAAACAAAACTTTTAAATTGTTCTTATTTCGTCAGTAATTTTTTCATTTGAAAACTAAACCAAATATCCCTAATTTTTGTTCCCTTTTGCTTCTCCGTAGATTTTCATAAGTTTGGAATAAGGGACATATTTGGCTTTTCAATTGTTCAGACGGAATTAAGGGATTTTTGTCGATATCCCTTCAAAATATTTCCCTGGAGTTTTGATTCAGTAGTGGCTGATAGCTAATATCAAGGATTATACAACATTTTATTTTTTTAATATCTTTTCGATGAATTAAGTTCGAAGTTGATTATTTTGAATTATTCTTAGCCTTAAGCCTTCAAATTATCTGACACTAGTTGTAAGTGGTAAACTTCTACAGATTCCAATAAAAATCTTTCATATTTAAAAAAAATGCAAATTACGGCGAATTAAATTTTCTTGAAACATTTCCGAATTTGAATATTTGGTGTCGGAAATAGTGCTCAAAAGTTTCCTTGTGAAGGCTGGCGTTAGCAGAAATTCCTACCTTGATAAAACACAGGTGCAATATGAAAATTATTCACTAAAAAAAACAACTCCGTTTGTGAATCTAACTAAATACTTACTAAACCTACGATCTCGGTTCTTTGTATTTAGCTTAGCCTGCAGTATTTTTTTTTCGATTAAATCAGTTGGCACTTGTGAGAACACGGACTTTGTAGTCTTGAAGCCATTGTGAACAAATTTGGCAATTTTAACTCGCCCTTATTCCCGCACTACTAGGAATGCCCATAATTTTACCCTTGACCCCAACTTCGGCTGTACTGTTAAGTGCAGACTTTCTTTCTTTAGTCGCACCACACGAATGTGGAACTCCTTGCAGGCTTTGTTTTTCCCTTTAATTTTGATATGCAGAACTTCAAAACTAATGTACATCGGTATCTCCTCTTTCACCCTTCTTTATTTCCCCAATGCTCTTACGGTTCTCAAACATTTTAAGGGTATTATAAATCCCTTTCGCAAAGCAAAATAAATTAAAAAAAAAAAACTTATAAAAATTGGAAAGGTTGCCAAGTGGAAACAATTTTTTAGAAGAATTAAACAAATATTCCTTGTTTTCAATAATTTCCCGAAACGTCTTTCAAAACCTGGCTCTTAAACAGATAATTATATTGATCATCTGGCAAATGTTTGCTGCTTTCGTTCAGTTGTTTTATATGAGTCAACTAATTGTTTTATTAAAACTAGATAATTTGCTTCTTACCGGCTTTTCTTATTTTGAAAAAATCATATAAAACTACAATACAAATCAGTTCGGTAATTTATAAATAGAGGATTTTGCCAAAAATCTTAAAGTTTAATTTAATAGAGATGATGACTTTTCCTTTTTATTCCATTAAAATATTTTTAAATACTAGCTGCAACCCGGTAAGCTTCGTTATACTCATCAAACTCAGCGAATTTTATGTAGTATTTATTTCGATAGTAAACAAAAATTGTACTTCAACATTTCGTACACTTCAAACAGTGTTTTCTTCCATTAATATTCCAAACTATGCTAAAAACCTTCCATAATTTTTGTAAAATTTCATATAAATCCGTCAAGTTCGAGAGACTATTAGCGAAAGGCAAATAACATTTAATGTGTATATTTGTAGATTTAATGATTCATATTAAGGAAAACAAATCTCATTTATTTTACTTTATCAATTACTAGCGGTACCCGCGCACGTTGCTACGCCCAAGCAAAAACATGTTTTTTAATGTAAAATGTGAAATTAAATTTCTTTATTGTATCTTTATGCTAGCGGAATTTCATAAAAATCAAATGGGCGGTTAAGGAGTCCATGCACACATACATACATCCATTTTTATATATGGTGTTTATTTACGATTTGAAACGAGCAAATGTGTGTTATACCCGAGCAGCGCCGGGTTGGTCAGCCAAACTTTTACAGGAACCATCTCTGGACTAAACTATATTTACCCTGAAAATTTAATAAAAATCCGTTGGGTGGTTTAGGGTCCATACCGGACATACACACAAATATACATTAATTTTTATGTTTAGATTATTATTTAAAAAAAAAAAAACTTTAAAAAATACTTGTTTTTCAAATAAAAAAAAAAATAAAATATTGGCATTACAAAATGTATTGTAATATGCCATCGATATATTCAGATTGTACAAAAAATGTATCTTTAAAAACTAAAAGACCTTTTATTATTCGTTTTTATCAATTGAATATCCAATAAGAATTGGAAACAAAAAAATATAAAAAAAATACAAAAAATGTTATAATAAAATTAAATTACCAAAAAATGTTCAAATTAATTAATAATATATCTACTATAAAAAACATAAATCTCTGAAGCGAAAAACGAGTGACATTAACTAAATAACATTTTTTTTTTAAATTTTTTTTTTAACATAAACTTTATACTAACATTGTCTTTATATTATTTTAATGTTTTTACTGCATAATTTTGCATCGTGTGTTGAAATTTCTTTTGCATTTACAATTTTTTTAATTTTTTTTTTAATTTCAATATTTTGTATATGCTGTGTTGTGTCACCCCGATTTGTTTTAAGTTTAACTTTTTGTTTTGTTTTTCAAACGCAAATAATACAATTTGAAAAATAAATAGAAAAATCTTTCCTATATTGTGACCAAAAAAAAACATTTCTTCCAGATTATTGGGGCGAATACATGTATTTGGCACAATATGCCGACGATGCTTATAATTCAGCTCCATCTTCGCACAACCGCACTAAGAGCTCTTCTCAAACCATGTCAAAACATTGCGACAACTATTGGAGAGTTAGAAAAGCTATTTCGAACTTAGGCTTTGCATGTGGCAAATGCGGTCGAAAATATTCGTCGCGCAGTATAATGCTGCGTCATCAGAATCACGAGTGTGGCGTTGAAAAGAAAGTTCAGTGTCCATTGTGTCCGAAAAGATTTCGACGAAAATGGAATCTATCACAACACATGCAAAAGTTGCATCCAAAATGATTTCGAAACATCGTTTTTAGTTTTGTTTATTTTGTTTGTAAAAAAAAATTAATACTGTGCCAATATTGAATAAGTTAGTTTTAATAGATTTTCTTATTATGCTTCAGAGTCTATTTGATTATTGTAAAAAAAAATTACAAACAAAAAGAAAAACTAAACCCACATTAGAGAATAAGTTATTCTTTATAAATTATAATGTTTGTTTAACCTATTTATAGTAAAAAAATTAAAATTGAACTTACAGATTAATTTTTAAAGCGATTTTAATGTAATATAAAAGACCATAGTTATATTTTAAGTAGTTAACTAACAATAAGTGTGACAATTCACAATCGAGTGAAAATAAAACCAAAAATATGCAAATAATGTTGAAAACAATGTGTTTCTAATTTTAAAGTTGGCGTTAGGCTTTTTTTAGAGGTTTTTTTAGGTTTTACACAATTATGTTTTCCAAAAATAAATTATTCTAGTATTGAAGGTAAATCATGTTGAATTAAAAGTCTATTGTTACTTTAACTAATATATTTTTTTTTTAGGTCAGTTGCCGAATCATTTAGTTTGAATTTGCTGTACAATATACATACATCACATAACAAGAGCCCTTAAATTCGGAATTCTAAAGGAATTAATTTCTTGACTTATTTGTTCTGAAGTTGATCATCACTTGAGATCTACAATAAACTGATAGCATCTTCGATTGAACGTTTTTTAAGTTACAGGTTTTGTATATTACTTTAAACAAAATCTAACACCCCGTTTTGTAAGAATTTAAAATAAAATTTCATTGTAGCTATGAACTCCTTAGGTAGAAATAATTTAAATTGTTTTTCTTAAAAAAACCTTCGAAATTGTAAACATTTAAATTGAATATATGTAGTTCATGTTCCTATTTAATTGAAAATCCTTAAGAGTATACTAACACTAAACAATGTTTTTGTTCAATTTAATTAACCTGTGTTTCAATGTTTTTTATATGATTTAGTATAATTCTTGTTGGTGGAAATCATCTTGAAAACTTGTTTTCTGATAAGTTTTTGTTTTAATAAATTCAGCAATACCGAGTAATTGGTTTATTCAAAATATTCAAATCCGATCCAAGTTCATATTGCGATTGAAATATTTTTTTTTAATGAAAAATAAAACTAAATTCACGAAAAATACACAAAAACCTGTTAAATTCTTGTAGTTTAAGTTTATGTATTAATATTTATTAATATTGAGCTAAGTATTGTATCTATAATATAAGGTATTATTGTATAACATATTGTCTTTCAGGATATTGGTTGACTTAGTGTTTCTATTAGTTGCTTACAATAGGTCAGTTCAAGTTTTGGAGATCTCTGAGATTTTGGTTTTGTCAAAAAATGAATTCTTATATTTTTTTAAATTCACTTGCTCAGTTTTATTTTGTGAAAGACAACTCTGTAAGAAAGAAAGAGATACATTTCCGTTTACTGTATATTATATCGATCTGCAGCCTTAACGACTAAAGTGATGACCTTCAAATTTTGTGTGTTTTGTTCTTTTGTCATTACTCAGAGGGCTTTTTGAAATTTAATTTTTGGTTTAAAATAGTACCTTCCATATAACTTTTAAGAAAAAACTTTTTTTCTCGAAAACGATTCAAACGAATTTATTTAAATTTTTTTAATTGTAATTTGATGGGCATTGGCTATCATTTTATCAAAAACAAATTTACCAGAAAGTCTATAAAGTATAAGCAGTACGTACCATATTAGATTTTTTTTTAATTCTGACTTCCTCGGTATTGGCTAATTGGATTTACATCAAATGTTATATTAAAATAGATCTAGGTAGCCAAATTAATTCTGCATATCAACATTTTTAATATATTTTTTTCTGACTAAAATTAATTTTTGCAATTATTTTTTTTTTTGAAAAAATCAATATTTAAAAAAATTTAAAAGTGATCAAAAAAAATATTTTATATTTTATAATCACAGGTATATTAATAAACTCTTAAACAACTGCAAACCAAAATTAAAAAAAAAACTAAAAATAAAAACAGGATTTTAGCAAAATCCGTCGTACAATTTTCGAAATATTTTTTTCATAAATTCGTTATTATACAAGACGGGTGATGGAGTACTCCATTTTTACTAAAAACCGTTAAGTGATGTGGTTTTAACACTTTTTATAAGTTCAGGTAGTGTTATTTTTCTACGTTATTGTTGTGTTGCCAAGCACATAAGAGCAAGTACGTGAAATATAGACACATTAGTTCTTTAGCCACACCATACGAATGTGAAACGTTTGCCTGGCTCTGCTCCCCTTTTGATATGCAGAACTTCAAAAACTAAAAAAACGACATAAATGGATTTGATAGTTGTTAAGGCGAACATAAAAACTTCGAGTTATATTTGACTTGAACTCGACTTGATTCCTCAAATGTCACTTGCTTTTGTCTTGTTCTTATTCTTGCCATACCATGTTAAAAGTATGAAATAACGTTAGCGTGCGCTTCAGGTGTGTCAATTTTTTTCTTAGGTTTTGTAGATATGTAATTGTTTTTTTTTATAATGAGTCAATCCTTACTCGGATAATTGAATAACATATAACTTCTTTATAGGGCAGGTTGCACTTATAGGTAGACTTTAATTAAGTCTCTCATTACTTGTCTCAAATCATTGTAGCGTGTTCCAGGTCCAGCTATAATGTTAATTGTTTGGACTCTTCCTCCAAAAACATTTTGAACTTAACCATATTTTCGGGCGGCAATGGTACAGTAGATAAGGTGTTTGCTTGCTAACCCAGATATCGTGTTGTTCGTAAGTTTGATACTCAGGTTTCACTAACTCCTAGTATCTAGTACAAGCTATAGCATTCGGTGGGTTTTATGGATTTAACCTAATTCTCGATTTACTGCGCCTTTCGAAGAAAAATTCGAAAACTATTTCTTTTAGTTTAGAAGTCAAATGGAGGGGGGGGGGGGGGTGACCTTAACATAAGTAATTTTTGGGGTCATTCTGTAATCGTCTCCTTAATTTTTGTCCTCTTTTTCTAATTGTTCAAACCAGTATCGTACAGCATGCCGTTGCATAATAAAAATGCAATAAGGCACATAGTAAAAAAAACTACTCACCACTGTTAGGTTGTGTGGAGGGGGGTATATTCCAGGTAACTGAAAAGCTGACAAAATCGTCAAAAGAGGAACAGTACTACCATTTTTATCAGAAGGAACTGAAACTGAACCTGTAAAGATAGGCTATACAGTGTACCACGGTGAAAACAGATTCGAGCAATTGGCTAAACTCTGTTCAATTTACATTTTCAGTACAGGCCTTATGAAAGAGAGCTTTCAAGCACACTGGTACCTATGGTGTTTGCATTGCACTGAACACTGATTCGGAGTTACCATTCGTCGTTGATGGAAATCATAATACCTCTTTCTTTGGTTTTTTCTATGGATGTTTCAGAACTAAAGCTTTCTTAGAGCTTTTTGTAAGCATATATTTTATAATGCTCATTACGGCAACCATATGAGAGCTTTAAAACGGAGATAGTTTAATAAAATTAATAATAGCAAGGGTGAAAGGCAAATATAAATTGAACAGAGTATAGTCTAAGAATATATTACCAAAGTTGGATCTGGAAAGCTCTAAATGTTTGATTTCCTGGCAGGTTGCATGTTAGTTACATAAAATGACACAAGACTCTTTAAAAGGTGCCAGGGTTGGCTTGGCATATAATCATCTACACATGACAAGTACGTTGTTAAATGAATAAAAAAGCGATAGAAGATTATTCTAGCCTTTTTTATTAACCTGCCGCTCTTTCTTTCTTCTTCTAGTTCCAAGCGGAATCACAATGAACCGATGAATGATTTATGTGTGAATCGTGAGAATAATGAGGAAAATGTAATTTTGTGATATTTTTCACAACACTGGGTTCAATCTCCACCTGTACCTGTGTGATTTGAAAAATATCACAAAATTACATTTTCCTCATTATTCCCACGATTTCCTTTCAAATCTGAGCAAAGTTTTTTTTTTTTATAATACGTGAAATTAGAATTATGTTCAAGCATTTGGCATTGGCTTGTGAGAACTCTTGGTTTGGTTATGTTATAACATTTCTTGTAACATTTCATACGTTGTGTCTAAAATTTTATTTGAAGTATGTAATAATAAATATTTAAATATTTCTTATTTTCTCAATTGAATAAAATGTAAATAAACATCTTTCTGAGTTTGAACTTAACCTATTTTTTGCCATTATATTTAAGAAATAAAAAACAAAGATTTTATTTTCAAGACTAGATTAACATATTCCCAAGAAAAGACCCAAGTAGCACAAGTTTAAATTAAATTAAATTAATATCTATTCAATCCCATTGCAATTTAGATTATTTTACAATTATGCCATATTAACTATTTTCATTATAATAAAAACAAAAAAATATGCTTATAATTAAATTTATGAACAAAAACCGAAAAATTGATTTATTAAAAAAAACATTTTAAATGATTTTATAAAAATAGCATTTTATTCGATGTTTTCACGTAACCTATTAGTCATGTTTTTAACAATATTGCCAATGTCCTAAAAATTGTGGAATTATGTCTGAAAATATTTAAAAAATTCTAGTCTGTCCTTAATTAATTTTGTTAATGTCCTCAGGCAATCCATTCTGTTTCATATCATTTAGTAATAATAATTTCGTTTCTAATACATATATTATAATTTTTAATATCAATTAAAATTGAAAACAAAAAAAAATTACTCTTTTTGAAACGTTTTGGAAAAAATATTTAATATTTATGCTACCTACTTAAAATTATAAATAAAATAAATTAATAACATCTTCATTGTGCCACTTGTTTTATTAAAAATTAAATAGATTTAGATTTATGTATATTCATTTAAAACCAACCAAAAATTGTTTAGTTACCAACAAATGTTTTCGTCTTAAATAAATTATTATTTTTTTTATTTCTGCATGTAGTTTCTTTTGATATTTTGTTTTAGGAACGTTTAAGTTCATACAAATGAGTTTTGCTTATGTAAAAAAAAGACATTTGCTTTTTTCAAAATTTATTTAAAAATCAATGAAAAAAAAGTCAAAATTCCTTATCAAAATATTTCCTTCTTTCTTTTCTGTGGCTTCTGCTCATCAATCTCTCCCCCTCTTGGATGAAATATAGACGATGAATTTCTATCCAATTTCTGGACCGAATCCAGCGTTGAATTGGTGCCGTGTGAGAGGAAGTGTGGCAAATATTATCCAACCTATGCAACGATGATGCGTCACGTGCGTCTAGATTGTGGCACAGAAAAACCATTCCAATGTTCTGTTTGTAAAAAGACATTCAAACGAAAATACCACCTGAAACGTCATTATACAATACACTGCATCAACTATGATGACCTTGTGGAGGAGGAGCGGAAAATCGCATCTTCATACTGCTTAAAAAATAACATCAAACATGAGGAACCATATTTTGTAGATTGAAACAAATAGGACGAAAAAACCAAAGAAATCATACGCTTTAATCAAGATTTCGTCACATAAAATGATGAAAAAAAAACACCAAAAACTTGTATACTGGATATTTAAAAATATGTTTTTATTTTTTAAGTATAATTACAATAGTGTGCCAACAACAAAAAACAAAAATTATATTGAAACAATTAAAGTACCTTTAAAGGCGCACACATTTAGTGTTTTATTTTATTTTTTCGTTTAACTGTTAAAATTCACTAGAATTAAGTAATATTATTTCATGAGCTCAAAGTACTTATGTTTAATTATATTTTTTTTCATCTGAATTAAAATGTAAATTTTAAGAGAAAGTTTGAATAATATATTAAAAGTTTTTAAGTCAGCGACAAAAACTCAAAAATTGTCTTTGAATGTTGTAAATATAAATTTAGATTTCTTTTTTAATATTATTTTCCAACATAAGTTTAAGTTTAAATTAAATTTAATATTGTTTTTGTTTGTATGACATACTTTCTTGTTTTTTTTTTATTTTTCTTCCAGACTTGCAACATCATATCGGTGGTGGTTATACTTCCGAGGATGATGATGTAGTGATTGTACGAGGACAAACATCACGATCGCCTTCTCTTCCGGAAGCAGAAAATATGAGTCTACCGAAAAAATCATCAGCGACACCACCATTGCCAGTCACTTCAGATTTGGCCAATGATCCGCAGACTGAGACACAAAATACTTCCAATATTAGTGCATTGGTGGCCTTGAGGCAATTGGCAGCTATATCAACTCCAGGAACAATGGCTAAGCTTATTCCGAATCTACCAAAGTCTTTGATTGCGGACGCGACTGTTCGCAGACGAAGTGTTTACAGCGGCATCGCAAGTGTTGCAAGTGGAAACACATCGATGGCAGGTTTCGAGGCAACAACTACTAACAGAAATGTTTTGGTCAAGCGTAAGCCACACTTTGAGTCTAATCGTTGTCCTTTATGCTCGCGAAATTATAGATCACAAGCGTTTTTAAATGAACACATGCGCAAAGAACATTCGGTTTTGATTTAGAAAAGGCAAACAAGCACTCAGTTTGGTTAATTTGAAACACAAAATTAATTGAAATCCTATAACATATACTATTTTTAATTAAATATGACAGAACTTAATTTTCTTAGTTTTAAATATTAATTTGAACTGTAACACTTTTAACTCTTATTGACTCATTCTTAAACAGTCTATTGTGAGTTTATGGGACGAGTCTAAGTCTAGGCGGTTTTTTAGTGTCTCTCTATTAAGCAATAGTTTTCCAAAATAATTTAATAAATAAATTAAATTAATTATAAAAGGTGTTTACTTAAACATTATTACAAAAAATATCACAGAACTTCCTCTTGTATTTTATAAAATTAAATATCACTGAAAGTTGGAATATTTTTTGACAAATAAAAAAAAAATATTTATTTAGATTCCACCTCTATCGGGTTTTCGTAGGACAACTTCAGGGAAAATGTCGGTACTCATGTATTTTTAAACCACAATAGGTAAAAATAGAATTAATCAATGGTTACTGAAATAGGTTCGAAGTGCACTTGGAATTGACTTCAAGTTAAGGGCGTTTATCTTTTTCAGAAACTTAGACATGCGGATTGATTATATTCTCGCGAACCGCTCCACGAATTTTGATACATGTTATGCATGTTTTAAATAGTATGCGCAAATTTATGCAAATCTAATAAACCCCTTGCTTTAATTGCAGACAGAATATCTAACTCTTGAAACTCAAAATAATTCTTAAACTTATTAAAAAATTATTTTTTTATTTAGTTCTGTGGTGACACAGCAATATTCCACCTGGATTAAGCGCAAATTAAAAAAAAAACTATAAATGAAACAAAATTAAAAAATAAAGTTAAATTTAATTAAATACAACAAAATAAATTTAAATGAAATGAAATTATAAACAAAATATTTTATTTTATATATTTATTTTTATTTTATAAAACAAATTTAAATAAAATAAAGTAACATTAAATGAAGTAAATTAAAATAATATAAAATAAAAATTAATTAAATAACATACAATAAAATAAAATAAATTAAATTATACAATATAAATTGATGAATTACTAAAATGATAACATAAATCTATAAGACCACTTTGCCTTATTGTAGACAAGTTTTTTAACTTTCGAAACTCTAAATAATCCTTAAACTTCTCTCAACATTTATTTTTTGTTTAGTTTTGCCGATTTTTCTAAGATTCACACTCCTTACGGAAAAAGAACCAATATTCCAAATGGACTTAACCTAAATTCTAAAATAAAATAAAATCAAAGAAAATAAATAAATATTGAATTAATTGAAATAAAATGAAATCAAATTAAATAATATTTTATATAATTTTATTAAATTAATAAAATATAAAAAAAATTCTATAAAACAAATTTAAAAAATAAAATTAAATTGAATTATTCATTTATTTATTGAAAAATTCAATAATATAAAATTAAATTAAATGGAATAATATAAAACAAACAACAAAAATAAAATATGACAAAAATATATAAAATAACACAAAACTAAATAAATAAAAATTAGTTAAAATTAAATGAAATGTATTGAAAAGAATGAAATGGGATGAAATAAAATTGTATTATTAAATTAAATTAATTCAAACAGAATTAAATTGAATTGAATTAAAGTAAATTAAATAAAGTTAATTAAAGTAAATAAAATAAAATAAAATTAAACTAAAATATTTTCAATAATATTCAGTTAAATAAAATTAAAGGAATTAAATAACTTTTTAATATAAACTGTATTCATATAAAATCGAAGAATTTCAACATTTTGTATACTAGGAAGTGTTCGTCATTTCAAGTCAACTATAAGTTTATTATTGTCCCAATCTTATATTCCGAGTAAATATCATGAACAAAAATTCGTTTTCTGGCTTATGTGCGCTATTACACTTGGACTTTCTGTAGTACAAACTCATCACGTCAATCACGCGTTCATACACTTGGACATTTTTCTCATTTTTGCATTTTGTGTTTCTGGGCAGCTCTCTTTCATTGTTTCATTTTGTCTAAAGTGTTAAGTACTGGGTGTTAAACAAAATAGTAAATGTCATTTGAAGTTGCAAATTATTAACCCAATCCTGCGGCATTGGTTATTGATTGGACACGGATAGGAGTTCCATTAAAGAAATGTTATTGAATGTTTTAGACCTTAGTGAGGATGTGAGGAAAGCCTAGGCAAACATTTTTGTTTGTTCAAGAAAAAATAACGAAAAAAGTTAAGGATAGATCTTCAATATTAAAAGTTGATACTTTGATTTGAAGTGATTTAAATAAAAAAAACTAATTGATTGATTGGATATGTTTCATCGGTGCCCACTCCATTTTTCTTGGAAATTTTAACTTTGCGAAACTTTAGTGAATTGGCCACACGGTGCGAGCCATTTTTTTGTATGACTTCCAAAGTTATACTAGGATTCTAACCAACCCACTGCTACTAATAATTTCCCATATACATCTGAAATCTTAACTCTATTTATATAGTCAGTGTGGTGAAGCAATCCTGCATTTTTAGACTGTTTAAAATATTTCTATCTCACCTACTCCCTTTGTTTCAATTAATTTTCATCTTTGTGAGAAAATCCAAGTGGAATACCGCACTAACGGACAATTCCTATGATCTCGATCGGGACCATAACTCTCCTACTTCTTTGCTCCGACCTAAGGCTCCATATGTGGTGTTCGCTGGGATAACCTCAGAAAACGTCGGAAGAGGTCCCGGATGTTCCATATCAGAATTCTCACAATGCAGGTGTCGTTGCAATTATTTGATCTAGGAAGCGCTTACAAAAGTTATTTTTCAATAAAATAACTTTTTTGACAATTTAATTTACATAATATTCTTTCAACAATTTTTGAGTTCATACAGAGTTTTTGATGTTAGAAGCAACGAGAAGAAGGGTGTGCTAGTGTGTATATATTAAGGGTCTGAACATCAGGCATTTAAGCTCTTGTGCATCGCCATGATGTTTTATTCTTCTGTTTTTCTTTATAATTTTTTTAACAGTGCTCCAGGTGAATAGCCAGTCGTATATCTTTCCCAGAATGTCCATAAAAAAAGTAAACAAAATCTTCATTCAGTTATGACAAAAACTCCCTTAAGGACTGCTACACATCAATATTTCAAGGACGACAGTACATTGCCTTACAAGCCACTAAGCCTAATTTTTTGCATTTATTTTCTGTTTTTATTAAGTTTTCTAATCCCCTTTATCTTTATCTTTTGTAAATCTGTTTTTATTAATTAGGAATTTTCTGATTTAACTTTGAAGAATTTCACGGTGAATAAGATTTTCAAGGTAATTGGATTACCAGTCCTGATAAAAATACACATATGTATGTGTGCTTTATGTATTCAGCCTAACCCCTTTTGTTTCGATTACAGTTACATAATGTTACAAGAAATTTAAAGAACTTAGGTGTAGCCGTGCGCATAATGTTTTTGGGATTCGTTTTCTCGCTAATACTGTTGTTGAGAGGGTCTTATGGGAAAACTTCCAACTGCGATCCATAATCCCTGCTAGATTTTATTTTTGCATTTATCTCCAGAATTATTTTTTGATTTCAGTTAAAAATCACTTAAGAAAAAAATTCCAACTACTCACTACTTGGCTTCTACTGAAACTAAATTAAAGTCAACAGAACCGATATTGATGAAATACATTTTTTTCGAAATTATTAAAGCTTAGGAATAATTATTTAAATAGATAAACAGAATATATAGATTATTGCAAATTTAAATAAACCTTGTTAAAAGTTTTGGATCACGACACATATAAATTGATTCCTAACGCAAATAGACGGATTTTATGTTATAAGGACACTGCATAAGATTAGGTTTAAAAATCAATTTTAAACATTTTAACATTTCATATAAAACTTATAAACTTATATTAAATATAAAGTTAAATTAACTCTCCAAACAAATTTGTAAGAATACAAAATAATTATAACAGCAGAATATCGAAAATAAAATGAAATAAAATTGTTTCAGTAGATATTTACATTTGAATTACATTTATATTCCGCATTTATCAATACATAAATACAAAAAAAAAAAACTAAAAAAAAACATTTTATATTTTTTGTACCAAACAAAATTAAATATAAATGCTTTTATTAAAAATCTGTTTGAACAAAATTATCTGATTGAGAATAATCCAATCAAAATTAAATGTGATCTCTGTTATACGCAAAAACCGATATTAAAAAAAAAACTGCAATAAAAATTAAATTACAAAAAAAAAAAAATTGTTATTGACATTAATTTTTATAATTTAAGCTATGCCATTGAAAAATACAAAAATGTTTATTGTATATTAAAATATTGATTCATAATTTAGCATTTTGAGATTTTTGGAAAAGGTTTTCGAAATACGCTTTTAAAATAAAATACAATAAATTAACAACCTACACGAAACCAGATGTGTTTTCTTTGAATTTTCTTTCTTCTCTATTATCTTTAAGCAGGCTTTATGTATATTCTTCTTTTTTGTATATTTATACATTTATATAGTATTTCTTTTTTTTATAATTTAAATTTGTTCTTTTTTTTTATTTTGTACTTTAATTGGAGAATTATTTTATTTATTTTTAAAGTTAATTTTTTATTTCTTTATATACAAATATTTGTTTTCTTTTGTCAACTTTTTCAGATTGTGAAATGAAGAAACTGCAACTTCGATATCCATGTGTGACATGCGGGAAGAGTTACTTGCGGAAGGCGCATCTCAAACGCCACATACGCAACGAATGCATCGATGTGCCACCAAAGTTTTGTTGCGAAATCTGTCCATCGAAATATCGACGAAATGAAGATCTCAAGAGGCATATGTCAAAAGTTCATAATATATTTTTGAGAAAGCGGGATGAAGCTGATACCGAAATCTTCCCATCATTATATTACATTCCTTATAGTTAAATTTAAAATTTTCTAAAAAAAAAACATTTTATTTTTTTTAAGATATTATTAGTTTAAAGTTAAAAAATGTTTTTTCGCTAACATTCCAAAATCAAAAAAATAATAAAAATATTTGTTTAAGTATTTTTATTTTTGTCAAACGCATCACGTATAAATATCATGTTTTTATTGAAATATTTTGAAAATAACTAACGTACAAATATTGAATTTTTAATTTTGAATTTTTTTGTATAATTGTTATATCTTTTGGTTTTAAACATTATTTTGTTTATCAACACAAGATTGTTCACCATCATTGCCTTCTTAGCTAAGTTCAAAACACACAAATTTTAAATTGTTACAAGAAAAAAAAATAATCAAAAATTATTAGGGAACTATGTATTTGTTTAACGGATAAAGTATATAATACATATTTATTTACATTGAAAAAAAAAGTTTTTTTTCTTAAGACATCTTATATAAAGGAATTTATAATCAGGGCTTGACGATATAGGTATGTTTGTTTTGACTTCAGGGAAAATCCACAGGAAGAAAAGGTTAGTTTTAATATTATTTTTAGTTTTATTTTTATTAATAACTAATATTTTCCAGGTTGCTGTGGTCAAGAATTCTTTTACTGAATAGAAATGTTTCCTTTATTTTTATGCGGGTAAGTGTTGTTTTTTTATTATTTTTTTATTTTATTTAAACATAAAAAATAGGATTTTTAATCCTTTGTTTAACATTAATTCTTAAAGAAAATTAAATATAATTATTCACTTTTATTTTATTAAACATATAACATTCAAAGTTGTGCTTTGCTATGTTATCGTCTGTTTACCCCAGTGTGTGTTGCAAATCTAGAAAATCATTTTCGCAGCTTAGCAGAGTTTATAGTTGGAAATTGATTGTGGCCATCTGTTGTTTAGGTAGTAACGCAGGCAGTGATTTACAAAGACCTATAACCTGGATGTGAAGTAAGCGGAGCATTGCCATGTTTCACTGGCGTAAAGCACACAGATTTTTTTAAATTGAGTTCCACAAAGCAGAAGAGTATTTCAAATGCACTATAATTTGTTTATTTTATTACTAACGTTTAAGTCCGTTCCACCATCACCATTCAGCCCCAGATTAACCTGCTATTGCTGGTTTCGGCCAGTGTGATTTTTTGTTGGCGTTAATCCTTAAGCCTGCCTCTACGTTTCAATTATGCTGTAGCGATTGACACATTTGGTTGAGAGCACCGATGTTGTCTCCCAGGAAACAGATATCATCAGCATAGTCTGATTAGCTTATCAAACAGTCTCCATTGGATACCAAGTGTTTCGCTTGAACCCACCGTCATCACATCTTTCATCGCAAAATAGGCGACAAAACATCTCCTTGCCACACTCCCTGTCGCACTCCGAATGTATCAGAAACCTTCCATTGTGTAGTTGAAAGAAGCAGTTTGGGTTGTTATAAGATTTTTTTAATTAGGTCGAGATAATTTTGTCTGGTATGCCTCTCAAACTATAAGCAATCTCAAAGTACACATTCTTGATGAACTCGAGGAGGTTTTTTAAAATCGACCAACATTCCATTCCAGTCAGCACTGTTCATTGGAATTCAGTTGATTTTGTAATACTATTCGTAAGGTGTTAATGTGGTCGAGCATGATTGACCGCTTTGGAAATCGGCTTGATTCCACTTGAGTGTAGACTCAGCTCTAGCCTTAATTCGCTGAAAAATACAAGTTGCCATCAAGTTCGGGAAAACATACAAACCGGTGATGCTCCGCCAGTTATTGCAGTTCTTGAGATCGTCTTTCTTTGATATCTTGTGATGATAATTTCCTGCGTCCGCAATTCTGTCGGAATTTCCCTTGGCATTGAAGTCCCCCATGATGATTATGATTTTTTTTTTTTTATACTCTGTGTCGAAAGGGTTCTACATAATCCATCATTCATCGCGGCAAAACATTGAATTAAAGTAATTACACATCCGTGCAGTGCGGCTTAAGAATATGTTTCTTTACTAAATAGCGCGTCCGATATTAGGCTCAAATGTTAGGTATGGGCTTTTCTAAAGATGAGAATATCACAAGGAATTTTTTAAAGGAAAGGAATGTAATCGGCATTATTAAAAAATAAAGAAAAAATGTCGGCTATGTTTGCGCGAAGTAAAAATGTTTCTGTTTATAGCCCCGTGGCTTAGTGGTTAGTTTGTCGGATAGCCTGGGTTCGAAGTCCCGCTGGGTTCGAGTCCCGCTCATAGCCACCTTCATTTCCGGGGTACTGCCTCTTGCGAGGAACTGACAAAATCTCCAAGAGTAAAAATTTGTCTCGAAAAAGTGCATCTCATGTAGCCGTTCGGACTCTGCGGTAAATTGTAGGTCCCTTCCATTTTTGCAGATTAAAAACACACGCACAGGAATGGTTGAGAGTACATATAAGTCACTAAACTTGACTCCTTGAGGAGCTGTCGCCCCAATAAATTTATTTATTCAGTTCTCTATTCTATTAAGAAAACGCGTGAATAACAGAAGCACCTATCCATATGGTGTTATACCCAAACTTAGGAGGAATGTACACTGTAAACGTTATAAGTTGTAGCCAGATCTAAAGGGGAAAAATATTTCTTGCATCATCGTCTTAGGAAACCTAAACATTTCGCAGCATCATTGGCAATGTCAAACATGTGCTCGTTCTATAAAAGGTTCGTTCTATAAAGGTTGTGATACACGTAACTAGAACGCAAAGCTGTTGCGGGGATGGGTTATTATATAACGAGAGAAGGTAGAATTGGATGCATTAAACTCAACATGGTTAATATGTCCCCATTGAACAATGCTGTCAGGATCGGGATTTAGTGAGCTCATTATTCGCAGTTCCACATCCGAAGAACAGGGTTGTGAATCTGGCAACAAATATGAGAATCTGAGGGTACTCTCGTCGGCAAAACTATTTTGCAGATTAGAAGACTTAGACAAGATATCATTGAAAAAAAAAATGAGAAAGAAAGTCGAAGAATGGAGCTTTGGGGTACACCAGTATTTCAGATTGGAGAAAACCTTTCAAAAGAGGCGAATTGAATGGTCTGGGAGGAAATTTCCAATCAATCGTAAAAGAAGTTCGTTGATTCCAAAGACACACATTTTCGATAAGAGAGCCAAACTTTGTCAAATGATTTTAAAATGTGAAGTGCAATTTGTTAGTCCTGCTGCTCATCCTTGGTAAAATACCTTGATACATGTTTTTTGCTTCATTCCGTAGAATCGAACTTGTAGATGATACATAGTCAAAACCCACTATTTTTAAAAGACCCTGAAAGCCGTAAAAAAATAATGTACTAACCTAACTCCACTTAGCATCCTTTTACTGGAGATGCACCTAAACCTAGTCAATTCTAACTACAAATAAAAGGGGGCAAGTTCACATTTTCTTTTTTTCATTTTCTATTACCAACAAATCCGCAACCGTCAGTTCCTTCCATTCTGAATCTCCGGGCTTGGCCCGCGTTCTCGTTACATCGATCTCTATGAACAAGTCTTCTAGTCTTGTCCCCAGAGACGTTTGAACAAAGATACTTCGATCATTTTTATTTGAAATCTCTCTCAATCAAAATCAGTAAAATATTCTTCCCCCTCGCTGTCATTAGTACCTTTTGTATTGACAGAAAAAGGTACATAATATTCTGTGAACTGTAATCCTCCGTTATAAAATGGAATTCATTAACAGATCAATGGAAACAAATAGTGTTAAAATAAATTCTAAAATCATAAAATCTCAACATAGTACATATTATCACAACCCAGATTGGTACCTTGCCTATTTTTGTTTTAAGTTTAAGAAACCAAGTAATTTCCTTCCATTATTCACACGACCACACAGAAATTAATTTAAAAAAAATCTGTAAGGAAAAGATATGTATGTCTATCCAAGTTTTCTCCATAAAAAAAAACATTTTTTTTTGTTGCTAAAATTACATACATACTTTCCGACCTACATTCTTAGAAAACTATTCCGCAGGTGACCTACGAAGATATCTTTCAAAGTAAAGGTAATACTTTGGTCTTTTGTTAAAACTGTACCTACCTACCAAACGGGACCCTTATATAACTTCCAATCCAAATCCAAAAAAAAAAAAAAAAAAAAAACCATTTTCAACTTTTATTTTTGTTTGTATTGCTTCTATAAATATAGTCCGTTTCAAGAAGTTTTCCTAAAGCAATCACTTTCCTTTTCAAAAATGCATCTTCGTTCAGTGCTTGAGTGCTGTTTCCTTTAGTTCGCTCGTCATAACCACATGGATATACCCAGAAACCCAACCATATGTATTTATATCTCTCTGCTTAATTTGTTTTTTTTTCATATCTAAAAGTAAAATAAAGTTTTCCCAGAAACCTAAATATTTTTGCCTGCATGCTGCTATGGCAGCGTGAAAACCCATTTATCATTCTATTAATCCAAGTCTACGCCTCTGCCTCAGATTGTAAGCCTGTATGCAGTAAACATCTTTGTTGATTGTTTCCTATCGCTATACTATAACTATAAGCTAGCTATTTCCCAATATACCCTCTTTCGTCCCTTTTTTCTTGATAAGGAAACTATACACAATCTACCAACATCCAGGTTCGAGGAGAACACGCACGCACGGACGCACAATTCCTAGTTCTTCTCCTAAAGTGCAATTTAAGGCCATAAAGCCGAAGTCCGTTTAGGGTATTGTTGTTGTTGTTTTTTTTTTCTTTTAAGCTGGAGAAAACTAAGAAATGGAAAACTACCTGAACATGAAAACTGAACTTCTTGCTGTGCACTTGAGATGAATCATAAAATTCAATATGCTTTATGGAGAGTGTGTATGTATGTGTGTTTGGTTGCACATAAGAAATATCAACAAAAGATGTTGAACATAGATATTTTCGGAATTCCTGGATAAAGATCCAACAAAAATGGGATACGAACAACCTTCTCATGAATAAACTTAAAAGGAAAATTAAATAAAGCCTGTTAGAGCTCATCGTGGTATCAATTTATCTATACACATTTTTTAAGGGGAAATAGGCTTATAATTAGGGATTTGTGACACACATTCCATAACCTATATTTATATATATAGATTCGAATGCATTTGAATCAACAAAGCCTCAATCAACAGGAGAACCCGCTTTTCCTAGAAAAAAGGAAGTTAATGAAAGGAAATGCACCAGGGTGGCTTGATTTTCAATCTAAAATTAGCATTCAATGAAAACGGCCTGAAAATGCTTTGGCGACCTTGCCCTTGTGCCACATATTATCCAAACAAAATACCAAAATTAGTATTGGGGTGCTGTAGGTTGTTGGCTTCCAATAGTATTTACCCTATTGTGAGAAAGAGAATAATTTTTTTTCAGAGCTTGAATTCTCATGAATAAAATGTATACTAAAACTTATTCTTTTTGTGTTCGGAGAACTGCTGTCGATAGCAACCTAGCGATTAAAATTCTGGGAGTCGGAGCCTTTATAGCAGTTGCTTCTCTTGGCTCACCAATCCACTAAGAATTTTGATGATATCCATCTGATTCTGGATTCTTTTTTATATGGACAGTCCTCTGATTAATCAACTTTCTGCAGGAGATTCGCAAACACACACAGAGGGATGGTTGAGAGTATAAGTCACTATAGGCCTTAGCTCCCTAAGAACCTATCGCAACAATAAATTTATTTGTTTTATTTTATTCACACTGATGGTTATCCCAGTTCTATCCCTCAATTCTTTAGTTGGAAATGATTTGGGCAAACTGACCTTTAGCAGGTTATGAAGACAACGATTAACAAAAGTTATGGTCTGTTCGAAATGATGGCAGATCATTTTCGGGTTTCACGGATTTCGCGATGAAGTCAAAGCCTTAAAGTACTTCGAAACTTTATTTCGCTAGAGTTTCAATGCCGGAAAAAGTATCCCGAATGCACTACGAGCTTCATTTTATTCTATGGATTACATCCAGCCATGTTGATCATAAAAGGTAAATTCCAAGTTAAATGAAAACTAATGATAATAAATGAGAAATGATTATTAAACAAAACGGTCTCCGAATTACAACGTTTTTATTGCGATCTAAAGCCTTTTGGAAGAAAAAAACCTTAGGTTGATTCCAAACGTGATAAAGTCTCAACCACATGCTTTTGAGAATCACCCTAACTTTGTGCTTCTTTAGATAAGACTCAATCTTGAGATTTAGACTTTTTTAAGAATGATCCTTACCTTATTTTAGGTGGCGCCACAGTCCGGATCTGGGTCTCAACTTGCAAGCTTCTACAGCCTCAACAGTCCTTAGCAAGCTGCCTCCAGTTTTGTACCTCAAGTCGGTCACGATCCTCTTTCACTAAGCCTCTGTTTTTCTTTACTTCAGCCAGATTTGCCATAACTAAACATTACTTTATATAGTTCGTCTTTATAAATGCAGACTGATGCCTTTGTAGTTGGCGCAGTTCAGAGGGTCTCCTTATACAATGCTGGATACTATTCATCCAGCATGTTTCCTTTTGACCAAGTCTTGCTCTTATGGTTTGTTGTATACTTCTAACCAAGTCTGGTTTCAAGAGTTTGGCAGCTAAATCAGTCTTTAATGTTTTAAGCTTAGATACCTCCAGCTTTACTATGTCCAGATTGTTGTTCTAACTTCCCCATTTTTATGATATATTCCGCTTCACAGAGGGTCGTCGTAGCCGTCATACAGTCTGCCGAAGTGGTTGTGATTTATTTGCAGCATCGACTGCTATTCTACTACCACATTCTCTTGACCGTGTTTACAAGTTTTGGTTCCAGCTCAAAAGCTTTGAGAGTTTCTTCGGGTCCTTCTGTGTAGCATCATCTTGTATTTGGCGCTTATCGTCAAACCAGGGGTTTCATTGCGGTGGCCCAATTTCACGTAAGGAATTTAATGCGTCGAAAACACAATGCTGTTTTCTGTCACCAAAGTGAAATATTCCCCCATATCCATTATACATGAACCATGAAACCATGAACCACCTGGAAATTCTCAGTATGTGCATCACCAACAAACTCTTGTTTATATATCATAAATATATAATGACGCGCAAATGTCCCCTGATGTTTGGACTTCCTCCGTCGATGCAAGAAATTCTTTTGCTCTTCTGATCTGGTTAATACCTACAAATCTAATCCCTCTAAGACTAGAAAACAACTTCCATTTTTGGGCGGGTGCCCCTTCGACTCGCTTGAGTCTTTTGAAGGGTATTGATTGAACCCCATTTCGGTCACACGGTTAACTAGAGAGATTCATTCTTGAGCCGAACAACTCGAATGGGGAATGTTTTTTCCAAACTCTATTTTCCCTTCGCATTGGCATCTCTTTTATAACTATACCCCCTCAATTTTTAATAAGCACTTAAAGGGTGGCCCAAATCCCTTCAGCTTGTGCAAAGTATAAAAAATAAATTGCACGACTGGATCGCATGTACTTGCTCTTATGTGCGGTCACAGCTTCGAATAAAATTTAAAAAATATTAAAGGAATTTCGAAGTTTAAATTTGGTTTTTCTGACTTTTGATTGTTTGAAAAAAGTACGTAAAATAGTTTTCAGCGGAAAAAATTAAACGCCATTTTAATTCTTTAGAAGATGTGGAAAAGTATATTTTTTTTAAATTGTAGGAACGGTTTTTAAATAAAGCGATTTTAATTTAACAACGTTTTTTTTTTAAATTAAAATAAAATAATTCAAGAATGCAAACTTAAATTAAAAAATTACTTGCATTTGCATTTCAAACAAAACTTAGAACAAAATTAAAATACCTGTTTTCAAAATATCGATTTTTCAAAAAAAAAAAAATATTTAAAAAAATTATTAAAAATACAAAAAAAGTTATTCGAAAATATTTGTATGCCAATTTTGGTTCGGCTATCTACATCTTCCTGAATATAAAATTTTATTGTAGTCGATTAAGTAGTTCTCGATAAGGTCAAAGAAAAAAAACCGTCCTATGAATTCATTCTAAATGAAAGATGTATCTTTGTAAAAATGGCACCCTCAAAGTTTTATCAAAATCGTTAGAACCGTTTTCGAGAAAATCAAACTTTTTTTTAAAGATTAAAAATGAAAAATACCCCCAAACGGACGGAATTTCCGACTTCTCTACCATCGTAATGTCATGTTTGATTGTTAGAATTTTTTTTTGCACGCAAAAAGCGATAACCAAAAATCAAAGAAAAATCTTACTTTTAATTATTGTAGCTGAATTGTTTAATTGATTGTATTTTAATTAATAATTGTTAATAAATGTTTCATTATAGAATATAATTCTTTCTGGTTGTTATCCCTGTTTTTGATGATTACCCAGCCAGTTGAAAGTAGAAGATGATTTATTTTTTATTTTCAAGTCAATTGAATTCAAATTCTGAATGAACTATGTCTATCTTTTTTTTTCTAAAACTTTTTTTTCTTAAACTATGAAGTAAATTACAGTTTTTATATTACTTTCCCAAAGAAATATTGAGGTAGGTAGAATCATTGAAAATATCATTTGGAACTTTTGTGAAGCATAAAATCGCAGTTGAGGAACTTTTATAACATCGGTTTCAGTACATGAAACAAATTTTATTTGTTCTTCTTTGTTTTTGAAACAAACAAAAGAAATTTGGAATTTGTGAATATCTTTTCACCAATTTTTCCTAACACTTACACTCATATATTTATGTAATTACTTGTATTGTGAATCCAAGTTTTTTTTCGGCAAATGGGCTTCAATATCTTCTAGTTTACGACCCTCATAAACCAAAACAAAATCAATATTCATTACACATTTCTTTGTTTTATTGATTTAGGATTTTCTGGAAATTCCTCAAATTCTCTTCATCAAAGCCTGGACGACCTTGTCCTTCAAAATAGAATTTGTTTCTTCAAAAAAGAAGAACCAGCTTAGCTTATATAATTAGTAATTCAACTTGTTGCTCATTGAAATATTCCAGTTATATTCGTTAATACCTGCAGGACACACTCAAATCTACCCTATACACCCTTAGACACATTTTTTTATGGCCCGTATAAATCTGCTTCTGTCCCCGTTACACACATACAGGATGTGTTTTTTTTTTCTATTTTTATATTCTCAATCGGGATTCGGGATATCGCTATTATAAGATCTTTCAATAGATGCACTTACACTCACACTATCAACCAGACAAGAGACTAAAGGAAATGCATGTGTATTTATATTTGTAGGACCTTAGTCTATGCAGCACGGATGCAAGCAGCAGATGTCTAGGATTAGAAGGAAACAACAACTGTATAGGCATTTCACAATTTTTTCATTCTAAGATAGGAGAACAAAACAAAATTTTTTCTGAAGTTTTTTTTTGTGAGTTTTGTGGGTTATCTATGGAAACTAGTATTGTTTGTGTGGGCCTCGGTATGGTGCAGTGATTCAGCGACGGATAGTTTATAAAAAGTTTTGAAAGCTTCAACAAGGATCATTAGAATTTTGGCTTTTGTACCAAGTTTTGTGCAACATTTGTGTTTTGAAGGATATTTTTTGAAAAATAAAATAAAATATATATTATCAAGTTGTGAAGCTTAAAACTAAATACAGTTGTTGCTTGTGAAAATTAATTGAACAAAGCGATATGTTAATTAGATTAACCTTTTCAACTTGTAATTATTTTTTTTTTGTTAATAATACTATGATCCTTAACTTAAAAAAATGTGAAAAATCCTTGGAACTTTTGTGTTTTTTGGTTGAAGAAACAATTTTTTTGTTGGATAATAAAGTGCATCACAGAGAATCTTGAACAATTGTGCAATTTTTGTGGATATTAAAAAAAACAGCTTGTGATGTATTTAGCTGAAGTTCTTAAGAATGTGCAATATCTACTCGAAAAATATGAAACAATTTCTTAAAATACTAGAAAGGTTTGCCAAAATACAAAATAATCAGACAAAAATTCAAAAGAAATATAACAGAGCGAGCAGAATTAATTTTATTCGACAAATGGATATTTTCGGAAAAATGTTTCCAAAACTTCTTTGACCGATTTCTCATTAGGCTCCCCCGTACAAATTTAAATTTAAAAGCAGCCCCTCCTTTTCCAGAATTCTGTTTTGTTTTGTATGGAATTTAAGGAGATAAAAGCAAAAGCAAAGCAATGACCAACAAAGGATTTATTCCTTTCAGTCTTATTACAGAAAAGTGAGGATTTTGAAAAAGTTTTTAAATTTTTCTACAAAAACTTAATTTTACTGGCACTAACGATACAACGAGAAGAATGCTGCTCCCTTTGTACACCAATAAATCCCATAATGCTTTTCCACCTTTAGTAGTCCGAACTCTTTGTTTTATATTTCGTTAGTTTTATTATTACTTAACTAAGTGAATATGTACCTAGTTTGGAATTTCATATTCTTCATATTTTTTAAATATAACTTACACGAGCTTTTTCATTCAAAAACATTTTATTTCTTTTATTTTTGAGAATTTGTGTTTATTTTGTTATAATTTCCCTCAAATCAACGATCACAATTTCATACGCTAAATAAAAAAAATGTCAATTCGAGATTTTGAATTTTAAAATGTGTCTGTGTGCGTTATTCTGGTTTAATTCCGACTACGAAAACAGAATCGATTTTCTCTTCTTTTCAGAACAAGAACTGTCTGTCATTCAGTGCCAATCGAACAATTTCAAAAGCATTCGGAATGCTCCGGACTGTTCTGGACGACAAAAAAAAAACGATATAAAAGTCAGTATTGTACGTATTGTACGCCCTCATTATAAACATTTGACAGACACTTCCGTGCCCTTATAGGTAACGTATCTATTTGACAGATCGGAAGGAACGTCTTGTTGGGTTTTGACACTAGGTTCGGTTCGCTTGCGTCCATTAGAGTTCGGCTTTTAAAGCCAAAAAGATTCCTACTAACTTTTACCTAAATTGGGCTTTTCAATTCATATAATATACATACATTGTCACAAATTAGGAAAGATATTTCTTAATTTTTTTTAAATTTTGCTGGCAACGGCAAACGTCAGTCAAACCTGGTACTTCTTATTACTAAGCCAGTTCAGATTTCTTAAGACTTTGTTGATCTCAACTCATTTCTCAGTCACTTTTGATGGAGCTCAAAAATCTATCTAAAAACAATTTCCTACTAAACGTCAAAAAACTTTTTCTTTAAATTAGGATTTATTTTTGGACAATAAAGTTGAGATTTTTTCTAAAAAATCGTGCTCCAGTTGCTGAGAAAACGGAGATCTTCAAGGGCCCAGAATATTGAAGACAATAGGTATAACGGGTGCAAACTAGGTGACAATCACCCCTATTGTGATGCTCAATTGATATTTAATATAAAAACAAAAACAAAATCCAACAACTATTTTGTACAAGATATCAATTATTAAATATAAATTATTGACAATCACAATAGGAGTGAATGGGACAAGTGAATTAAAACTTTCAGCACAGTAAACTATTTTTTAAATTGATTGATCCTATCTGTCAAATTTTTAAACTCAAAATATGCGATTATGCTTATAAATAACCCATTTTGTCCTTCAAACCGTCCGGATTGTTTGCAACACAATTGCTAAAACAAACATATCTTCTTACACCTTTTCGGATCAAATGTCAAGCTGTTTACTGTCATTTGGTATTCGAACAAGAAACAACTTAATGAATATTTTAAAATTTGGAATTAGTTAAGCTTCAATAAGAAATATTTTGAATTGTAA
The DNA here is from genome assembly GCA_963971375.1 of Platycheirus rosarum. NCBI lineage: Eukaryota > Metazoa > Arthropoda > Insecta > Diptera > Syrphidae > Platycheirus > Platycheirus rosarum. The sequence continues at coordinate 16,216,257 of OZ020510.1, read as the reverse complement.
ACACTTCGTTGAAAAAGTATATTTGTTTAAAGACGACTTTGTGAGAAGGCCAATTTAATATGAGAAAAACAAACAGATCTCTAAATGCATACCGTTTTTGAACTTAGAGTTTTTAGATCTAGAAATTCTGAGTTTTTACCAATTCTGATAATTTTTTTAAAGATACAAAATAAATGGCATCTATTTCAATAAAATTAATGCTTAAATCACTCCATTGCCCGACATTGTTTCAAAATCAAACGTCAAAATATAAATGGTTTACATATAATATAAATAATTCAATGAGAGTGTATAGTTCAGCGCTGATAGTATAACAATATGGCGACTTTTATAAATGACCACTCTTTTCCTGTGTTTTTATTTTTGTACTTGAAATTTCACTTGTTGACACAATTATTTGCTTTTTAACATTAAGGTTATTAAATTTTAAAAAGTTCTATATTATGTTGCCAGTAAAACTCATGCTGTTCATTGTTATTTAAAATGCAGTGCTGTCAACCAATTTAATGGCTGCCAAATACTTTTTTTGTAAATGACATGAACATACACCATCTGTGTGTTGTATTTACATTTAAAAAAATTAATGAATCATATTTTCTGGTTTGGGTTGACCGTTGATAAATACATATATTGAGATTATAATGGAAAAATTAAAATATTTTAAGATTATCAAACATTTATTTATTATTGAAGATATTTTTTATTTGTTTTATATATTTTAAAATAATACTTTTTATTGCTTAGTTCTGTACTCATTTTCATTTTTGTTTTTATTTTCAGATCATTTTTGTTTTGATGCTTTAAATGTTGACAAAAAATGCATTTATTTAATTTAAATTAATTTTTTATTTCAATCATCCATGTTTGCCATTGACTAACCTATTTTATTTTTAGGTCTCCCGCAATATCATTGTTAATTATCATCACCATAGCTAGAGTTGATCATTCCATATATTAACGACAAAAATATGACAAAAAACAAAACCTGGATTCTCAGTTAAATTTCAGGTAACCAGCACTCAACAAGACAAAACTAGCAAAACAAAACTCAATTCATTGGTAAAAGGGCTTTTTACATTTTTGCTAACCAAAAAAACACTTACAAATAACACGAAACAACAAATCTGTGTTCAAAAATAAACAAAAAAAAAAAAAAAAATCAAAAACGCCCCAAAGAAATGCTTGCTCGCATCATCACATCGCCGCATCACCATCATCAGCGCGAAGCCTTAAAAAATACAATAAACAGCTTCATCATCTGAATTCATATCACAAAAAAGAAAATAATTACAACAAATAAACAATTTTACTAAAATTTGAGTTAAATTTTATTTTATAATTATTTTTTGTTTAAAATACACAGAAGCATAAAACAAAAAAATTTATGTTTTTTTAATTAATTTATATTTACAAAAAATGTTTTATATTATGTAGAAATTGTTTTTTTTTGCATGTTAATTATTTGTTTTCTTCATTTTTATAATTTTTGTTTCATAACATGATGCTCATTTCATTCACAAACACTATATTTTTTTTAATTAATTTTTTTATTTAAATTTTAATTTAATTTTAATTTTTTCTTTTAATTTTCTTTTTCCCAAAAAAAAAATATGAAGATCTAAGCAAAAAAGTACCCAATCAAAGTAAACATCTGAAAAACTCATCGTTGGAACATAGCAGGAATGTCAATCGACACTCGATGAATGGCATAGAAGCAATGTCCACATCCGCTGCGGCAAGCCAAATCAATGGCAACAAGAAGCGCTTCTCGGTGTCAGACGTTTCAGACATGCTGTATGAATTCTATCGCGCAAATGCAGCTGCCAAAGCACCAAAGACTGAAAACTCCGACAAATCGTTTCGGCAAAAGTCACCGTCCTCAGCCGATGCAGCTGCCAGTGGGCCCATGCAATCCGGAATGCCAAATGAGCCCCAAACTTCCAATACAGCGGCTTCAAAAAACTCGAATGGTGATGAAATGACAAACACCAACAAAATCGGCACCATTAAGAGTGCCATCAACGCCAAGAAGAACACTTCGTCATTTCATCCGAGAATCAAATATTCAAGTGTAATGAATAAGCAGAGTGCTGCAGCTGCAGCAGCTGCTGCTCTGGCCAATATGGAGAATACTCCAGCGTCTATACCAACATCAGTTGTTGTGCCGCCGCCAGATATCAAGCCAATTCTTCCGATTCCAGCTTCAGTAATTAAGCCACCATCAATGGTTCCACCTGCACCAGCAGCTGCGGCGATAGCTGCCGCTCTGCTTCGTGATGGCTATCATAATTTCCAACAGCAATTGAGGAATCAGGATATTTTCAAACAGCAATCTAATGTGGTGCCATTGGCTCACAATAATCAGTCTGGAGGAAGTGCCCAACCTATGAGTGGACAGAGTAAAAGCCTACCGTTTGAACATTTCGAGCGAAAAGAGAGTCGTTGTTCGGATAATGAGAATGCTAACAGTGATTCGGAGTTCGATGAGGACGACGACGACGAAGATGATGATGGCCGTTACTCTGGATTCGATGATATTCACTTGATTGAAGGATCAAAGTCTTCCTTCAGCCACCATCCCAATTCAACAATGCCATGTCTGTCGAACGATTACATGTCTGACGAATCTCAAAAACTAATGATGGCTGCTCAAGCTCAAGCTTTGAGGCATTTGGAATACTCTCTCAGTGACTATGGTGGCACCAATGCCAATGAGGAGGCAAACTACCAGTGTCGCCATTGCGGAAAAAAATACCGCTGGAAGTCGACCCTTCGTCGCCATGAAAACGTCGAATGTGGCGGCAAGGAACCGGCTCATCAGTGTCCCTATTGTGCCTACAAGTCCAAGCAGCGTGGCAACCTAGGTGTTCATGTTCGTAAACACCATTCGAATTTGCCGCAATTGGCTAGCAAGAGGCGTTCGAAGTACTCCCAACAGCGAGAGGTAAAAATTGAGAAAACTGAGAAAGCTTTCTAAAGCTTTCTAGAGCTTTCGAATTCTGATTCATGAAGCCTATTTTTGTGCGCTTCTAAAACTTTCTTGCTTTCTACAGATTAAAAGAGATTTTTTTTTTAATAATTATTTTAAAATAACTTTAAATTTTAGGTGTAAAATTAAGACTCACACATAAAACTAAGATAATGAAATAAGAGCGCATGCACTTTGATCGATGAACAAAAAACAAAAGTATTTTTTTTTGTATTTTATTTACTGACTGAAGGTCTTTCTTTGAGTTTATACTTCTTAAAAATAAACTAAAGACCTACCCCAAAAAAATGTATCCAAATCCAAATGTGCTGATTTTGTATTTATATTGTTTAAGTAATTTTTCTTATAAAATGCTCGCCATAGTAATTGTTTTTAAAATCTATTTGTAATAAATATATTTAAGTTTGTAAATCATGTTTCGTGGTAAAAAAAAAAACAAAATTTAAACACAATAATTTTGATTTAAGCGCAACTAATTGGTGATAATCGTAAAAAATTGTTTAGACAATTATTCCAAAAAAAAAAACATAATTATTCCTTAAAACAAAAAAAAAATTATTCCCTAGCTCCTTAATTATCTACTAAAAGAAAACAACTAACTCCACTTCACCCTGATCTCTCTATTATATTTCCGCTGACTGATTTTTTAAGGCACTTACAATTTATACTTGTCCAACTATTTTGTATATTTAATTTAGTTTTTTTTTTTATTTCTTAAAAACATTAATGTCTTAAGACTGAATTATAAAGTTAGATATTATAATTTTTAAGTTCTAATTTCTCAAGTCTGAAGCCTGAGAAAAAAATCTACTTTGATGTTTTTTTTTATTTTCTAAAAGTCTTTTTAATGATTTTTTTTTTAGTTTATATGAATATCTTAAACAATATAATTTAGTCATCGTTATGGGCCATAACTCTATAAAGATCAAACTCTTCTTAAACCAATGAAATACTAGGGTCTGAATATTAAATTTACTATTCTATTTTATAAAACAGTTGGAATTTATCATAATGTTAGATACATATTTAGGTTAAGGAATTTAGGACGTAGAAATAATAAAACAGGAAACCAGTCGGATAATGCTTATTTATGTATTTGAACAGTCAAGAAAATTTTAATGGGTTTTTTCGATGCTCTGGAGCTATGAATTTAAACAACTTGAATGGGACTTAAAGACTACCAATTCGATGGGAATAATCGAATGTTCTCTTTTTGTCCCAATGATGTCACTTTAATACCTAATGTTGCTTTCCTTTTCTTTCTTTTTTTTGTTTGCTTTTGCTCAAACATTACATAAACGAAACTATAATTAATTCATTTGTGTTTTTTATGCAAATCAAAAATGTAGAAGACGTTGACTTTAGTTAGTAAATTTAAGCTTTTCTCATCTTTATCTAGCAATAAACTAATTAGTTGACTTTTATAATAATTCAAACTACCCGCCAACTTAATAAAACAGAACGTGAGGGCAGAACACTTTGGAATTGGGTATATAATTGAATTCTGTATTTTTTTCTGTTGCAACTCAGCTTTTTAAAAGAAATCTATAACACCCCTGCATAACCTTACCTGTCAATGGCAGTGAAATGGCTAACTATTTGAAGTAATTTTTCATAATTTTCTTATTTAAGCTACCAAAGAATTTGAATGGGTTAAAGTTATCTTCTCTTTTATTTTTGTTAATGTTTCGGTTCTTAATTTAACAAGTGAAAGCAATTTTTAACCGACATTTTACTTACATTCTGTAACAACGTCGATAACGTAACCCATTGTGAAAATATAAAACAATAAGTTAAATTGCTTAAAAAGGTTTAAGAAAGCCTATTCGGTTATAGAAAATCAGAGACAGAAACCTAGGGGCCTATTCCTGAATACGAGTCGAGTGAGATTTCACTTGAGAGGTCACAGTCGAGTCGAGTAAGAATCGGTATTCCACAACTCTAGTGAGAGCCAAAAACATGACATTACTCCGAAAATGTTGAACACACCCTTTGAATTGTAGCTAACTTCGCTAAATGTTGACTTGACGTTTCACAAAAACAATCTTGATTTGAGAACTAATCGTTAAATGTAATTTGATAGTAAATTAATCAGTTTAAATCGTAAAAGTGCAAAAAAAAATTAATATGATTAAGTACAGAGATGCTTTATAAAATATTTTTTGTATATTTGCTGCGAGTAATGGAGCACAAATTTTAAAGAAAGGCCAGATCGTCGTCTATGCCAAATATCTACCAGCAAAATATATTTAAATTTTGTTTCAAACACTTCATTATTCATAACAATTTGAAAATTACAACTTAAAGTCTTTTTTTTATTTTTACCTAAATTTTTGCATCCATCACTGCTGCTCTCGAACACTTTTTAAATATAATTGATTTCTCACAGTAAAAGCGTCACTTTCGAGTTCAGGAATAGGTATGTTTCATTCGAGTGTCATTTGACGTTCGACATTCGAGTTGGGGAATACCGATAATTAGTGAGTCGTGTTCGAGAATACCAATTGTCGATCTCACATGAAAACTCCACTCGTATTCAGGAATATTGCCCCTAGTATTTATTACATAATAATGTAAGTACTTCAGACACGTTCTGTCAATCAATCAATAGGTATGATGTTTTCAACTAAGTTACAGAACGATGGCACTGGTTACAGAGCTTTCCAAATTTTGAATGTTATTAGTTGACGAATCGCTTTTGTACAGGGTGGGCCAAAAGAAGCCATCCATCCGATGTTGTTTGGCTCTCTTTTTTTCTGAATGAAAAACCTCGATTCTGTTTTTAGATTATGTTTATTTGAACCTTTAGAATTGTATTGGTCAAGTCGAGAAGATGATATCGACCAAATGGTCGCCGCACAATTGATTGCTATACGGGCTCGTTTTATGGCATTTTTCATCAGTTCAGCGAGAACTTCGGGCGACAGATTCTCGCACTCGTGTCGAATGTTGTCCTTGAGGGCTTCCAGAGTCTCGGACTTGTTCACGTAAACACGGGACTTCAAAAAACCCCACAAAAAAGTCTGAAACAGGTTAAATCGGGCGATTTTGCGGGCCAGTGCAAATCGTCAAAACGAGAAATGAGGCGACCCGGGAACGCCGCCTTCAGAATATCGGTTCATGTCGGTTAATGTATCGCTCCATGGCTTTTTCATTTGTATTCTGCATCAGTCTAGTCCACAAATGTCGAAACAGATTTGACATTGGCGGCCATTTGCAAAAAATGAGAGCATCTTCCAATAATGTGATTTCATTTTGCCCACCTTGTATATTAAGTTGTTGATAGTTATTGCTATATCGGCAATTTTAAGTAAAATTTTGTTTACTTGAGAAAGGTTCGTTTTCATGCAAAAACAAATGGGTTTGTTAACCATGCATGACCATAAATTGTATTTGTATATCCACCATTAAACTGCTCTCGAAAATCATTTTCGAATGATTTTGTTTCTTGAAAAGTTCCATATCTATGAAAACTTTCAGTTATCGTTTTGTTCCATTTCTATTATGTTCGAAACAAAATTGCTTTTTAAAAAATCATTTTCAATTGATTTTGTTTCTCGAGAAAGTTTCTTTCCCATCATCTATCATTAATCTTAGACGAAACGAGTTTTATCTAACAAAAAAATTACAATTTCCAATCTGTTTCTTGATAATGCTTCAATCATACGTTTTTTATTATGTTCGAAACAAAACTCCTTTAGAAAATCGTAGATTGAATTAAAATCCAAGCTAAATGCAGTTAAACTTTCGAGCATCTTTCACGGTCCCAATTATTTGTATTTGGGAAATAACCAATTCGTCCTTTAATACAGGACTTCAGTCTCTTTCCAAGAATGTTTATTTAAACCGTGGGTTTCTACAAAAAAAACTAATATCTATAACTCAAATATTCAGTGTCTTTGTCAAATAACATAAATAACATAATTAAAACAACACCCATGTTCTGCATTTCGATCGAAACCGAATTGAAATCACTTTTTTAATTTCACGTGAAATGAAATTGCTTGTTCTACATTTCGATCGATTTCGAAAACTTCGGAATTGATTCGAAATGTCAAAACTAAAGGTTCATCCATTTTTAATTGGTTTGTAAATTGTTAAAAAGGAATGCAATATTATTGGCGATTTTGGGGAAAAAAAGGAACCGGAACTCTAAGAAAAATAAGAAGGTAAATTTTGCAAGAAAAATAAATCAAATGTATTAGAACTACCTGGCAAAATGTGAGAATTTCAAGAAAAATTTCTCTTTTCGTATGTTCTTATATCTTCCCCTAAAAACAATGAATTAATACTAAAAATTGACAATTATTAATTTCTCTTACACTTTGGACGAAGAAATACAGAGCCAACTGTAATTCCGCACATTTCATAAACAATTCATATAACATAAACAAAGTGATTTGAATTCGTTCATGAAATAGAATAAACCGAAATGCAGAACATTCATTTTCATTTTCGAAATCCCAATTCACAAGCACGAATTGTGGAACACCTAAATTCACATTCGCTAGGTGAATTCACAATAAGTGAAATGCAGAATATGGGTGTTAATTTAGATTTGTTGGTGTGGAATATAAGGTTCAAATGTTATTTTTTAGAATTTAGCTTTATTTCGGCTTTATTTTTTTTCATTCGAACAGTTTGGTTTGAAATGTTCATAAAAATACAAGCATGCTCCAATAATTGTTCTCGAAATTTCAAAAATATTAAGATTGCTTCTTAAATCTTGGAAGTTTCGTGGCTTTGGAGTTAGTGTGTCGAACTGCTGAGCGAAGAGCCTGAGTTCGTGTCGCGCCCATAGCCACCTTCTTTTCCGGGTTACTGCTTCTTGCGAGGAACTGACAAAATCTCCAACAGTAAAAACTTTTCCCGAAAAAAATGCATCTCATGTAGCCGTTGGGACTCGGCGGTAAATTGTAGGTCCCTTCCATTCTTGCAGGTTAACAACACATACACAGAAATGGTTAAGAGTATAAGTCACTTGGCCTTGGCTCCTTAAGGAGCTGTCAATAAATTTATAATTTATTTAATTAACGAATTAAGCTCCTTGTAGAAACGCATGTTTCTTCTTTTTTCGGAGATTGCATTTTATTAGCTCGTTTCCAAGAAATAAATTGATTTATTTTCCACGAAACAAAATATGAAATAATCTTCAACAGAAGATTAACGGCATTTCCGACAAAATCTGGCGAAATTTTCAATAAAACACGCTATAAAATTCACCCGGATTCGAACGTAAATATTGGGAAGTATTGTTTGCACTATGAATACAGTCATGAAAATACTATGAAACTATCAAAACAATAGTTGACAGTATTTTTTTGGGTGAGCTTTTAAGTATTTTTATTGATTATTTATATATACATACATATGTACATATGTAATTGAAAGTTATTTTATTATTATCAAGAATGACTAAAAAACGAAAACAATTGAAAATTAATTGACGACAAAAAGAATTCCATAATCATGCTTCCATAATTCTCACTATTGACATTCACCGCCTGGCCCAAGTCAAAATAATCCAATACTTTCCGTAACAATGACAATGAGTTAAAATGCTAAATAATATTTGTTTAAGTAAAAGTGATGATGACGATTCTCAGATGAACAGAAAATAAGTAATGGTTTTTATGTACCAAGAGCTGAATGAGGTGTCGCATATGAAAATGTACCTCATTCACTCACGCCTTCACACCTCTTTATTAAAAGGTGCTATAGTATATAAATATAGTCTATAGTCAGTACAGTGAATACAGTGAATACGTTCATCTTTCACTCGACTGCAGGGTAATCTCATTAAACTTTGAGAGAGCGCAAATATTAAAGGGTTCCCGTAGTGCATATTATAGATCATTGGTCTTAAAAAGCTTTAAAAAAGCACCAATTGTGAAAGCTCTTAAAAAATATCCACAGAAAAATTTACCTTGATTTGCATTAACGTAGAAGTGGTAGCTCTAAAATGATGCGCTTGTTTTCAATACACACGAAGTGTCGTTGGCATCAACAATTCGTGGGTTAGTCACTGGTTGGGTTTTAATTTCAGTGGATATTTCAGGGAGTAAAACCACCAACTGGCAAAAATAAAGCCAGTGGACAAACTATAGCTGTGTGATTCTTGCACCGATAAATAGTTAATGAATCCAGCTATCCGATCCATCGACAAAATGTCACACACAAAATGTACTGCGGCTCCAAGAGAAGATCAAAGATTCGCCCCCTAATTTCTTTTCTATAATCGCTATAATACCTCCTCATCATCATCCGTTGGTTCTATTGGCAGGTCAGCTTCACTTTCAATTCAAAGAAAAATGTCGGGGGTAGCTTTAGCTAGACTGCTCTAGCTTTAGCTTTGTTTTATGTCAATAAAAAAAGCTTCGCATTTTCAGCTTTTGTTTGTTTATTCACATGTCTTGGATTAGGTAGCTTTGGCTAAAACTGATCGTACTAAAAATGTGAATGTTTGTATGTTTGGATGTTTGTTTCCCAATCACACCTCAACGGCTAAACGGATTTGGATGAAATTTAGTAGGTATACAGATAATGTGCTGGATTGAAACATACGCTACTTTTTATCCAGGAAAAATTAACGCTTTCTGTGGGAGAGACTTAAATGTCAAATACTGCATTGCTGGAGGATTGTTTGTTATTTTTTCATAAGACTACTCAAATTTGTGAAGTCGGTAGACGAAAGTGTTACAGGATTCACTATATAAATAATACCAATAATTTAACCTGAAGTCCACACAGATGAACTCGCTGGTAGAAGCAAGTATTTTATAAATCGGAGAACCAAGGAAAAGGGTAAACTCTTGTAAACTCTTCAGCTTTTGCATGAAAATCAAAGTATTAGCTTTAGCTTTTTTTTATTCACAAGACTCGCGTTTCAGTAGTTTTGGCTAATTTTTCTTGTGTTACTGGCATTGTGGATGGCTCTTTAATAAGAACTGGTGCTCCAAAGGAAAATAAGTCAGAGTTTCTTGATGGAAATAGCGATCGTTTAATTATTGTCATGTTTGTCTCTCCAAATTTGGAGTTCTTTTATATTTCTGCCAACTTGCCTGTATCATTGACATCTACAAACTAAAAATAAAAGTGTCTGGTTGTAATGTCAAAACTTTTACTAAATGCATGGGCTCTATTTAAAGCGCAGCCATTTATTTTAATTAAGAATCTCTTTTTATACAAATATAATTAAAAGGAAAGGATGAACAAGTAAATTCAGTTAGGAAAAAGTTAAAGTCGAATGTTTGAAAATGATATAAAAATTGACTGAGGAAGAAAAGTAACATCCGAATTATTAACTAGATATTCCAATAGCTCAGCTGGCATCTAAAAACCCCGTTGAACAACGACTATATAATTATATTTTTTACTTCATAAATATATGTATAAAGTTATAGTTTTTTTTTTACAAAAAGTATACAATTTTAAATTTGTAAAATACAAGAAAATAATCATAAATACCGAATAATAATTATAAGATATAAACAAAATAAAGAATGACGTCTAATGCTATACTCAATCACTAAACATAATTATATTTTATATAAATAAGATTAATTAATTTTTTTTTATAAATATTTATATATCATGTTAACAATGTCTACTTAAATAAAAATTATAATTCAAAATGTAAACAAAACAATTATGATTTTTGTGATTTTTAAGTGAAACTTTAAAGCACAGATCCATATTAATTTAAAGTTTAAACTTGAAAACTGAATATTTATATAATTTTGCTAATACATTTAACCCTAGGACAATACAAAAATATTAATTTGAATGACTGGAAAAATCATGAATATCTGTTGTAAAATTAGTGGTTAAATGGCTGGGTTTTTTTTTGATATCGTTTTCAAGTTTCTTCAAAAATTCAGAAACTGAACAGTTTTAAAACATCTTTTACGTGGCCAGTTTCGACAAGTTTCGTTAAATTTTTTTGAACGGATGAGATATTAAAGCCCGTTTAGAATTATTGGCAATTTAGCGAAACTTAAAGAAACGTTTCGTTCAGTTCAGTCAAAAGCTTCGTTTGGCATCCTTCTATTATGGTTTTTTGTGTTCCTTGTGCCATGCCGTTTAGTTCTTATATAAATAATTTAATTCATAAATTCCAAATTCAATGAAAATAAAAAGTTCTATAAGGCATATGATATTAGCAAAAGCTGTCATTAAATGGCTTGGCTAAGGCCTTTTTATAACATCCAGCGCAGGTTATTAGCAATGGCTGTCGTTGAAAGGCTTTGGCAAGGCTTTTTTATAAGATCCAGAGCAGGCTATTAGCATTTAGCTGCCACAAAATTGCTTGCTTAGGCAAGTTAATAACATTTCATGAAAAGCTATTTGCCGTTATAAGGCCATTCAACAAAAGTCTTATAGCAGTTAGCTGTGTAATGTGCGCCAAAATTACTTTTATAAGGCCTTTTAATGTTACTATAGCAGTCAGAAAATAGCTTGTTTAGAACCTTATACAAGTTAAATTATTAGTTGGGAAGCTAAAGTTAATTTTCTATTAGATAGTCAATCATTCTGAACACGGCAAAGAAGAAAGAAAAACACACAAAATTAACAACAAATAGCACTTCGGGTCATTAAATCTAATTGTAGCTTGCTTGTTTGAAAAAAATTAAACTAAATAAAAATTGTTCTAGGGTTGAAACCGAAAAAAATACAAATAAAAAAAAAACTATAATTATTTTTTTTTTTGACTTTTAATGAAAAAGCTATTAACTTACCACACAAAGGTGCTTAGTATTGCTCATTTGCCTTAAAAATTATATTATATACCAACAAATGCATTATATCCTTAATTAAATAGAATTTTAATGTCTTTTTTATGTATTTTAATTAAAAAATAAAACTTATTTTATGTCCAAAGGCAAAACTTACAAGTCAGATTCCTCTTTGTGTGTGTGTGTGCAACTATTTAAAAAAAGACTGTTTTACACTAAAGGACTAATTCTTCATAGATAACTCGAACATTAATCTAATTTTGCATATAATTAGTCGTATAAAAGCACTTAAAATTAATTTAAAAAAAAAAGTATTATGAATGGCCAAATCTATTGTACTATTTATTTATTCTTAATCTTTTTTTGTTTGAATAGAATTTAATTCATCAGATTTAAAAAAAAATAAATAAAATTTAAATTAAAACCGATCAAGACTTTTACCATAAGTTTAACAAAACCCATCAAAGAGGACATTTTCGTGACAAATTAAATTTATACAATAATGTTTCTTAAAACTTTTTATGCAAACGAAATATACCAAAACCTTTTTTTTAAATTACTATAAATAAACTTACTTATACTTAGATATATATTTTATTAATATTTTAAGTCTATGTTTATATATTTTATATACAAATATATTAATTTTTTTTGCTCAAATGTAACTTGTTAATGCGCACATATTTCGATTTAGATAAAAATATATTTTTTGTAAAAATTAAATTTGATTCTCAAAAAAAAAAAATAAAACTTTTTGTACACATTTTCTATGAAAAAAAATGTTAAGTCTCTTCTAAATTTTATAAATTTTTGGCATACATTTTTGTATTCTTATCAAAATTGATTGTTTCAATTATGTTTTGAGATATTATTAGTTTTAGTTATATTTTTTAATTAATATTAAGCCACATAATATTATTATATACATATTTTTGTTTGTTTAAAAAATCAATCAACATATCCACTATAATTTTATTGTTTAAAAAAAATATTTAGTTTTTGTAATAAGAAAAAAAAATATCAATACATTTTTTTTTAATTTGAATATTTAATATTATTATTGAAACATACATAATTATCAATTTTAATCATATCATAAACATATATATTTATACCAACACTCATATTGAAGATCAGCAATAAAAATAATGTGTCAATATGTAAAATTCAAAAACATTTTTATTTAAAATCGCTCTGGGGAGTATGACTACAGTCTAAGTCTACAGATCGTGCCATTTTTTGTTGTTGGTATTTGGTAGGTTATAAATGAAACTATCTTAACTTAAATTGTTTAATGTTCATGTTTCTCACAGTTAGATTGTTTTTCACTTGAAGGAAGGTAATAATAAAATTTCACTAAACGGTGGAATATGGTCAGGAAAGTCGATGGACAGAGGCCAGTTATAACTATTATCGATGGTAGGCAAAATTTTAAAATCTCTTAACATGCAAAAACAACTTGTGTTTTTAAAGTAATGAGCATTTTTTAAAGTTACTAAAAATACTCAACAAAGTAAGCATTAAAATCGGTCTACAAAAATAAAGGCAACAACAAAATTTGAAGAAGAACAAAACTTTGATTTTACTGATTTTTGTTTGTTTTGGTAATTATTATAAATATAGGTAGCAATTCAACAGATAATTTAATAGTGAGTATGACCCCAGTTTTTGAAAATAATTCAAAAATCCAAACTGGTACTGAGACATATAAAAATGTTATATAATTCAGCGATAATTCCGTCCAAAAAGAAATGTATTTTCTTTTACCATTTCGATGTTCCTCTGTTGTAAAAAAAATATATAAACTAATAAATAGGTTCTGAAAGCACAACAATGGCGACGAGCGCCAAATAAAATTGTCAATATTTTTGTTTTTTTTTTCTGCAATATGGTGCCCCTGAATTTCACTTGCGCAAAGTTGGTAGCAATGGAACAGCAACAGCAAATTTAGGACTTTGTTCTAACGACGCTGTTGACGTTGCTGGTGCTGGTCTATTCTAACTTGAGCAATTGATGGCTAAAACACAATCAAGCTTTAGCTTAGGCTTCGTCACGTTACATTTCACACGCTTTGTGTCCGTTTTGAATGTCATTTTCCAAATTTCGGTTTTTGTTTTTGCTTTTTTCTGTTAAAGCGAGCAAAACTTCAACCAGTTTCTACTTGAGCTTTACGTTTGAGTCACGTTACCTTATGTTGTACACGAACCAAACGTAACGTCAAAGCCAAAGCGACATTGTGATAAGATGTATTGATTTCCTATGGTTGAACTTGTAAACGTCAGGCGAAACCGATCCATGAAATACATTGGTTCTAAAATAATGGCGGCCGCTGTTGCAGGTTCAATCTGTTTGGCGCATAAGGATTTCCTTATTTTGGTATTGTCTCCCGTCTTCGTATACTTTTACGGATAAGCTATCATTTTCGAAAATGTTTAAGTAAGGTGAATTCATCACTTCCACTTGTTGGTTTTCAATATACGTAGACGTACGACTTTGCAATGTGAGCAGTATGAATTAGTGTTGTTCTGCGCACGTCGAAACTCGAAAGAAGTCCTTCAGCTTAAAGAGATCTGATCTCAACACTTTTTGCGTCATTTTTTGCTTTGCCCATTCAGCTCCATACCATTATTCCTCTCTCCCGGCTATGATGGTGCGTAAGAAATCTTTCCTCACTGCGTCTTCAAAATAATAGGTGACCACACCCCATTCCAGACCATTATTCCTCTCTCCCGGCAATGATGGCGCGTTAGAAATCTTTTCTCATTGCATCTTCAAAATATAGAAGTTGTATTTGCTTTTGGGTATTCTCAAATGCGAATGGGCAAAAATGATCATTCCAATTTACTGCCTCTCAATTTTTCCAGTCTGCCTCTCAATTTTTCTTTTGTCATTTCCAATTTTCCAAACACTTGACAGCTGTTTCTCGTTGTTTACAATTGTTTGTATCGTTTGTAGAGAGTTAAATGTTTATGTTTGAAATTTGTTCATTTTATAATAAAAAGAAATTAAATGGATTCAATAAGTGTGTTTTTAATGCCGAAAATGAAATAGAAAGGGAAAAAAATGTAACATTTTAAATACATTGCTAAGGCTCTAAGTAAAACAAAACACTACACTTCATGAAGAAGAAAGAAAACATTCACCCAAACAATTATAAATTCTATTAAAAAGGCAAAATTAAAAATACAAAATTGTAAGTTACACTTCAGTATTCTCAGTTTTATTAATCATTTACAATTTTTAAAGATCCACAAGTAATCCGCCAGCAATCCGTTACCTAAATACCTATCGCTTTCAATTTCAATAGAAAAATGACACTGGAAAGTGCGTTCGCTTTACTTTTGATCGAATGAAAAACGAATCGTTTTTGGGAATACGAAAACATCAATGCGCCTTCCAAAAAGATCCGCCGCGGATTCGGGATGAACCCCCCTCGGTCACCACTCATCGTTGATGCATCTTACTTTACTTTGCGCACTATTAAACTCACGACAATCCAACACCTACTGGGATAAGTATGTCTAATCTGATATTGATGAAACAAACACGATTTTCAATGAAACCTCATAATATGCCATCTAAGAAATTAAAGTTTAAATTAAAATACATACACTTTACAATAAAAAGTCTTGTGTATTATGAATAACTTTCCATATCATAAAATACGAAATATTCAATATTTACAAGTCAACTTTTACTTCGTTTCAGATATTGTCTTTTTAATCGAGATCAAAGACGAAGAACAAGAATATTTTAAAATAATTGCAATTGAAAAGACAAAACCTATTGACGAATTCGGGGAAGAGATAGAGCAATTTAATGAAAACAACGAAGTATTGCAACCGATTAGAGCGAAATTAAATAAACCAACACAAAAAATCGACGTCAATAAAACCAGGAAGATGGCGGATTTATTAAAACGCGCCCTTCTTCATATTCCACCATTACACGTTTCGTGTCGGCTAAAAAAAAGAGAGATACAATGGATAGAAGAAGAAAACTAAAAATCATAAAAACGTTTTGAATTTCTCTTTTTTCCCAGATTTTGTTTGTTATAAAGTTAACATTTTTAAATAAAAAAAAAGGAAAATTAAGTCAGATGTTTTTAGTGTAAACGTCTTTAACTCTCGTTTTTAATGATGTTACCCAGCTTTTTGAAAAAAAATTATTAGCTTGCATTGACAGCAAGAAATTATGTACGGCTCCTTGTTCCTGTTTTTAGATCGTAAAACGTAAATATTCTTTTGGATCAGTAAGTTTTTCGTACCCATATAAGTCCTATGTTGATCTGATGGTATTTTTCATCACAAAGTATTAGATGACGAACCCAAATTCCGCTGGACGGTTCGAAATTGGAGAATTTTCTACCCAGGTATCCGTTCAGCTCAACAAATCAGACAGATCTTTCCTTGGAACCATGGCGTTCAATTGACCTTATTTCGAAGTAAGTATCACAGTAAGTAAGTTTTTCGTTTAAGCTAAACGATTTCCCTCCAACCTTTAAGTTTTCGTTTCACGTCAGACTTTGACTTTTGCGGTATACAAAACCTTGTGTACATGATTCCTTTTTTCGGTTGTTTCTTCATTATTTTTTTTGACAATTGGGTAAGGGGTGCAGAAAAGTAGGGGGAATAAAGTAAGGAATGGAAGAATGAAAATTTTAAGATTTTTTGTGGTTGAGCTTTGACGTTTCTCGTTTGAGAAAGAAAATGCTATGCACGGACTAAAAATGAGAACTTTCAAAATTGAAAAAAATTCCCAATCATGTTTTTTAGTGGTAATGGATGGTTTTCAATAGCTTGTTTTTAGAATTTCGCAAATTTTTTTTAGAATAAAACAGCACAGTATTGGATATATTCGGGGTAATCCAAATCAGTGTATACACCAACGTACGTGCCTGTCCAAAACAAGAATGAAGAAACCACCGAAAAAAGGAATCATGTGCACAAGGTCCAAGTTTTCGCAGCTGTCATTTCATACGGTGGCGGTGGCCAGAATTGAAGTAAAAATAAGAATGAAATTGTTGCTAAAAAATCACTCACTCCTCTAAATGGTAATGCTGCTTAACTAACACAAAGCTCAAACCTCAAATAGTTTATTTAATTGGAATTTTTATCTTTCACTGTGAAATCGAAAGAGTAAACTCTCGTTCAGGTTTTGTAAAACTTGACTTTTACTATGAAACTGGTCAAACGTTGGTGTCAGCCCGTACTAATAAAAAAAATTGCAAATATTCACTCAAAAAAAAAAAAATAATAACAAATAAAGGTGGTTGCAACATCACAAAATACCAAAATGACATTTTGAATGTGTCATAACTGTGCATAGGTATTTCTGTGTTTCATGTGTCAAAATACTGTGTGTGCTTGTCAGTCAATCACCAACACAACGATAAAATGATGAAACAAGTCTTATTCAAAATTGCCATTCTTTGAAATTTTTAATGAAACTCGCTATTAGTCAAAACATCTTTATTAGCTCTTTGACTAAATGTTAACCAAAACAAAAGCACAGTCACAATAAGTGGTCCGTTCTCCATTGACTGACTGAATGTAACCTGCTAATACGTGCTATTAACATGCATCACACAATGCGAGCGTTAGTATAAAATTTATGACGGCTATGCCTTTAATATGTATCCAAAGTTGTCCAAAATGGCAACTATTTCAGAACTGTAAAGAAATTATGAACATTTAGCGGAACCCGGGGCACGTTGCTACGCCCATGTAAAAATATGTATTTAATGTGAAATTCGAAATTATATTTTTTATCTCAATGCTAGCAGCACCAAACCTTCATAGGAACAATCCCTGGGACAAAACTTTGTTTACCTTGAGAATTTCAAAAAAGTCCGTTGTGCGGTTTAAGAGTCCATACTGGACATATATACATCCATTTTTATATGTGGTGTTCAGTTACGGTTGGAGTCGATAAGTTGCGCTATTGTCAGGATCGAGCAAATGTATGTTATACCCGAGCAACACCGGGTGGGCCAGCCAAATTTTCACAGGAACCATCCCTGGACTAAGTTATATTTACCCTGAAATAAAAAATCCGTAGGGCGGTTTTTAATTTAAAAAAAAAGTTGTTAAATAAAAACCGTTCCTACGATTTTGAAAAAAATCACATTCTTAAAGAAATAAAATGGCGTTTAAATTTTTCCGCTGAAAACAATTTAACGTACTTTTTTAAACAATCAAAATTCGGAAAAATCGAATAAAAACTTTAAAGTTCCCTTAATATTTTCCAGATTTTTTTCGACCGCACATAAGAGCAGGTACCTACATGCGATCCAGTCGTGCAATTTATTTTTTTCACATTTTTAATCAACGAGAATCAAATTATGTACATACATACATAAGTGAACCTGTAAAAAGCTTTTCACTTCACAACTTTTGTTTTCGTTTACGTGTTGGGCCCAAAATAGGCAGGCTATCAAATTTTAAAGAGTGGGGATGAAATTCTCTCACAGAGAGAAAAACCGTGAAAAAGTTACCGAATTTTTCAGTTTTTTGCAGTGATTTTAATGAGTAAAATTTTTAAAATTAATAAAATATGTGGAATATATTGAAAATGTTGAAATTTGTATCGTTTTTGTGGTTAAGAAAATGAATCCCTCGAAGATTACGATGAAGAGAAAGATGATGTCTTTTCCTGGCAGGAGGAAACTCTTAGTACATAAACTCTTGTACATAAATTCCTTCATTTTTATAAAAAGAGTTTACTACAATTTTTTAAATTAAAATTTCATTATTTGATGACATGTCGGAAAAATATTGCTCTTTCGAAATCTTTTGGCAAGTTTTGCAATTTAATTGTTTTTGTTTTTACATAATTGTCAAATATGACTTCTGACAGAACTTACATTTGTGCCCGAATAAATTTCTTGGGCTTAAATGGGCAGGAAGGGATGTTTTATTCTCTCCTGAGCTCTCTCTTCGTTCAAAACTATCTAATTTGTGTGTTATCGAACAGGATTTGTCTAAAAATAGTTCCAATTTTTGGAAATTCATTGTGTTCAGAAGTAAACGAACATAATTAAATTAACCTCACAGATAGAGAATCGACAACCACAGCATACGGTGAACAAAGCATTTGCCAAATTCAAATCCCAAGTTATCGCCAAATTTCTGGTATAATTTCGTATCCCAGAGCGAATTCGAAATAAGCTGACTACTAAGTCCGTTAGATGAAGGTTTGCATGTTTATAACGTTTTGACAGAAATTATTACCTATTTGGTAGAGTGCACAAATCTAGCAGATACTATTGAATCAGAAAGATATGCATCCCCGAACCCGAACCTTAATTCAAATAATAACGAAATTAATTTGAACTGTACGTAACCGTTACGAAAATGGAACATCTAATATCGTTTTTTTTTGTCGTCCAGAACAGTCCAGAAGCATTGCGAATGCTTCTGAAATTGTTAGATTGGCACTCAATGACAGTTCTTGTTCTGAAAAGAACAGAAAATCGATTCTGTTTTCGTAGTCGGAATCAAAACCAGAATCACGCACACATAGACACAATTTAAAATTCAAAATCGTGTAACGACAGTTTTTTATAACAAAATTAAACACAAAATCTACGAAAGAGAGAAAATAAAGTGAAAGAGAATATAATTGAAATAGAAATAAATATTATAATTTCTCCTTTTTCATTGCAAATGAAATGCAATCCTGCAAAATTGTATCCGCCATGTTTACAAGTAAATGAAATTAAAAAAAAAATATTTGAATCGCATTTGACGTTTTACAAATACAATAAAACCCAAACTTCAGAATTAAATAAAAATGCCCCAATATGGGCAATGTTCAAACACGGAATTTAGCTTCTTGTGGCTCAAATTCACTGACCGCAAGCATGTCATTCATTATTGTTTTATTTATAGGAGTCCAACTAAAAAAAAAACAGTCATTCGACTAAAGATAATAAAAAACTTTTCATCTTCTTCGGTTCCAACGCTCATCGCTAGTGAAAAATCTATTGTCTACTCTTCAGAGAAGGCAAACTTGCTCGCAGCTCATTTTGCTGTTAGCCCTACCCTTCCTCACAGCAACGTTACCCCTCCTGTACTTGAGAACCGGTGATCTGATAGTTTGGCATGAAGCTCTCTTACCGAAAATGCGTGCTTTTGGGATCGATGATACTCTTGTTCGTTGGATTAGAAGCTATCTTCTGGACCGTTCAACACAAGTTGTATTGGATGGATTCAAGTCTGATTCCCACAAAATAAATGCTGGTGTGCCCCAGGGCTCTGTTCTGTCTCCGACTCTTTTCCTCATTTTTATAAATGATCTTCTGTCTGTTACTTCTAATCCACTTAACTGTTTTGCTGACGACTCTACCCTCAGCTTTTCATATTCGTTCGATAATTCACGTCCTTCGCCTTCGGACGTACAATTGCAACGGTGCCGTATGTCAAGCTCATTAAACTCCGATTTATACAGCGTTGTCAAATGGGTTAATAGGAATCGTGTGGAGTTTAATGCTTCGAAAACTCAATGCTGTCTTCTGTCGTTAAAGCTAAACATTTCCCCAATGCCATTGTCCATGAATGGCACTTACATCGAAGAAACCGAAAAGCTCTCAGTACTCGGTATGTGTGTCAACGACGACCTCCATTGGAACGACCATATATTTGAGATCGCTAAGAATGCTGCAAAGTGCTTTGGTTTTCTGTATCGGTGTAAGAAGTATTTTTCCCCATCTGATCTGGCTACAATTTATAAAGCGTTTATACGCCCTAAACTCGAGTATAACTCCCACCTTTGGGCTGTTGCTTCGCAAAATCGCTTCACCTGCTTGATAGAATACAAAATCGAGCGTTAAGATTGATAGGTAATAGAACTGCCGCTGAAACAATTGCCCCACTCGAACACCGACGCAATGTTTCATGTCTTTCCTTATTTTATCGTTTCTTTCATAAAAAATGTTCACTCGAAGTAGCCAGATGCATTCCTCCCCTTAAAAGCCTCTCCCGCAATACCCGTCTCGCAAGGAAATATAGAGAGATTCTTTTTTTAGCCGAACAACACGAATTTGAAATAGTTTAGTGCTTACCCGGCGGGATTTTCCCTTGCCATTTTGATCGACAAGCATTCAAAACCAATGTTAATTGACACCTCCTAGCTCTCCCCTCCCTATCTTCCTAATGCCCGCGCAGTGTGTTCTACATTAAAAGGGAAACATATAGTCCCTTGTGCGCGCGTAAATTATAAAACAAAAAAACACGGAGTTCCGGAAATCGAAAAGCGTACAATCATTGACATGTACAAGCAAGTTAAAGAAAAAAAGGAAAATGCCCCGCCTGAGTCACTATGGAATTCCCAATCAAAGTTGGTGTGCGCCAGGGAAGCCTCTTGAGCCCTTTCCCCTTTATTACAATCGGCAACTTTCCGTTAGAAGGTAAGGCATCGGACACGAAAGAGAATTTATTCTTTGCTGACGATAAAGCCATCATAATATATGTCAAGATTTAAAAACCTGCGAGCACTTGATGTATAGTTGAATGTTCTAGAGGCAAATGGATCAATACTTCGATTCAACTTTCAGGTTTTGTTTGAAACTACAGGAACTGACCTTGCTGCCAAGTTTCACACATAAAATCTTAAAGACAGACAATCTTGAGTTTAAATTAGATTCTTTATTACAAATAATGGAATTTACACTGTTTTTACGAGGTCTGTATCTGAGTCTAGTGTTGAGCTTAATAAATCCTCGCGTGTGTCGTCTGTTTGCGATCATAACAACAACAAAGCTGAGCAAAGTTTGTACTATGATGTCCAGAATGTTATATTTTATGCTATGATTCAACTAGCAAGTGCTATAGAGTTTATTAGTATTAGTTTAAATAAAACAAAAAGAAACAAACACAAGTGCCGTTAATCAACAAAAAAATATAAAAACTCCTAGAAAAATCTACTAAACTTTAGAAATAAATGGAACTGAAGTCGCATCAGGCACGAAATCAATCAGATTAAAGCTACAGATACATTTTTTGGATTATTTCAGAGTATAAACTGTGTGCAAGAGATTTCTTGGGATGCAGTTGAGAGCTGATTGGTCCACATCAGTAGGAGCATCCGATAGCGACGCTGAGAAAGTCTTCGAAGCCGATTGTTATCTGTCCTTGTTGTTGAGTGTCTCGGACTCTGAAAGCTTCAGTGAATCGCTGTATCTGCACGCACAGGACAATGAATTGATCGACGGAAATTTCTTTCTGCGCTCCAGGGTCGCTCTTCTTCATCAAGAAAGTGATGAATTCTTCCGAGAAACGGAATCCCATTTGGGTGAAGGCTAAAGACAAGATCTTAGAATATATGATTTGTTGAATTATAGACAGAATGGTCATACCTTGAGACAGTTCATCTCGTTCTATGTGACCAGATTGGTCACGATCGTAGGTCTTGAAGACCTGCAGCCACTGATTGATGTAGTTGTAGAGCTTTTCGAATTCGTACATATCGATTGTACCGCTTGCGTCTTTGTCAAACATACCTGTGCAATGAAAAGCAAAATAAATTGAAAAAGAAACTGTAAATAAATTGAGTCATCATCTGCCACACTTACTTATCATTAGTTTACAAGCATTGTCAGAGAAATTCTGGCCTTTGCCGTTCACCAGAGCGGCTTTGAGTTCTTCGGCGTTGATTTTTCCAGAGCGATCTCGGTCAACCATGGCAAACCAACGTTGAGCTTCGGGTGGCATTCCTGCGTTTTGAGGTGGAAATGCTCCGGGTGGAGCAGCATAACCTCCGGGCTGGCCGTAGCCCTGTGGTGGTTGTTGGGGATTGTAGCCACCATAGCCTCCTGGATAACCTCCCTGTGGTTGTTTTTTTGTTAAATTTATAATTAGAAGTTATACTTTGTTGAAGAAGAATTATTTTTACATACTTGATACGCCATTTAGTGTGAAATAAATTAAATTTTCGGAGAAATGAAATTGTAAGCAAATTTTTCTTAAAATGGGTGTTTTTGACAGGAACGACAGAAAAAATTTGTGACAGTAGTATGACAGTCACGAGACAGGGTGACGATGAAAGTTAATACTATTGTGAATGAATATGATTTTAATAGACTAAGGGAGACTTGTGGAGCACATTTTAAGACTTCGATAATATATAATTTTTCCAACTGATTTTTATTTAGTATCACAATACACAATCAAAAAAACTGAATGAATTTATTTTAAGGATATCCAGATTGAAAAGAAAGCAAAACTAATCAAATTTTATTATAAGTGAAGTGAATTCGCAAGACTGGAATAAAATACATTTCGAACTTTAGAAAATTAAAAGGTTAAACAAAACGAACTAAATTCATACCGTGCCAATAGCACAGAGGAATTATTACATTATGTTACGTTCTTGAGGACTATAAAGTTAAATGTATCATTAATGTGTATTCTGCATCTTTTTACTTCACAAACGTCAAAACAGAACTGGCATTTGCCACTATTTGCAAAAATTTATAGCGTCTTCCAATAGGGAGTTTACTTCCACCCAACTTTTTTTCTATAATTAATGCGCGCACTATTTGTTTCCCCTTTTAATGTAGAACACACTACACAGGCATTAGGAAAATAGGGAGGGGAGATATAGGAGGTGTCGATTAACATTGGTTTTGAATGTTTGCAGATCAAAATGAGCGAGTTTCATTCAAATTTTAAAGATTTGGTCGTCAAATTCTTTTCCAGGAAACTTGTTTCATTATTTAATCGTAGAATTGATGAAGAACTGACAAGCACTCACAGTTTTTTACACATGGCACACAGAAATACACGGTATGTTCTTTTGATGCATTCAGTGTGATGTTTGTGACGTCACAAAACACCCAAATATCTTGTCATTTTTTCTTTATTAAATATTTAATAACAAAAGGTATCTCATTTCACGTTTGACAGAAAGACTATACATTTATGTTTGTATTCAGATCAAATCTTCCATCATGTCAGAGACCAAAACTTTCGCCAGAGTTGACAACATTAAAAAAGATAAAAAAATTGACAGAAAGAGCAAGTCTTTTATTGAATGACACTCGCAATATTGCACTATTTAATGAGTTCAGTTAACCTTCAATTCTGTCAAGACAAAGCAACCTTAAAATCTATTTCCAGGCTTTAAATATATGACAAGCTATTAATTTATTAAACTAAGTTAATTACTAACTCGTAATCAACATAACACTTCTGTACTAAGTACTCTTTTATCAATGTGGTTCCATCTTTAATCTTTCTTTTAAAGTTTTGATTCTATTGTGAACTAGCAAAAATCAAAAAACCTCAGAAATGTCATCACCATTTTTGCACATTACATTTTTTCCGTTAACAAACACAGGTGTGAGCTTTCGACGGCAACAAAACAAAAGTAACCGCATCCCAGGATACCAGACAATTGGAACAACAAAAAAGCCGCAAATCTAATCGCAATCTAAAAAATGAGTTTCGTAAATCAACAAATCTTTGCAAACTATCAAGAATACATAGATAGCGAACAAGAATTGCGCGAAGTAAGAATGAAATATGAACAAAATCTTGGTTTAACTGTTTTCATTTACAGAAAATCCGAGCAGTGGTCCGTCAAATCGAACAACATGCCAAAGAAGCAACCATTCGGCTGCAAATTATCCATTCCGACATTGAAAAGAGTAAGTTTTGAGATTGGCCATCAAAAATATGCTAATAGAAGGTTTTCAGTTGGCGAAGCATGTCTTTTGGCGCGGAAACTGTTTGAAAGTTGTGCTGTAGGTTATAAATCCTTGGCCGAGCTGATTCCTGCTGCCCAATATCACAGGTTTGAATGATTTTTGCTTCCCGTTAGAAACCAAATGAATTCTCTTCTTCCATTAAGGTATTCGGACCATTGGACCTTTATAACACAACGCATTGTGTTCCTAATTGCCCTGACTGTTTACCTGGAAGTCGGAACTCTGGTTACCCGTGAGACTGTTGCTGAAATTCTAGGCTGTAAGCTAACTGTAACCAATGTGTACTTAATTTTAATCAACCGAGAATATTCTTGTTCACAGTGAAGACTGTCCAATCTGAGGGGTTCCACTTGGAAATCGAAGACTATCTTATGGGCATTCTCTTGATGGCATCCGAGTTGTCGCGTTTCGCAACGAATTCCGTCACATTGCGTGACTACGAAAGACCTCTGCATATCTCCAGATTCATTGCTGATCTCAACTCTGGATTCCGTCTGTTGAATCTCAAGAACGATGGCTTGCGGAAACGCTTCGATGCACTTAAGTATGATGTGAAAAAAATCGAAGAAGTCGTTTATGATATAAGCATTCGAGGACTGCGTAATCCACAGCCGGAAAGTGCTGGCAATGGAGAGTAATTTTGGAAAAAATATCCTTTTTTCAAGTTTTGTTCTTTTCAACAACACTGTCTTTGCATTTTGAACCCACAAACCTAATAAAATGACTTAAGTTTTTAAATTAACGGAGTGCTTTACTAACTGCAATATTTGAGTTTCTGAAGAGCTGAATATGGTTCCGAAACGGGACAATCTACATCAATCACACTGGCGATGGAGGAAGTCGCATGTGCGATGCTGGATTATTGGGATGATTATTGGGTCTTATAGAAGGGCACATAGTTGCGAGAGAGGGCTTTGCTATTCCTTTTAGCCCGAAGAAGCAGCAATTGGCAAGAGTTACTCTTCGTTTGATCTGAGCGCTGATGATGATATCTGAGTTGAAAGCGCTGCCCAGGTAGACACAGCCCCTATCTACCTCAAAGTGTCGTCTCTTCTTGATGGCAGCATATACTTGGTTATGCCCTCATTGACCGCTTGCTTGTCTATACTCGCAAAAGCAATACACAGCGTATTCTTCCATAGCGTTGGCGTATGCGAGTAATTGGATGGACTTTTGAAAGATCGTGCCTCTGGTCCTGTTCTTAAACCACATTCATATAAATGATCAATTTGTTGACGAATGACTTTAGGTGCTCACAAACTTCAACAGAAACGATCTTATAGCTTGAGGATGGATACCCCGGTAGTTGACACAGTTCAGTCTTCTTTCTTTAGGATCGGACAAATAATGCTGAGATTCCATTCATGGGATGGGGCATGCTTTCTTCTAGCCCCATGTCTTGCGTATGTGTTGGTGCATATATTTCTAACCAAGTCATTGCAGCTCTGAAGAGCTCGAGAGGCGACCGGCTCCGGTGGTTTTATTGGCCTTTAGCTTAGATATAGCTATAGCTAGCTTTACTTCGTCCAGTGCGGAATTTGTTGTTCTAATTTGCCCTTTCTGCCTGACAAAAAACTGTCATTACAGGCCTTATAAGAGAGCTTAATTCTTGCAAATGGTGACTGTTGGTGGTTATACTTGTATATTCCCTGAATATACCTTCTAAAATTAAAAACTGAACCACTGACTTATCTATGGCCTACACACCAATAGCTGTTTCAAACAACCCTCATCTTGTGTATTGAAAAAAGTCACATTATTTTCGAGTTACAACTTCTACGTTAATGCAAATCATGGCGGATTTTTCTTTGGATTTTGCTTAAAAGCTTTCAGAATTGGTGCTTTTTTCATAGCTTAAAGGGATTTCACTGCCATCAGAGTCAGAGGTGAACGTCTTCACCTATCAACCGCGTATTGTTAATTTTTGTTTAAAAGATTATAGTTAGCTACAGATTTTTAAAGCGGCCGGAGATGACCTGGTGGAGTGCATACACCAACTCATCTCTAAAGTTTGGTCAGAAGAAAGTATGCCTGATGAATGGAACCTCAGCATCGTTTGCCCGATCCACAAGAAAGGAGACCCTCTAAACTGCGCCAACTATAGAGGAATAAGTCTCCTGAATATCGCCTACAAGATCCTCTTTGCCGTACTATGTGAACGCCTGAAACCTTTCGTCAGCAACCTGATTGGCCCCTATCAGTGTGGTTTCAGACCAGGAAAGTCCACAATGGATCAAATGTTCACTCTACGGCAGATCCTGGAAACCACCCAAGAATTCCAAATCGATACCCACCACCTCTTTATCGATTTTAAGGCCGCGTACGATAGCATTTATAGAGACGAGCTATACAGAGCCATGTCAGGTTTTGGCATTCCCACCAAACTCGTCCGACTGTGCAGGATGACGATGGAGAACTCTCGCTGCTCCGTCAAGGTTGGTTCTGACCTCACAGAAGCTTTTGACTTCAAAAAAGGATTCCGACAAGGTGATGCGCTGTCGTGCGATTTCTTCAACTGAATACTTGATAAAATTATAAGAAACTCGCAAGTCAATTGTAGTGGGACAATTTTTTTCAAGTCTGTGCAATTGCTAGCATACGCTGACGACACAGACATCATTGGCAGAACTCGGCGAGCTGTCACTGGAACGTTTGCTAACATTTAAGCTGAAGCGGCTAAGATGGGACTAGCGTCAATGAGGCCAAAACGAAGTACCTGCTGTCCACAAAAAGGGACACACAACACCGGCGGATTGGACAAAACATCACAATAGACAAATACAACTTTGAGATAGTTAGGGACTTTGTGTACCTCGGATCCGCTATAACATCTGGCAACAACATCTTGTCAGAAATAAAGCGAAGAATTACTCTTGCCAATCGCTGTTTCTATGGACTAGGAAGGCAATTGAGTAGCAAAGCCCTCTCTCGAAAGACAAAGGAGACTCTGTATCAGACCCTAATCATCCCAGTCCTGCTCTATGGCGCCGAGGCAAGGCCTCTATCTAAAGCGGATAAAGATATCCTTAGTCGTTTCGAGCGTAAGATTCTTCGAAAGATTTTTGGCCCTATCTGCGTTAACGGGCTTTGGAGGAGAAGGTTCAACCAAGAACTATACGAGCTGTACAGCGACATTGACCTGGTCAAAAAAATACGCATATCACGTTTAAGATGGCTAGGTCATGTAGAGCGAATGGACAACAATGCTCCGGCTCGCAGGATCTTTGATTCCATCCCAGAGGGTAGACGCAGTCAAGGAAGACCTCGCCTTAGGTGGCGCGCTCAAGTGGAGGACGACCTCAACCAACTTGGAGTGCAAAACTGGAGGCAGCTAGCCAAAGACCGAGCTGGCTGGAGAGGCATGTTGGTTGAGGCCTATGCTCGTCCCGAACTGTAGCGCCAACTAAGTAAGTAGTAAGTTAGCTACAGATGGGCTTTGCAAATTTTTGTGTCTTCTGTCTGATTTTGGTTTTTGTAGCCCAAGTTAGCCAGAAAGCTGAACATTAGGAACAGCATTATAATGAAAGAATGAAAAGTCCCCATCGATCCGATGTTAGCAAAAAATTTTATGCAAGGTCAAAGATTACAAAAATAGTTTCTTTGGATATTTTAGCAAACGATTAGTTTAATGATAAAAGTAGCTGAGACAAAAATTTAGATCATGCAATCTCTATATATGTATGTACATATATAAAAAATCGACTCCTAAACCGGCCAATGGATTTTTATGAAATTTTCTGGGTAAATACAGTTTAGGCCAGGGATGGTTTCTGTGAAGCTTTGGCTGACCCACCCGGCGTTGCTCGGGTATAACATACATTTGTTCGATCCCAACAATAGCACACCTTATCGGTTCCAATCGTAATTAAACACCATTATATAACAATCGATGTATGTATGTATGTATGTCCAGTATGGACTCCTAAACCGCCCAACGGATTTTAATGCGATTTTCAGAGGGATGAATCCTGTGAAGGTTTGGTGCCGCTAGCATTTAATTTCACATTTCACATTAAAAACATGTTTTTTCGCCGGGTACCACTAGTTATCTATAAAAACGGCCTTCATACTTTTCGCAGTAGGCTACTCCACGAGCTAGTCCAGTAAATAAACAGGTTTTAACCTATCAAAAGTCGGTTTAGTTTAGTTTATTTATTGCAAGTAAATACTAACGTTGTAAGATGGAGATCTTATAAGCTGGCGATAGCAAATGTAATAACATACACAATTTCAAAAAGAAGAATAAAAAAAAATTAAATTAGAGTTTAACATTAATACTAAGTTAAGAAATCATAACAAAATTAAAAAAAGAGTAAATTATTGAGGAAGCATTATACAGAGAAGAAATAAAGGTATAGATAGTAATAGATAAAGTGAAAAGGAGAGACAAAAAATAAAAGAAGATACTTTATGGAGAGCATAAAAAAAGGATTAATAAATTAATAGATAAGTAAGTTAGTTGCTTAGGTTAGGCACTACGGAGATAAAGTTTAAGCTTATTTTTCAGTTGTTATATGCTGTTTGACCCACGTACATATTTGAGTTGAGAGTGAATTCCAAGAACGTACAACAGTGATGAAAAACTGTCTCTCTGATGTGAGACAAGAGAACGAACTTAGGAAGTATCATTGTTTTTGTCCTGTTTGATGCTGCAAATTGAAGAATTTCGTGAATGGTGAACAGTGTTTTTAGCGAACGAAACATTATAAAAGTATCGAGGGACATGTGTAGAAGGTTCTCAGCTAAATGCGATACATGGTCATATTTTCTCAGTCCATAAATATAACGGATAGTGTTGTTGAAAGCTACTTGTTCGGTCAATATCCCATTGACCTAGAAATGGGAATGCCAATTCAACCTACATAACCATACGGCAAGAACATTCCACGCTTTTCGCTGACGTTGCACATTGGGTGGCGACGGCAAGCCGATACATCACATTCCACCCAATTTAATAGCACCACAGACGGTTGCTATTTGTTTGGATACTTCAATCGTCATCGTCACCCACTCATGGTAATGGTCTGGTTTATGGCTATATGATACCTCGCGTCGCCAATGGATTATTCGATCGTCTGTATTTATGTTGGATAAATACTGCATCGAAGGCGACCACTGCTATCAGTCAACGAGAAAGGAAAATGAGCCCTCAACGGATTTTAATTGCTATCGCTGGTGTCGGTACTATCTGCATGGTGCTTCGTTGGATATCAAAGGCTTGGGCCTGGTATCAACTGTTGGATTCGTTCCATCTATGGGACCTGTGATCGTGGGACGATGCTGATACAGCACTTTACAGCCGTGGAGTGCTTCTTGGAACTAAAGCAACGCTACTTGGACTTGGGCATGGCTTCTGTTGGAGAAGCCAGTGAGTTAGTTAGTCTTTGACAAGCAATCGGTTCGGCGGATTCCTTGTTTTCTTGGTTAAAACTTAGGTTAAAACTTAACTTAATAAAGATATTGTTTATAGAGTTGTGAACTTTGGGTTTTCATTTACGTGGATTCAGTTCGAATTTTTTATTGCTGTTTCGATTATTGGTCTTGATTTTCTTGGTCTTTGATTTCACAACCTTTCCGCTCACCCCTTGGCATTCGGAAGATAAATACCCGACATTTTGGTGCCTCCTGTGAGGAATTGAATAATTCAGTGAATGTGTTTTTGTGGACATAATTGTCCAGTCGTTTGTTGCGTGTATCTTGTGACACTATCCGCTTTTGGAGCTTTGTTAATTGCACTTAGCGTGCTACTAAATATTGTGAATAGTGAACAATTAAGTATCAATGGCCGATTTAAATCGTAGATCCGCCGCTTGCGCCGCCATCAAGCGGTTGCATGATCGACTTGTTACGGTCGACATGACAGGCTGGGACGAAGTCCAGGTCGAGCAGGAGCAACGTGCTCTTCTTGGTCATTTTGAGCGCTTCATGGACGCGCACTATAATCTCATGGCGGACGTGACCTCCGAGGGAGTCAAGGCTAACGACGAGTTGATGGAAGCTGTGGAGAGCCAGTATAACGAGGCTCAAATCGTTTTGACCAGACGCTTGCGACAGCTACGTGCGCATGGCGCAGATCCAGAACCGGTGACTCTTATGTTGCCGAACGTACCAGAGGGAGCGGCGCCGATCCAACCACAGGACCAAAGTACACCGATCGCGCCAGTGGTACCTCAACCACCACCCCAGAATCCTAGTCCTTCGTGTGTGGACTTGAAATTGGACCCAGTCCAAATACCGAGCTTCGATGGGAAGCTCCAAAACTGGATCGCATTTAGGGAGATTTTCGAAAACCTGGTACACAACAATGCTGACTTACCAGATTACTATAAACTCCAGAAGTTGCGGAGTGCAGTCCT
Organism: Platycheirus rosarum; assembly: GCA_963971375.1. Lineage (NCBI taxonomy): Eukaryota > Metazoa > Arthropoda > Insecta > Diptera > Syrphidae > Platycheirus > Platycheirus rosarum. The sequence goes on along the minus strand of OZ020510.1, from coordinate 16,185,468 downwards.
GCCAGTTCACGTCGGAATGGTAGGGACCTGTTATGACGGTGGATACGTGGAACTCTGGGAAGAGCTCAAGGAGCGATTTGACAATCCCAGGCAGCTGGCCGAGACGCATGTCTCTCGACTTTTGAACCTCAGACCAGAGCCAGACGAGACCGCGAAGGCACTCCTTCGGATCGTGGATGCCGTACAGGAGTCGGTACGGCCATTACGGGTCATGAAATTACCCGTCGCAAGTTGGGATGCGGTGATAGTACCAATCATCGTCTCAAGGCTCCCTAGGGCTACTGAACAAGGATGGCGAATGTTCAGCCCATCGAAGGAAATCCCAACTCTGACTAGCTTGTTGCAGTATTTGACGCAGAGGGCGCATAGCTTGGAGTCACAGATCAAGGTGCCCTCCATCACCAGCCGCAAGGAGACATCTGGACATGGCCCGCAACGTGGTCAACCGATCGCCCGTGCTCATGTGATAGCGGCAGATAACAGCAAGTGCCTGTGCTGTCAAGGTTCACACCGAATCTCACAATGCAAGAAGTTTGGCGAGATGGAATATTTCGACAAACTTAATTTGGCACGGGCCAAGAGTGCTTGTTTCAACTGCCTGAAACCAGGACACAGTGCTCCGCAGTGCCCATCATCAGTTTTATGCCGCCATTGTGGACAGCGACACCATACCCTACTTTGCCGAAGCTCAGGACCTCCTCCTCAACCTCAGAGAAGACCTTCGGGCGAGAAGCAGACAAGACCAGGACCCTCCAACTGGGCCTTCTACCAGGACAGGAGACATGGACCTCCGGACATCTTTGAAGATGAGCAATGACTCGCTCCCACCAGTGCCACCGTACTGCTAGCCACAGCCCTAGTTTACGCAGTCGGTGCATCCGCAGACCAGCAACTTATTCGCGCTCTTTGCGATCCTGGATCGCAGGTAAGTTTTATTACGAATAACTTGGCAAACAAACTCCACCTTTCCAGAACGCGAATGGAAGTCGTTGTACATGGCATAGGCGCTTCGAAACAAGCATCAGCTCAAAGCCAAGTGACGCTGTCACTTAGATCTACCCGATCTTCATTCATGATCACCATCAAGGTCTTGGTCATTCCGACCATTACGTCTATGCTTCCTACAGCTCATGTGGACGTGTCCAGGTGGACACACTTATCTGGCCTACCTCTAGCGGATAAACATTTTGGTACCCCGGGCAGCATCGACATTCTCCTGGGTGCAGACGTCTGGGGCCTACTAGTACAAGGAGAGGTCATACATGGACGACCTGACGAGCCTCACGCTCAACTTACCCGCTTGGGTTGGGTAGTTTTTGGTCCAGCCGCCTTGGAACGGGCTGGACAGCAACTTCAGTCTCTGCATAGCCATGCGACTACCGACGAACCCATCGAACACAACCTGGAAGAATTGGTCAAGAACTTTTGGAAGCTGGAAGAAGTTCCCATGGATGATACACGAGAGGATGAGTGTAGCCGACACTACCTGGAAACTCACACTCGAACACCAGAAGGAAGGTACATGGTACGGATACCTTTCAACCAAGATGCTCCCCGACTAGGAGACTCATACCGCTGCGCTCTCCGGCAGTTCTACAGCCTAGAACGCCGGCTTCAAGGCAACCCTGAACTTCGTGAGAAATACATCGCCTTCATGCGGGAGTATGAAGGGCTTGGCCATATGGAACGGGTTGGTCAACATGGCGACCACCCCAGATGCTATTACATTCCACACCATGCGGTCACTGGCAAATTCCGTGTGGTGTTCAACGCTTCAGCAAAGACGACAACGGGTGTCTCACTCAATGACACTCAGTTGGTCGGTCCAACCATTCAAGATTCATTGGTCAATGTGATTTTGCGGTTCCGGCGTTATATGGTGGCGCTGACAGCAGACGTGGAAAAGATGTTCCGCCAAGTCTTGGTGGCTCCCGAACATCGAAACTTTCAACGGATTCTCTGGAGAGAATCACCTACTGATGAACTGACCGTCTTCCGACTCACGACGGTAACCTACGGTATGGCATCCAGTCCATACACTTCGGTGCGTTCGATGGTGCAGTGCGCACAAGACAACCACACTCTCATTTTTGACCCCACTCGTGCATGGGTGGCCAAGAAGACCATCGAGAAGGCCTTCTATGTGGACGATTTACTTACCAGCTGCAACAGTGTCACGGAAGCGACCACTTTGGCACTGGACATTGACCGTGTACTCCGGGCTGGCCACTTTCAGCTGCGCAAATGGAACTCGAATTGCGCAGAGGTAATATCTTGTTTGTCTAATGATGTTTCTTCTTTTTCCACAGAGCTCGTTATCGAGTGCCCAACGGCAACTGTTCTTGGACTGCGTTGGGATCCAACAGCTGACGAGCTCTTCTTTGCTGTGGAACTAGAACCAATGGGTCCCCCTCCCACCAAGCGACGTGTCTTGAGCGAGGTCGCTCAGCTATTTGACCCTACTGGTTTACTAGCTCCAGTGGTTATCACCGGCAAGATGTTCATCCAAACCCTTTGGACAGCAGGCATCGCTTGGGATGCTACACTTCCTTCAGACCTAGAAGCTACATGGTCTACTTTCCGAGACGGGCTCTCGGCCCTCAATCACGTCCGCATTCCTAGATGGCTCGGAATGCATAGCAGACAACCTACCACGATCCATGGCTTCTGTGACGCCAGTTCACGGGCGTATGCAGCGGTCATCTATCTGAAGACTATTTATCCAGATGAACAGGTCCAGGTCTCGTTGCTGACCGCCAGGACCAAGGTAGCCCCGCTCAAAGGCGCTACCATTCCACGACTGGAGCTTTGTGCCGCTCACCTCTTGGCGGCTACCCTCGAAAATGTACGCCATGCTCTTGGACTAGAAAAGGCGCCATACTATCTTTGGTCAGACTCCAGCATTGTCCTGTGTTGGCTGCGGAAGGAGCCTTCAACCCTCAAACCATATGTGGCTAATCGAGTACGACACATCCAGGAGTTGACTTCCCCCGAGCGGTGGTATCATGTCCGCTCAGCGCAGAATCCAGCCGATTGTGCCAGCAGAGGTTTCGGCGCTGCCGAGCTCTTACGTTATTCACTATGGTGGCAAGGTCCAACCTGGTTGACTACTGGACCCCTGCCAATTCGCCCAACCGGGCACCTACAAGCAGACGAGATGGCACAGGTAGCAGAAGAACTTAAGACATCCGTCTTCACTGGCGTGGTTTCAACCAATCACATGGTGACAACACGTAGACGGGATGGCATCCTCATCCCATTGACCGAGCGATTCAGTAACCTACAGCGACTCCTGCACACGGTCGCATACATGTTTCGTTGGTGTAAAGGGCATCAACACCTCCTCAGGAAGCCAGTGGTCGGAGCAGATGAGCTCGACCATGCTTTAGAACGCCTTATACTCTGGGAACAAGAAGCTACGTTCCCGCATGAGCTACACCAGTTGCGCAACCGCGCCTCACTCTCGAGCAGTAGTCCATTGCTCTCATTAAACCCGTACCTGGATACTAAGGGCATCTTACGCGTTGGAGGTCGATTAACACACGCTTTATTACCGAACGAGCAGCGTTTCCCGATCGTTCTACCGAAAACCGGTAACCTAGTTTGGCTGCTGATCACCCACACGCACAAGGTCACATTGCATGGTGGAGTGCAACTGATGTTACAGACCCTGCGTCAGAAGTACTGGATTCTACATGGACGTCAAGCAGTACGGACCGTACTACATAGATGCGTCACCTGTCGACGCCAACGAGGGACCTTGATCCGACAACAGATGGCTCCGTTACCTAAACACAGAGTAATGGCAGCCCGCCCCTTCCTGGCTTCTGGGGTAGACTACTGTGGCCCATTCGTCTTACGCGTGGGGACAAAGCGATCCCGTGCGACGGTGAAAGGATACCTCGCAGTTTTTGTATGCATGGCCACTAAAGCCGTACATCTGGAAGTTATTGAGGACCTCTCTTCACAGGCCTTTTTGGATGCTTTTACGCGGTTCACAAGCAGGCGTGGACCCTGCCCAGACCTGTACAGCGACAATGGAACCGCTTTTGTTGGTGCCAACCGGCACTTAAAGGAAGATTTGGCTGCCTTTACCTGCCACTACAATCAGCAGGTAATGGCAAATGGAGGAACAACCTGGCACTTCATCACTCCTGGAGCTCCCCATCAAGGTGGATTATGGGAAGCTGCAGTTAAGTCAGCGAAGCATCACCTGGTTCGACTGGTGGGATCTCAATCCCTATGGCATCACCAGTTAAATACTTTGGCAGCACGCATCGAGGCGTGTCTGAATTCCCGCCCTTTGGTACCCCTCCATGATGATCCGGACGACAAACTGGCACTTACTCCCGGGGACTTTTTGATTGGCAGTCCTCTCGTTGCGGTCCCGGAACCTAAAGTTGGCGATGTGCCCCTCAACCGGCTCAAGCAGTACCAGTGGTTGCGGAGGGTACATCAGGATTTTTGGAAGCGGTGGAGCGAGGAATACTTGGTAACCCTCCAGACACGCAGCAAGTGGGAAAGGCGCGAGCCGGAGCTGCAAGTGAACGACATAGTCGTTATTCGCCATGAGAATCTCCCTCCAACCCATTGGCGGCTTGGAAGGGTGATTGCTGTACACCCGGGCAGCGATGGACTTGCCCGAAATGCAACACTTCAAACTCCTCAAGGAGAATGCCGTCGACCAGTACAGAAATTGTGCCGGCTCGTGGAATCAGAAAATTAATACTTCCTTGAACCCAAGGGTCCAACCGGGCAGGATGTTCGGTCAATATCCCATTGACCTAGAAATGGGAATGCCAATTCAACCTACATAACCATACGGCAAGAACATTCCACGCTTTTCGCTGACGTTGCACATTGGGTGGCGACGGCAAGCCGATACATCACATTCCACCCAATTTAATAGCACCACAGACGGTTGCTATTTGTTTGGATACTTCAATCGTCATCGTCACCCACTCATGGTAATGGTCTGGTTTATGGCTATATGATACCTCGCGTCGCCAATGGATTATTCGATCGTCTGTATTTATGTTGGATAAATACTGCATCGAAGGCGACCACTGCTATCAGTCAACGAGAAAGGAAAATGAGCCCTCAACGGATTTTAATTGCTATCGCTGGTGTCGGTACTATCTGCATGGTGCTTCGTTGGATATCAAAGGCTTGGGCCTGGTATCAACTGTTGGATTCGTTCCATCTATGGGACCTGTGATCGTGGGACGATGCTGATACAGCACTTTACAGCCGTGGAGTGCTTCTTGGAACTAAAGCAACGCTACTTGGACTTGGGCATGGCTTCTGTTGGAGAAGCCAGTGAGTTAGTTAGTCTTTGACAAGCAATCGGTTCGGCGGATTCCTTGTTTTCTTGGTTAAAACTTAGGTTAAAACTTAACTTAATAAAGATATTGTTTATAGAGTTGTGAACTTTGGGTTTTCATTTACGTGGATTCAGTTCGAATTTTTTATTGCTGTTTCGATTATTGGTCTTGATTTTCTTGGTCTTTGATTTCACAACCTTTCCGCTCACCCCTTGGCATTCGGAAGATAAATACCCGACACTACTTTTAACTTTGTTTTGCTCGCAGAGTCACAATTGTTGTATATTTCACAGCGGTATGTAAGATTTGGGATTATAAGGATTTTGGCAAGGACCATTCTAGTGTTAGGTGGTGTAAAACCCTGGATTGCCCATAAAGATCTTAATGATGCGTAAGTTTTCCCTACTACCGAATTAGTGTGATCGTTCCAAGTTAATGTCCTATTAAAGATTATGCACAAGTTTTTTGATTTATTTGTGAATTCTAAGGGAGTTCCATTGATGACTACAGATGTAAAGTAGGATATATCAAGGATTTTTTAGATACAACTAAACATTTGCATTTTGATGGGTTTAGCATCAAAACGTTACTTTTCGTCCAGGTAAAGATTTTGTCAAGTTCTTCGTTAACACACAATCAGACACAATCTTCAATAAGTCCTATGGGACAACTTCTTTATATTTGTATGTAATCTGCATAGAAATGGATCATATTTCGTTTATGTATAAGGAGACACCATTCTTAATTGAAAGGAACATAGAGTGTTTGTTATTTACGTACACCGATTGTTTTCTATCTTGAAGAAACGACGAAATAAGTTTAAGGGCATCTGGGGAGAAGTTATATTTAGTCCTTAGTTTGTTCAAAAGTTGCGAATGATTAACCATGTCGAAGGCTTTTGAGAAATCTAGAAGGGCAAGTAGGGTAAGAAAATCAGCAAAATCTTCTGTAGGTTCTTGGTCAGTGCTAGGAGCAATGGTTGGTAGGGAAGAGAATTTAATATTTAGTTCTTCAATGTCAATGTCGTTTTGTAAACGCGTCGTAGGTTTTTCCAGAGCTTGCGACTATCGGTTGGTTAGACATTTTCGATATGATGTTTGGGATGCAAGGTTAAAAAAAAAAAAAAAAAACTCCACAACCACGCCCTCTCCAACCCCTTCACAATCAAGTAAAATTGACTGAAAATCCGCACTTTTTTCACTCTGGGTTTGCTGGTGCATTGTAACGCAAAATGATTTGATGTGCCAGCTTGTAGTAAATTTCCTATAATTACCGGGATACATACTGCTATTTCTTAAATTTATTTAAGTAATTTTTGAGCGTTTAATTTCATGCTAGACACTTATCATCGGAATTAAATCATTTTTTCAATAATATTTGAAACTGTACTATTATTTTATAAATTTTCTCAAAACTAAACCGTTCAACAAAAATAAACAAAACAGACCAAAAAATTAATAACATATGAACAAAATTTCTAGATATTTTATTTTTGACGTTATAACGTCTTATAAATCGATGACAAGCTACACGTACGAAATAACATGACTTATGCTGATAAGACTCATGACTCATGCTAACCGCGTTACTGTGGTTCATCAACGAAAATCGATCGCAGCACTAGGCGAACATGAAAAAGAACAGGCGCAAATTCCCAAAATAATTCCACTAAAATTCAAAAAGTACAAGAAGAGAAAAAAAAATACAATATAGGCGGAGTTTTGTTAAAGCAGAAAATATATATGTTATAATGGGGTGTTTGTGTGTGGATTTAACGAGAGGGTTTGTGGGTATGAGTTAACGGGCTATTGGTTGGCGTTTCAGCCATCAATGATTTCTTATGACGATATCACGTAAAATTATCGTCCGTAAACCGACTTTACAGACAACCTTTTTTTCCTGAAAAACTGTCTGTCGTAGGCTAAGCTAAGGTTTTCTCCAACAATAACGGCGCTTTGTTGGCTTTGATCTTCTTCCGTACTCTCTGCGATTAAATACCCAGCTAGCTAAAAAGCTAAAATAACCGTAACACATTGTTTGTAAGACATTTAATGTAGCATATTTATTTATTAATTAAATTTAATTAACATATTATTGCTTTATTTGTTCAAATTTATACACAAATTTAATTTGTGTGGAAAATGGAAATTCACAAATCGTCCGAACCACACAAAATTTGAATAGTGCTTCCGATTTTTTTTTAATTTTATTATTATTTTTTTTTTATTTTTGGAAGAATAAATATATATTAATTTTTTTTTAAATATATTTATTAATTAATTAACTTAAACCTAGAAAACAAATAAGTGCCGCCAGTTATTTTGATCCACTGATGCCTATTTCAGAAAAGTATTTGAATAGTGCCTCCCAAGTGCGAAAAGCGTTAATATCTGGGATTAATGTTATCAATAGCGAAACTACTTGTGATAACGAAATCAATAATCGCATAAGCATAGAGTCAGAGGAATTCTGGAAAAAACTCTGCTTCCTTCTACATATGATATATTTAGCTTAAAAGAAACCTCTAAACACACCGGTCATTACGTTATACAATATAAACAACGTTATAACGAGTTAATTAACGGCAGGTACAGGTGAATGCTTTGAAATAGTAAAGTCAAAGTAGCTTATTTATTTATTTATAATTAAAAAAAATTAAATAGCCAGTCCCTGCGTTGCAAGGACATCTGTCAAATTCAATTCCTTCTAAAATCCCTTCTCCAGCTCTGGAACATCCTATTTACTTGCATTTCATCCTCCAATTGAATTTAGGCACCTTATTGGCTTTTCGTCCGAAGTATACATAAAATGAACATCAACTTGGAAACATAAAGCGATTGCTGGTTAAAATCAAATACATAAGGACGTTTTGCAAAATCAATCAGTTGAACCTGCCAGACAAATTTAATTAAAACCTCCAACTGCCCAAACAAAGTATTCCGCAAGCCCACACCACCTACCCTACACACCTACACACTTAACGATCAATCCTGGTCAGTCTCAGTGCTTCGGATGTTGACTTCCATTTAATGGTAAATATTTGTGTAACTTTGTTAGCCATCTCTGCCATCTTTGGTAAGAGAGTCTTGTTTTTATTAGATGTTTTCACAAAGTTCCATCGCATGTAAATTTGTTTAACGGTGGGTATATTCCCTTTTCGTTTCGTTACCTGGCTGTAAACTGTATGTATATATAAGAGTAAAGGGTGCCTATATACTTACGAGTACTTTATTAAACGCTGTTACAATGATTCAGTGTCCTCTGCAAATAGAAGCATGCACACCAATTTAAAAGCCCCTTCACAATTTATTTACTTTTTTTCTTTAGGTTGGTATACCTTTGCCCATAAGAAAAATAAACACTTTTTCTTGATTTTTTAAATACTTAATATATTTTAATAAAATTAAATCATTTCACTTTACAAATATTAAAAGGTGATTTTTTTTGTTTATAATTTTAATAAATTTAAACATTTTTTTCTTTGTAATATCATTTTTTTCTGTCATCAGTCCTAAAAAAACTTATTTTTTTCTTATATAATAATCTAAATAAGATTGCACTTAGTTATATATTTATATAAATTTTGTTTACCTAAAATGAATATTTTCTTTTATTAAATATTTCATATATATATTTTTATGTTTGTGTGGGCATTCTATTAGTCTTTGGAAAATAATTGTTATATTATTTTTTTTTTGTATTAAAAATATTGTTAAGAATATAACATTATATTTAAACTTAAAAACAACTACTACATTAATTACTTAGCTTTTGTTTTGCAATATAGATTGACTTAAATATATATATAAAAAAAATTGACTAGCAACAGTCAGTGTTTCAAAATATTGTGGTTTCTTTGGAATGTTTAAAAGACATTTTTGTTTGCAGAAAAAACAGGCACGCTTTTAGGTGCTAAACAATTAAAAGTTTTAGTTTATCTTTGTTGGTTCTTTAAACAACAATTTCTGTTTTTTTTTGTATCAGTTATAATAAAATTGTGTGAAGTATTTAAATGAACAACCTGCGAAGTGCTTTATCAAATCAAATGTTAATTTTGAAAACATCAAAATGTCGCCAGCAGATGGCGGTATAGTGTCGGAAGGCGTCGTAAAACATGTTATAATTAAAACGAAATAACACAAAATTAAGTAAAATTAAATATTTTTTTTTTAATTAACAAGGGGTATGACTTCCCTTTATACAGTGCGAGCGTTTAAGAAACAGAAGGAGGATTGGTTAGGATATAGCGATCTATTTCAAATGATTGGAAATTAATGATCAGCAGTTCCAAGACTTTAGAAAGAAGAGAGGTGTATGTAATTCGTCTTTTTTTGGAATTAGTTTAACAAATGCTTTCCTTCGATGCACTTTAAAACGCCCTGCAGGATAATATAAATAATGTGATGTGGCGACAAAATGTGACAGTTTTCTGGTTATGCATTGTGTTCCTACTTTAAGGCGATCAAGACATGCAGGAATCACTGAATTCACCCATCGAACTCGCCAATCACAGCCAACTTAACGAAAGCACTGAAAGCACTTTAAGTACTAGAATTCCCCGCTCTAATGCAAAGGTACCAGTGGAAAATTAGTTAATTTGTATGCATTGAATAGTGAACATCGAAAGCGATAATAAAAAATGGTTGAATTGAAATAAAAAGTGTTGAAGAATAAGGAGTAATTTTAATTGTGAAGTGAAATTATTGTAATTTGAACTTAAAGAAGTTGTGTGAAGTTGAAGTAAAATTGAATTTTATTCAATCAGATCAGGAAGACAAATTATTACAATACCTAAATAAAAAACTTTTACGAAAGGGTTTTGCCAACGTGGAATAGCATAATGTTCAAGACAATGGGATATTCCATTCGCGACTGCGGATTTCCGTATGGGGATCTTTGAGTACGATTACGAAAGTGTATTTGTCCCATAAGAGATCTTACGTTATCAATTACAGGATTCTAGTTGCTACTACTCCGCCAGGTTGACCCTGTACAGTCGAAGAACGATACTCCGTCCTTATATTTGAAGTTTCAAGAGTTCTCTTTTGGCCTGCTGCTTTTATGGCATAGTTTTCAGGATTAAAAGTGAGAAATAAGTCGGGAGTGTTGGAAGTCTAGTAGGCTCATTAAAAAACTGGGTCAGATGGTTGAATTCAGGTTATTTGACACAATTTCTTTCTTCTCAGATAAAACTGATATAAAGTTGTGTTGCGGTCTAAATTGGGACTTAGATATAAAACCAATAGTTGATGACTAGCTTATAAAGCGTCATTTTTATACACATTTGACTAAAGTCTGTTCGGGAACATTGGCTGTATTCAGTAAGTGTCCGAAAAGCCACTTGTCTGATATACATATAATTGCGGTACCATGGTAAAGATAAACAAAGGCACTAAACTTTATTGAGGAAGCGGGTTTAATTCTAGCTGATCAGTGCTTTCATCTACCTGTGTTTCGTTTATTTCCCTTCAAAAGTGCGATGTTAGAATAGGTCTATGGTTTAGGAGCGAATGAAACCTATAGGCCCGGGACCGGAGTTGGTTTATGGTTTAAATGCGCCTGAAGTATGTAAGAGGCTTCTACAGTACCCCCCTATAGGTCCAGCGGCAGAAATGTTCTGTGGCTTAGGTGTGCCTAAAGTATGCGTCTTCAATGCATTTATAGTACACGCAGCTTGTTGCAGGCAACTTAGTTGTAAACGTTGTACGCCCTGGGGGTCATGACAAAGGGTTTCTGGTATCACTGCTCTGCTGGAAATTCTTTCAAATGGCAGTTTGGCCTTTGACCTTATGAAAATCAATCCCCGAGCTTATTTCTGTCTATCAGAAACGCACGAGGCTGACCCTGGCTCAAAATGCGGTACCACAGGCTTACAAGATAGCACAGCTAACTTTCTGAGTAGGTAGTAGCTCTTTGTTTAGTTGCGGTAGGCCATTTGTAGCAGCTTTGTCGTAGCTGTGGCTACCGAAAATCGCCGGTGCAAATGGTATCTTTGTTTTCTTCTTAATGAAGTTTTGTTTAATCGCCGTATTTATCCTTGATACTAGATTTGTTGTTGCCCCAAGAAAAAAAAAATCGAATGCCAGGCGCCTGATTACCACATAATTCCAGCCATTGCAACCTGCTGTCGCAATAACTAGACTTTACGGCAGAAAATGGGTGAAATATGAAAAAGAAATAAGTAAATGAAATAAAATTTAATAAAAAAAAAAAAAAAAATATTAAATAAAATAAAGCAAACCAAAAAAAATAATCAATATTTATTTTTAATTATAAAAAAAACAAAACAAATTAATTTTAATTATTAGGAAGTTGTTTCAATAAAATTTTTTTTAATGTACAAAAATTACATAACTTTAATTATTTTTTTAAAGTACAAATAGTATCGTGTGTGTAATTTTTGTACATTAAATTTTTTTTATTAAAACAACTTCATAATAATTTTAATTTGAAATTTTTATTTGTTTTTTTTTTTTTTTTTAATTTAAAATAAATATTGGTTAAAAACAAAATAAAATAAAATGAAATAATGTAAAAAAAATAAAATAAAACGAAATATTATAAAAATAAAATAAAAGTGAAATTTGAAAAATAAAGTTGAACTAAATGAATTATAATTTAAATAAATCTCAAAATCTTTGTCGGGAGTTATTTTTACTTTTTTTTAAAGAAGTTAACATTTCTTTAAATATATTGGAGGATGTTCGTAACGCTTATTCACAATATTTTTTTTTTTAATTTAATAATTACAAAATTTGTTGTGTTTAAACTAAATTTTTGGATTTATAAAAAATATCATTTGCGAACATATCGCAAAACTTCTGATTGTATTTCGTAATATTTTCGTGTTGTTAAGATTAAAAATCGAATAAAAATTAAATTTGAGTGATTCTGTAAATAGTTTTGGTCGTGTAGTGAATTGCGATATGACTATCTGTTAAATATATTTTTATTTAATACTGTAGAATAAAATTTGTTATATTTTTCCAGAAAAAAAAATTTAATTAATTATTTTATTTTCATTTATAGTGAGAGCGTTGATTTGGTTTTAAAAAATCCTATTTATTTTATGTGGTCCTTTCATATTGTGTTATTTTAAAATTTTATTTACATTCACATTCAAATATCTATGTCATTATAATATAATCGTTATTACGACTAATACAACCACACATTCGTTCGAAATACAAACAAAAATAATCTGAAATCGATTTCTTCTTTTAAATTGATTTGTTAAAAAAAAAACAATACGTCTATATGTAAATATAACCATCCATATATATACTACAAAATATACGTAGTATTAGCAGTGGGGAGGGGGGAATGTTATAAGCACATCCCTTAAATAATTGATTCTCATACAGGCGAAGCGGCCATCACTTCGATATCACTGATGCTTTTAACCCGTCTGTGTTGGCCATAGGCCATAACAAGTGTCGGATCTGAGGATGCCGATGAGGCTACTGGTGGTGCACTTACCCGGTGACTGGGTGGAGGCGGTGGTGGTGCTGTTGTTGGGGGTGGCAATAGGGGTGGGCCAATTGTTGCATAGATTCCGCATCCTCCTCCTCCTCCACCACCCTCGCTACTGCTGTACGATGGCGTTGGAGATGTGGAATTTCCAAAGGAGCGTTCTCCGCGTGCTTTTGCATTAAAACGAAAAGCTTTTGACAATGAACTCTGAACGAATATCCATCCATCCATCCATCCATCCAGGCAAACAAGCAACGAGAAGATGACAATGAAGAGGAAGATAACAAAAAAAAATATTTTTTTCAATTATAAATTTAAAGAAATATTATTTTAATGATTTATTGCAGTTTTAAATTATAAGTATCATTAAAAATAAAAAAAAACCGAAAGAGATGACATTAAGTACCTGTGATCCTTTCCATGCTGAAATCTGTTTGTGTTTAATTTTTTTTGACGTTAACGAAGAGAAATGAAAATGTAGATATATATAGACATTTTTTTAGTTCAAAAATATTAATTGGTTATATTAAATAAAAAAAATTACTTTATATATAATGCTTAAAAAATAAAAACAAAATTCATACAATATACTTTACTTCATAGATATATATTTACAATCGCAAATTTCATCTCATAGGCTTGTATTGTTGTGAAACAAGGATGTGCTTTAAAACATCGATGATGTCCTATTGTGTTCTGGCTGATTATGTTGACGGTTGAGTAATAATTAATGCGTTGATTGCAAGTTATTGATTTTTTTCTTTGACGTTAGTGTTGCATTTATCGGAGCCACAATGTGTTTTTTTATTATTATATGATGATTCCACGCATAAGGATATAATTATTTATTATTTAATACACTGTATAAGTTGAGTTTTTTTTTTAATTAGCTTAATTCAAAGCGGCTTGATCGTTATACAAGGATTTTTTTCTGAAATCCGATAATGATTGGTCTTTTACGAGAACGATATGAAAATAATTGGTTACACATATTGTTTCTGATGAGTTTAGTCACATGAAAGTAATTTTTTAAATGATATAATTTTTATTATTGTGACTGAAAGGAGGTCCTGATAACGCAAATTTTAAATTATAAATTAATTTCGTTTCTCTTGACTCCACTTAAAAAAAAAAAAAAAAAAAAACTATCATACAGAAAATAGAGGACTACAAGCTCAGTTTGAATTCGAATTCAGGTGTTCTATCGAGAGATTTTAAAAATCAGATAAAAAGACTAAATCCTACACGGAAAAGAAGAGACATGCCTAAAGACTCAAGGCATTAAGTCGCACAAACGAGTGGGCCAGCTAACAGGACCACTTCTGGAAATAAAGTTGTCATCAAATTGATTTTGCAATAAATTGATGGTTAAGTGCGCTGTATGGTTGCGCCGTCTTGTTGGAACCAAATGTCGTCGATATTTAGCTGATTAATTTTTGAAAATAAAAAATCAGTCAGCATGGCTCGATAGCGTTCGCCATTCACCGTAACAACAGCTCCTTCCTCATTTCGAAATAAATAAGGGCCGATGATGCCGCCAGCGTGTAAACCGCACCAAACAGTCAATTTTAATGGATGTAATGGTTTTGAATCGAGAAGAGTAAAATAAGTGCGAAAACGATCAATAATTGCACGAATTGCTTGCTCACTGGGCCGGTTATGTTGACCGTAAAATGAACGAAGTGCTCTATGAACTTCGCGAATTTTTTTTTCAAAGCGAATTTCTACAATTTGGAAGCCTTGTTCTGGCGATAAACGATTCATGATGAATTGCCAAACCTTACTGAACAGAAATGTCAACACAGTTTGACATTCTTAAACCATAGACAACAACCATCAAGACATCATGCAGCTAAAAAATACACCCTTTATATACAATCATGTCAAAACAAAGACCTCAGGACAATCATTAATGCTTTGAAGTTACATACGAAACAGCGATTTAAAAAAGACTTGTTCATATTAACTGCTCTTGTAATAGAAGCTATCAGCAGGCCCTTGAAGAGATAAACGTTCTACGCAGACTTCGGAGAGCAAGACCGTTCGACCTAGAGTAACAAGAGGATATTGAGATATCTGCAGGTTCAATCGATGAAGAGTTCCCTACCAAGTATAATTAATGTACGAATTACTTAATAAGACAACTTAGTTGTTGGTGACTAAGAATTTTACAATACCCTAGGTACGGGTCAATAGTGTCTATGAAGATTTTTCACATTTCCGGCAAAAAAGAAATATTTTTCGATCATATATAGTAGCGGATTGCTCCCTTTCGTCAAGTTTCGATAAGTTTTGCTAACTATCACGACCGCATTTTACAGACGAACATTTGTTAGGGGCCAGTTATAGCGATAATTAAAAATCATCATTAAAAAAATTTCAATTGGATATTTTTGTGTGTTAGAAAAACATTTAAAACATGAAACTTATGCCAATCGATGGCAAATCAATTGAAATAATTTATTTTGACAAAAAACAAACCCGGGAAATTTATTTTAATGATGAAAATTGGTTTTACCGAACAGCTGATTGTCATTTGACAGAATAATGGAACATTTCGTTCCAGTGTTTGTGGTCCATTTTTTTAATGTTCCACTCATCAGTAAAAAGTTTACTGAAGCATTTTGCATCATTAAAACAAATTTGAGGTTATGGCTGGTGTGGTTGGCCTGTAAATTCTGACACAACTTTAATGATCGCTATAACTGGCGCCTTAGTTGGCATTTGATTGTATTTGTTATGAAGAAAATTTGACAGATATTTCCGTATACTTTCATCCATTATGGGTAAAGTGTCTATTTGACAGATCGCAAAGGAACCTTGCGTTTGGTTTTGACACTAGCGTCCATTTGCTACCGTCAGTTATAGTCAGCCCTTTAATTGAAAGTTCTGAGTTAGCTGGCATAAATTGAAATCTTGCCAGAGGTGTACATATTTCTATTTTTAGACGTATTTTTTAAATTTGTTCCACAAAAACTTTGAAAATTTTAAGGAGTTGGGATGAAAAATTACCATTTCAGGAATCTTAAAGATTTGAAGTTGAAGACCTAAAAAAATGTCTTCATCACTTTGATGGAGCTGAATTGCTGAACAATTAATCTGAATAAGGTTTTCCAGCAAATGCAAAGAAATACGTTGTACCTCAGAGTTACCTTTGACAAACTAAATACGTGTTTTGAAAAATAACTAAAGCACTTTTATAAAATGTATTAACATCAAACGCAAATGTGTTCACACAGGGACGGATTTTAAATGATTGGACTTTCTCTGGGGCGCAAACTAAATATTTATTACGATTTTGTCTGAAATATATTTTTATATGTGTTGTCCTCATTTCAAAACAATCAATTTATTTACTGAGGTTCTGCAAAATGCTGTGGTAAATACAGCATTGTGAAGGGAAAGAGTGTTTCAACTTCTGTGAAACTCAATATAAAACATCTTTCGTGATAGTGATTTCAACACAGCTGAGCAAATTTTAATTTTAAGAATTCAGATCAGAAGAATTCTTATTCCAATTAAAAAAAGTAAACGCGCTCCTGATTTATTTTCTTTCATTTGACAGAAGCGATGTTAGTAGATTTTTATTGCTATATTCGTTTTCTATCTTATTTCAGAGCTTAGAACTCGACCATATCTTTGATCTACTTCTACTCTGAACCGGTTTTGATCGTCCTGAAATATTTTTCAAACACACTTAAACTTTTGAGCTGTCACCTGTCACTTAATGAAATATTTCATTTTGATGTACATATAATATATGTATGTATAATCGTGGAGTAAAATATACAATATGACGGGTAGGAAAACTAAATTATTAATATATTGTTAATTATCATAAAAAAACTTTTAACAAAATTGTATCTAAAATGCATAAAATAATTCTCCGTTATGTGCATTTCCTACATATCAGGCCTGGTACACTACACAACACTTGGTTGAGTTTTTTGAAGTCTTTTTCATGGTTTTATATGTCAATCTTTTTTAAATCAACATTTTATATATCAAGAAAAACGGCTGAGGTTTCCACTAGGTAAATAATTATTTTCACGAGGAAACTTTATTTTAATTTTTTTTTTAATTTTCAAAGTTTTGGATTTTCACTAGAAAAAGCTACAAACTGCAGGAATGGTATATTTTGACATTTATATTCGTTTGAGTTCCATTTTAGTAGGACTGGATAATAATCTCACATACTCCTAATCCAATAGTGATCCCAAGCAGGGCTGTTGTAGGGGGCTTGCATGCTTGCCCATACCTACCAAAAATTTGTTGTTAGGTATCCTTAATTAAAAAAAAAAACTTTGCATATAACCACCCTCGTACCTACTCTAAATCCTATAATAGTGATCCCAAGCAGGGGGGTTGAAGGGGACAGCAAGCCCCTTTTATTTATATACATTTGTTTGGTAGGTATACTAAATTAAAAAAATAAATTGCGTATACTAAAGAGGGGAGCTGTCCCCTTTTCCAACGTAATTGTTAATCCCATGAGAAATTCCAATTTCAAAAGAAATTAAAAAAAATATATAAAAAAAAAATCGTAAGTTTCCTTTATTTCTGACAATTTTTTTTGTAATATTTATGTTTTTTAGTTTATTTGAAGCACAAACCAAAAAAAAATCTAGCTCAATGCGCATAATGAAAACCCGCCCCTCAATTTTTTTCTTTATGGTTCCACTATGAATTGTTAGCTAGTTTTTTAAGAATTAGGAATTTTAAAAAAAATCCAGAAACAAATAGTGAAAATTTGAATAAAAAACAGACTTATCCACCAGAACTCTCACTTATTGTGAATTCACATAGCGAAAGTGAATTTAGGTGTTCCACAATTCGTGTTTGTGAATTGGAATTTCGAAAATGAAAATGTATGTTCTGCATTTCGGTTTATTTCCGCTTTCTTTTTTTCCCTAAAATCGCCAATAATATTACATCCATGTTTATAAACAGTAGTAATTTCACTTTAAATTTTTTCGAATCAATTCCGAAGTTTTCGAAATCGAAAATCGATCGAAATGTAGAACAAGCAATTTCATTTCACGTAAAATTATAAAGTGATTTTAATTCGGTTTCGATCGAAGTGAAGAACATGGGTGATCATTTCCGAATATGTATTGTTTTTTAAAAAATTCTATAAAGAATCAAAATGGTAAACGCTTTAAAAACACTGCTAAACGAACTTAATTTATTCAAATTTGGGCCTTTAAAATAAAAAAAAACTTGGTTTCTTGGTAAATGAAAACAAAATCTCTTATTGGAAAAGCCTAAAATTCAATTTTTGTTCCTTTAATGCATAGTTTAACAAAAAAAAATTCATAAACAATTTTTCAACACGTCTTTCTTTATTTACTATTTTTATTCTGCCAGGGAAGTTTATTAGTTATACTATGCTTACTTTCAATCATAAATGCATTAGTTTTTAATAAAATGTTTTACATTTTATCATTTATGTTTAGTAGATGCTCTACAAAAAAAAATAATATTAAAATTAAAATTACAATTAAATGCAAGTTGCATATATTTTTGTATATTCTTTTCCATTCATTAGTAAAGTATTTTCTTGTTTTAATTAATTATAGTTATAGTTCTCATAAGCAATTTACACTTTGTCAAGTATTTTTTTATTTATTTAAATAATTATTATTTGCTTTATTTCACATATATAAGCATTTAATTAATAATATTTTGTTAAATTAATTAATTTTAGCATTAACATTTACTACTATTTACACGATTCATAAAAAAAAATTAATAAATATTTGTAATATTTGTTAATAATAAAATTGGTTCTGTTTTATTTTATTAAATTTGTTTTTTTTTTTTGTTTTATTAAAATGTTTTGTTTGACATCTCGCAGTTAATTTCAGTTTGTTTTGTTTAAAAAAAATCGATTCTTCGTTGATTTCTAGTTTTATTTATTTTTCGGTTGAATGTTGTGAAGTATGGAATAAATACATGATATCCACGACTAGATGGCATTAGTTACAGGCTCGTTTGCACCTGATCAGACGGGGAGCCGAAATCTTTGTGATTCTATCTAGTTATAGGACTATAGAAGAATAAAACGATCTTAATTCCTAAAAACTCAAAGTCAAAACTGCCTTACTAAACAACCTAAAATAAGGTTTGTTATCACACGTCCTAAATATTAACTGTTTGTGAATAAAAGTTATTCAAAAACAAATAAGCTTTTCGTTAAGAGCTTTATGGCAAGCCCAAATATTTATGTTTTGAGGAAGTTTTCGAAGGACTGCTGTAAAAACCAATCCAAAAAATAGTTTAAACCAATTATTGATTCTTAGCTCCAGCCTGGAGCTCCAATAAAGTTAAGATTCTGAAAAAGAAATTGAGATACATTGTACGTTATTGAATATAAGATTCAAAAGAACTTAATATTGTTGGTTCAACTTTTTAGGAAATGGAACATCTTGGTTCCCTCTCTTTAGGGGCATAGCCATGGTCACATAGGGAAGTAAGAAGTAATATATATACAATGATACAATTGAAATGGTTTTTGGGGAAACGAGCAGTTATGGCTAAAACACAATCACGCTTCAGCTTCGGTTTCGCCTGACGTTTACAAGTTCAACCATAGGAAATCAATACATCCTATCACAATGTCGCTTTGGCTTTGACGTTAAGTTTGGTTCGTGTACAATATAAGGTAACGTGACTCAAACGTAAAGCTTAATTAGAAACTGGTTGAACTTTTGCTCGCTTTGACAGAATAAAGCAAAAACAAAAACCTAAATTTAGAAAATGTCATTCAAAGCGGACACAAAGCGTGTGAAATGTAACGTGACGAAGCCAAAGCTGAAGCGTGATTGTGTTTTAGCCACTAACGTTTTACAACAAATTGACAGCTGAAGGTATATTGTTTATTGTGGGGAAAATTATTCACATAAAGGCAAATTAATAGTTTGGATAGGTAAATGTTTTGGCTAAATGATAGAATCAAGGGCTCCAACGGAAGAGAAGGTTGCATAGAATATTAATTTTTTTTTCAAATAACCTAAAAAACAAATAAACAAGCCTTTTATTTCAAATCTTTTGCCCTACGGGACATTAATTATATGTAAATCTAGAGAGCAATTATTTCATCGATGTAAAAGCTATTTATGGAGAGTCTCAAGGGAATCACCTGGAACTACTAATTTTTTTTATAATTCTATTTGATTCTATGAGTCTTGTTTAAGCAGAAATCTTTTTGTGAAATAAGTTACGTCATATAGAATAAGGGCTAAAATAATAAACAAAACATCACTAGTTCAAGCTCTATACAAATACAAACCAAAGCGATGGCAGTGGTTGTAACTAAACGGCTGGTCACACTAGATTTTCGGGCGAACTGTCAATAAAATATATTTTTGTAACTTAAGTTGAAAACAGTTATTAGAAGACATCAAGGTATGTATGATGAATGTGATGAGCAATAGGCGATGTTCTGAGCGATCACAAAATAGTTGGATAGCGAATTTTTGACGTTTTAAATGTCAGCAATGTTGTAGCAATTAGCGAAGCGATATTTTCAGTTCCTTAGACCTAGCTTAAATAATATCTATTTTCGGTTATTTATCATGCTTTTTGTGACTTGTAACACATAAGGTGAGATATAAATAAGACTAGGCGATATGAAGTAACAAAGCATCAGCATCGCCTTCTTAGAACAATAAAACTGTTTTCTTTTGCAGTATGGTGCATCTGAATACCACTTACATAAGTTGATAGCAATAGAACAATAGCAAATAAACAACGCTGTTGATTATGACGTTGCTGTTATATTCAAGCTTTAGCCATTGAAATACGTTGGTTCTTAAATAATGGGTATCGCTGTTGCTACCCATTAACGAAAACTTTGACATCCAAAGTCATGCGAAATAGAATTTAACGTGAACACAACAAAAATGCATTTTTCAAGTTGGTAGCATTTGCACAGTGGCATGAATTTTAGATTGCAGGATGCAGGTTGCAGCCTTAAAATGTGTCTCCCCTCATAAGAAACGTGAGTAATTTATTTTGGCTGCATGGAAAGAAGCTGCACATGTGCTTAAGACATAAGGTCTTACATTTATGTCTGAAACGAAACCACGCTTCAGATTTGGCTTGGTTCACGTTACTGGCTAAAACGCAATCACGTGTCAGCTTCGGCTTCGGTCACGTTACATTTCACACGCTTTGTGTTCGCTTTGAATGACATTTTCCAAATTTCCGTTTTCCTTTTTGCGAGCAAAAGTTCAACCAGTTTCTACTTTCACCTTCGAGTTTGAGTCACGTTACCTTATCACGAACCAAACGTAATGTCAAAGCTAAAGCAATATTTTGATGAGATGTATTGATTTCCTATCTTTGAACTTGTAAACGTCAGGCGAAACCTAAGCTAAACCGTCATTGTGTTTTAGCCATTATGGCTATGACAGAACGCTGTTCTGTCATCGTAAATGTGAAAATATTGAGAACCTACAGTAAAAATTAATTGTTTTTTTCCAATTTGAACATATTCATTCAGTTAAGTCAGAAAGCGAGCAAAAATTCAGTCAATTGAATATCACTCGCCTTGTTACGTTATCCTTACGTACGTCAATGAAATTTTTCATAGAGAAAGCCGCATTGTGATATTTTATACACATTTCGTACTGTCGAACTTTTCCTTAATGTCAAAGCCGGGCTTAAAGCGAGTTTATGTTTCTGCTTTCAACCAGTTTCTACTTTCAGCTTCGAGTTTGAGTCACGTTACCTTATCACGAACCAATCGTAACGTCAAAGCCAAAGCGACATTGTGATGAGATGTATTGATTTCCTATCTTTGAACTTGTAAAAGTCAGGCGAAACCGAAGCTGAACCGTGATTGTGTTTTAGCCAGTATGGCTTTTTCTCACACTTTGTATTCGCTTTAAGT
This sequence comes from Platycheirus rosarum, assembly GCA_963971375.1. Classification (NCBI taxonomy): domain Eukaryota; kingdom Metazoa; phylum Arthropoda; class Insecta; order Diptera; family Syrphidae; genus Platycheirus; species Platycheirus rosarum. The sequence continues at coordinate 16,163,775 of OZ020510.1, read as the reverse complement.
GTCATTTTCTAAGTTTCAGTTTTTTTTCCTTCAAAACGAGCGAATGTTCATCCAGTTTCTATTTTGATCTTTTAGTTTGAATCACGTTACGTTATCGTCTACATGAACCAAAGGTAACGTCAAAGCCAAAGAGCCACTTGTGATACGAATACGGTGTATTGATTTTCTATGGTTGAACTTGTAAACGTTAGGCGAGGTCAAAGCTAAATGCGAAGCAACTTTAACAGCAACTTTGATAACCAGATTTCACATTTTAGAGCCAATGGTTTTTAATGGATTAAAACACATCAGCACAACAACGTCACCATCGACACGACTTCGACGTTAGATCTAAGTCCTAAATTCGATGTCGCAGTGCATATGCTACCAAATTACTGCAATTTTTTTCAGGGTTATCAACACTCCAAGTGTCAAAAGTGCTGCTCAGTTTTTACGTTGCTATTTGTTTTGACACGAATTTTGATGTCGAAGTTTTCTTTCCTGTTAAAGTTGCTGTCCTAATCTGTTTCTCGTTTAGGCATTATTGCTAAAACGTGATTGTGTTTTAGCCATAAATATTATCTGACAGATCTTGCGATCGGAAATGCAGAGCTTTCTGATTCCATTGCTTTGATCTTGGGGACGTTCGAGGTCGCTTAGGTTTCCGGTGCAATACTTAAGTTGTTGTTGTAACACTGTTAAATAAAAGCTGATTAACAGCTGACGACCTATGACAAAAAAAAAACATATGATTTCCAAATCGAAACCAAGCAGTATGATGGTGAGAACATTTGCTGTCAAAGTGTCGAACCCAAACCAAAGCTTTCGTAAAATGTTTGCTAAGTTGCGTATTTATATTGACGCTGGTTTGAAATTTATGTAAATATATTGATAACGAAGCGCTTCAAACTAAAATCATGTTTTTTTGCTTTGACGTTTTGACTTCTTTCAAATCGATTGAATCAAGGATCCGTAGAAAATAACAAAACATTACAAACGACCTTTAAGCTTTTGTAATTTGGAAATAATGTATAATATGTTTTTTTGTGTTCTTATAATATAAAAAAGGAAATAATTCAAATATCATGGGACTCATAAGCTTCGTAAAACCTCTCTTACATTATCTTATTATATTCGTAAGAATCAGAATTTTATTTGTATTTTCTAAATGTGTATCTAAATTCAACGGAATATCGACTGACTTTCTAAATTGTGTTTTCAGTATTAAACCTTTCATACTACTTTTTTACTAAATAATTCATCATTTTCAAATATGAAGACTTCATAGCTTTGATTAAGAAAACAAAAAAAAAATATGAAATTGGGGTGACAGCGAAACAGTTTACAACAAAAACAAAACATTTTAATAAATTTAAGGATATGTCTAGCAAGTAAATACTTCTTTGCTCTAATTTCATCAAAACAAAAAATTATATTTCTCACAAAATCATAATATTTATTTTCTACAAAAATATTAAATTATATTTTTGAAATTTCAATATAAAAATATGTTGACAAAAAGTATTTAAAAAAAAAACTATTTGAACAACGAGTGTGCAATAAGAAATATTTTCTCTTTCAATAAATATGTATTTAGATAAATATTTTTCAAACAAGAAAAAAAAGTACAAAAAAATAAATATATTTTTTTTCAAACTTTATTTTTAATAAGAAAAAAAATATTTATATTTACAATTTATGTTAAATTTAATTTATTATTTTACAGAAGCTTAAAAAAAGTTATTTTAATATATATTTTTACTTACATTTGCTTAGTTTTATTGTTTGAATTTAATTATTATTTTTGAAAAGTAATCACAGTTGTGTGAAAAAATTTCATGCTTATTGAGTTTTCTTTTTCGATTAACAAATTCCAATTTGCAATTTGATTAATATTTTTTTGTATAAGGGAGGGAGGGATTGAGTATGTAAATTATCCTGTTTTCATCTGATTGTGCCTTGTGTTTTAATTTTGAAAAAAAAGATATGTTTTTTTACGGTTTTTTTTTGCCGACGTGCATGCAACATCTGAAGATTGCATACGATAAACTGAAGTATACACTTAAAGATAAATATGTATAGATTTTTTTTGAAACAAATATGAAACGTACTAAACAATTAGATGACATTCTAAACATGAATCAAAATAATTTGTGCATTGTTTTTTTTTGCTACATATGTATATAAACAGTTATGTATGTAATGTATACGAGTTTATATATAAATGGAAAAATAATAAAACAATTAAAGCTTCACAGCAATACAGGCTAGAGACAGAAATTATACGATTTGTTGATAGATTTTGTTGTATTAGTTGGATTTTCGATTGGTCGTAATATCTAATTGGTATAAATCAAGAATGAATTGAAATGCGTACTTACCCTAAGACTGCCGCTGGAACGACGGTCAGCCGTGGCATAGTGTTGCAGTCCTCCGGGTCCGGTTATAGGAACTATACCACAGCCGGAACGAATGCCTTGACCAAGTGTTGCCCTACACACACATATCCAATTTTGCATAAAATTTTGTATTTTTTTTTTTATTTTATGTGAATTATTTTATTCAGCCATACATTTACGCACATTTAGTTTAGGATAGCAATAATTTTTTTTCAATGTGTGAACACAGCAAGGATTATAAAGGTGAAGAAATGGGAATGCATTAAATGTTTATTAAAAAAAGAAACGAGAAAAAGAAGAAAAAACAAAAATACTAGTTAATAAGAGTGGAAATAAGTGTTTTCCTTTTTTTGTTTAGTTTTAAAATTTTGGTTTTTAATTCATTTTTTTTTATTTGAATACAAGAGAAGGGTGTACTATTGTAGGGAAGAAGCCTAGGACATTTCTGTAAGATGATACAAGGATGAAAACGTTTCAAGGATAGTGATTAATTGCTTTATGATAAAAATACAAATCGTTTTTTAGAAAAGTATGTTTTTGTTAAGTAAAAATTATAAGAAAGCTGGAATAATTCTGTATTTTTCGTAGAAAGTTCAAAATTTTAACCTAAAGGTCTTATTTTATATTTTTTTTTCAAAATTAAAAATTTATGTTAAGCTCAAACGTGAGTTAAGTTAACATAAGCCAATTTTGCTTACATTAAAATGTACAATATACTTATTCGGTGTCGAACCTGAGGATTTTACCGCCCTAGGCAAATTGTTATTTTGCCGCCCCAAAAGTAAGAAATAAGAAAACAACGAAAACAATAACATTTACATAGAGTTCTATTTAGTAATAATTAAAGGCTTTCGACAAAATACAATTTTTCACAATTTTGAACCTAAAATGCTGCTCTGCGCGATTTCTTTTTCTTCAATGCGATTAAGCATTTCTTTTTCAATAGAAGAGTTGCAAAACCGTTTAATCTTAATCTTTTTTGTGTCATTGTTGAGCGCAGATAGGTTTTTATAAGCTTAAGTTTCGAGAAGCAAGCTTCACCTGAAGCAACACTTACAGGAACGTTAATAGTATCTTAAGTCCCGTTAGTAAATTTGGATATAGTTCAAGTAAAAACTGTAAAGCTAAATAGCTTAAAATTGAAATTTTAAATTTGAAAATTGAGGTTTGAAATCAATAGCAGTAGAAGTTTGGTTAAATATATTAATTTCATTCAAGAGATCTTTAGCTATGATATGTATCTTTAAACTTCGTAGTCAATTGTTGCGGTTAATATTGCTTCAAGTAGTTCGCATTCTTTCAACTCTACCTTCTTTGAAATATCGCAAAGAATTTCGGAATTTTGGCTGATTTGATTTTGCAAAGCGCTCATCGAAAGAAGATAACGTAATATCGAGAACGTAAAAAAAGAAATCAGCTTTAAATTTAAATTTTGGATCGATGGCTTTAGGAGTTTTTTCAGATTGATAACGACGGCTATGTAGGCTCATCGAATCGGACACAATAAAATCCACTTTGATGTTCATTTTTGTAGCAATGTTTAAAGCATTTTCGTATAATGTTTCAAACAAAGATTCCTGGGAACGGTTTGTCTGAAAGTACTGTCGGAGTTTATCTAAATGCTCCACACAGGTTAAAAAGTCCATTGATTTTTATTAAAGCAATTTTGAAAAGATATTTATTTTGCATAAAAACTCGTTCCAAATTATTGTTGACAATAGAAACTTGAATTTGAGTACGCATTTACCAAATTGAAATGCTTTGAAACTTAAATTTTCATCGAATTCTGAACTTTCTGCTATTTATATTAAAGCATCATAAATTTCCGATAAATTCTCTTTAAGATACGTAGTCGTTTTTTCTCTACTTGACCACCGAGTATCGGATACATTTTCCAACGAAATTCGCTTAGAATATTCAGCATGTTTCTGAAGAATGGCCCAGCGGTTTGGTGATTCCGAAAAAAAGTTTTACAGCAGAAAAATTGCATTGCACTTCATATGAATATTTAGCTGAAACTATTCAGCCTTATTTATAAACTCATATTAATGATTGAGTAAAGTTACGCATCTACTGAAGAAATCCTTATTTATGAAAAAAAGTTGAGTAGAGGCTGAGTAGGTTAAAATGAGTGCATAGGTTGATTAGAGCCTGCGTAAAGACCTATCAGCATCTAAATGTCAGTTTGACACCAAACAATCGAAACGTCATTTTGAAATGAAAACTCCAAACATTTACAAGAGTTCTTGTGCTTTAAAACGAAATGCTTTTTAATTATTCATCTTTTTTAAATGACCTAAATGATACAAATGCTTTAACTGCAAAAAGAGCGCAGCATTTCAAAATCGTTTTGATCCTATGACGTTCAGAAATATGGGTTTCGAGCTAAATCTAGATTTTCTAAAGAAAACATTAAGAAATTGTTTGCCATTGTACAGTCCGATCTAAGCAACGACCAAAGAGGAGGCCACATTTCAGTAGATTTACAGGTAATGGAGGTATTCGATATAGGGTACGCAATGAAGTATATTTATTTAATTAATGTGTGCCTTGGCCCTTGTGGAATCTTTTATATTCTTCTTATTCACGGTCTTAGCCAACCAACCCTTTGCCAAATTTGTAAACGTGTGGCAACAGCTTTTGCCTAAGAAAGAGCTAGATTTGTAAAAATGCCAAAATCCGTGTCTGAGCAAATACAAACTATGTATTAAAAAGTTCATTACATGAGCTCCAAGTTACTAATATGGGTTTAAAATTCTTTTTATAAATAAGGAATTACTCAACGTTGAGTAAAGGCTGAGTAAACGATTTGACGTTACGAATCTTCTCATTTCATCATCTCTTTCACACAAAGTTAAAGCAGTTTGTGTTTTCTGTTTTGAGGAAGAAAGCATCGCTTCCCGTAAGATCAGAAGAGAGAGTAGAAAGATGGGGGACCGTCCGAAAACCAACTGCGTGCTGTTGACATGTGTTATGTGTTTTCTGTTTTCCGTTCACTCTCCATCTTCTGTTCTGTCTTGCGTTAAGCTCCAAAGGTAAGTCAACTGCGCAGCAAAACGATTCTACTCCTCTTTTAAAAATGTTGATGACTATCCAAAGATAACTTTAAACGCGTCTATCAAGAATTTTAAAAGCATAACCATGTTCAGTCTGTTCAGTCTGAATGCATTCACCGAGAATTTAAAATTATGTCGGTTCACCTTCACCGAGCCTGATCTAACTGCTCTAATCTGCGCTAGGCAGGTAGATCGAGAGCCCGCAACAGATTTTTTGCCTGAGAGGAAGCCAAATGATATTGATGTTACAAATAGTCCTCCTCAAGGTGATAACGCCATCAATCGTCTGCCAGCCCATATAGGCAGCATTAATGGTATAGAAGTACCATCTTTCTGGACATAGATCTAGTGAAGGAAACCACTTCAAATGCATCACAACCTAACGCCCTCGATTCATTGAATGCGAAAATGTTTGTGACAGACGCCTTGCAGGCTGCCAAGCCCCTGACAGACGCCGCCGAAAACGCATTTCTTGGTGTTTTTAGACTTTTGGGAAACCAGTCAAAATTAGTCGCGCCCAAAAGCTTACTTACGGTTCTTGGATACCATTCAAAGATGAGCCTTTAAATTTTAAAATGATTGGAGACATTCATAGAAACATTTTCTTCACTTTAACACCGACGTAATGTCTCTTGTCTGCGGTCAGTGCTCAACCAAAATAGCCACCACTTAGGCCACTTTCGGTCGTACTGTAATGTATAGAGATTCGTTCTTTAGCCGTACTACACGAATGTGGAATGCTTTATCCAGCTCTTTCCCTCGGCTTTTCCTAATGCTCGCTCTGTGTCACTGGCTTATGAGTGCGCGTTAATTATACAAAAGTTTTATATTGTAAAATCTACTGCGGTATATTGCAATCTACTGCGCTTTTTTCTCATATATACTTAGTCATCTATAGGGTGGCAACACTGCTTGTGTGTTGTTTTATAATTGTCTGAGTGTCTACTTCACTTCGTAGATTTATCTACGGAGTAGATTAAAATGTAATGTAATGTAATTATTTGGGAAACTAAATGAGATTTGAGGAATGGCCGTTTCACGTTTAACAAATAAAAACAATAACTTCCGAATAAATTTGACAGATTTTTGACAGTTTCCCAGCCAAAAACAAAGACAGTTTTTTGTCAAATTCATATAAAATTGATTTGAACAAATTTTCTATTTAAGCTTTATTTGAGGATTCACTGTTTTACAAATAAATATGTTAAGATGTAATTATATTCTACCAGATATAAAGTTTTAGAGAATAGATTTGTGTAAGTCAAGAGTGAGAAAACTACAGTGAAAATGTACCTTTTCTTCTTTAAACATAACAAACAAAGCAACTAAGTCCACCTAAATAGTTAACCTCTTACCTGGTGCAGTCCTACATTACCCGCAGGTACACCCTTGTCCCATAACATTTAATACAAATAAAATATTTAATATAAATTGCCACATTTATAGAAAATTACAATAATTAACAAAGATGCGAATACCCTGAGAAAATTATTAGAAAAAAAATTAAAATTATTACAAAAAAGGAGAAATTTAGTGCAAAACAGCAAAAGCAAACACACATGTCGGCATAGCAGTATATTTAAGTTAGTATCCTTGTTTTTGTATTTAAAAGATTTTTTTATTTAATTTAGTTTGTTGTAGAAAAAAAAATATTTTCTACGAATTTATTTAATCTTATTTTTATATTTTAAATGGCGCTATGTATGATTGGTATGTGTGTGTGTATTGTATGATATAATAGTCTCAGGAGTATTAGTTTGTTTCTTGTATCTTTTTTTTTTGTTAAAACTGTATCTTGTGTATATAATCTAGTATATTATGTAAATTCGGCTAGCTAGAATTTTGATTTTAAATATTTTTTCGTATTTTGATTTTATATATTGGATTTGGTTTTGTTTTTTTTTTATCTTTTCTGTTGATTGTATCTTTTTCATTCGTTTCTTCTACAAAGACATTTGATTTGGTTTTAGTTTTTTTGTTTTTTGATCTCAAAATTTATCTATATTTTTGAAAATATATCTATTTATTTAGATAATATTTGAATTTGAACTAATTTATGAGCGATAAGTTAATCTATTTATATATTTTTTTTGTTTGATGATGTTGATTTGAAATCGACGAATCAATTTATCTTCCCATTGGCTTCTGATTTGTGGGGAATATTCTAGAGTTATCCATCTGAAACTCTTCCATTTGGCAAAAAACAATATACCTTTGATTTTGGATGCAAGAAATCACATCGAAGGGATTTTGTTTTTTTTTAAATTTTTTTTTTGATTTTGAGAAAAATAAAAAATAAGAAGAGAAACGCAAAAAACAAGGATTAGAGTTGAGACGAAATAACTCTATTAAAATCGCTATGGTGGTTTATAAGAATATTTTTTTGTATGTTAAATGATCTGGCTGAAGGATGAAGAGATTAACACGAATGTAATTATATGACATGATGTATGTGTGCTAATGATAGGCCAAACTTAAAAGGTTTCAAACTCTGGTTTGTGAGTTTTTTTTTTTTTTAATATATTAGGAATGAAGAACTTACCTTGCTGGTAGGATGAGGGCATCAAATTCGGTAGCCAGATGCCTTCGTATGATATTCTTCGACGGAGGTATCCCTAAGGCTGTGGCCATAGTGTCCCCGGAGAATGATGGTTCCAGAACCACTAGACCACCGTGTACACCGCTATCTGTAATTAAATGTGTATATATAGACTGAATGTCAATAATGATAGTATCGGTTAGATAATTGCTGTAGGGGAGGGGAGGGTATTTCATAGAGTGGCAAATATGTGTGCTGGACTGGAGAACGATTCCGTAAAGGAGTGAATTGCAATTTGAGTTGATTGTCGAAGTTGAAGTATCTTCGATGACATGATTGTGTGTGCAGTTTAAGGGTTGGCTATTATGAGTACACATGAAACCATTAAGGAAATTAATATTTTAGTTTGTTTTTGAAATAATGTCCGTCTGCATGAATCTTAAGTTTGGCACATGTTCTCATGTTTCTTGGGGGAATTCGTTTGATTATTTGATGTCAAAACGTTTAAGGGTACAAATTTGATTCTAAAAAGAATATATATTATGATATGGCGATAAAATGAGATGATTTTCTGATGATGCATTGTGTTCCCACCTTGAAGCGATAAAAGACATACAAGAATCCATCAAATCCGCCAACCACAGCCAACTTAACGCAAGCACTGACATCAACTGAAAGTATTAGAATGTACCAGAATTCTCCTTTCAATCGAAAAGTACCAGTTGAAAATGTTTAGAAGTGAAAATTTCAAGAACTTTGTCCATTTGCATAAATAGATAGATATGTAGGTGACTCTAGACACTCTTGTTTAGAGGATACAGTTGATTTTTATGCGTTGAAGTGTGAACATCGAAAGTGACAGTAAAAGTAATTTTAGTTTTCAATAAGTGGGGAAGTCAAATTATTGTAAATTGAAATTAAAGAAGTTGTGTTTGATAAATGAAGTAATTCTTTACGCATCGGGATTCTTGAAAAGATGTCCATATATGTTAGTCAATTTAAAACAAGAAAAACTCTTACGGATTGTTTTTGGACATAGCAGTGTCCGGAAATCTATTTGCGGATGGTCATACATTTCGAGGAGAAAGACAAAGCCAAGTTATGATGCTCTACAACAGCTACAGAAGAGTTCTAAATAAAATTTCGTGTGCACCAGGGAAGTGTTTTTAATCTTTTGCTCTTTGTTATAGTGCTTGACTTTATGGTAGAATATAATGTAACAGCTCTAAAGGTGATTCAATGATTCTTTTCTGATTATGGAGTTATCTTTAATGAAGTTTCTACATTCTTGCAATGAACATTTGATGTTTGGGTGAATGTTTTGAAGGGAAATGGATACCCTATTAGCGTAAAAAAGACTGAACACCTATGCTTGCTCATTTTCTTATGCACAGAGACCTATTCTGGACATTTATTTGAATGGAATAGTCCTTATTTTCTCATGGAAAGTGATATCGTTCTATAGAGCCCAAGGTCCACAGCAGCTGGATGATGTCCTAGACACATATAAGGCTAACATCAATTTACTACAAGAAATGAGATGGCCAGGCAATGGTGAAAAAAGAAAGGCGAAACAACGGTTGCCCAAAACAACATACTCGGGGTAGGTATTCTACTCGGGTCTCAAAGGATTCATTGCGGTCTCCAGGAGAGAGAAAGAACGAATGGTGTACATCAGTAAGAAATTAAGTTGAGAATTTCCAGATTTCCAGAGCCCAGTTTGTCGAAAAAGTTTTTTCTGAGGGCTGATTTCCTAGACTAGGTTAGGCTGGAACATTCACAAAGAAGGGATATAAGTTTTCTTCCGTATCAACGTCTTGACAACCCTTTGCACAAGTCTGATTGACTAATGCCCATTCTGCTCATGTGGGTTGCCATTAAGTTCTGTCCCGTAAAGGACACCAACCGATCAAAGACTTCTCGAGACCCGACCATTTGTCAACTGTTAACAATCTATCGTTTGCAGCTTTGAGGAATATTTTGTAAATTCTGTTCTTTTTTTTCCAGTACCTAGCGTAAAATTTGACTTGATTCCAGGTATTCAACGTTTTTGGCCAGTTTATCTGCCATTTTATTCCCGTAAATATATCCGGGGACTCATCGGAAGGCTAGGTTTGTTAAGTTGCGACAGCGATCAACCAGGCGGATCATTCTTGCTACGAACTTTCAGAGAGAATGTTCCTCAACGCCTGACCAAGGTATGGCGTTAAAATCATCATTTGTGATTTCAATTCATTCAATTCCATAGTTTGCATAAAAACGCAAATGAGAATGGACTACGAGCATGCCGCAATTCACATCTACTATGAGGACGGAGTTCATAAGCAAAGGGAAGTGTACTTTCATAAATTGTTAACCGAAAAGCTGTAGAAGAGGAATACCTCATTTTGTAGCCAAAAAGCATTGCAAAGATACAAAATGTGATTAATCAGCTCATAAAAACAGCAAGGACTCGGTGGTCGATGGTCGAAACTAGGAGCTGTAATACTCCTGAGGAAGGAAAACACGTGTGGCTAAATTTAAACCAAATCCAAAATAACTTACTATAGTCTGTCGAGGCTTACCTTAAAAATTAAGCTGTTGCTTTACAAGACTTTGCTCTTACCAGTACTCACATTTTTTATTTTTAATATTATTTGTTGTAAAGCTGCTTGTTTGCAACTAAACCCTTTTTTCAAATTCCATTAGTATCAACCAAGCAAATTTATAATGTATTCAAAACACTCAAAAGCAAAGCAATCAATCCAACCACCAACCTCTCCCCAAAAATTGACCCAAAAACCAATTTAATCTAAAAAAAACCGAAATCGCCAATTAAAATTTACCTTTCAAGTTATCAGCATATTCACCCAAATCGATAGACCTAGCCCAGCGAATAAAGCGTTGATTTGTCCACACAATTGGATCAGCGTCCACTGATTCTGATTGAACTCGCCGCATCCCCAATGTTTGCCTATCGTACTTCACAATCCGCAGGACATGGATACCTAAATTAATCACAAAAAAAGATACAAATAATCCGATTAAATCCAGCGTATATGTATATATATTTTTGGTATTGAAATGCATGGAACTAGATTTTCAATTTATCTAGAAAATGAATTCAAATTGAGATAGCTACCGTGCACTATGCTAGCCTGATGAAATTTCCTAGTAACACCTAAAAACTTTTCTAATTCTTTTTTCGAAAGCGTATCTAGCATTCGAGCATCGACCAACGAATGAAGAAATGATTCTGTGTACTGCGGCAGACCGATGTCTGGAAGCCATTCGGATGCCACCCATGTGTGACCAAGTTGTGTAATAAGAGGATACCTCACCAGTTCGGGACGTCGCTGTTCCTCAATGGCTAGGCGTAGTTTCTTTTTATGCATTGGATGGGCCAGTCCCAGACCGGTCTCCAATTCGGCGTCGTTAAGTTCGAGCAGAACCTTACCACTTTTTACATTTTCGGAACATCGTGCACTGTATTGGGGCATACCAAGGGCGACTTCAAGCCAGGCGAGTACTTGAGATGCTCGCCAGCGTTCCATGGGGACTTGCGAGGCTTCACGTAGTAGGCGGAGTTTTTCGGCATAACCCTCTTCGGTTAGAGAGTTCCAAGAGTAATCGGAATCTAAAGTAGAGAAAAAATAAAATAAAATTTGTGTGACATTAATATGGTTTTCTTTAATATACATTCGCTGGCGGTATCAGCACTCAAGGCTTTACTTTTGTTCCTGGATCTGGCAAACACTCTAGATATACTACCCCAGGTACCCCCACGTCCATTACGAGCGCTTAGAGCTCCGGTTTTGCCTGCGGCGAATTTCCGAGTTAATGCTGAGGGGCATTCATTTTCTCCTGGTGATCCTAGCTGCTCAACGGACCTGGAATAAGCAGAAACCTCAAGCATAATACATAGAAAAAATCACTCTATTGACGCACCTTGAGTAAGCAGCTGAATTCAAAGGCGACAATGTAGGACTTCTCTCCTTAGGTGTGCCAACTAGAAAAAGAAAAATCAATTTATTCACCGTTAAAAGGACTCATCGCCCCAACTCACATTGATACATATTCTGACTGGACACAATAGAAATACTGTCCGGATCCACCGTGATGCACGGTCCATTCTCACACGTGCCATCACTGAGATTCAAATCACCTGCAGCACTCTCCCGGTCGCTACTGCCACGCACTCCTGAATCACCACTTCCACCACCAGCACTACCACCCCCACCTCCCCCAATGCTACTGCCGCCAGCTATACTCCCACCGCCGCCGGTAGTTCCATAGGCCGCCAAAGCATTCGAATTAGCCGACGATGCTGCCAAATGGTTAATCAAACCCGATGGAGGCGTTAATGGAGCAAAAGACAAAAGACTCTCCTGATCCGATAAACAACCCGATAATTGCCTTCTGGCCTCCTGTAGCTGCTCCTGCAGCCTTTGCAATTGCACATCACGCGCACTCAATTGTTGGGCCAACGCCAGAGACCTCTCCGCTTCGTCCCGGGCATGCTTCAGCAATGACCATCGTTCGCGTTCCCGGTCTGAAGACATTTTCGCATTGTTCGTTTCGCTTTCCCGAATCCTTTGTTCGTAATTACGAATGAAATCCCTCAGCTCCTGTTCCTTGTCCTGCAATGAGGCACACAGTTGCTTCACGTGTGCCAGCAGATCTGTTTTGTCAGTTTTAAGTTTCTTCCGCTCCAATCGCAGGGCGGATATTTGGGTTTTGGCCGCCTTCAATTCGGCTTCCAATCTATCAATGCGACTGGTGCTGCCGTCCGTAGAATGGGCGTCGCAGCTGTTACTATCAGATAAATCGATGCCACCGACAGCTCCGTCCGGTGAGTTTTCCAGCAGTTTTCGCAATCTTTGAATTTCCGAATTAAGTCTTTCGTTTTCCAATCGCAACTTCGATGGGGAATCTATAGTTAAAGAAAATCGTGTTGTACACATTGGCACAGAGGTATTAATGGCCGAACGTACCTTTTCCCTCGTTAAATTGAAACTTTGAATCATCGTTGCGATTACCATCGCAACTGCTGCTATTGCTGCTGCCCCCGCCACTTGCTCCTTTGTCCATATTGTTAAGGTGTTGGTCCTTGCTACTAAAGAGACTGCAGCCGTTTACACCTTGAGTATTGGCGTTGCCACTTAGTCCTAAATCCATGAATTTAACAACAACATCATTGGCGTTTTTCTTATCAACTTTTATGTTTTTTTTTTGTAGATGGATACAATGGGGCACATTCAATGGTTTTTTTTTTTTTTTTTTTATTTGTTAAATGAATGGTCGTGCAGGATCAATGAGACAACATACCAGGAGTTCACATGAATGATATGAATGAGAGAGAAAAAGAAAAAAAAAATAATTTGGATAAAAGAAAATATTTACATAGAAAAATTCACCAAAAAGTATATATGTATAGGTTGCGGTTTGGTATATAGTATCTACTTATATCGAATTACACAGGTGTGGAGGCAAAAGCTTAAGCTTTGGTGTGTTTTGTACACACAGCCAGCAGGATTGTGTCTCTTGCAGGGAGGATTAATGGAGATTAAGTGTGATTGAAAGTTTTCACTACGGCAACAGTGGTAACAATGAAATTAAAGTGGGAAAGTTTCAGTTTTTTTAGTTTTTACTTTAATACTTTCGGTGTAACGGTAACCACAAGAGTGTGGTAAGGGTTGGGGTAAAGAATTAGAAGTTTTGTTGCAAAGAAAACACAAAAATGGGGCTTATTTTAATTAGTTTTAATAATGGTTCGTATGGAGTGCATGAGGTTGCTAGATATGAGGGGAGAGGACAGTGGTGCAAATCAATGAAAAAAAAGCTAAACAGATTTTTTTTAATCTTTACTTTTAAAAAATATATTATTTTTAAAATTGTACTAAAATTTGAATATACAGTATTTTATTTGAATTTTCTTTTAAGAGGTGACGAACTAATAAACAATATAAAACAATACAAAATGTATTTTATTAATATCTAAGGTTAAATATCAATGCTTTTTAACTTATTTTTATTGTTAGTATTATTTCTTTGTTTTTATTTTTGTTGTTGTTTTTTTAATTTTTTATATTTTTATTTTTATTTTAACTTGTTATTTTTATTTATAATTTTATTTGTATTAATATTTAAAATTACAATTTTCTATTATACTTTTGTTTTATTTAATTCTTTCTATTATTTATTTTACAACTAAAAAAAATTATTATAATACGAAAATCTGTTTTTTTTATACAATTGGCAGAAAAGATTCTTATTACATTACATAATTGATTTATTTCTAACTAGTTGTGACCGCGCCTTTGCTTGCGTTAGCTTCGGATGCAGAAATCACACCCACAGTTAAATATGTAACGTGGCACCCATGCTATAACTTTGATTTAACAGACCATCTATTGGGCAGTAGCGGTACAAAACGTTATCTCAATTAGTCACAGATTTTCAGACAACAGGTACATATGTGATATGCACACTTTTAGGGTATGCGCAGAGGAAAAGAAATAATTCGGGAACATTTAAAAAAATCTAAAGAAATATTTGAAAAAACTAAAATGAATCTGATTTGTGCTTTAAGTTTTAGCCCTTGTTCAAAAGATGGGTATGGGAAGGTAACTTTAAAGAAATTGTAACAATACGCCATCTGTTATGGAGTAGAAGTACGCAACTACGCAATGTTTGACGTGAATTTAAGAAAAATAATTACAAGTTCTATGGCCAATTTACAGTTCTAGGTAGTTTATTGTGAAAAAATTGTATGCTATTTGTTTTTCCGGTTAATATTCTATAAATTAAAAAAAGATTTGTTCAAATTCAGTGTGTGGGTGTTACGCGCACACAACATGTAAGATAGGTCCTTTTTTATTTCTAATGTTACTTCCTAGTCAATATTTTTGGTGTTCCCCTATCGGGAAGCTCTTTATGGGCACAAACGCTCCACTCATATGAGAGCCATATAAATAATAATAGACAGATTTGATCTTTTATGTAATTGATCGATTATAGGGTTATGCATGTATACAAATAATTATGTCAGAAAAACACCATGGTGGAACCAGAAGTGCTTTTATATACATGAACTATAACCTTATGAACTATGGCAGCAACACCAACATACAGGCCGTTAACTTACACTCACAAACCCTCTCGTTAAATCCACACACACACTCCAATATCTACATCTACTTTCTACTTTAACAAAACTCCGCCTATTTTGTATTTCTTTTTCTCTTCTTGTACTTTTTGAATTTGAGTGAAATTATATTGAGAACTTGCGCCTGTTCTTTTTCATGTTCGCCTGGTGCTTGCGATCGATTTTGGTTGAAAGAACCACAGTATCGCGGTTAGCGTGAGTCATGACTCATGAGTCTTATCTCAGCATGAGTCATGTTATTTCGTACGTGTAGCCTTTCATCGATTTATAAGACGTTATCACGTCAACAATATTATGGTCCCTTACATCCGCGGGACTTATAACAGTAAGTCTTGATCTCAGATTCGTAACATAAGAATCATATAGTGCTACACATTGTAGGTCCCAACCAACGAAAGGACATAGGAAGAAAAACTACGATTTATTCACATATAAGTTCAGTTTAAAGACAAGTTTATGGCCAAAACTGTGCAGATATGAATGGTCTAAAATACTAATTGGGAAAGAATGACTTGGAGTCACACAACTTGAACTTCAGATTAGTTTTCCAGTAATAAGATTTGGTGCCCCAAATCACTTTAACGTTGGATAAAGTCCCAACATATTTTGGCTTTTTGATCGTTCCACAAGAAATGGTTGCTGATGGACACACCAAGAATTTCTAAATGATCGTCTTCCATGATGCAAGTGCCACTGGATAGTGGAAAGGACGATACATTCAACTTTAATAACGGACGCATTAAATTTTCCATTTCATAACAATATCAAGGTCAACATTTAATGAACTTAAAATACGTTTGCAGAACTGAGCGGTGTGGCACATGAGGATTTATTTTAAGATTATCGTACTAGAGCCCATCCAATACAAATTTGTATGTGACGGTTATAAATAAATTAAATGTATGTGACGGTTAAAAAGGAAATTATCTGATCCAGCGAAGAAGGAAAAATTCGATGCCGAAAGGACGAAAGCCTTGTGCCGGACTCGATCTAATGCAATACTCTTAACTTTCCCTGAAAGAATGTTTTAATTTGTTCCACTGTTCGCTGTCGACCTATTGCTACAAAAGCCGTACTGCCACTCATTAAAAAGATTCCTTTCCAAGAGATATATCTACCTAGAGCTGATGATTAATCAACGTTTCCATCAACTCGGCGAGAAGGGATATAATGATATATCTTTAATAATAAATCATTAGTTTGCGTAGGAGCAGGATTCGCCTTTTTAAACAGAGGCTGGACAAAGGCTGTTTCTCATCTGCTCGGAACGAATTCTGGGGAGAAGGATAAATGAAATAGCTTACGCAGTGACCTTGCCAGCGAAGAAGAATACCTCTTTACAATAATAGTTTTACACGAATCTTTCGCATTGAAACCCCTCAAAAAAATAATTCGGTACACTACGGCGTATACGTACTATTTTTTTTTCATTTTCATTTTAAATGAATGCTTTCATCAAGTTTTAACCTCAATTAAGCACATCAATGCTAATCATGTTATTCAAGTCCAATATAATAATCATAATGCCATGTTTCATTATAATCACCGTTATAAGCAACTTCTGCTTAATTAACTCCACAAACCAAGAGCTAATTATTACACAAAAGCAAATTAGCTGGCTTCGAGGAATAAATCAGGAAAAATAATTTCCAAAAGCGTACAAATCTTTTATTATTTCCTGTCAAACCTAATCTCTTCAATATCACCTACTTCTCCCACCCCTAGGAAAATCCAATTATCCCGCTGACTGTGTGTACAACATCAATAAAACTACTACAATTAACCAACACTTGAACAAAAAAAAAAATCAAAATTTCTAAAAAGGTCAAAAGAATAATAACAAAAAATTCCATCAAATACTTTTAACACGAACCAACAACAACAACAACTAAACATTAACATCAATTTCCATGAGTTATGTAGAAAAGAGGATAGCTTACCCGTAGTCATGGCGGCGTGATTGGCTCCATTCATCATATCAATTTGTCCACCATCAGTGCCGCCGCTTCCTGCGACACCTCTATCGCCAACGCCACCGCCTTGGAGAAGATGATTGTTCGACTCACTTTTATTTAAATTCACTGACCTTTGATGGATATTGTCGACCAGGGGCGACGTTAGTATAAGATTTCTAATGCCGTTCGATCCAGGTGAGTTGTTGCTGCCAGGAGGACCACCACCTCCACTACCCTGGCTATTAATCTCAATTCTCTTGTTGAAGATGTGGCCGGAAGATGGCGAATTGATGGAACCGCCAACACCTGAGGCTGTGGTTGTTATGCTGCCGCTACTGTTAGTTGTGGACGACGATGACAATGACGTCAACGGTGACGTGGCAAGGGAATTGTCCAACGACAGGAGCGGCTTCAAAGGTTTGTTATTGTTGACAGGCTTGTCGCTTGTATCCAAGGATTTTGTTGTTTTCTGTAAAATCGGATTTGCACACATACACAACGGGTAAAACACAAAAACATACACAAAACAAAAAAATCAAATATAAAAGGCAATATATGTATAGGCAGAGGCAAAAAGAGATAAGGTAGTTCGTAACAACAATAACAATGATGACGAGGACGACGCATGAGAAGGATAAGATTATTTGTGTGCCAAGGCTTCTGTATGCATATGTGTGCTTTGTTGGGTGAATATTGAACAACAAACTGGACAAAAACACACTCTCTGTCACCAAGGACTCTATATCCTGGCCAAGGGGGCAATATCTCATCGAGGCCACAGCCATTGCCAGCAGCTCACAAAATTCGGTCTTTCTCGAGATTTATTGTTGCGAAAATTGTGCACAGCTTTGCGAGGTCCTGCGTGGCTGTGTGTGTGTATGTATGTGTGTGTATGAGGAATCCCCGACATAAAACGACGATGACGACTATAAATTACCGTCATCTACCCTATACATCTAGAATATACAATACTTACTGTGTCTGTCAATTTATTTAATGAAGCGTTTATACGGTCCGGGTTCCTTGGTGGAGGCTCTGGGGGCTCTGAAGCGGCCATTGTTGGTCCTGTTGTTCCGTTGATTTGCATCCTTTCTCCCTGCGACAGCTGCGTTATCAGTGTCGCCGTTTTGTTTTTGTTTTCAGGAAATTTTCTAATCTAATCTCTATCTCTCCGGCGAAACCAAAGTAGTTAGAATGCCAGTTATTTAGTGCGGCAGCACATTTCAAATGTTATGCAACACATGGAATGCTGTAGATTGGCTAATTAGACAATCTGTTTTATGTTGTCATTGCTGTTGTAGGTATCTAGTTGTCGAGTTAGGGTGGATTACGTCATCTGAAAATGAAGACAGAGTTTTAAAATGCTTTTAGTGGTTGTGTTAAGTTGGTTGTGTTTTTTAAGCTTCAAGGGGAAATGGAATGAAATGAAATGATATGAAATGGAATGAAATAAAATGCAATGAAATGAAATGAAAAAAATTAAATGGAATGAAATAAAATAAAACGAAGTGAATTGCAATGAAATGAAATGAAATAAAATAGTATAAAATGGAATGATATAAAATGAAATGAAACGATGTGAAATAAAATTAATAGATTAAATAAGATGAAGGAATGAAATGAATGAAATGAATAAAATTAATGAAATGAATGAAATTAATGAAATTAATGAAATGAATGAAATGAATGAAATGAATGAAATGAATGAAATGAATGAAATGAATGAAATGAATGAAATGAATGAAATGAATGAAATGAATGAAATGAATGAAATGAATGAAATGAATGAAATGAATGAAATGAATTAAAATGAATGAATGAAATGAATGAAATGAATGAAATGAATGAAATGAATGAAATGAATGAAATAAATAAAATAAATGAAATGAATGAAATGAATGAAATGAATGAAATGAATGAAATGAATGAAATGAATGAAATGAATGAAATGAATGAAATGAATGAAATGAATGAAATAAATAAAATAAATGAAATGAATGAAATGAATGAAATGAATGAAATGAATGAAATGAATGAAATGAATTAAATGAATGAAGTAAATGAAATGAATGAAATCAATGAAATGAATGAAATGAATGAAATTAATGAAATGAATAAAATTAATGAAATGAATGAAATGAATGAAATCAATGAAATGAATGAAATGAATGAAATTAATGAAATTAATGAAATGAATGAAATTAATGAAATGAATGAAATGAATGAATTTAATGAAACGAATGAAATGAATGAAATTAATGAAATTAATGAAATTAATGAAATAAATGAAATCAATGAAATGAATGAAATGAATGAAATGAATGAATTGAATGAAATGAATGAAATGCATGAAATGAATGAAATGAATGAAATGAATGAAATGGATGAAATGAATGAAATTAATGAAATGAATGAAATGAATGAAATTAATGAAATGAATGAATTTAATGAAAGAATGAAATGAATGAAATTAATGAAATGAATGAAATGAATGAAATGAATGAAATGAATGAAATGAATGAAATGAATGAAATGAATGAAATGAATGAAATGAATGAAATGAATGAAATGAATGAAATGAATGAAATGAATGAAATGAATGAAATGAATGAAATGAATGAAATTTATGAAATGAATGAAATGAATGAAATGAATGAAATGAATGAAATGAATGAAATGAATGAAATGAATGAAATGAATGAAATGAATGAAATGAATGAAATGAATGAAATGAATGAAATGAATGAAAGAAAAAAATTAATTAAATGAATGAAATGAATGAAATGAATTAAATGAATGAAATGAATTAAATGAATGAAATGAATGAAATGAATTAAATGAATGAAATGAATGATATTAATGAAACGAAATGAAATGAAATAAGAATTTTTTCAGTAAAATATCAAATTTCAAATTAAAACACATTTAAAATGGAGAAGACAATTTCCAAAACATTAATGACCCAATCATTAATTAAATGTCTCGGGTTAATCTAATCTCTTGTGCCTCGTTTATCAAGCTAACACAAATAGTTGTTTAAATTCCTTGGAAGAGATGCCCAACGCAATAGTCAGATGCAAAACGTGTAGGTATTTGTGTCTCAATCGTTAATGCTTGTGTATAATTCCAAGGGTAAACCAATTTGTAAAGACATGAACCATTACCTGGGAATGCTTTTACGAATGTTCATCTGAAAACCACATACATCTTTGTCTAAACATAAACATTTCAAAACCTCAAATATCTCTACATATCTACCCAAGGAACACCGACAAATGACTTTATGCCGTTTTCCGTCGTCGACAAATAACCATGTGTCTAAAAAAGAGTCCTTAATATTCATTCAATGGCATTTTGTATAAAGTTTTGATGATACAAAATGGTCTACTGCCAACGACCATCGACCCACAGACCCACAGGGAATAGAAAAACAGGGTCAGAATATCCATTTTATGCTTAACCTAAATAAACATTTAAAATATTTGTGCTTTCACAGAACGGATGTGGGTTTTGGAAAGGACTAAAATAAAAAGGATATGTGACAGCTTTTGCGTGCTTCACAGTACATGCGGGTTGATGATAATAACTCACCAAAATCGATTTACATTTAAATTAATTGACACAGTGCTCGACACATAAGCCTCGAATCTACATTGCCATAGATTGACTCATAATTCATGGATTATCTTTCATGTCACATCTGTGTGTGCCGTTATTATGTACCATCAGGGCCAATATAACTTACAGGATACGGATATATCAATATGCAGTCAATCGCAATGTGTATCGATAGCAAGCGATATCGGAAATTAATTCGCTAGTCTTGCGTTGTTTTAAAATAATGCTGCAACGGCTGCTGTGGCATCAGGTTGGTTGCGGCAGGTTTGTGTTGCATGTGTAGGCTTTTATAATCTCACTACGGTGACCTAAATTTAACAAACCTGCAAGCACAGTACCGATTCAGTTGGTCAAGTGGTGATGAGCAAAGAAATATTCGTATTTTCTGTGCATGGAACATGTGACAAGGACTTTTGGCATTCGATATCGATAAATAGGAAATAGGAGAGTATTCTCAAAAAAAAAAAAAAAACAATCACACATAAGTGTCCTGTGTTCTAGGAAAATGGAAAATTCTGATTTGAGTCCTTTTGACTGGCTTTTCCATGAACAGGCAAGCAGTTTATTTGTATTTATCTTTTGAAATTGTTCCAATGGTAGAAGCTAGGAATTAGAGTTGCATATCACTTTTCTGCAAATGAAAACATTTTTAATCACATCCTTGTACAAAATGAGCTCAAACAGCAATAGAAGCGGGTCAGGACAATACAATAATACATCTGTAGGACACAATTTAGGCTTTTCTAGTTCTAGTTCTGGGGTTCCAAGAGTGATCCTCATTTTTTGCAATGAAAAGCTCACGACGCAATATTCACTACACAGCACCCGTGAGCGAAAGCTATGCCAGGTCGAATAATAATAACATCGCAGCCGTACGCGAAAATATATAGGAGAGCACACCGGAATTCGCCCTTTCACAGACTTCATCGGTCTATATTCCTTCGATAATCAAGTTGGTGATTTCTCTGTGGTCAAAGATCCTTTGAGAAGGTACAGACTGTAGGGACTGCTTTTCAATAAATGTATAAGGCGGATGTGAGCATTAGTCCAAATCATAACCTGGAGAACAGAGAACTCTGCTGAATCAATTTTACATTTAAAATAGTATCACGCAACGAGGACTTGAAGATAAGTATTTTGAGCGATGCATTTGAGTAGTTTCACACTTTTCATCTCATCCAAGAGACTTAGATAGCCAAGAGGTGCGAGCTCCAGTGTAAACGTCGAAGGCTACAGGCTACAGATTAAATGATAACTTAGTTCTCTTGGCGTGACCACGATTCAGAAGTTTTCATCATTTTTACAAGTAAGATGATCGCTAGCAGAGGTTACGATAATAAAGTATCTCTAAGAGATTAAATGTTAATGACTTAGTTTGACCGTTCCGTTGACCGTTCCTAATAATCAATTACACACGCATTGCGGAGAAAAACAAGTTTTTTTGATGACTGTTGGGCAAATACTGACTGTATTCATTCATTCTTTTATCTTGTTCTTTTAATCGTTTTGTTATAATGTTGTATTGTGGGAAATGTGGGAGTTGGTATATGTGAGAGCGTGACAAATATAATCTATAAGCATAAATATAAAGCTACAAGTGTGAGAGTGAAAATATAATGAGTCAACTCGAATGTATAAAATATGAGAATGACTATTGTGTGAGCATAATCGAGTCGTATAGAGCGTGAGAGTGTAGAACTGTAGATATGAATAACAATTATAAAATATACAGTCACAGTGTTACCATAGTACTTATTATTAAACAATACGTTAGAATTACAACTCCACTAGTTACTTCATAAATGTACTAAAATTGTTTTTGTTTATGTTATATTCCAACTGATCTGATATATTAAGACTGATTTTCAACATTTCTACAACGACTTTAATCACTTCTTTTATTCAAACTAGGTTTTTCTAAGTATTGCAGATCCTTTCATTTCTGCAAAAACTTCTTTGCTCTTGTTTTGCTTTCCTAAACTTGCGTTGTACCTTTCCACTGCATGAATTAAAATAAACTCCATCCAGTTCTATTATAATTATGCCTTCACCATCTGCCACGAGTCCTGGAAATTGTCTGCGCTGTTTTTTCACTCAAAAACATCATAGCCTCTGGTGAGTCAATTATATGCTTTCAGTTCCAGACGCCTTCATTTTCATTTTTTCCATAAAATGTTAATGGACGCTCCTCAGGTAAGAAAGCCTCATATTTCTGGTAGTCATTTACATGGCATCAAAGCAAAAGCGTCTCTCTTCCGACCACAACCAGCTAGTCGGTATTAAACAAAGCAAGTCGTCAGTATAAAATGAAGCTTGTGTTCCTTGCTTTTTGTAATTTAAATAAGAAAATTGCATTTTCCTTCCACCAAGAGAGCCTCCGAACATTGTCGGAGTGCAGTCAGTGCATTGGTCCTGGTCCTTATTGTAGATACTACATGTGTATCTGTGTAGATGAAATATTTCATAAGGTTAAATCAACAAGCAAAGAACTCTGCGCGTCACTCTGGTCCGCTCCAGCAGAACGCTGCAGTGCGATTGCAATTAATTGCTTTAGGGTCAAGTATGCAAATAAAACTTCACCTTTCATTCCGCAACCTCTTCTATCTCACTCTCTGTTGAGCTGTCATCCTAGATGTAGATGTTCAGATACAGACATCCTCCAGGCCCAAATCCCATCTTCTATATCTGGATAGCCAAATTTGCATCATCATGCTCTGAAGCTGAACGCCATTAACATAAAAACGATATGCATCTCTACTCGAAAGCCTGATGGTCATATGATCCATATCCTTTCGTCTTTGCTTACTCGCACATAGATGCAACAATAAGAGGCAAAAACACATATAGACACATCCTCTCCGAGGATTTGTGTGTTTTTAATGAATTTTCATTGCATTTACATGCACCGGAACAGGAGCCGCAGTCAAACGAAGGAGCTGGGTTCTGGGTTGTGTGATGACCTACAAAAAGATTTGAATTCATTCAGTTCGCCTGGTCTCGATCCTTGGTTAACTTTTTGGTGTAAGTCTTCAGGGTGCACTTTTTTGGCCCAAAGGATTATGAGGGTACCTTTGCTAACGTGAAACTGAATTCTGGTCCTTTTTATTATTTTATTTTCTTTGCAACAGAAGTGTGCTTGCACCTTAACGCGTTTGTTTTATGGTTATCGTTTTGGTTTTTGTCGTCCGTCGTCCGTCTTCCTCATAAAACCACTGAAGTCGAAATACACGTAAGAGTATGTGACATAGGTATCCATGTTTGATGTATCCTTAAGGGTTGAATTCTGTGTTTTTGACATGCTGTGTGTCCTTGGACGGAACTGACTGGATGGGAATGACGATGTTAACCTTGTTTTTATTTTCATTTGGAAAATTTTCTCTTGTGCTACGTAGAGGTTAGGAACTAAGCTTTTGTGTGCATAAAATTATTAATCAAAACTTATGGAATGTGTGTGGTGAGGAGGTTGTGTGGGGAGAGAAAGAAAATTAAGAAACACCAGGGGTGGAAAATTGAAACAAATTTGCTTTCTCCAAGGTTTTGTACTTACAGTAAGCCTCGCTTATAGCACATTATATAATTTTCTTAAATAAGGATCTATAATCAAATCAGTGGAGAAATTTTTGAGATTACCTCTATCCGTATTGTTTATTAAAACATGGATTTCGCCAAAGAGTCACCTAATAACACCACATCAAATGTCAAATAAAAATGTCAAATGAAAAGTCAAATTATATGTGTACATAAATTCAGCAAAATTACATTTCAGCTTTGTTATTTCATAAATTGTACATTTTCACATTCTTTTTTCGTCTAGCTAAAGAAAAACATGAAGGATTTTCTCAGTCCTCTTGATTTCTTTAAGGGAAACCAAATTATTAATACATGAAGTAACTTATAATGTCACTGGAACTGACTTGGTTCACTTAAATGTGCACAAAAAAGGGCTCACAGAGAAGAAAAACACAAGAACAAGAAAAACTAATTTTCCATTCGCGGGAAAATCTGTCACATTTACAGGTGGTTTTTTGAGCAGAATTTCCAAGAAAAATATATAGACAAATGTATTCACTTAATAATAAATGTATAAGAATGAAGTTAAACTTTCGGGTAAATATTGTTACAAGAATTACAGTCAACTTTGTCTGGCAGTTAATGATTAAATTAGGTCAGAGTTTCATAAATATAAGAATTAGTAAGCAATTTAATTTTTTATTAGTTCAATTAATACTATTTTTCCACCAAAATGAAATTTCGGATTGCGACAATGAGGTTTCAAGATTAAACCTACTTGAAGTTTTTCCGCGTCAAAATGTATAATGAGTATGAAAGAGAAAACAATTTGAGATTAGACGATTTCACTTTTATTGAATATATAGAAAATAATTTTAAATAATAAAATTTAAAAATTGAGTTTTTCAAACATTCTACAATTATAAACGTTTCGCTAAAGTATACTGGCTTAGCTCATCAGTAGGAACCAATATACTCCTCTTAGACGTTTATCTTAAAAAATAAATAAATTTATTGGCGCGACAGCTCCTTAAGGAGCCAAGGCCTAGTGACTTATACTCTCAACCATTCCAGTGTGTGTGTTGTTACTCTGCAAGACGTTTATCTTAGCTTGAATAAAACTCTCAAAGTTGTTGTTTCTCTTTTTCTGTCATTTGCTTTGCCATCGTCATTTTGTTGTTTCGGTCGATGAAAACAACAAAATGGTGACTGATTCTTTAGTCTTAAACGACATGGCAAGGGTGTGCGTTGCAGTAGCATTAACATTTTGGTACCTAGTTGCTCGTTTAGATAAATGAAGAAAAAGTATTGGACCTTAAATGGCATCTTGTGGAACTTGGCTAGGTATTTATAAGAATTTAAAAATTATCACTTTCCTGTCTCTCGGAGGCATAAGATGAAACAACTGATCACTCTCCAAGAGTGACGTAGAATTGCTCACGTATGGCAACAAGAAAATTCTATAAAAGAAACCTAGTTAGTTATTTCTATATTCCAGGACTTTTATTGGGATTGGTAAGACTGTGCGAAACTCAGTGTCAGAATAATTTCTAGAGATGGGGATAATTTTAACGTTGGACGGAAAGATTGTTTTTTTTTTTTTATATATAACTGGCGCGCACTCAAGATGTTGTTAATAAGCTAATCATGAATTAAAGCTGTGCGAGCGTCAAGTTAAAAGATTTTGGAAAGAATTTTTTTCGGCGCAGTAGATCGAGAATTAGGTGAGTATCTACTCACCTAACTAGGAGTTTTGAAAAATTGCTACCAAGTCTTACAAACGAATTCACGATCTCTGGGTAGCAATTAAACACCTTGTTTACTATATATTGTAGATATACGTGAGATGTAGCAGCTAGCTTTTCTGTCGTTTTTAACAACAACAAAGGGTGGTAGACTTTGGGTATAAATGGCTCACGATTCTTATCGCCTTGCCGTCTTCTGTGATCGATTGCTCTATATGGCAGTTGTTCTCCCAGAGTTCACATACGGTTCCCAATATTGAACAATCTATAAGGTATTCCAATCACAGTACACATAACTAAGGTAATATATTGTGCAGGTTGTCAAAATCTAATCTGTCACTTTGTATTAAAAATGGTGGTTCTCAGAGACCTACATCAAAAAAATGTATGAACAAAACTACACACTTCCCGTTTGTTTTATATTTTTCTTATTTTCTTGTTTATCAAAAACCTTTTTTATAAATTAATTACCACAATTACTTTAAAATATAGCCACAACATCTATTTTTCAGAACAAATAAACAAGCTAATGTTTTATATTTTTCTTATTTTCTTGTTTATCAAAAAGCTTTTTTATAAATTAATTACCACATTTACTTTAAAATATAGCCACAACATCTATTTTTCAGAACAAATAAACAAGCTAATGGTCTCTGGTGGCCGCCATTTTATTATGGTTTTGACAGATGCGCAGAAGATTGCAAAAATAAAACCTTAGATATGTGTACTGTGTATTCCAATAGGGACTTCTGAACTTTGACAGTTGATGGCGGCGATGTTGTTGAAGCTACATCTGTCAAATTGCTGTCATTTATTCAGTTTGTTTTGCCAAATCACCATGGACGGATATGGCGTTCAACAATACGTGCAAATGATAAATTGTTTTATCACAATGGGTGTTCTGTTCGGCCTATTCTTCTGATCTGCGCCCTTTGCCTATTGTACTATCGGCATAATCATCCTATCGAGAGGACTATGCGTCCATTTCTGGATGAATAGGTACGTGAACAAACAAAATTGTCTAATTTGGGAGGATACCAATCCACATGAGATCCAAAAACGTCCAATGGTGCGGATTTTTTGCTGGTGGCGTCATCCGGTCCATATTTGTTTGGGAACGATGTTGGCCAGTCATGGAAAATTGGAAACTTCGAATGCGCGCCACCAGGAGAATCCAATGTGGACATTTAAACAATGTTATATTCCACACATAATGGCATCGATAGGCCTTTCAAACGAATAAAAAATGTCGATGATGTCTCCCACACACTTTGTTTCATTTAAATTTAAAGTTAGGAAGCGCTTCATGAAAGACCCACTACATACAACAACGCAAAACCGGGAGATTTCTTGATGTTTTCTGTGATCACCAATGAAGTGTAAAAGCTTCGTCACACAGAGCGCGTTTTCAACGCCGCGTTGTGATAAATTACAAATCATTTTTTGACGCCGCGTTAGAAAATGTTTTTTTTTTTTTTTTAAGTGAAACTTCTTTACGCGCATGAGAGTAAATTTCTTACGGATGAAACGGAACTAGTGACACGGAAGCACATTTCTAACAAAAAGTTTGATTTTCTCGAAGACGGCTCTAACGATTTGGATAAAACTTTCAGGGTGCTATTTTTTTACAAGCAATACATCTTTCAGTTAGAATGAATTTTTCGAAATTTGTTCTATAACGGTACCTCTCATAATACCGGTTTTTTTCAAATGCGGTTTTATCGTAAACCATTACCCCGGTTTCAAAAAAATTTTGCACACAGGAAGTTGTTTATAATTAAATTAAATTTGCATTTAAAAATTTACAAAAACTTTTGTTTTCGATTTTTTAAAATTTTCTAAAAAAAAATGGTTTTCGAAATGTTTTGAAAACGGGTTGATTGAATTTTTTTATATAATTTTCCCAGATGAAAACTACAGATTTCCTTATAATGACATACTAGAAAAAAATTTAAATATTTTTTTCGAAAAGTTTTTCAAAAAAAACGACTTTTTTCAATATTTTTTTTCCTCGAAAGATATTTAGTTTTCAAATTTTATTGCATACTTAGTTTTTCCGAAAAATGTCTTAAACATTAAAAAAATTAAAGAATTTTCGAAAAAAAAAATTATTTTTTATTTTATTTTAAAAAGGATGTTTTTTAGACGTGTGGTTTTCAACCTGGCAATACTTTTTTTGGGGTTGGTCTCTTTGACAGCTGTCACTTGATTTATGCTCAGTTTGGTTTGGCATTTTATAATAAATAGATTTACTCCTGAACATGCACGCATTTTTAATAAAAGGATTTGGTGCGTGTGTATTTTAATCAAACGTTTTTGAAGTATCAAGTCGACATTTGTGTCTGATATAATATACATAAGGTCCATTGAGTTTCATATGAACTTTTTTTAATCTCTTAACTAAAGATTCCATCAATAGCCAGAGTAAGCCAAGTATTGATGCCGAACAACTAAGTGTTTTTTTTTAAAGAAATATGAACATTAATTTCGATAGTTGTCTAAAAACTTCTTTCAATGAAATCGATTAATTACTGGGCCATGACTATGACATGCCTGATGATAATTTAGTTAGAAGATGATTTTTGCTAATCATTACCAATAATTCTATGGCCAATGCCAGCTGATGGACTTATTGCGTGTTTGGAATCTTCCATTCTGTGAAAACACATCAAGATACTCAAATGGAATATGAACCTGCATGTTCAGTCGATCTAAGGAAGTATTTTCAAAATAAGTGATTCGATATTTTGATTCAATAGAAGAAACTGTTTTTTTTTCTTGGAATGTATTAAATTGTAAAATATTCTTCAGTATATTGAAATAGTAGTGTGTCCAAGCATCTAACTAACTTTCTTTTCATCTTCGACTTCCGTGTGCCATCTGTGTTTACAACAGCTGGCAATTGCGGAGTGCAATCCTTTAGCAGCTTTAGAAACTAATCTCTCCAACTGAACTGTAAAATATAACACAAGCTCTGTGATATCGATTTTCACTCCATCCGTTTCCGTATTTTATTTTTTCTCAAATATACGACAGTTATTATCCAACCAAGGAGTAAGGAATCTGTTTTTCCGAGAAATAAAACAGAAATTGTCCTCCTCCAACAGCAACAACAACAACAACAACGCAGAGGCCAATGAGACGAATATGTACATACATAGCACATACGAGTGCCATGCCAAACAGCTTTAACCCTCATGGCTTTCTAGGACCTCTTATAAATTCGAGTTGTGCAAAAGAAGAAAGTTCAATTCCAAATAAATTTACGAGTTCAAAAGTTCAAAACAATCCTCTTCCATATAATAAAAGACACTTCATCTTAGTTCACTCGAGATGCGACAAATAAATTGAAATTGAATGAACGAACACAATGAATGTATTATGCCATGCGTGCTGGATTATAATGGAGTGATGGGCTAAGGGGGGTTGATTCGGATGGGTGGTTTGGGGTTAGAGATTAGAAATCATCTGGGAAGGTCTTTCTCTTCCCTATTGAATCAAATCTCTACTTCTACATGAACATCAACTTCCAAATCTCAGCAGACAGGGAGAGAATAATCATTTGCATTTAAAAACAAAATATGTGTAGCTTACAGGACCGTAGCTGATTTTTGTTACCGGAAATGCATGTTTTCATAAAAAAAAATTCGGTTAGAAGAACCAAGTTCTGCTGATACCAACATCAAAAAGACAATCCAGTTTTATAATTTGGAGGAATTTTAGTTTTAGTATTTGACGGATGAGCACATTCAATTGTTGATGGTTTAAACTAAAATAGTAATGTAAATTTAATACCCGTAAAGTCATCATAAATTTCATCTTGGTAAAAAAATCGGTTACCCTATTTTATTTGAAATCCATTTACAAGATGAGAAATAACATACTAAGACGCGACCCGAAGGAAGGTATGTCAAGGCCGCCAATACTCTTGACTTGTTTCTTACATCTTACCCTGATTAGCGTAACTTATCCATTTGGCACTTCGGACCATTGTGTCATTTCAGCGAATTTCTCGTCTTCCAATTAAAGAAAAACTTCCCACCGTTTGGCAATACGAGAAAGCCAACTGGGACGTCCTGAATACTTTTTCCTGTAACTTCAACGGATCACTATGCTGCCTCTATAGTAAAATTGATGCCAGTGCTGAAATGATCACAAATGTGATTCTTCTAGGGATGCGTGCTTTTATTCCC
Source organism: Platycheirus rosarum (assembly GCA_963971375.1). Lineage (NCBI taxonomy): Eukaryota > Metazoa > Arthropoda > Insecta > Diptera > Syrphidae > Platycheirus > Platycheirus rosarum. The sequence goes on along the minus strand of OZ020510.1, from coordinate 16,133,634 downwards.
AACAGAGTAAAAAGTATCAAACCCAAAGACAAGTCGTTAACTCTGAGTTTAAAGAAGCTATCAGGCTCAAAGAAGTAAGTTTCCGATCCTACAAAGCCAACCCTACAGAGGAAAATCGGAAAAAGCACAAACAAGCAAGGAACTCATGCAGCTCTGTTATTGAAAGAACTAGATTTTTGCATGACCAACAATAACGGCAAAAAATGCTCCAATGTCCCAAAGGCAGTAAAAATGTTGTTTTTTTGTAAAGTTTATTAAAAAACTCCTCAACATCTCCGGTTCCAACGCTCATCGCTAATGACAAACCTATTGTCTACTCTTCAGAGAAGATAAACTTGCTCGCAGCCCATTTTGTTGCTACTTCTACGCTTCCTCATAGCAACGTTGCCCCTTCTGTTCTTGAGAATGTAAATTTTTCCATGGGACAGATTTTTTTCCGCACTCGTACAGTAACAAAAGTTCTCAAAGATCTCGATATACATAAATTCGCTGGCCCGGATGGTATACCTCCGATTCTTCTGAAATCTTTACTAGAAGATTGAAAACAGCATTTGTCAAGCCCGTCTCTAAGAAAGATGACGCATCTTCCCCCTCCTTTTACCGACCCTTGGAACTAACATCCATTCTTTCTAAGGCATGGAAACGCTGACTAACCGTCAGCTTAAGGAATATCTCGAAAATCGAAAGCTTCTCCATGACCGTCAGTATGGCTTCCGCAGCAATCGTTCCATTGGTGATCTGATGGCATATCTCACCGAACAGTGGAACAAATCTTTACATCACTTTGGTGAAAGTAAGATTATTGCTCTTGATATCTCCAAGGCATTTGATAGAGTTTGGCACGAAGCTCTTTTATCGAAAATGCGTGCTTTTGGGATCGATAATACTCTTGTTCGTTGGATTAGAAGCTATCTTCTGGAACGTTCAACACAAGTTGTATTGGACGGATTCAAGTCTGATTCCCACAAAATAAATGCTGGTGTGCCCCAGGGCTCTGTTTTGTCTCCGACTCTTTTCCTCATTTTTATAAATAATCTTCTGTCTGCTATTTCTATTCCACTTAACTGTTTTGAAATTTGTGTCCCCTTCTGATCTGGCTACAATTTATAAAGCGTTTATACGGCCAAGACTCGAGTATAACGGCCACCTCTGGGCAGGTGCTTCTCAAGCATCGCTAGACCCGCTTGATAAAATAGATAGAAGATTGATAGGAAATAGAACTGTCGCTGAAACAATTGCCCCTCTCGAACACCGACGCAATGTTTCATGTCTTTCCTTAATTTATCGTTTTTCTTTACAAAAAATGTTTACTCGAAGTAGCCAGTTGCATTCCTTCTCTTAAATGTTTCTCCCACAATACCCGTCACGCAAAGGAATGCTCATCACTTCACTCTTGAGCCGGACGTACGGTGATGTCTAGAGGTTATTTTTTTAGCCGAACAACATGAATTTGTAATGTTTTTCCTTGCCATTACAATTTGAATGCATTCTAAACCAATGTTAATCGACACCTTCTGTCGCTAACTACCTATGCTCGCGCAGTGTGTGAAACATTATAAGGGCAACATAGACCCCGTTTGCGCTCGTATCGTATAAAAAATAAACAAAAATACTGTCATTTTGGCCAGCATTTTCTTTACAACAAATTATTAGATCATTAAACATACACCCTCCCCATATTTTTCGGTTTCCAACTACCGCCCTGCCCAGACATTTACCCGTCACATACCAGTCGCATGAAATTATGTCATAAATCTTAATACCTTTGTAGATAAAATGATATTTATTTTTGAAATTGTTCATCTTTCCCTACCGTTCCATAGGCACATGTGAGTCAATGCCATTGTATTCAGAATACACAAATATATGAATATGATGGTATAACACAATATAATGACTGTAACTAAATTTAATATGCAAAATTTATATCAACCAGAGATGCCAGATGTTTGGAAATTATAATTGAAGATACCATCCAAAGGGTGTGAGTGTGAATATCATTTGAATTCGCACGTTTTGAACTGCGTCCAGGGAAAGGATATTAAATCATGAATCCTTCAAGGACTCTTTTGAATACAGAATATTTGGTAGTGTAATTAGTTCTAGCCTTTTGGACGCAATTTTATCCAATGAATTTCAACAAATAGTAAGAATTTAATTTCAAGGCAAATTAAATTCACCAAGCGGAAGTCTATTATTATCATTTGAAAGTAATTTGGTTCTCGTTGGTTTTGAATTTCTTGTTGTGGATCATGAGTTTTGACAGACAAAAGATATAAATTTTAGTTTCTATTCATGTTGGTTTTGGCCAGTTTTAAGGACTTTAAATTAGGAAATAAGGAAGTTTATAAAAAAAAAAACAATAGTGCAAAATTTTGGTCATTTATAATTCTTTTTAATATCAGAGTCGACTGTAAAGAAATTATTTAATACAGAAGTCGACTTTTTGACAATTTCGCTCGACTTAATGCATACTTTATTCTTAATTGAGTCGTCTAACTTTAATACCAGAAAAAAGACAATTTAATGTATATTTTATCCTGTGACCGATTGATATAAAATCAGATTTGAATTTTTCGAAAGCCAATATTCACCAAATCGATGTGTTCGGACTTCAAAATAATAATCGCTGTTGTTTCGAAATAAAAAAAAATATTTTAAGTTACTCTTTTATTCAAACAATTATAGGGTGATGAAAATTATAAATAGGTTTATATTGATCTCTAGCAAAGGAGAGAATCACATACGCTGCAAGGAATATGTTAAAGAAATGGCACTTCAAAAGGTTAGGACTACATTATAAAGGAAGTTGTGGAACATTTTTTTTTGATTCGAAAAAAATTACAAAGTCCTAAAAATGTCCAAAATAGTTACAAGTTAATATTAAGCAATATTTACCGACGTCCGGCGGATTAATTTGAAATTCATGTTATCATCAAATTAAAAAAAAAGTCTGTAAAGTCTGTTTACGGACGATAATTTTACGTGATAACGTCATAAGAAAACATTGGTGGCAGCAATACCAACATACAGTCCGTTAACTCACACCTTATACAATTCCACTTATCACGTCAACAAAAATCTAGTACTAAATCTACTATTAAGTACTAAATCGAGTACCAAATACAGTACCAAAAATACAATAGTACTAAATTCTAGTACTAAGTACTAAAAATCTAGTACTAAAATACTATTGTACCAACAACATAGTACCAATCGGCACCAGTTTTATATTTAACTACCGGTACCCGGCGAGCGTTATTGCGTCCTAGAAAAAACATGTTTTAATGTGAAATACGAAAATAATGCTAGCGGAACCAAACATTCACAGGAACGATCTCTGGACAAAACTTTATTTACCCTGTAAATTTCATTAAAATCCGTTGGGCGTCTTAGTAGTTCATACTCGACATACATACACACATACATACCTAGTCTTGCCATAAGTTCTGTTATACAATTTCCAGCGTTTATGCTTTAAAACTTCTTGCGGGAATAGTACCGTTAACTTTTTTTTTCAGAACACATGCACTGCTCAGTGAAGAATACTAGTCAGTTTGGTTTCAGTTTGAAAAAAAAAATAACATGGAATGGGGCGTTAAGGAGAGTCGCGTCGCAGTAATAGCGTTGCATAAGTGCGAAAAGAGTGCTGGGCAATTTTTATGAGTTGCTAAAACCACTCGGTATATCAAGAATATTCGTTTATCGGGCTATTGCTCGCTTCGGCGAATTGTCTGAAGTAGGGGATAAGCCAAGAAGTTGTCGCCCGCGCGTCATCCGAACGAGTGCGGCAGTGGGTGAATGAATTCGGATGAATTCCCTTAGGAAGCAGAAGATCATGTCCAAGGAATTGGATATATTAACGAAATCGATGTTTAGGCTGGTTCAGGATGATCTGCACATGAAAGCCTATCGTCGATCCACGGGTCATCTTCTAACTCCTCAACTAAAAAAAATTTGCCTGGAAAAATACAAGCGACTTTTGCATAGGCACGCGGAAAGTGACCATGAAAACATTTTGTTTATGGATGAGAATTTTTTTAGCGTGCAAGAAGTTTTCAATAGGCAAAATGACAAAATGTATGCGACTTCGTCTAGAGAAGCGAAAAAAGTTGTTCCGAGGGTTCAACGTGGTGGGCGATCTTTCACCATGGTATAACATCCTTCCATTTCTGTCATTTATGAGCAATGTAAGACGCAAAAGCGTCACCACTGCGTCAAATTCACGCAAGTTTACACCGAGTCTCAGAGTCACCAAAAACATGACCCACAAACCCTCTCGCTAAATCCACACACACACCCCAATATCTACATTTACTTTCTACTTTTAACAAAACTCCGCCTAATTTGTATTTCTTTTTCTCTTTTTGTTCTTTTTGAATTTGAGTGGAATTATTTTGGGAATTTGCGCCTGTTTTTTTTCATGTTCGCCTGGTGCTTGCGATAGATTTTGGTTGAAAGAACCTCAGTATCGCGGTTAGCATGAGTCTTATCAGCATGAGTCATGTTATTTCGTACGTGTAGCCTGTCATAGATTTATAAGAAGTTATCACGTAAACAAAAACACGGCTATATAGACGGTTTTCATTCTTACCTGCCTGCGCTGACGGGGTTTGAAGAACAATGTTTAACAAACTATTCAAGTAAATGCAGCAAACAGCATATAACTAGTCAACAAATGGCAAGGGATGATCAGTCCCGACAAATCTTTGATTCAGTTCCAGAAGGACGCAGCTTTAACATCGTCACTAAATATGGAGGTAAAAGTTAGAAGCTGATATAACTGATCTTGAAGAGCACACTGGAAGACGGTAATAGTCGATCTAGTCAGAGAGGTCAATTGGTTGAACCCCAGGAGGTTCCAAAACAGAAGCTCCATCTGAATCAATATGAATCAATACCATTAGTAAGCAAATAAATTCTTGAAACTCCTTAAATCTGTTTGTGAAAATGCTGAAGACAGCAACATTTGTTATATCATTAGAGCTATCTCGCCATCTTCGATGTACTTTAATGACGTAATTTTTTTTTACTGCTTATGTCTTTTGTTAAGCTTCAAAACAACTTATAATAATGATCCAATGAAAGAAAAACCAAGTAAAGGCCAATTGACCTTATTTTTTCAAAGTTTAATTCGAATTATTTAAATATTGCGTACCATTCAAGCATACAAAACAACTCTTTAGAACTTATTTAGGGATTTTAACTCAAATCATCTCCTTCATGCTACGAACAACTTTTGAACTTTCCAAATTCAACTCCATTTACCATACACATAGGTCATTAATTTTTTTTCTCCGTATTTGTGTTAAGAATTTTGAACATCCCCGACAACAACAACAACATTTAAGTAGAACACTTTACATATACAAACTTAACTTTATCCACAAATTTTTAGGCAAAAACTTTTCCATATAAAAACATCCCAACTAAATTACACAACAGTCATTTGAAGTTCCCAAAGTACCTGTTTCGATCAAACTTTCTCTGCAAACACTGCCGCGCTGGCCGGGCGCTCAGTTAGAGGTATCTATTTTTCGAAGACCCACTTGCGATACTTCCAGTTGAAGCTGTGGTGAGAATTGAGAATCTTGCTTGCAGATTTACTTCAATTAAAAAGTTGTTGATGCCCATCACGAACAAGAAGTTTATTTTTTTTTTGTTGGTTCCTTTTGCAAGTTAACAGTAGTTTAAAGTGAAGCACAAGCCAAAGCCGAAACATGCTATGGAAGCTATGGTGATGGCCCAGGACCATAAGTTCTAGTCCAGCTCTAGAACCATACTTTTAAACCAGTCAGGGTATTTCTTCTAAGATGATTATTTCTTGTGTGTTCTTTGGTATTTTTTTTGTATTTGGCTCATTTTCCATGTTTTTTTTTGTTAGTAGTTGAAACTAATTCTGGGAAAAGTTTTAGCGAAAAAGCTTCTTTCAATCGCAATAAATTGGAAATTAATTAAACCGCCAACACTCTGTGTGATGGTGATGCTCCAGGAATGTGGGTTAAGTTGAGATGAAGTTGAAAATGCAGAAATCGCCTTCGGGATGGGGGGAGGTGGCAGGATGGTAAGTAGAAGTTAGTCGGATGAACTGAACATGAAACCGGAAGTGTTTGAAAATAACAGGAATTTAATGAAACGCTATTAAACAAACTATGGGAATGGAATTCGGATCAATGTACGATTGAGTTTTCTGTTCGTTTTCGTTATGGTTGTTGCAACGAATTCTCTCTTAGGAATTTGCAGGACATGGAAACTGGCTGTCTGTCAGGATGGAGTTTGTATTTGACAGGCGACACTGATGACAAAAGTGTCAATCGAAGTACTTGTTATTACTTTAAGTTACATAGTTGTGCGGCAAAGGATTGTCATCAGTGTTGAGTGTGGACGTTGAAGTTCGGAGTCTAATGGATGATTCCATTAGATTTGTAAAATGACACTTTAGCCACGTACCTACAGAAAAAGTTACTCTGTCGAAGTGCTATTGTGCTTGTAGTTTTTTTTTTTTTAGATGTATGTTGTTTCTGACAATTGATTTATCTTAGTTTAAAGAAAAGTGTTAGTGTGTTAGAAAAGTGTTTTCGTGATGTTCATGAACAATTCGACACATTAAATTATAGTAAACTGTACGTTAGCGAAACGTGAAGCGTAAAGTTAGTTGTAATCCATTATAAGCTTTACTTTACCAACAAACGTCATTCCAATGTCATTGTATGCGTTATACGAAATTTCATTATATATTTGACTTTTCATTAATTGCAAATAAGGCCTCTCATGAACTTTACGAACAGAAAAATAAGACTGGTTTCTAAGAAGCAATAAGCAGAAGCATGAGCGCAATTGAGGAAATGAAAGTGATTAAAGGCTCATGGTAGTAGAATCGCCCTCGATGCCAACCACATTTGGAAAAAGGCTTACTATTATTCCGGATTCAGTACAATTTGATTTTCTCATCTTAGCCATTTTCGGTACAGTTTTGAATTTTTTGTACAAAGTTGATATTGTATTTTGGTTGGTATTTTCGGCAAAAATTGGGGTTTTAAAAGAATGTATGTAATGAGTTTATTTTTCAAAATATTCATTTAATTATTCAGGGTGCTTTCTGTAGGTATTCCTAATTCTACACCAAACGTCGAATTTTTTCATATCAAAATATAATAAAAACTAAATTAAGAAATCGATTAAAAGTTCCAACGTGTTCTGCAGTGTCAGAAACTCAAATGTCAAAGTTTTATTAATAATACAAATCTTGCGAATAAAAATGTGACAAACAATTCTCTTCAAAAAAGAAGAACTTTTAGAGTAAAACTCCTTTAATGTTAACTAACCAACTATTTATTTACTCATCTATAGCACCAGTTATAATAATCATTGAAACTGACTATTCAAAATTTCCATGTTTAATTCGGATATGTTGAAGAAGCTAAACCAGTGATTATTTTGATGACACAATAATCCTGATGGTTTGTAATTATTTATTAGCAGAAGTTTTCTTGACCATAATCCACATTAAGTGGTTTTAAATAAATGTCTGTTACTTTTTTCTGCATCAAAATAATCAATGATTTCGAAACCTTTAAAATAATAATGAAATTCCATTATTTGCATTTATTTAACCTTCATTTTAACAACAAACTAACTGACCCATTTGGCGTTGCTGGGGCATACCATACATTTCCTTGATCCCCGAAAACAGCGCCACAAATCAAGTCCAACAGTAACTTAACACCATCAACCAAATTGTGTCAATATACAAACAAAATTTAATATAGCTGATATGAAAATATGAACATCAAATAGCCTTAGTTACTCCTTACAACATCAGCTATAAAAGTTTCGTCAAAATCGGTTCATAAGTAAGCATTTTCCAAAAAAAAAAAAAACGACCCCATTGCCACCTAGGTGGTAATTCAAATAGCCTAAATTACTTCCTAGAAAATCAGTTATCTGTTAGTAAAAGTATCGTCAAAACCGGTAAAGCTGTTTCCAAAAGTGACCGAAAGCCAAAAATTAGAAAAAAACGTTATATGAAAGGTACCGTTAATAGACTTTTCCCGTAAATTTGGTTCTGATCAAATGATAGCCAATACCAAGAAAAAAAAAATTCGATAAAAATAAACTTTTCCTAAACGGTCATATGGCAGGTACCGTTATTTGTAGGTCTAAAAATAACATTTCAGTTTCCCCTTTGGTGAATGCCAACAGAATCACCAAATTTGAAGATAATTACTTAAGTTGTTTAGGCTGCAGTTCATTATACATACTGACAGACAGACAGACATATTTTGCCACAATTTTTTTAGACTTCTCTCTATGATCGTAATGTCATGTTTGATTGTTATCTCAATTTTTTTATATTCACGAATCGTAAACTTGTAAAAACTGCGATGACAAACGTTACTGAGCCGTTCAAAGTGCTAAGACTACAACAATGTTTTTAATAATAATGAATTACGCCATCACACGTCTTAAATATCAATTAATTTATGAAAAAAAAGTATTTCGAAAATTGTACGACGGATTTTGATAAAATCCTGTTTTTTTTATTTTTAGTTTTTTGAAAAAAATTTTTGTTTGGAGATTTTAGTATACAGTTTTTTTTAGAATTTAATAATAATTTAATAATATACAACTGATCATAAAATTTAAAATAATTTTTTTTGGAACAGTTTTAAAAATATTGAATTTGAAAAAATTTAATTTCAAAAAATTATTTTAAATACGAAAATTAATTAAATCAAAATATTTGTATGCCGAATTAATTTGACTGCTTAGATGTTTTTAAATATAAAATTTTATTGGAATACAATGAACCGTTACCGAGAACGTCGACAATTAAAAAAAAAACTTAAATAAAAGGTACGGTTAATACCTTTCCTATAAATTTGTTTTTGATAAATAGATAGCTAATACCTCTAAAAAAATCTTCAAACCAGCGGAGCGGTTTTCGAGAAAAATAAGCTGACAGACTGACAGACTGACAAACTGATAGACTGACAGACAGACTGACAGACTGACAGACTGACAGACTGACAGACTGACAGACTGACAGACTGACAGACTGACAGACTGACAGACTGACAGACTGACAGACTGACAGACTGACAGACTGACAGATTGAACAAGTTTCAATAAGCTTAAGACAGTCTTAATATATCTATTTTGTCCAGTACATGACTTTGAATATATATATTTATTTATAATTTATAATTTTTTCAAAGGCAATGGCAACTCAAGCAGTATGGACAATTTTAGGATTCCAGGAAACCCCACAGGCGGAGCCTTAAGGCCAAACAACCAACAATCCGTTTTTTTAATTGAATGCATACCTATCGATTAAATTATTTTTACCGAGTCTGGCAATACTTTTATGCGCTGTCATAAAGGTTTCTTCAATAGCCTTTGCATTAAAATAAAAAAAAATCATGTACAATTCTATGATTCTATGCAGATATGCACATACAATTTGCAGAGTTATACTAACTGTAAAAATAACTGGGACAGATTAAATTAAATAATTCAAATAAGTTATTTAAGTATTTTTTTTAAGTTTATTTTTTAGATAAAAATCATGAAATGTTTAAATAAAATCTCACTGCTCCTCTGGTTTTTGTTACTTCCATAATATCCACTCAGCATTTAAGCATTTAAATGAAAGTTGCATAAAACGGAATTCAGCCGTTGCATATTGTTTATCATTACGACAGTTAAAATATCCGTTGTATTTTATTCCACCCACACGCTATTCACTTCCGGAGGAAGAACAAGCAATGCCAACCCTTACCAAGCTCCTAGCAATACAATTTTATAATTTTGAATAAATACAAATCAGGAGCGGATCGATAAGCCAAAGTGCCCTGAACGAACACTTAATGGGCAACGTTTGCAACCATGTAATGTAATAGTTATTTTTGACAAAATTATTTAAAAAAATAATTAAAAATGTATTATTAGGTTCTTCTGAAATTCGTATGGAAAATATATTCCGATAACTTTTAATGTTTCACTCTAGTTTCTTTTTTTAAAAAAGTTTTTCAACAACTTTTCTTAACTTCTAAACCGATATTATAGCGCCCTATTCAGCTCTTATACTTGCTTCCATAGACGGACTGGCCCTGCCTTAACCATCCGTTGATGAATGTTTTAGCAACACTCGCACAGTTGGTACGGATTGAATCTACATTCACGCCGGAATCAGGATATGCAGATATGCAGGATTCGCATCTGCCGCGAGAGGAATCCAACCACAAAACAACATGTACTATGCAGAGCATCCTTTTGTATAATTGTATCCATCATAAATTGTTCGTCCGTTTGGTGCGCCAGAACAAATATTAATTGAATAAGTCTGCCCTCGCTCACAAATCAGTGTGCGCGTTCTGACATTGACAAATTGAATCAGTCGTCTATAAGGCATAGGTCAGAAAAAGTGCTTATAGTTCGGTCGTCGGTTGTATAACTTTACTCCTACAATCATCCACATCCACACGGCATCAGTCCAGAAACCAGAAGTTAAACGAAAGCGTTTTCGAATATAACAGACTCGAGCTGGAGATTGCGCTTTTTCTGAGTAATAACCCGGAAAATGTCAGACATTTGTGGCACCAACACTAGTAGCATCAGCACAGGCTGGCACGAGATCTACGATAGATACTTATAGACATACACAGAGATGGATGGAGTGATATGTAGGGATGTAATGGCGCCGGAAGATGTAATTTTTGCTCCCCATAATGGCAGGGGCGAAATATGTAATTTGCATGGTTATTACTTGTTATAATGTGATGGCTCTGTGGTGTTCTCTTCTGTTCTTTGGAGGTTCTTACAGATGACAAAGAACAAACTTAAATGAGTTAAGGACTTTTAAATGAGTTATTGTTGAGGCTCTCTTATACATATATGTAGGGTACCTACATAAAAAATGTTTATGGATTGAAGTTTGTTTTTTGAGGGGTTTTTAAGGTTATTTAATGTCATAATTAAAATGACACCTTGGATTAAAAATAAAATGACACAAAGTAATAAATAAAGGTACGTCTACGTATTCATTTGTTACAATAAGTTCAATATCTTAAAAATTGCGTAACAAATGTGGTATTGGGAAGCGACGACGTAACAAGACTAACTCTATCGGCCTATCGACTCGATAGCACTGGTGAGTGGTGACAAACACAAATTACAAACACGAACGAACAACGCAAAACGTGGAATGGAAAAAATCGTTCTTTCTCCCTTCCATCAACCAGAACCAGTTTCGTACTAAAGCGAATCATATTTTGGGTTTTACAATTCAGTCTTCAAACTCATATAGTAAAGATCGGTGGCTCGCTAGATATTAAAAATAAATAAAGTGTCTTATAATTTTTATCAAAATAAACCCCCTCGACTCTCAATTTAAAATTAATTGGGAGTCCTACACGAATATACAAAAATGTTCTTGGGAAATGCTCACATAAAGAATATGTATTACAGATCTTTTTCGAAAAAAATAAGAGATATAAAAAAAACGAACTTTTCGACAATTGGATTTGTTAGAATTGCTTTTAAATAGTTGACCAAGAAGTTAAGACAAGTTTACAAAGACACTGGAACCGTGAAACTGTCGTTACGAAAGACATTCAAAAACCCGAGTTCCAAGATACTACTGTTTGTTTCCTATTAGTTAGATATAATGAAATAATCTGACATAATATCTTCTGGTCAATTGTTTCGAATGATTTGAAGGAAACTTCATTTTGTAACCATCCAAGGCTCTGATTACCCGCTGCACCACACCCAAGAGCGCAGTAGTACTGTTATTTTGAGATGAAAATTCACACTTTAGGTGTTAAGAGACGCTTTGATTTTAAGAAATGATTAATTTGCTTAGGCATTAATATCTCAGCCATTTCGGATAAGAATGGTTAAATTGATGATGGATCAGTTTCATTTTTAAACTTCATATGATTCGAATTCACCGGTAATAAACAAAACACATCATTCACACTTGGTTCCTTAATCAAAACCCAAATATGGAAAGAATTTCCATAACATTATCAGAGTCCATTCAAAGAATTACAACTCATTGAACCATTGAGCTAAAGAGAGGGTATCAGAATATAAGAAGTATGTTAATGTTTCCGTTGTAATAAGGAAAACGGGAAAAAGTTTCCGCAAGCTAGAGTACAATACTCATCTGTACATTTATAAAAAAACGAAACTATTCATCGTCGTGCCGTCGATTTCTAAGCTTATCTTCAACGATAATCCTGCTGTCAGTTCCCAAGAAAAGAAGATCTGCTTGCAGTGCAGCAAACTCAATGCTGCCGGCAGGTGATATCACTCATCGTGTAAAATAAATTTTCTGACCCGGATATCATCACTGCATTTTTTCTGAAGAAGCGTTCTTCAATGCTGGCGAATGCACTGCGTTAGCTTTACCAAATGCGCTTTCTTCTAGTCCTTTTCCAAGTGGATAAAAAACAAAATTTTTTCAGGATGTCTATAAAAAGGGCAAATCTTCTTCATAATGATATTATCGACAAACCGCACTTATTTGCGTAGATTAATTTTCAACTTTAGAAATATTTCGAAAATTGAAAGCTTCTTTGTGACCGGCAGTACAGCTGTCATAGCAATAGTTCCACTGGAAATCAAATGCTTCATCTCACTGAACAGTTAAACCAAACCTTTCGTCGTTTCGGAGAAAGTATGATTAATGCACCTAATATTTCTTAAGCGTTTTATAAAGACTAGCACCAGGCTTCCTTCTCCAAAATACCTGCATAGAAGTTATCGTTTAAACAAGTTGTATTGGATTAGTTTAAGTCTGACACCTAAAAAAAATGCTGGTGTACCTTAAGGCTCTGTTCTGTCTCCCACTCTCTTTCTCATTATTATAAATGATCTGTCTGAAATTTCTAATCTACTCTACTTCGCTGACACTTAGCTTTTCATATCCGTTTTTGGAATCACATTTCTGCTCTTCACAATATCTGTTGATAAATGACAAGGAATCAAGCATAATATGACAGTTGATTAAATATAAAGATTTTTCCATTTCTATTTCAAAATGTAATTATAACCAAACAGAACACACATATTAGCCAATTCTTCTTCCAACAATTACTTGACCAGACAGACGGCTAGACAAGCTTTCATAAAACTATTATCCGATAAGAGTCTTAACTCATGGTCTTTTAGAATAACAGCAAATGTCAAAACAAATACCATTTCAACACAGTCAGGTAAATAAAAAAAAAACATTACCAGCAGACAGAATATTTAATTTCTAATAATAAAAGGCCACTTTAATATTCTGTCTGAGCATTGCCATTACAAGTCACAGTCACAGAACGTATAAGTTGACATATTGCTGTTTGACTTTCTGTGCAAATAACAACCGACCGACAACATCGTAACTATACGCTAGCGGAATACGAAAAATAAAACTCACATATCACACTACTATACATCTACTACTACACCGACATCGATTATGATGATTGCCAAATGTAAATTTACGTAATATGTCAACCTTAAATCAAATAAATAAAAATAAATATAATTATTTGACATAAGATGTCACATTGAAAATGCAACACAAAATCTGACTTACATATTTATGTAAACTAAGATGGCGACACTATATTTGAAATGGCGCTTGTCATCCTCATTAAAAATACACGAAAAGCGGTTTATTTTTTCTAGAGCATGTACTTGTCAATTATGCATTCAACACAACGCAGCGGCATTAAGCTTCCTCTTAAACGCCGCTGTCGTCGTTCGCTCTTATTTATCTTCAACAAAGTGCTGCCGCAATGTTACCTTGAACGTGCTTGCCTATCCGTACCTTATCTCTGAATATAATTTTGAAAGGACGACTAAAACATCCTTGTTTTTGTTTTTAATTTAACATACACAAACGAAGGTACGTTTGTAGATGCATAAGCATTGGCAACAGCAACATTGAATCAACAGCATGACACAGAACGCAAGAAATGCAGTTTAAGAGCACTTTATTTGTTGAGTACAAACAGAAACAACTACCCGCAACAACAACAACAAACGCTTTTCTATCTCTATCTCTATAGATACAAATTTATGTCATCAGAGCACACACATATCACTACACACAAGATGACACTGCGACACGGGGCACGGCAGCGGACCGATGCGTTGCCACTGCCACGTCGACGTCATGGGACTTTAAACACAAGTACATTAGCTCGTAACGAGGAAATATGGATGTCGGATAAATTCGTGAGGACATATTTTCTATTCATCCTGATCCATTCATAGAACAAGAAGAAAGGACCCAGCGATAACTCTACAGAGAATCTCAATGTTCATTATTGTGTGAGTGTGTGTGCGAATTGTGTCGAATAAGGGGGACTGGGAGACTGGGACTGGGACATTGGGGTACGTTTCCATCGTAAGATGTGGGCGGCCGCGCTCTTAATGCGATGACACAATCACACTTCGAAGGATATTCTTCTCGATGGATTCCATTCCACTAACCCGACTAATACAAGTCGCCTTGGGAGCCTTAACGTTATAAAGGTCTTACGTCACTAAAAATTCTTTTGTTTTACGTTTCTATAGATTGGTGTGCAGGTTGTGGGCAAAAGTCTGAAGCTTTTACACGGGTTGCGGGGTTGGCATGCAACACCTGCTTTTGTTAAGTGTGTAGGTTAAGTGGAGAAGTTTAGAACATGCGCAGTGAAAAATGGCGTAACTGTAGTGTGGTTGCTTTGTCATTGTTTCGCTGAAGAATGAGAGTTGCCGTGTGGGAGTTACAAACCACCTACGCGCTACACTGTTCTGCTCTGCAGTGTGGAATGTGAGAAAACTCATTTAATTTTACTGCTACCAATGTATTTCCTTTTGATTTGTCAGGATCTCTGGAGTCATTTATTTATTTTCCCCCAAAGAAATATTTAGAAGAATGTTCTAGAGTTTCTTCGAAACGACTTGTAGATTCATAGATATGGCTATTTAACTGTCAGGTTCTTTTTATAGAATAACAAAATGGCGTAGTCCAATAGGAACGATGTTGCTTATAACTTAACCTAGATAACATTTAAGGGGTAATTTAAAAAAATAAAATAATTGGTGGTTCTTTTTTTGGTGTGAAATAAACGGGAATATTGTAATAGAGTCAAATAAATACTTAAGTAAAATTGTGTCACATCAAAAAATTAAAGTTTCCACGTGGAACGATTTTTTTTATATTCAAAAATCGAACCAACACAATCTACAACCTCGAACGCATCATGACCGAAGCCTCTTACAGCAATGTCTGAATTACTAGATTAACTAGTTTTTTCCGAAAGAATGTAGGCGAACATCGACAAGCACAAAAAGTTAATTAAAATTAAAAACGTCAAAGAAAACTTCCTTTTCCAAATTTAAATTGGTTATACATTTGAAATAAATTTCTTTTTGTAATAAAGTAAAACTGAGTTCGTCTTTTAATACACACATGTATGTACATTGTAAAAGCAACTAAAACAAATAATAAAACACGATGATCAAGAAAGATGACATAGGGGAGTATCTTTGTAAATTTGATAACATCGTTACCGAAAATCTGCTCTTCAGATTTACATGCAATCGCTGAAAAGAAAAGACGCCGATTGTTTTAAGAAGAAAATCATGAAAACGAGCGCAGGAGACTCCTTAAAACCGTACATATCCGACATTTTCCGCACACGATATAAAATCTGTGTATGGGATTCGATGGATAAATCTCAATTTTACTTTTTAAAACTACACATTAAATTACTTTACTTATCAAGGATAACTTCTTTAAGTTCAAACTATAATAATTTGACCTCATAATTTATTCACAATTAAAATTACTCTTCATTCTTCAACACTTTTTACTTTATCTCAATTCAACCACTGTGTTGTTGCTTTCGATGTTCACACTTTAACGCATAAAAATCAATTGTATTCCAAGACCTAGGTATTCGTCTATTTATACAAAGGCACAAAGTTATCAAAATTTCCCTTTTGGAAATGTTCATT
The DNA here is from genome assembly GCA_963971375.1 of Platycheirus rosarum. Classification (NCBI taxonomy): domain Eukaryota; kingdom Metazoa; phylum Arthropoda; class Insecta; order Diptera; family Syrphidae; genus Platycheirus; species Platycheirus rosarum. The sequence continues at coordinate 16,117,626 of OZ020510.1, read as the reverse complement.
GGTACTTTTTCATTAGAAGGGGAATTCTGCCAAATTCAAATTTCTAGAACATTCTAGTACTTACGGTTGTTGTCATTGCTTTTGTTAAGTTGGCTGTGGTTGGCGAATTTAGTGGGTGAATTCAGTGATTCAAGGCCCAACCATAATTGAAGAATTAGAACTTACGTTGCCGTAGAAAACAGTGCGAATACACGTGATTTGTAAAACTAACCTGAAATGACTTTGAAAAAGTTTCGTTCAGTTTTCTTTTCGATTTATTGAAAGCGTACATTCCGTACGAAATCTGAAAAATGCTTGTATTTTCTTAAGGCTATTATGGTCAACTGATGTATTTCACAGACCGGAAACAAACTTTTCGTTCGGTTTTGATACTAGCTTCCTATTTCTTTCGCGTATTATGGTTGGGCCTTCATGCAAGTCTTAAGGTGAGAACACATGTTTTCATTTTCGATATAACATGAAGAACATTCATTGCCTATTCGGTAAATGCTCCCAGCCAAGAGCCAATATAATAATTAATGATTCATCCCTGCAGCAAAAACTCATTTGGGATAGGACTAGAATTTGAGAAGGATGGCAAAACACTGACTGGATCGTGGATCCTACACGTAAGCAACGAAAAGCTATATCCTCAACCAAAGCAAAAATGCATGGCTATCTGCGACGCAAGCAGAAAAGCGTCTACCTGTTTTGAAACAGTTACAAGCAAATTAATAAACGTGGAATAACGCAAGGTTATGCCTTATTCCGTGGACTAAGTGCAAAATGTTATCAACAAAACGAAATTTCTTGTAATTGAAGTTTACTAAGTTAAACCACCGAAGAAGGTGGTTTAGCGAAGGAATAAGAACCAGATTTGTCAATTTTTTTTCTGAAATGAACTATAAAGTTCGTTCAATGATGTCAAATTTATTATTGTTTTTTTCATCCAAAAAAAAAAATCCAATTTTGAGAAACTTGGTATTGTTGTAGATTTTCTTAAGAAATTTTCGGTAAACTACACTTTACTATTTCACGTACATTTTGCTTTAATTAATGGAAACTTTTAATCCGTAATTTAACTCTAATTCCATGGTTTAGGTATCTCGTGGAATAAAGGTTAAGTAAGCGTTTTTTTTTATTAAACTACTTCAAAGTAATACCTGTATATCGTGGTGTTCTGTCATGTCTCTTCATACATAAACATGGTTTTGCCATCATTTACTGCTAAACACATTTTCGCTCAATATGTGATGTGAAGTCCCTGGGTTTTGTAATGTAAATATTTGGCCGATTGTGGACCTTCTGGCTTAAAACCGACAAAGAAAGCAACAGTAAAACTGAAAATCCAATCAAATTTTTAAGTTGAGCTTCTGGACGAAATGAAACTACACCAAGGTCTCTGGATGGTGTCTCCATCCTTCTTTTTTTCTTCAGACATTCATTTAAGCAACAAAAACCAGGGATACCAACTTTGAAATTCAAATTAAAAGAGCACAGTCAGTATTGAAAAATATATGGCGTTCGATTCTAGGACATTATCAATTTCTAATGACATTTCACTTTGTTATCATCAGGTTGACTCCTAGATAGCTCAAAAGTCAAAATCTATCTGAAAATATATTTTTTTAAGAGCCATAAGTTTCGGCAGTTTTATGCATTTTAGAGCATTTATTTTTCATGTAAAAGCTTGAAAGAGAAATTACATAAAACACTCTGTGATGACACATGATCTTTCAATTAATAAAAACAAAAACAACTTCCAATCCTAAAGATAATTATTTTATTAATCTATTAATAATGAGTTAGCGCATCATTAACACAATCGCCAAGTTGTTGAACTCCTAAACAACTTTTAACTATAAATATTCTGAACTTTTTATCAGCAGTCAATTAACTTGTCAAGTGCCTGCGTTTTAATTTCTTATGTTCATTCAATCATCTTTTATAGATAATGTAAGACATCATTATTTATTCCAAACAAAAAAAAAACAGCAAGGATATTCTAGTACAATGATTAATGTACATGAACCTTCCACAAATGCTGGCAACAATTTTATATGTAAATGAAAGAAGAAAACTTCTGTTTCAACTTTAATAGTTTCCTTTTGTGTGTTAGGCAAAGTTAATAAAAGTTTATGTTTTTCCTCAAACAATGATATTAAAAATGGTTTACTTCCCCTTACTTAATATAATTGAGGTTAGGTGGCGCATGAGAAAAAACAAACATCATACGTACATGGACTCTTACATGAAGCCATTTTTAGAAAAATGGAAATTGTACCTTGTAAGTTTAACTTGTGAATTTTTAAACAATAATTTTACTAGAATGGCAGATTTGAAGTTCTCAGAGTTCAAATGTAAACCAAACCTAAAAAAGAACGAAAGCTCCAAAGGAAGCTATGGCCTAAGGCTTGAGATCTAATTTTTTTTTTGCAAAATCTTGCAAGCCCGTCAATTTATTTTTAACAATTTTATTGAAATAATATGCAAGCTTGTAATAAGATCATTTATTTTTTAACAATGCTTTGATTTTCACTTAACATCTGTCATAACTATCTGCTATAATTTACTTCATAACTCTCATTTTGTGGCAACTCTTATCCACACCAATTATTGCCGGATCAATTTATATAAATGAAAACATTTAATATTTCTTAAAAAAACATCTGAAATTCAAGTGAGGCTTTAAAAGTTCTCACAATCACGAACAGAAACCATTTATTGGTTCACCTTCAATGATGACAAATTTACCGAAAGCTATTCCAATTTAATTTTTCAATGTTGGTATTTGTTCACATGTGGTTAAAATAGAACCTGTTACACTTGTAAGATAGAACAAACAAGAATTGCCAACTTTATAATAAAAAAAGATAAAAATCAAACTCTCGTTCTGGTCCTAGATACATTAGTTTTAATTGGATACATCAGAAGTTTCCAATTTCAAGTTTGGTTTTGCTTTCAACTTCTGTTCGGTTTTATGAATTTTCTTTTAAGTTTTCAATGAAATCGGAATAAAAAAACAAAACACAGAAACAGGGGTAAAAATGATATAAAAACCTCATAAAAGTGTGGATGTAACCTTAAAAAACTAAGGAATGGATGGATACAAATAAATTTATTGGCTTTTTCCCATTTTTTTTCTGTGAACATCCCAATGAATCATAATTCATCTTTCTTGTGTATTTGACATTAGTCCTATAACGCAGATTGAGAATTCTTCTTTTCGAGATGACAGATTCCCTAATGAACTTCTGCAACACCTTTAAGAGCTAATGTAATTTTTTTTGTTTTTCAATTCTTGTCAAGATGTTGAAATAGAGATGGAAGTAGATTAGCCTTTCATAGTTGTTTGATAGCTTAGCTATTACATCCTGTTACAGAACGACTGATTAGAAAATGCCTTCTAGTTTTGTCAGCATTAAAATGTTATCTAGTAATTTCAAATCAATACCCAGCTCTTCTTTATTGATTTAAATATTTTCGTTTCGTTTCGACTTAAAAAAAAAAATCAGCAGCGCAAAATGACGGAACAGATCTCACAATGCTACAGCGAAACCAACTTAAGCAACTCTGGTTGACAGTCAATGCTGACAACAACGACGAAAGAAAGTTTACAAAATAGAACGTTACCCTTAAATGTGCTCTTAGGCAATCACTATTGTTCAACTCGAGGGTTGAACGGCAAGTTAAAAATTATTTGTTTTCATTATTTCAATTTCTCATGTAGATATTGAAATTCACAAGTTGAAAAACTTGCAATTTTGAAAAATTCCCTGGGATATTTGTGACAGATGTCAAACTAAACTTTTGGATTTGTGTTTATTTGACCTTGTTTAGGGTTAGGGTTGAGTTTTGACGTTTCTCATTTGAGAAAGAAAATGCTATACCCAGACTGAAAAAAAGAACAAGCTCTTAGAGTTTGTTTACATGATTCTTCTTTACTTGTTTCTTCATTCTTCTTTTAGACAGACACGTACGTTGGTGTTTATACTGGTTTGGACTACCCCGAATATTTCAAATACTTTCATGCTAACAATGCTGTTTTATTCGTAAGAAAACTGCGAAATTCTAAAATAAAAATCAATATATATAGATTGGGATTTCTTTCAATTTTAAAAGTTTTTATTTTAAGTTCGGGAATAGCATTTTCTTTTTCAAACGAGAAACGTCAAAACTGAATCTTAAAAAATCTTAAGTCTTTCATTCCTCCACTCCTTACTTCATTCTATTGAATTTAATATCTTGATTATCCGTTCGCTGTGGAAGATAACAAATAAAATAAAACGAATGCCAGTGCTTGATTTCAGCGTGCTTATACTTTCGTTGTTAATAAAGAAGTGACTCTAACATTTGAGTCCGCCGGTCGAGTCGTACGTAGCGCACACATACAATGTGTCAAACTTGAACTAAACCGCAATGAGTGCGTTCAACAAATTTCAATACATTCCTTTTACTTTTCTACACCCCTTACCATTTTTGCAAAAAAAAAAAAAGAATGAAAAAACAATTGAAAATAGGAATAATGTAAACAAGGTCTAAGAAAAAATTAAAAAAACCCAAAGTTTCCTCCTCAACTTCTACTATTCCGGGAAGTTGAGAAATTCAAAAGTTTATCAACTCTCGAGTTGAAAATCGAAAGTTCGACTGAAACTTTAAGTGAAAAAACGCTAATTCAAGTTGAAAATAAAAATCCTCAATTTATGTTAAACTTTGACTAAACAAAACCGCGCTTAGTGAATTCCAAGTGTAAGTTTGTATTTGAAACCCTCTCATAAGAAACTGCCATGATGAATTATGGCGGAATCACAACGTTGCGTTTAGGCGCGTTTTGACAGATATGTCTTATCGAAGGGAATCCGACTGAGAGGAATTTATGTATAATACAAAAAACAATGCTTTGAGCCTTACCGTTTACGTTTTGCCATTAATTGTTCATTATAGCAGATACAGAAATCCCTGTAAAGCGAAGCGAGTGTGGTACGATACATACACACACAGGTTGCAATGCAGTTACCAGAAGAGACTTAACTAAACTAGAACCACTCTTCCTTTTTTTAAATCCAGCAGAGATACACACAGTTCACTTTTAACTCTTAAACCGGCCGGTTGTCTTCGTAATATAGTTGTTCGTTTATTCTTCAAAATAAGGTACCTTTTTAATTATAACCCTAGACATTTCATTAATAGTTATTTTGAGCCTGTATAAATGAAAGGCGAATTGCCTTTTAAAATTCAACTGAATGCTGCCTTGCAGCTGCTAGACACTTATTGGAAGAATTAGAAAGATAGGAAAGAATTTTTTTTCGAGGCAGTAAATACAAAATTAGGGGACTATTTTTTCATTTAAAACACAACACTAAAACTTTTCTTCTTTTACATGAAAAACAATAATACTTACCAAGTAAATTAGTGACTTCCAGCTAAACAGCGTCTGAAAATAGAAAACAAAATTATTAAAAAAAATTACATAAGCAACAACTGACTTGAATAATAATCTTACATAAATCAAAACGCTTTCAGCCATATAAACATGTTACTAACATAAATCGAATTAGAAAATTCTAAAAATAGATTTAACGTTTCAATTACCAAGACATTTCCTTGAGCAACATCATTTAAGGACAAGAAAAGAAAAGACATTAAAATCCTCAGCTTGGCTGAATCTCTCTTTCGTCCATAAATAAAACGAAACATTTTCTAAACCGATATCTCATTAAAACAAAACAGAAAACACACCAACAAACCCACACCACACACAAGCTGAAGAGAAGAAGCACTTACAAGACATTTTATGAAAATTTATTTTATAATTGTTTTGTGTTTCCACCGCATGGAGCAGCATGGCGGCGCTGCGCAACGCCTAAGGCCTGGATGACATGAAAACGTTTTTCGCGTGGAGAATTTTCTTGCTTGCTACGTAAATGTGCCATGAAAATGCAATTTATTTACTTCAATTATTCAAGTATATTTATATAGAAGACACAGACACACATACATATCTACAAATGAAAAGGAGCGGGATTATGAAAATACTTTGTGGTTAAAGAGCAGAAAGTTTTTTGGGAGAATTTTATTTAAGGATTAGGCATTTGCAGGGCACGTGTTATAGGCAGGATTACAACATGGGAAGGTACATCGTATTTTCAGTGTTGTCGTCGGTGGGTTGAAAAAATAAAAATAAAACGCTTTGTGTCTGAAAATGGTGGCAGTAAACACGTGCTACCACCTTTATGCCCTTTAATTTTTGTTTGTTTGACAGGATATGAGAAACATTCAATGTCGGGCAAGCTCCTTAAAAGCCAACCTTTGTTAAGTAATTCTTTGTAGACCAATTTTAAATTCAAAAATCTATCTCAAAAGCCTATTTGATCTTGTTTCTTAAATCAATATTCATATAAGTTTAAAACATGAATAAAATCTTAAATTATTCAACATTTGTTCTTTCTTTAAATAAGGATACGATTTAATTTAATAAAAAAAGGAAAGAAAATACAACTGTAGTTAATTGTATTATTTTAAATTAAATATTCCAAGATAAAACGGGGATAGAAAAAATAATTCTCTTAAGCTAAATGAAAAATAAAAAGATAGTAATTTGTCTATTTTTTTTAATTTAAAATTTTAATTAAACTAGTTTTGCCTTCCAATAATAATTGCTGGACAAGAGAGAGATATCCTTGAACATATTTTGCGTATACTGCAGCACTTGTTAGGGAAGTAAGTTAAAAGGATTTTTTTGCACATCCCCTTCCCTCTCAACGACAATGAAACAAAGCAGTGCAAAACTAACTCTATATCCTTTCTGTTGTAGGTTTGTCTTAATTTATTCCAGATGGACACCTCATACACTGCTTGGGACTGTGCATATTCTTTTTTGATTTTTTTTTTTCGAGAAAAAAACTTGACTTGGCTGAGCACATAATGTCATTCTGGTGTATAATCTAGTTGCTGAATAATTTTTTTGTTTCATTAAAATAAAAACAGGGTTTAAAGCATACAACAAAACTGAGAAACTTTTAAGGACGAAGTATCCTTTTCCTTTTTGTTTGACCCGAACTATCTCATTATTCAGAGTGCTAATGAGAAGACGGATGACATGTTTTTTTTTTGAAGTTTTGTTTCCATGGAATTTTATATTTGTTTGGAAATTTAAGGAAAGTGAAGTCTCGAAATTGTTTAATTAAATTTAACTTTAGAAAGGACAATTTTTTAAATAAACTTAAAAAGTGATTCATGTTTAGGTTTTTAAATATTTATGTACTTGGCTTTCTTAGCAATGTTTACACCTTAATTTATTTCCTTTCTGCTTAGCTTGACTGGTTTTAAACCTTGCGACTTTTGCTTGCGATTCGTTAATTTGCTTCAGCTTTTAGGAGAGAGACGTATGTGGTGGCCGGGGTAGACAGAATCGCACGAGTAGCTCGAGTTGGTGCCTGTCCATATGGTGATTGTTGAGTGCACTCACGGCACAACAGCTGTGTCCATATTGTGTTGTGATAACCCATGTACTATTGCTTAAGTGTGACAAGGAAAAATAATAATAAAATATTCTTGGCTCTTTCACACCTACAAACTCAATAATAGAAAAACGGAACAGTATAGAAATGGAACTGTACTATCCGAAAAAAATTCAGTTCGGTTCATGAGCATCTGCACCCTTCGCAACTTCACCCTTCCTGTCAACAAACTCACCCCTGAGTGCACTCAACAATCACCGTATGGACAGGCACATGGACAGGCACTTGCGCGACTATCGGTCTTTCTTCTTTGTGCTTATTCGGGAAATCATTCATTTTTGTCAATCCCTTTCATTGCTTGTTCGCCATGAACGAGTAATGTGATGTTTTTTGAAGCAGGTAGCACGTAGGCACAATACAGCAGGTGAAAATGTTCACTCTGCAAATTTGAAATGAAAAGGAATTCAAGAAATGATATAGTGAGGAGTTGCAAACACAATCGCTACGTTTAAAAGTATCTCTGCGACAAGGACGGGCAACAAAAGAGAATCAAAAAAGGTCGCAAGGTTTAAAAACAGTCTTAGCTTGAATTCTGTCGCATATTTTCGTTGTTTAAAAAAAAATGTGGGATAGGTAGCCAGATGGTACGGTATAATACGTTCACACACAGATTAAAACAACAACGCGAGATGAGACATAAAACTAACTTAACCAGTTCGCCTCGAAAATTCATGAAATCAAGTAGAGATACACACCACACAGTCACAGTTCGAGTTCACTTTTAACTTTTAACCTGGGCGGTTGTCGTTGTGATGCAGTTGTTCGTTTATTCTTCAAAAATAAATTACCTATAGAATTATAACCCAAGACGTTTCATTAATAGTTATATTGAGCCAACATAAATGAAAGGTACATTGCCTTTTAGAATGCAAGAGGAAATTGACAAATTGGAACGAGTTTGTTCGGTGCAAACGATCGAGATAAAGAATTAACGAGATTAATGAAATTTGCAGATTTATCAGTGTCCTCAACATCGCCTACAAGATCTTTCCTGTTGAATTGAGTGAAGTTTTCGACCAGGAAAGTTTACAATAGACCAAATATTCACATTTCGGTAGATTTTGGGGGAAAATCCACCAGGAACTTCAAATCTTTTTAGTTTAAAATTAAATTTAAGAGAAAATAAGTGTCACTTAGTCATGTATTTTGTTTCACTTTTTCCGTTAGCTTTTTTTATATTTAAACTAATTACGCGAACAATATTATCTTTATATCGAGATCTGCAGTATTTAGTAGAAAGGAAACTTTGCAAGCATTTCATAACCTAAAAAAAGAAAAACAGGATACGGAAACACCTCAATTCCTTCTCCCTCTTGAACTAAAGCAATCTTCCCTTTGTTATGAACACAATCATCTCTAAGGCTTGGGCTTCTATTTACATAATCTTAATAAAAAAAGTCTCCTTGTCGACAGCAAACAAATTGAAAAATAACAAAAAAAAAAAATGCATTTGGGTCAGGAAAAGTGGGTCTCCAGTCTGCAAGTCCCCCAAAGAACAGTTTCTTGTCCATTTTGCACACACTCAAGCAAGGCGGCTGACAAAACTTTCTTTTGCCAAAGTGCTAACACAAATATTCCAGAAACTTTCTATGCGGGACAACAGGACATAAGTCCTGAAAATGATCATCTCAATCGATTTCAGATGGTGCCATCGAATTAGGGTTTATTTATGTAGTGAGATACTGGCATTCTGACAATTTTTTGAAATGATAATATCTTCGCTGAGAAGGGATTGGCATAGGCATAGAGGCACGTTGGATATGAATTTTCGCCTTTTTGTTTGGAGGCCTGGAAGGAGGAATTTCGTTCGTGACTAACCGTCATAAAAACTTCTTAGCCTTGAAGTATATATGTCCATATATTATAAATATAGACAAGTTGCTGGGGAAGAGTATAGCTGCTATGGTAAATCCATACCTTGGGGTGTTGTATAGGAATATCTATATTAAGAAGCAGATGGGCAGATGGATTTGGATTACGTTTGGGTGGAAAAGGGTTGTTTTTGATATTCGCTTACGAGGCTGCGGTTTGTCGGTGAAAGGCGTTCTCGACAGTCTTTAAATTCACCATATTCAAACCATCAACCGTAACTCAATCATAATTTCACTAATGAATGGAATGTGAAACGAAATCCTTCCGAATTGCTATCGGTTTATGCGCAATTTATTCGGAAACCTCTAGATCGTTTGTTGATAAAGTCGAGGGGGCTGAATGAATGTGTGATTATAATTTCGTTTTTATGGGCAATACAGACGGAAGGTGGTTTTAACTCTTTTGATGGAATAAATTTGAATTTGGGATTGAAGTTTGGGGTTGATGGAAAAGTGCTATTTTTCCACTACATCAATCTTCTCTGATTTGAAATATGTTCATTGGGTTCTTTTGTTTCTATTTCCATATTAATGTTTCAATATAAACCGTACAGGGTGTGCTTTTTTCAAGAAAAATTAGTCGACAAGAGAATAGAGGAATGTATACCATTTTTAATTTTATTGTTTAGCAAACATAATTTAAATCTTAGGATTTAAAGGATAAAAAAATGTGTTTACAAAAACGATGCAATAAAAGCAAGTCAAGTGTTGAAAATGGAAAAAATGGATTTAAAGCGGGTAGTGGAGATACACCAATACAAAGTAAAACCATAGCAAATGCAGTGAGTTCGCTGTGAAAAATTTGAAGCAGTTAGACATTTTCAAAGAAAATGGAATGGTTCCGTCTTTGAATGAATGGACTTGGGAAACTTGGGACTTGGGTCTTGTAATATGATTTAGAATGATATTAACCCCCGTGATATGACAAATCATATATAGTCGAAAGATTAGCGGAGATCCTAGACTACTGAAAGGCAGTCTCATATCCGCCATTCAAAGAAATTCTAGCGGATAAGACAGACATAATAAGGAAGATAACAAACTGCAATTTATAAAAGTCTCTCCCAATAGAGACTTCCGAAATTTTACAGTTTATAGTGGCCATATTGTTGAATTACATCTGTCAAATTGGCTGTCATATATTCAATCTGTTTTAAAAAAAAAAATAAACGTTCAACGCATTTTGGCCTATGATCGCAGTAATCGTCCGTTTGCATCGGTCCGTTGCAAGCGCATGAGCGTCAACGGCGAGTACTATGCGTCCATGATTAGCAAATTTTTTTTAGCTCAAATTATATGATATGAACACCAACGGCATGTGGTTTCAACAGGAAGGAGCTACGTGTCACACAGTTCGCGGCAGATTAAAAATGCTGTCCGAGTGATTCGACGACAGGGTAATCTCACGTGGAAGTGATATGAACTAGCCAACAAGATCATGCAATTTGACCCCGTTAGGATTTTTCTTGTGGTATTTTCTGAAGTCGCAGGTCTATGCAAATCCGCTACAAGCTACAGCGGCCCTCAAAGACAACATAACCCATGCCATCGGTCAAATTCAGCATGATTAATGCACCAGACTCATGAAAAATTGTTTATTTCGCAAATCTAGGAAAAGAGGGTATCCTTGGTGATAGTCAGAAAACACAGCCAGAAAGAATATATACACATATCATTGATATCCGAATTTTCCAGGAGCAAACATTGATTCGGACCATTACCTCGTTGTAGCCAAGGAAATACAGCTACGAAGCGAATGTTCTGACCAATCCCAAAGAAGAGGTAATGCCGAAAAAAATTCTTTCGTATCTTTCTAATTCTTCTTATTAGTGTCGTGCAACGTCATATTGCATTGCAGGCACTTAGTTAAAAAAAAAATGTGAATATGTTTGACTTTGAATGAGTGCAATTGCAAGAAATCGTCAGGTCCTGTTCAGATTGAGACTCCTCACAAAACCTCCAAAGGAGTCCTTTCACCGCTGACTTCAAGTAATGAGAACCCGTGGCAACATTGCCAAAAATGCCTAAGAGAGGCCACCTCTTAAGCTTTGGGTCTTAAACGGCCACCATAACGTAACCCCTAATTAGAGGATGAGAGCTGGCAAGCAGCTGCAGCAGCATATAAGGTAAACCTGCACAGAACGACCAGAATTGTTCGCAGTCTCTATGAGCAGAAGACTAAAGAGAAAAACTTCCTCTCAGAAGAGCAAACAGAGAGTATGAGAGGAGTAATGGAGAGCTGTTACTACAGGAATGAAGTAAAAAGAAACTCTCTGAAACTGAATGAAGAAGGTAAAAAGAAACTGTCAAAGCTATAGAGATGAGCTTAAGTTTGCAAAGATGATAAAGAAAATAGCAGAATCGCCTGGAATATTGAAATGCCACTTTAATCTCTCTGGGTGAAAGGGAACAACAATTTCACCTAACCTATCTGTTTTCTTGGTGAAATAAACTTATTTAACATAAATTGTCAAAACAGGAAAGATAGAACATACAGCAGTGGTCTTTTTAAATTTTAAGCGACTGCAAATATTACAGGGTTTCCATAGTGCAAATTATAGATCGTTAGTTTTAGAAAGCTTTACAGAAGCACCCAATTCCGAAAGCTTTTAAACAAAATCTAGAGAAAAAACGCACAATGATTTGCATTACTATAGAAGTGGTAAGTGTGCTTGTGTAAAATATGAGAGCATTATCAGAGACGAGCTATAAAGAGCTTTCTCCAGATTTGGCATCTCTGGCAAATTCATCTGACTTTGCAGAATGACGGTGAAAAAGCACACGCTGTTCCGTCAAGGCAGCTAAAGACATCACCGATACCCTTGATGTAAAAAATGATTTATAAAAGGCTATAACCTTTCATGCGACTTTTTGAAAGAGGCTTTTAAAAGTCCGTCCAATTACTGGTATATGACATAATCTGAAGAACAGAGCGCAATGTCAGTAACGCTTTTGGAACCGAGGAAGATGGTGGTGGCAATAAATGAGGGAAAAAATCAAATTATCTATGCTGTCGCCAAGAAGATACAATGACATGGACGTCTTGGACAAAGTAATTAGGGACTTTGTCTACTTGAGCACAGCTATGAACTCAGAAAATAAAACCAGCGCTCAAACAAACTCGGTCAGCAAAAATTTCTTTTTATAAAAATAGGACTTCATATTCACAAGTTCTAAAATCAACAACGAACTACCGTACCGGCATTAGTTAATAGTTAAGGTACTACTTCCAGACTAGATTTACAAAATGAAATGTTTACTAACCTGCCATCCATGTATTAACTTTAAGGATTTGGTTGAAGGAATTGTAGGGCTCCTCCATTCGACAGCATGAGTGTCACAAATTTTGATTTTTGTCAATTTTCTATTAAATTTTGGATCACCTCTGAAGCTTTATTCAAATCCCAAGATTTTGTTTAATTTTTTTTTTTTAATTCTTACTTCAGGCAATGAAAACTATTTTTTTTGGCACGACTTTTACACAGCCTATTCAAATTATTTAAATATTGTGAGTTCGGCCGAAAGTTTTTAAATTATATTGAATAAACAAACAGTAGTACAGTTGAAAAACTTTGTAATGACTTTTTCCACAATACCTTCCATTTTGAAGGGAGAAGCCATTAACTTCCAGAGTCGATATAATTCATAGAACCCTCAAGGATAACTTTGATTATTCATATAAATCTTGGTTTCGTCTTGAATAACTTTTTGTGTAACAAATAATAATAATTGATGAGATGAACCACAGCAAATAACGAGAAACAATTTAAGTGGCATGAACTTACTCCTAACGTTCGTCTGTCTGGCAGACACAAAACAAACCAAAAAAAGTTATTAAATTACGAAAGTACCCATCAGCAGAACTAACCCAGAACAACCTTTTCCTAATTGTACGAGCAACCTTCGCCAAGTTGTGCTCAACTTTCATTACGAATCCTTTTTTTTGCCAATCAAAGACACTTAAACTAAGGGTACTTCCGTAACCACTATAACTCTGGATGGAAGCTATGCGGTGTACGGTAGCGGTAGGTGGTACCTTTTATGTGCCAAGTCTATACTCTAACATCCCAGAACCCAGAGTGTTATCAAAACGCGATTACTCCTGGCGATTGTCGTGTGTGTCCTAGATGTTGCAAGTTGCGACATCTATGTTCACATCATGGTTGATAAAAGTTTCCTTTCGGAGATATTAGATTGGTAGTCGGGATGGAGACTCCATTTTTATTTTATTTTTTCTGACGCGGCAGATGCTTCCGTTGTCGTCGAGTTCAGTTGAGTTTTGAGCCGAATTCACTTCTGTTAGCATTTCAAATAAAAAATGATTGTCTTTCTGGTTTTTTTTTTGTTCATATAGTTCCTCTGTGGTAACAAACTCAGCCAGACATCCGGGCCGGGCCGGACCGATGAGAGATAGCAAAACTGTTGGATTCCCAACTTCATCCCACACACAATAGAAACTTACATACATCACACCAACACATATAGAAACATCAGTGTGCGATAAAGAAGGATATGACTTTTCCGTTTCTGTTGCAAATGATTTATGGAAAAGGTGTTCCTGCAACAGCACTCCGACTACTTACATCCTTGGGATGTATCCTTTTTATTTAACCAGAAATGTGAATGCTTTTAGGAACCATCTCCGGTCCTGTCTTCCATCATAAAGCATCCTCATGCCGAGTATGTGGAAAGAACTCCTAGTGCAACACATTACTTCCATTAGGAGGTAGATTTTTTATTCCAGTAACTTCTACATTCAGCCAAAGTCGTCGTCAGCCAGGACCGTCTTCTTACTGTCTATAGATGCATTTGTTTTCACCTATTCTGCGGGAGTTTGGGGGATGGCTTGAAATGCTTTTGGCATTATTGCCAAACATGGCAACAATGACATCTCGTGTTTGGGTGGTATTTTGTGGTCCCCAACTGCTCTGACATTGTTGCAGCAGCACCTGCAGGTGGAATTTGCATTTTTTTTTGTGGTTTTGGTTGAGAAAGTATTCTGAGCGTTTGCTTGAAATGTGTCAAGTGCTTGGGGCCTCATGTAAGGGATATTAATTAAAGAATTTTGACGTGGAGGGAGGGTGTAAAATGGTTGCATACTTTGTGGGTGGGCGGGAGTCCTCGTGCGCGCGAAAGAAACACGTGACTTCGGCGACAATGCTGACGTGTCAGATTGAAATGATTAGAATTTTTGAAATATTGAACGCGGGTGTGTCATATTAAACATGACTGATGGGTCCCTGTTGGTGGTATTTTGTGGGAAAACTGTGGCTTTCAATAGGATGCATGTAAAAGTAAATTTGTAATAATTTGGGAGGATGAAAAACAAAAATAACAGTATGTATTGAACAGAGTCAATGAACTGCGTATGGAAGTGATGCAGTAGGTAAGGTGTTTGCCAGATATCCCAGAAATTATGGGTTCATTACCCAAGTTAAATAGGGTATTTTCAAGCTTTTTAATACAAATTGGTCACCGCTATCACCTTATTCTCGTGAAACAGCGCCGAAAAATCGGTTTCCCATCTTTTTATTCTAATTAGTGTCCTGTAATATCCAACACGATTTGTAAAGGTTTTTTTTTAAGGACAACTTTTTTTTTTTAAATAAAACGCAAACCATTTGATATATTTCAAAAACTTTACTATCGGATTGAAGTACAATCAAAACGACTTTGTTCATATGGCCCCACAGGCACGTTTGCAGCGGTTGGACCCATTTTTCGACGACTCGGCCACACATTTCAGCCGAAACGGCCGCTATTTCACATTCAATGTTGGCTCTGAGCTCTTTCAACGTCGTCGGCTTGTTGGCATAAGCCAATGACTTAACGTAGCCCCAAAGACAATAGTTTAGAGGCGTTAAATCGTACCAACGAGGCGGCCAATCTACTGGCCCATTTCTTGAGATAACACGCTCATCAAACTTGCTCTTCAATAAATCGATTGTAAGGTGTGCTGTGTGGCTTGTGGCACCATCCTGTTGAAACCACAAGTCATCCAAGTCCATATCTTCCAATTCGGCCAAAAATAATCGGTAATCATGGCGCGAAAACGCTGGCCAATCACGAAAAAATGCACGCCGGTATGCAACTCGCACCAAACAGTTATTTTTGAGGATGAAGTGGTGATTCATGAAGCAAATGTGGATTTTCACCCGACCAATAACGCATATTTTTCTTATTGACGAACCCATTGAGCCAAAAATGAGCTTCGTCACTAAAGATGATTTTGCGATGAAATTCAACAATTCAACTCTATTACAATTGCGTTCACCGACTCCGAATTTCGGTAGAAAATTTGTATAATTTGCAGACGTTGCTCGCTCGTGTACTTTACCACGATGAAAATGTTGAGTTTACTGAATAAATTGACAATGACAGTTCGATGATTAGTGAAATGGTGCGTTCACAAATTAAATTCAAAGTTGTCAAGTCCCTATTGGAAAAGATATTTTTTAAAGGCAACGTGCCCCACAGACACATAATGTAGTGTACATGTAAAAATATCATTTAACAAAAATAATTGTTTTAGAGACAAAATAAAAAAGTACAAAATGAATTATTACGAAAAAAACGAATAAGGAATATATTTTAACGAAGTTCGATCTTTATCTAACTAGTGTAATCAATCACACCGCGTGCAAACGGACCATTAGCTTTTTGCAACACCCAAACTAGTGTAAGTGAATCATTAGCCTTTTACAGTGCCCTAAAAAAGCTGAAAATATCTCAAAAGCTTTGGAGAGCTTTCTGATCTGCAGTTGTCTGCTATAAATACGAGGCCTATTGATTAAGTGGTCTCAGTCTCAGCTCAGTCTCTCAGTTTAGTTTTGACAGTGGTTGTGTAAAACTGATGTTAATAGTTGAAGAAGTGTTTTAAGGAGAAAAGAAACGACTGATAATGGTAGAATATTTGGCTATTTGTACATAAATCAAATGGAAAACAGTTTGGGGACTTAAAAAACAGAAATAGTGTGACACATGAACGAAACAAGAAAACAAAAGAATACAGAATTGTGTATCTGAATTGACCAGCAAGCAAGCAATTCTCTAAAGTGCAAGTAGAAAGGGTAATTCAAAAATAATCAAAAATTAATGTATATTTTAAAGCAAATTGTTCGTTTTTTAAGTCAAAAAGAGATCGGGCGCCAAACTGGAACTGGGATGAAAAGAAATGCTGCGACAGTTTGTGGAGTACTACATTGAAGTTGTGGAAGATAAAGCGAACGACTTAAAGACACAAGAAGGCAGCTTTGGAGTCTATCTCATCAGTAACGATTTCAGCGGGACACCACAGGAGTGAAGACAAAATGGACTCGAATGAAAGCATCAGCTACGAAAGGTAAATCTGCTGAAAAAAGCAATCAAAGCAACGGGAAGCAACGTTTATGTTCAACGAACTGATCCGTATGATGTTTTGATGCAAGGAATGATATCCCATTAATGATAGATGATACTGTCATCCTGCTGTTACCGTTCAGTCCCGCGGCGATTCAGTGATTCAGTGATTTGATTTCGTACACCTCTGCTATATCTCCAAACAGTCAAACAGGAATGGAGATAGACACCTCTACTATGATGGTTGCCGACACACATGCCGTAGTTCCTGAAAAACCCAAATCTAAATCCAACCCCGTTGTTTCATCTTCAGCTAGAAACTTGCTTGGTGCATTAAAGAAACTACCAAGAAAGTGATAAAATCATATAAAACAGAATTGCACGTTCAGATGAATTACAGAAAGAATTACTGTTACAAGCCAGAGAAACGACCGCACATACATAACGCTGGTATAGGAAAACCACGTTTTGGTACAGGCTCTGGGATATCAAGATTTGTCATTTGTCAAACCTGCAGCGGCAGTAAAACTCCTTGTCATCAAGATCTTTGAAAGGATTTTCAAGGATTTTATATATGTATCTTAGGTTTTCTGAACAGCTCAGTCTTCAAAAACATTAAAGTCTTTAAATATATTTTCTGAAATTATTTTATCAACTTTCGTGAAAGACAAAAAAGTTAGAAGTCCATACTAAAAGATAAAATGTACTTTTCGTGGTTTTCCGTTTTTCACGAGGTAATAACGATAATCTGTTTTTATGTCGACCATGATTTGCAAAATACTAAAAAGGAGATACTTTGTTATCTACTAAAACAATTTTAAAGTGTACTTAATCCCACTATGAAGTTACGCTAATATTTTTATTTTTATTATATAATTATATGACAAACAATTCAATTCCTTGATTTCGTTCAGAATTTATATACGTTTTTCAAAGAAAATACAGAACGGAAAACGATGTAGCAGGACCCGAAAGTAATTCTTGGATCTGCAAAGTGTGCATTAGAGTCATTGAAAATTTAAATAATTCATTTAATCCAAAAGAGCCCAATTTGCTAAATACAAGAAGCAGCTAAAAAATATGTCATACTGGCCAATATACATATGTATAGCTTGTCCCTATATTTACTTGCCCTTTCTACTGCGCAACTCTCTTCAAATTTCTCTACTCATCTCATTTATTTTAAAAGATACACACAATCACGTTCCAGCGATGGACTTTCATTACATGAGGTATGATTATGGCTTATACAGTTTTCAAAAAAGTATTTCATCTCTGGCATTGTACTCGATAAATCTCTTGCGCACCATTTTTGTTCTCTTTTGAATCCTCTCTCTGCGTAACCAACCGGAACCGTTGGCCAAGTGATTTGGTTCAAACTATACAATCACGCACATGCACCAGTGATCGACCAGCTGGATATATGTGTTTCTCTTACCAAAGAGCATACGAAGCTGTAAATTCGAGATTTGGATTTCTCAATCTCAAAGAGAGGATGAATGCTCCAAATGTGTACGCTGCACAAAAGTCTCATTTCAATAGATGGAAATAAAAGCATTAAAGAAAAACATGAAGAAGTAACCAAATAAATTTCCAGGAAAAAAACATGAATTTATACATTATTTTTCTAATAAAGTTATCCAAATGACGTAAATAGTTATTTTTATTGTTACCACTTATCTACGGCGATTTGAAACGAAACCATTATTGCTAGGTCGACATTTTTGTTATATTGCTTAACTGGGTTTATCAATGACAAAAGTTCCAAGGTAAATCTACCCATTCTTGCGATATTTAATCTCCTTCTATGTCCTACCTTCTAGATCTACCGTGATAATATACATTTTCCTTTTAAGCTTTTCTCATCCGCATAAAGATGGCAGAAAATGAATTTTACAAACCAACTCCCAAGTAGTTTTTTCTTAAGAAAATCTTTCCACAATCTCTATAGTTCAGTTCAGAAGGCTTGCGACAGCTTGCGACAGCTTGCATCATTTTATTTACAACAACACCGACAATGAGGTATCCATTTCGTGGCCAAATCATCGTTGTTTCTAGCAGTCACGCGAGAAACTTTTTCAATACGAATATCCAATTACGTTGTAGAGTCTCGCGTTGGGCGCCAACGACCGTTCACCCAACTGGCACAGGCATGTCATACGAGAACAAAGCGAATTTGTCATGCAACTACCTAAAATATGGCAAAATAAAATAATATTAAATTACGGTACTTATCTAACAACACTATAGCATGAACGGCCGCTCGTGCCTCGTCCTTGTATTGGATCTGTGAAGAATGTTATGCCATGAGCCATGCCCCAGCGCGAGAAGAATGCATATGCCTCATCGTTCATGGAAAAAAGTTCGTCTCAAGAAGCATGGACGAAAATACTTTTTTTTAAAATAGAGAATCATCCTATTTACGAAATATTAGCCTGTCACCATTCTATGTGGGGGGATACGCTTAGCCTGGGTATGTATGTTGTCTGCGCTGTTATGCGCTGCTGTTCCATTTAGGTGCGTCTGCCGGGTGCTTCAGCCGTGCCGAGGAAGGCAATTTCTCGACAACAAGAGGCACATCCAATAAACTTTCTAAAAGAATGTCAGTCCTGAGTATAGTCCTTTTGCATACCCTCAGCTGTTGGATTCCACTTAACCCCTTGTTGCTGCATATTGTTGACTTGGCTGGTTGCTTCAATGGCTAGAGGCAATTTAATATGCTTCTGCTGCGACGAGTTGATGTGAATGTGAATGAGAGTGCATGCGAATGCGATACTAAAAAAAAACCATAAAAAGTAGAAAAGTAGTACAACAGTAGACATAGAAATGTCTGTATGAACAGGCAGGGGGTGCATAACGCAGGCCACCACCAACCTTCCTTCTCTTAACCCTTGTCGAGCATAAGCAAACAATAATATAACGAACAAGTTCAGCGATAATGAAAAACCACCCTGAGGGCTTACGACAGAAGAGCACACAATATGTATACCCTTTTCTGTCTATAAAAGTGAATTTTTTCTCTTTTTCTATTCTGCCCTCCAGCTGGTCTCTTTATCTAGAGTTTCGCGAATCGACTTTTGGAAGCAGGACAAGGACACCCTTTCTAGCGATAGAAAAATGAATAGGTGTGTGTGTATACTCTACTGGTTTTTATTTTCAATTTGCATCCCTCCAGCTTCCATTTTATTTGAAAGCAGTGCTGCCATGTTGGTTTTGCTGATATCTGGTTGGTATGGTAACCACATTCAATATGAATTTTCAATCACCATTGCAGCAATGCTGATGCTTTGTGAAGAAACCGTGATATGGAATGGCGCTTCCAAAGAGATATTTTATGAATTCAGAAGAATTCATTGTTATGTGTGAATTTTTGTCGAAAACAATACAGTGACAGAGACATTCTTCATTTAAATTTGTCGGTATAATTTTTCATTTTATTAAAAAATAATATTTTTTGTCATGATAAACCATCGAAAAGACAATAAATAAAAGCCTAAAAATTCTTGACAATTACATACTTTTCAGGCAAATTCAAAATATTGACAGTTCGATTTCGAAGCGCAATGACATTACATAGGAGCTTATGTATGTTATGACTTGTTTTCGATAAAACGACTTGAAAACGAGTTGCAATTCAAAGATGAATCATACAAACAGATCTTTTTGTCAAGAGAAATTGGTATGATTGTGAATAGGTCTTTAAAAAAAGAACAGCTGGTTTCTTGCTGTCAAAAATATGTAAATAATTTCCGAAAATTCTTAGCAGCGGTTGGTAACTTTTTGCAAATGCTAAGTTTTAATAAAGAATAGAATGTATGAGTTATTTTAATTTACAGAAATCGAAAATGAATGAAGGAAGAAGTTGGAAATATGACCATAACTACTTGGTAAAGGCGGTGGAGTTTGATAATTACGGGGCGGGCAGTTTTCAACAAAAGAAATTCTGTGATATTTATGTTTGTGTTGTGTGACTTGTGTATTTATATACATATTATATAGGTATATTTGTTATTAATTTATGTTTAAATGACATTTTCCTTTCTGAAGTGTGTGGCGTGTGCTATTGAAGCGAAAAATTAGCAACAAATTCAAGGTTGGGTTATGTGTGCTGTGCTTGGCTATTGCCAAAAACATCAAAATGTCAAACAAAAACGAGTAAATGTTCGGTGTGAACGCTTTACTCGTTTAAGTAAACGAATAGCTAAAACGAACTTGGTGTGAAAAGGCTATTTATTACCTTTCCTTCTTTTTTGATATTTGGTTGGTTGTTTAGTGTAGAGTGAACAGAGTAAAGTTCTGCTAAGAGCTCTCTGATTTAATTATGAAACAACTTGAACACTGAACTCTGAACTGTCATGAATAGAAATGTCAAATGTTTGAAATGTCAAACGTAACAACTTGTTTGTTGTTTCCCACGGGAAGCTAGATTTGTTTGTCCAACAAAAATGTATAAAGCAATAGGATGAAGAAGAAAGTGTGTTGAAATAACTTCCTAGCCTTCTTCGGCTGTCAGGTGCCGAGATTCTTCGGCATTTTGCCTTCTCTACCAGAGCAACTAACATTCTCCGCGATTTTATTTGTCTTAAGTTTTTTTTTTTATTTCCCATCAGCCAAATGTTGTGTTCAGACTTTACTCCTCTAACCCTGTTATTTTGTTTTGAGTTTGCAGAACGCGCTCTAAACATGTTCAGAATAAAAAAAAAAAACGAACCTGATTGTCAAAATTGGGTTATTATTGTAACCCAATTTTGACAGATCAGGCTCTGTTTTCGGCTCTGAACTAAAAAAAACTCATAGATACTGGATAATAATAATAGCAATTATCAAATATCGATACAACTGTCAATTAGTTCCAATTCATATAAGAAATGTCTATTGTATTATATTTGTCAATAAAGGGAAATTTATCAACATATGCAAAGCAGTTTTTAGGAACAAAATTTAGGGTTTCTAAATCAGAAGTTTTCAAAGGTGAATCACACACATATACGTTTAAATATTCGCACTGATTGAAGAGTTTTATTAAAGACAGTCCATAATATTTTTTTAATCGTTGCGACTAAAAAACTAACTAAGTAAATTTGTTTAGCAATTCTTTTTATTTAAATCGTATGCATTTCGGTTCTCAGCTGCGAACAATCACCAGCGAGCGACAATTAAATAATTACAAAAGAGATTAGGTGTATATATACATATTAAGTAACATGAATAAGTTAAACTCACTAAGAAATTTAAACATAGTGAAGAGATTTGTATTGAACTTAACGTAAATGCTTGATTTAAAAAGTGTGCGACCGAATTTACAAGTAGGGCACATACAAAACGACAGCGAATTCTTAATTGTTTTGATTTTAATCATAAGTTCAATGTCAAGCCGTAAGTTTCATCTTATATTACCACAATCATGTGGCAAGAAAACAGTATGAATTGCGATTTTAAATTGCGTACTTTGTGTGCTCGCTTTTTGCGACTAAGAAATAGCGCGACTAAAATCTCACGTTCGCACCATGCCCCACATTCATTAAGTCACATGTGACTATGAGAGTAACAGTTGCTTCTTTCATTATGTATAATTTAAGTAGTGTGCGTCTGAGGATACAAGTACTGCACACACAAGTCGCATCTCGCATGTCAATAATTACTGCTCTTTTCATTGTTTAAGATTTAAAAAAGGGTGTGATTGAAGATACTAGTACGGCACACACAAAGTGGCTGCGACTTTGTAATCGTTACGGTTTTAATCATAGGTTCAATTCATACAACTTAACATAATTTTCTTCTTATATTGCAACAATCGTGCGGCAAGAAATCAAGATAAATTGTGATCTTAAATTGTGTATTCTTTTTTGCGACTAAGAAGCGACTCAATTTAAATCGCATGTTCGCACCAAGCCTACACTTACTTACTTATTTAGTCACATGTGACTACGTGAGTAATTATTTATTGCTTGTTTCATTTATTATTTGTGATTTAAAATGTGCGACTGAATGTACACTTATGACACACACAAAGCGACTGCGATTTTTTAATTATTGCGATTCAAATCACAAGTTTAATGTTAAGTCGTATGTTTCATCTAGTATTACCACAATCATTTGGCAATAAAACAGTACGAATTGTGATTTTAAATTGCCTACAATATCTGTTCGATTTTTTGCGACTAAGAAGTGGCGCTACTTAAATCTCACGTCTCCTGCCTTTTGGGAAATTAAGAATTTTCAAAAAGACATTCATATGTAGATACATGTTAACCAACCCAGTTGGGAATCATGTTTCTATATTCTTCCCATACTCAAGCTCCAACCCCTGTGGATGTTGTTCTTCGGTAAGTTGGATCTCATAAGTTGTTTAAAATGAAAAAGTGTCACCCTGGATTCTTGTGTCGCAAGTGGAAACCAGTTGAATGAATGTGGTCTTATATTTCTTTGAGGACATTTTTTTTCAATTTTTTTCTTCGTATTCCTTATGAATAAACAAAGAATGTGTATAAGGGGGTTGAGGGTGATGTGTATCTTATTCTTTTGTTGTTGTTCTAAGAGGGGCATATGTGTGGTACCATTGAGTTTGAGCTTTAAGAATGCTTAACCCTCTCTCTACCTAACCTCGTTGTTTTTGCTCATTTCTTGGCTTCGTTGATAAACGGGGTTTCGGTCGGTTTGGCCCAGTCAGGTTTACGGATGCAGACATTGGGTAAGTTATTATGCCTGCAGTAAGGCAGGGGTATAGGTATTGCGTTTGTTTGCTCACCTGAAGGGTAGTTCAACTGTTTGTCCCCCTTTTTGCTGGTTTGATGATTTCCTCCCATCTATTCATCCATCCATCCCACCCTCCTCACCATCATCATCATCATCATCATCATCATCATCATCATCATCATTACAGAAGGTTGACAAGTGGTTATTCAAAGAAATCTGCACATTGTTAGCAGTAAAAGGATTTATCATCCTTCTGTTGCTCTTTGGCATATTCTGAAGAACCACTTGACCGCGTTACATAGATTAAAATGGAGTAGGTACTACGAATTTTATGTTAAGGCTATTACTCAACAGAATTTAGATATTTCGATGGAGATAAATGGAGGTTTTATGTTGTGTGTTCGGAAACGATTTTACACAAATGCTGGTCAGAGGTAGTGGAATCAAAAGCCAAGAATGCAAAAGTTTGCAATAAGTTGTGGAATTTATAAATTCATATAGGGGTTTATAAAACAATTCCAATTATTGAAAAGGAAATGCTTTAGATGGAAAACAAAATCAAACTATTTGAAATACGGAAAATGTATTTAAACTTAAATGATAAGTTGTTAAAACTAATATTATTAATTGCAAACTTTGTTCCATCTTTTAGTGTTTAGATGTTTTTAAGCTTATCAGATTTCTGTAAAATGTACCATACTCTAAAAGATCTATAGAATGGTGAATACGTTCTGCAACGAATATCTAGATATTACCTATACACAAATATTATCTTTTTGGCGTGATAACGTCTTATAAATCGATGACTCATGCTGATAATGCTGCTTTCAACCAAAAGCGATCGCATGCACCAGGCGAATATGAAAAAAACAGGCCCAAATTCCCGAAATAATTCCACTCCAATTCAAAAAGTACAAGAAGAGAAAAAGAAATACAAAATAGGCGGAGTTTTATTAAAGTAAAGAGTAGATGTAATAATGGGGTTTGTGTGTGTGTGGATTTAACGAGATGGATTGTGGGTATTTTTTTTCAACCAAAATCGATCGCAAACGTATTCTGAGCACTAGGCGAACTTAAAAAGAACACGCGCAAATTTCCGAAATATTTCCACTCAAATTCAAAAAGAACAAGAAGAGAAAATGAAATACAAAATAGGCGGAGGTTTGTTAAAGTAGAAGTAGATATTGGTGTGTGTGTGTGGATTTAACGAGAGGGTTTGTCGGTGTGAGTTAACGGGCTGTATGTTGGTGTTGCTGCCATCGATGTTTTCTTATGACGTTATCACGTCACGTTATCGTCCGTAAACCGACTTTACAGACAACCTACTATTTTTTTATTAATTTCAGAAGTACAAAATCGAGCGATATTTAAATCGAAGGGGGTGGGGTCATCAGTTAGACTGCTTATTCTCTTCTAAAACGCATAAAACTCCACTTAAAAGAATATCAGGATTCAGAACTTAATAAGAATCAACATTCCGTTGTACTTTAAACATTTTTCCATTTTGAAATATATGTATTTTTTAGAGTTCATTGAATAAAACTTATAACCATTCGTGGAAAAACCAAATCATTTATTTTTTCCTTAAAACACTTTATTTTACAGTAGGTATTACAGGTAGTGGGGCCAGATACCGAACAGTTTTTAAAAATATGCCTGTAGTTTATTTATTTATTTTACCGTTTTTTCACTTGAAAACTTCATAGACGTATGCAAGAATACCCTCTTTACGCTTAGGCAAAGTACTTCACCAATACAAATACATCTTAGGCAAGCAAAATTTTCAGTTCGGTGTGTTCGGTTTCATAAGATTCGGTTATGCCAGGTTTTGAAGAAAAAAAATTGAAAAACAGTTCCAGAAAAGTTGTTGGGAAGGAAAACAACAAAAAAAATTACAGATGCTGCATAGAGCTTTAATTTTCCCCAGTTCGCATTGGGGCAGAGAACATCGAACAAACCTTTTTCTTGCATTCTTTTGATTTGACGTTTGACGTACATATGTCCTTCCTTTATTTTAGGAAGGAGAAAGAAATCGTTCACGTTTCGAACAAACCTTTTTCTTGCATTCTTTTGATTTGACGTTTGACGTACATATGTCCTTCCTTTATTTTAGGAAGGAGAAAGAAATCGTTCACGTTCATTGCGTACACTGACTTTTAGTCAACAAACTTTTTTGTCAAAGTGAATCCATAAAACGACAAACTGACACACATATCTTGTAAATAGGAAACTTTTTTACTTAATGTCAACTATATACTAACTTTAAGAGCCAATTCACCTATCAAAGACGCATTGACTGATTTTTAGTGGACATATTGAACGCTTGAATCGATTTTTAGTGTCTGCGTTCAGAATCGATGACTCCATTCAGCATGCAGCGATTATCTTTTCCATTGCTGCAAGCTGAAAATTAGAAGTGAAAACTAGAAAAATGAAAAAAGTATGAGGATTTCCATTGAAAAAAATTAAAATAGCCAAAAGCAAAAAATATCACATTTTTTAGGGTACATGGCCAAACCGATTTTCCTGTCAGCAAAATAAATTTCAAATCGCCCGTTTGCCTCCAAGTACAAAATGAGTGATAGTATCTATTAAATGGATAAATACAATATTTATAAGATTAACTATAAGAATATACATAATTAATAATTAACTTAATTTAAACTAAAAAAAAAACTCCAAACGAATTTGTCATTTTATTTTTAAAACGTCTTATGCATGATATTAATTATAAGAAGGCACATAGTTACCTACATAAAACGTATTACTTCTTTGAAAAAGATGTATTGTGACTTTTATTTTTACTTTTTTTCAATAAACTGTAATTTTTTTATTTTTATGTTCTAATAAAATAGAAGGCCCGACTGGGTCGCATGTACTTGTTCATATGTGCTAATCCTTTTTAAGTGCAGGCGTCTTTTTGAAAAAGTTTTAACTTTAATGTTTTTTTGACGTGCAACTTCTTTAGAATCGTTGTGATTTGCAGCTCGATGAAACAAAATTGCGCCACGACACAAAGAGACAAACTTTTGTCTTTCCACTTATTGTTTGCTGTTTATAATATTATAATATTTGCTAATAGAAAGATGTAAAGGACTTTTTTCAGTTTGGTTTTCATTTTGGTATGGACGAATTTGAACGACTGGCATAAAGATTCGTAGGAATCAACAGTAGGGAAACAAGGATAGTACCAATAGGTACATTTAACAATAATTTACTTTTTGAAATCAAATGAATTAAAATATCCTGATTACGTAAAACAAAAAAAATTATATGAAATCAAAAACTACTATTCATAAAGTTTTTTTTTTGAAAAAAATGTTGTAAGTCATCTGATTTCTTTTGCTGTTTTCTATTTTATGAATTTTTTATTTAAAAATCGTTCGACCAGTTTTTTTTTTGAAACACTTTTCGAAAACATATTTTGAAATTTGTTTGTGTATGTCAATTTGAAGAAATCTAGGAAAAAAAAATTAAAAAAATTCAAAAAAAAAAAAAAAGTTTTTTTTTTAAATAATTAAAAATTAAAAAAAATGTTTTTGAAAAACCCGTCATACGGAAGGTACGGTTATAAGCCTTTTCCTGAACAATCCATTCAAACCAAAAGATAGTTTTTACTTAAAAAACATCATCCAGAGAAAAAACAAGTTTTTGTTGAAAATCATATGGCAGGTACCGTTAATTTTAAAACTAGAATGGTAATTCCAAAAACCCCTCTGTAGGACGTCATAATAATATTGTGTACCAAGTTTGAAGCAAATCGGTTCACTCGTTTAGGCTCTAGGTGCCGATACAGACATACAGACAGACAGACAGACCGAATTGTACGACCCACTTTTTTCGACTTCTCTATCATCGTTATGTCATGTTTGATTGTTAAAATATTTTTTTTTACGAATGCATAACTTGCCTTATACATACCCATAATTGCAAGTAAAAAAACATATAAAAGTACTCAAATTTCGAGAGCTTATTTCATGAGAGTATTCTCATTAACCGTGTCCACTTGATATTTTTCTTCTGCTAGTTATCCGTTGGAAGTAGTGAAAGAAACTTGTATTCTTACCAAAAAAGAAAAGAAAAAGTGCGGGGTCTACTCTTAGAAGCAACAAGAGAACCTAAAATTGAATATGCTCAGTAATTTAGAGATTTTGCCGTTTGAAAATTAGTGCAAAAGAATATATAATAAAATGCGTTGGACCTACTATAACAAAAACATTTAAACATTATTCTACCTGGTTTCTCAAATAATGGAGCTTTCTCTTTTAATTTGATTTCACAAAACACGATAACCGGTAGGCAAACTCCGTTAAAATTGCATTTTTACTTGCGATTATGATAGGAACTACTGGTCAAAACCGGAAAAGTCTCTTAACGGTACCTTTCGCTTCGGCTTTATCTCAGTAGCGCCTTATTCGATTTACATTTGAGACGATCTAGCTAGCCGAATTATTTCTGCACACCAAGATTTTGAATAATATAAAGAATTTTTTTATATTTATAATTAATGTTTGATTTTTTTTTTGAAATTCCATATATTTAAAACTAATAAAAACATATTTTTAATTTTATAATCAGCTTTATATTAATAAACTGTAAACAACTGCATTTCAAAATCTCAATTTTTTTTTTCTTGAAAAAAATATAAATAAAATCAAGGATTTTATCAAAACCCGTCCTACAATTTTTGAAAAACTTATGAAAAGTTCATTATTATTTAAGACGTGTGATGGCATACCCCGTTTTTACTAAAAATCGTTAAGTGTTGTAGTTTTGACACTTTTTATATGTTCAGACCGTCTGCACTGCTTTGCCATGTAAACTCTCGAAACCTACTCTCAAAATACGAAGCCTGTTGGAATTGTGCCGTGTGTCAAGACTGTTTCCACTTACGAGTTTGCTCTCGAGTCGAGAGTCGCTTGAAAGCTACTCTCACCCTTTTTATTCTCAAATGGACACATACCTTAAGGAATAAAAATATTTGAGATTTTCTCTCAGAATAACATTACATTTCCAAACTCAATTAAGTATTTTTAACAAGATGTTTGTTTATCTTCAAAGTCCAAAAACTTTTCGGTAACTGGTGCCACGATACCTTATTTCCTAACTTTGAACTTCAATTTTACACTATCACTGTCAATTCAAAAAATCACTTCATTCGAGATCTCGTATATATCTATGTATATAGTACATACAAGCAAAAAATCTTTAAAAAACTATTTTAAAACAGTTTATTACCTTAACTAAAAACAAAATTGTATTTCACAGACAAAAAATTTACTAATTTCTTTTGTATCGAACTTTAGGTAAGAACAATTGCTTTCATTAGTATTTTGTTTAATCAATTTCTCAAAAAAAACTAATTTTTGTTATAAAACTAACAAACACACATCGATTGAATTCAATTTTGAAACTCTAGAAAATTACTTTTTATTTCGAACACAATTTTATCCCAATCGAACCCACAATCAGTCACCAAAGCCCTGCGACCCAAATACAAAATAATATATTTCCAACTATCTCATACAAAAAGTTTTCCATGGAAACAAATATTTAAAATAAAACGGATATTTATTTTGCCCCAAAGGATTAAAAACTAATTTCACAAAACTTCAACTAAAAAAAAAAAATCACCAAAGTCATATCAAACAATTTAGTTTCGGTTTTTATTTTTTATTTTATTGGTTATGCACCGCATATGTCCAATCGAGTTGAAAGGATATTGCATTCCCAATCCTAATTTAACTTTATGGTAGCAAACAGAAAAAAATATCTCAAAAAAATTGTAAAAAAAATATAATCCTTTAACATAAATGTATGTAGTTGGCCGCTGGTTGGTGGAAATGTTAACAAAATAATCGATAGGATGTTTTCAGGATCGTTTGGGATGAATATTTGATTGCGAGAGATACCAGGAACACATCAAGCGAACACCACCCCCGGTTTTCACTGTAAAATTGTTTAGAAAAAAAAAATTAAATTCCAAAAAAAAGCCAGCATTTGCCATAAACTATTCCTTCCGGGAATAATATTTTTTTCAATTCCCCGGAAGATTTTTTTTATGGAAACAGTAAAAACTGCAGGATACACTATGGTGGACTTGTGTTTGTTCATCTTCCTTAGTTCCTCTATGGCACACTTTCTCGAATGTTTTTTAATGTATATGTATTTTTTTCTATGTTCGTTACCATCCCTGCATTAGTAGAGATCGTCCTTTTATCCTGCTTCTTGATTTTGGGTCATGGGAGCACACTCTGGACTATTCCATCAAAATCATCGAATATGTATTCAGTTCACAGGATGGAAACTAAGTTCCGACCATTCCCATTATCCTTGACATTTATTTCCTTTGTTTCTCCCCATCCATATATGTATACAGTTGACGGAGCATAGACAATGTGGTTCGGGACCACATTTTTGTGGATTGTCATTGGTACATTGGTTGATGAGTAGAGGCCCACAAGACACAAAAGAGAAATTCCTAAAATTTCGAAAAATCCTTCAGATATACCGAAATTGTTCCCAAAAATTCCTGGAAAGGCTTTTTTTCTTATTCACCACACACACACATTGTATATCCATACAACAGGCATCACGTTTCGATTCGATTAGGACGCGCGGTTCGCCATTGTTTTCAATTTCCGATTTCATAAAGAAGAGATCGAAATTTAATTTAATTTTGCTCACAAACAGACAACCACAACACAAGGAGAAGGACTCTCGCATGTTGTTATAGGCTACCATCAGGCTAATCCGGAATTCTAAGCTTCACTTCATCATTCGGGCCGCCTCTTTGTCGGAAATAATTTTGTTTTTGTTTGATTTAAGGGCTTCCGGTTCCGATGGCAATATGTATCGATAGAAATCGATAACAATTGATATGCGAAATGGGTCGTTGTTCGGCTAAATGAATTAAAAACGGATATTCTTAATCAGGACACGTTGTGCAGCAGCTAAATATATTTGTAGAAACAGATACATACATAGCAAAATGATATATATGGGTGTCCTCCTTTATATTTAGGGGGATTCATAAAAACAAACTACATTATCGAGTATCGAGAAGCGTGTGAACAGGGTGTAATTGCATCAACCTTTCCACGCCGCCCGGCCAACGCGATGTTGATTAATGCAAAATAGCGTTTGGTGTGTGCTGCGTGTGCACCTTAATCCGGTTGATTTCTTTAATCATAAACTGCTAATGGCTATTGTGCATTTTTAATTTTTGGCCAAATGCAGCAAATCAAAAATCCCATGATTATTGTTGGTCAGAATCTATATCTATGATCAGGGTTGCCATTTATTATTTTTTTTTTAAACAAATATAATTGAGTCTATTCATATGGATTTTTTTTTGGGATTTGTAATTTAATTTAATGGATTTTGGTGGAAATCTATAATTAATTAGTCAACCGACTCATGATTCCCGACGGATTAGTTTGTGTGTGTTTATTGAACGGAAACAAACACATTTAACGCTGTAATGGAATGCTTGGGTGAGTGTTTATTTTTCTAACTCCATTTTGGTTCACCTGTCAGTTTATGTTGTTTAGGCTGACAGCTGTTCAAGGAAATGTAGACCATTGAAAATACAATTAAAATATCAATCTTTTGGAGATATATGTATGTGCACAAAATGACGCAGAAGTTACGATGGGTATGACCATTTAAAATGAAAAAAAATATATATGCTATTTGCCACGAGCAATTTTGGACTTAAAATAATATTGGGGTATTTTAATGCAAAAGTTGGTAATACAATCACAAGGCACAGCCTAGATGAAACCACCTCCGGAAACGACTCAGGCTCATCGATTTTGCAGTAGGAAAAAACATGGTGTTAAGAAGCACGCAATTCTTCTAAACTTCCGTACGTTCCGAGGAGCAAATATCGACTCGGATCACTATATTATAGTTGGAGCCAAACTTCGTGAACGGAAATTCATGGAAACTACTAGGCGATTATCAACCAAATATGGGAAATTCAATGTTGGAAGACTTCAATCGGAAGCTACAGCCACAAGCTTTGACGAATTGACGATCACATTTTCACATGTCCTTTGAGCTAGCGAGAAATTTCCTGATTGAAGAAACGAACAACAAATACCAATGACGACTTTGTCAACAAGGCGTAAACAAAGCAGCGTCAGCGTTGTTGGTCTTCCCACAAAGATCTCCAACAAACCCCTGGCTAGACTCCGAAAGTGTTCAATCACAAAGAAATCGCAAAGCTTTCAAAAAGCACTTTCATAGTTTGAAGACCTAAAAAGAATTTTCTTGAAAGCGGTTTCTTAAAGCCATTTGCTTTCTTTTCATGGAAGCGTTTTCAAGAAAGCAAATCATTTTCTGAAAGTGCTTTTCGCTTTCAGAAACTGTTTGTGAAAGTTGTATGCTTTCTTGAAAGCAAACCTACCTATATGTTTTTCATGTTTTTGAGATGCTGTGCATTAATTGTCTGGGAAACTGGTTTTGAATGGCATAAAAGGTTTTCGAATTAATCGCTTTCCTTACACGAAACCTGCACAAAATTACGGAAGAACTTTTGTCCTCTGTAATGAGTGTTAAGCTTGGTACTGATTTTCAACACCAAGATTCCAAAACGGTGGCACCCAAATTGACCTACTATTAGCTGCATTTTGTTTTTATTGCTATTTTATAAACAATGGGCATGCACATACGAGACTATCTCAACACGGGGGGAAACCGGTTTTAAACCTTACATCAAGCACACACAGGATGAACCACTCTTGGGAAAGAAAATGTATACATGAACTTCTTTCCTATTTATTTGTACATTTTTCAAACCCCAAACTGTATGAAATTGTGTGTGTATTAGTTTCAGTCTCCGTTTATCGACTCAAAAGTTGGAAGAAGATTTCAGTCCAATTTATACCACACGTTTCCCTTCCCTTGCACAGAAAGCCGGTTTCAGTCCGGATTGAATAGTCTCGTGTGTGCTGGCCCAATGATCTTCTATCTAACTGAAAGCTTTATGAGCTTTTTGTCGGATGTTGTTATTTTTTTCTCTCTCTTCTTTCGATCGAAAGAAACACTTATCTTATCATCTCTTATGAGTTCAGTAGTCAGATTCAGTTTCAGTACAGTTTGTGATTCGTGGAAAGAAAGACCTTTGAATGCACGAAAAAAGTATTACAAATAAATAATATTTATAGTGGTTTCTGCGATTGATTTTCCACTTGCGTCAATTGTTTTATTTGGTTGTTATTATCAAGTGTTTCTTTTATCTTCCAAAGTGCGACTGCGCTCTGAAGCCCTTTAATGAAAATTTAAAAATAGTGTTTTGGTTGATAAGCTTATATTTCTAAATATTTTTTTTAATGTCTATACGTATATATTTTTTAATGAGTAAAAGCATTCAAATCAATACAATTCAAGTAAATTGTGTGAAACTTCCATCACGGCAATAAAATACAAATGAATGTATCTGCCAAAAATTAAACGATACAAGAAGGAAGTCACTGAGTCACTGCACAGAGTTTTAAAATAAATTATGAGATTCGTGCAGATTTTGGATTATTCGGCCCTTCTCTTTCCTTCTTATTAAAAATCATTCCTTCTCTTTCACATTTTGATTCAAGTTGTATGCGCGCTTCCATCATTGTGGCCAGGCACTTTCGAAAAACAACTCTTACAATTGAAGCAATGTTCATGTTCTGAGAGTAGCACAGTCTTTAAAAATGTCCGTGTCAAATGGAAAGCTACTCGAGAGTTTACCTACCAGCGAAAGTGCTCTCAAATGGACACACACTTTTAGGCCTCGCCGACTTGGAATTTTGATTATACTGAATTGAAATAAATTGTAATTGTTCAAGGTGGACTTCACTTTAACGAAAACGTAGTTTTAACTGCATGTGATAATTAAAAGTTGTCAACTCCCAACTGGAAAATCTTTTATATAGATTCATTTAAAAATGCAAAACATAATCGAAGACGTTCATATCGAAACTCAATGAATTTCATTAAATGTCTCCGAGATTCATTATGAAACTCTGTGTAAAACCAATTTCTGGTCATGACCTAATAAATCCTGCAAGTAAAACATCAGTCCCAATAATAAAAAAACTTCGGGAAAAAGGAAGAAAAACCACTTATACAACCTACTTAACCAAAACTGTTTTCTAAGCACAACCATTAAATGGTTAAATGGAGTACATACTCTCATCAGCCATTTTGTTTTTACTATAGAATTTTATTATTCAATAAGAAAATCAAATGCATTCTTCATTCTCACCAGCTCGTTGAACCCATCACTCCTCTTGCTTCATGTGGCGCCGCGCCGCGCCGCAACTCATTCCCATCAGACAATATTGTTCTCCATTTCAAACCGCTTTTCCACTCCTTCGCCACTCAAAGGGTGGCAATAACGCCCTCCTCCAAGGAAAATTCAAGTGTCTGGAAAAATCGATACCCAAGGTGCGGCCTATGTCAATGAAAAAGCAACAACAACAAAAAAAGAGGAAAATTAAAGGAAAACCAAAGCAAAAATGTTGGCTTTGATTGCTACTTTAGGGCAGCACCCGTCTGTGCTATTTCTGACAACATTATGCGAGTTTGGCATGAATAAAGACGCGCAAAGAACAAGGCTAACAAATTGGTTTACACCCGAATTGGCCCGAATATAATATTAATTTAATCCGACCCAAACCGAACCACACCCCTCCTCAATAACAAACACACGACTTACTTTTAGTAATTGCTTTTTTCATCGTTTTTTCTTTGGGAGGGTGAGGTTTAAATGGTTTCTGTTCTGGAGAAAAACGCAAGGAATCTTGAACGCATCCTTGAATTCCAAAATCCTTTTCTCAATTTTCCAATATAATTGCATTCAATTCTTGTTCCTCTTCTGTTCTCCTTCAATACGCCCACTCGAACGCATTTTATGATTTGAAGTATGTTCCTTCGGTTCGATTCCGAAAGGATAATGGAAATGGAAACGTCCTTGTCTTGTGCAACTGGAATTTTCTTTTTTACATCGTAGTAGATG
Organism: Platycheirus rosarum; assembly: GCA_963971375.1. Taxonomy (NCBI): domain Eukaryota; kingdom Metazoa; phylum Arthropoda; class Insecta; order Diptera; family Syrphidae; genus Platycheirus; species Platycheirus rosarum. Next base: position 16,083,217 of record OZ020510.1, on the reverse strand, counting down.
TCCTCGGTCCTTGTCGTTGTCGTCGTCGTCGTCATTTTCAGTGCGCTTTTATCAAGGATAAGGAGTTATTACTTTTATATATATGAATTCAGGATTCGTTGAAAATGGGGATTTTATTCAACTGCGCCTGAAGCACGTATCTACTCAATACGCTCCGTGTTCTATATAATGAATTTCTTGCCGAAAATTGAGGCAACCATAAGGATAGACACGTTGACGGAAAGATAGAATAAAATTGCATGCATAATTCAATTCGTAACTCGTAAGTCGGAAACCGGGAAACACTGTGTTCGCGAGGAAGATTCCTTTGAATGTCAATGTATCTTTATACTGCGTATCTGTCATATATTTTGGCGGAAGTACGAGAAGATATTTGAATAAAAAGCAATCCTTACTTATGCCAGGACATATACATAAAATCTGCAGATACATGGTTATAAATTTTGGCAAAAAAATGTATGTTTTTTCTGTTATAATGATAAGGAAAATTGTCATAAAGTGCACAATTGTGTGTCGAAAATGTGGCAGAAGCACAGAGATAATAATTCACATTCAATGGCTGTGTATAGATACTTTTTTTTGGAAAGAAAAAAGTTTACTTTTTATGACAGAATTCAATGGAATGTCTTCATTGGGTGGCACAACGAAATGTAGAGATGGTAGGCTCTGAATATTTCATGGACCATGTTCTCTGAAGGCATTGTGGAAGTATTAGGCAGGATTTTTTTCGTCTTCCTTAAAGGACTTGTAGGTACGTGTGGCACTTAGTTCATTTTTCAATTTATTCTTAAAACGTTTATGTCGTTATTCAGTAGGTAGCTTTTTGGAAAGAAGTAAGTGCAGTGGACTGATTTCTAAAAAGTGGGTAAGTGCGTTTTTTTAATGTGGCCATGACTTTTATAGTCGTGACCAATTTTTTTTTATTCTCAGATTTTATGTATTCAAACTGCAACTTTTCAAAGGGTTAAAGGGTTACTTTGGAACAATTTTCTGGAGAACTAAGTTAACATAATGTGTTTGCTGAAATACAGAGTCGTATTGCTTGTTTATTTCTTAACACACAGCCCAAGATCCTTAAATGTCCTTCAGTTTATGTATTTATGAAATTATAATATTAACCAAAGCGCCATAGTAACTGACGCGGGTACACTTTTTTGGCCGATGTGGATATTTCATCGCCAGCGATCTCGTCGTTTCAATTGATTGCTTGACATGCGCATGCGGCATTACAATATAGTTACGGCTCTTCATCACGCAATTCCATGAGCAGCTTGGCTTGGCTTTCCATAAGCTGTCAAATAAGCTATCGTGGAATTTTCCTTTTATAAATAACTAGCTGAATCACCCGGCGTTGCTCGTGTTTACCAAAGATTTTCTGAATACCGATCTAAGCGCCACATATTAGGTCCCGTGCCGCTTACACGCATATGATCGTCTATGCTGTAGTTGTGTGCATACACTCCGAAACAAAGAGAAACCAAAATGAAGTGTGTGTATACAAAACACAATATTTATACTACTAAAGCATTGACGACCATCTGAGTTACATTTTTGGTCATAACTTCGGTTCTGGATTTTTCTTAAATTTCACCGGCGTCATTTGCCAGTATCCTGCCTGCCAGTAAGTGTTATAACTTTTTTCTCTAAATTGACCACTGACGAGTAATTGCTTCATTGGCCTTAAAAGTTTAGTCAGTTTTTGTAATGTCAGCTTTCAGTGGTCAGTGAATTCAGCTGAATCAGCTGAATGACATTCTTGTTCGTATTTTTACTCTTAGCTCAGGCTAGAGTTTAATTTGTGCATATGTATGTGGCAGTTTTCTTCTTAGGTGGCGCTACAGTCTGGGGTGGACCTGGGCCTCAACCAACAAGCTTCTCCAGCCAGCTCGGTCCCTAGCTAGCTGTCTCCAGTTTCGCACGTGGAGTCGGTTGAGGTCCTCTTCCACTTGTGTGCGCCACCAAAGTCTCGGTCTTCCTCTACTGCGCCGTCCTTCTGGGTTGGATTCGAAGATTTTCCGGGCCGGAGCATTGATGTCCATCCGCTCTATATTACCCAGCCATCTGAGACGTTGAATTTTTACTCTTTTGGCTAGATCTGTGTCGCTGTAGAGCCGGTAAAGTTCTTCATTGTATCTTCTTCTCCACTCTCCGTTTATGCATATGGGACCAAAAATCACCCGGACAATCTTTCTCTCGAAACAGCCTAGAGTGTCCTCATCCGCTTTTGACAGCGTCCATGCGTCTGCACCATAGAGCAGGACTGGGATGATGAGGGTCTTATAAAGGGACAGTTTTATTGCCCGAGAGACGGCTTTGCTTCTCAATTGCCTTCGAAGCCCGAAGAAGCAGCGATTGGCAAGAGTTATTCTTCGTTTGATTTCGAAGCGCAGGTGTTGTTGTCTGAGTTAAAAGCGGAGCCCAGGTAGACAAAGTCCCTAACTACCTCCAAGTTATAGCTGTCTATGGTGATGTTTTGTCCAAGACGTCGATGTTGGGTGTCTCTTCTTGATGACAGCATATACTTGGTTTTGCCCTCATTGACTGCTAAACCCATCTTTGCCGCTTCCGTCTCAATACTCACAAAAGCGCTACTGACATCACGCTGTGTTCTTCCGATTATGTCAATATCGAGTATGCGAGTATTTGGACGGACTTTTGAAAGATCTTGCCTCTGGTGTTGGTGTGAAAGTTCTGCACTATTCTTTCAAGTATGATGTTGAAAAAGTCGCATGACAGCGCATCGCCTTGTCTAAATCCTTTTTTGACTTCAAAGGTGTCGGTGAGGTCTTTACCGACCTTAACGGAACAGCGTGCGTTTTCCATCGTCATTTTACACAGGCGGACGAGTTTCGCAGGGATGTTAAAACTGTACATTTCTCTATATAACTCGTCTCTATAAATGCTGTCGTACGCGGCTTTGAAATCGATGAAAAGGTGGTGGGTATCGATTTGAAGTTCTTGAGTTTTTTCCAAGATCTGCCGTAATGTGAATATTTGATCGATAGTGGACTTTCCTGGCCTGATATGGACCTATCAGGTTGTGGACGAATGGCTTTAGGCGTTCACACAATACAGCAGAAAAGATCTTGTAGGCGATGTTGAGGAGGCTGATGATAGTTGGTGCAGCTCATAGGGTCTCCTTTTTAAGGATCGGGCAAATTATGCTGAGATTCCATTCATCGGGCATGCTTTCTTCTAACCATATCTTGCTTATGAGTTGGTGCATACTTATAGCCAAGTCATCGCCTGCAGCTTTGAAGAGCTCGGCAGTTAGGCCATCGGCTCCGGCGGCTTTGTTGCTCTTAAGTTTAGATATAGCTAGCTTTATTTCATCCAGATGTGGTGGTCGGAATTGTTGGTCTACTCGGCCCAGATAAAGTGGACCATTCTGCCTGACAGCGGAATTCGTTATACAGTATTTGGCAGTCAGACTTCATTTTATAGTTACAGAAGGAATTTTACAGAATTCTAAAATAATATTCAGACTCATAACAAAAATTGTTAAGGTGATTATCTCATTTTGACTATTCCATCGAAGTGGAAATCAGACCGATTTTACGTTTTGTACATTATTTCAATGTAGCAGTCTGAGGTATGAGGTCGCATACTGGCTCCCTGAAACACCCCTGCTTGGGCTCACTGTTGGATTTGGAGTAGGTGCAGGGATGGGTATATGCAGAGTTTTCTTTTCGATTTAAAGAATCTTTACATATCTCCAATTTCGCGCCTACTCCAAATCCTATCTATACCAACCTCACAAGTTGCAAATTCTACGAAAAATAGTGATATAATGCAAACTGAACCTAGCCTTTTCCAATGCCTCTGACAGTAAAGCTAGGCGCACACTAGACGGCCAGCGGCCACGCCTATATAAAAACTGGCCGCAGAGTCCTGGCCGCGCTACCTGGCCGCCTAATGCGCACTCAGCCTAAGCTGTAAACATCTATTCGGGTATAACTACTAAACCACAGATGGCGTATGAGCCACTTTATGTCCCCAAAGCTTTGTAGAACCTTATAATCTTGAGTGTTCCTAATAAATTTGAACAAAGAATTTACGATAAAATACGATACAGATGCAGTCGGAGACATATTTAGCTCTTTCGTCAGCAGATTTTTTTTTTCAAACTCTTATTTTGTTTATTTTTTTTCAGAAATCAGCAGCATACATGCACTTGTGATTCGGATTGACGGGTTTAAAAAGAAATCGACTTTATCCCATCAACCTAAATCAATCTATTTCATAAGCAAGAGTGCCAAGTGAATTTCATCAACTGCAGAGGAAGTTGAAAAAAACCTTGCCTTTCTACTATCGAAGTAAAATCTACGGAATGAAAAAATCGATAGTAATATTATCTGCCTTGAATCAGCCGCTTCCAATAAGGTACAAAAAGTACCCAATACTTCAAAGCATAAATAACAGCAACTCATATAGTGAGTACAGAATTTATATTCTCACAGCTAAAGGCTGAGGAAGTGAAGAATACATACGAATCACGATAGAGAACTAAACACCTCAAACAATGACTACCAGACAGTTAAAAGCGAAATTCAATAGCTGCAAATCATGTTTCGGAACTCAACCCTGGACCCAGCATCACAATAAACATCAAATTTCGCAAACAGGGGACCTTGCAACAAACCAGGAGCAAACGCCTTCAGCCGATTCCTGACTAAGTGATTTCTAGAATTGAAAAAATGGAATAAACAATTCTTATCCATCCCATCAACGAAAACGGTATTCGTAGACAATCTCGTAACATCTGCCTAACATCTGGGCTAATAATGTAGCCAAATATGGAAGGATTGCATTCAATTCTTCAATCCGGATAATATATTGCAAATCATCATCAATTCCAAGATAATACAATCTGCTGAACTGCTTCGAGTCTTCAATTATATCACCAAAAGGCTTCCACAAAGAATTTTGACTCTTCTTGCAATCATGGTACACAATTGCATCAACAACTTCTACCTCCCCCAAATATGAAATACATCCAACATTTTTACAATCCCAACTAAAGACGCTAGGAACCTGATTTTCAACTACAAGCTGGTATCCGTCTTCGAAACTATCAAAAAGATTCTAGAAGAATTCATCCATATGCGACTCAAGAAAAACTGCAATGCAAACAACTTCATTTCCGACACGTAGTTTGGTTTTCCTGAACGGAACTTGACACTTCATCTGTTCTGTTATCATCTGACGTCTTTATAGCTCCAATCAGCCATTGTTCTACCTTTTAATTCTTTCTGGTTGTGGAAGAAGCATTCCATATCGTATGGTGTATGGATATAAAAAATGATAAAAAAAAACCAGACCAAATTCGAAATAATCATGGACGAAACGTCGTGAGAGAAAAAAAGAAAAAAAAAATTTGTTTTATTTTCAAATGACCTAAAGCCCATAGTAAGATAACCAAAAAAACATTTAAAACAAAAAGGTCACATACCATCTACACAAACAAATTCGAAATCTTTAACCTTTATTTGCTACATGTTGCCACAATGAAATTAAAAATGGACTCTGTTATTTTGTACAGATGTTGGCATTATATATAGAAGTACTTATTTCTTGATGAAGTTAACTGTTGCTTTATATTTTGTTGGTCAAAATGCGGGAGTGAATGATGTTAAAAGACAGCAGCATAATGCCGATGATACGAATATAGTAAGCAGTGTTGTCACTTTTCACTTATTGTGGTAGATCTACCCCATTTTCTCAAGATTTTCAAAATCTACACCTTCTACCCCGGTAGACAAAAACTCTACCCCTATTTTTATATTCATTCCAAAAAGAAAAAAATGCAAAGAAAATTTCATATTTTTATTACACAACACAATATTTATTCGTCGTTATTTTTCCTGAATGCAGCCGTCAGCCTTCTATTACATTTTTTCACTTCTTAACTCGTGTAGATACTTTCATTTTCGTTTTATATTGTACTCTTTTCAACAAAAGGCATTATTTTATGTTACAATTTTGTTTACCTACAAAATATATAGCTTACGCACTTACTCCAAGCAATTTTGCTTAAGAAACTCATTTCTATTGTTTTATTGTGCCGTCTGTGAATAAAGAACGGTTTATTTTTGTGAAAAAGTTAAAACCAAAATATTGAACGAATTTGAATTTCAAAGGCACTCTCTAATTTCTAAATTGAGGAAATTTTTAATTTAATTTTTTTTTTATCAGACACATTTAGTTTTTAGCTTACTTTAACCAGGAATCTAACAAATGAACCATCAGCTCCTGCAGGAAATGAATTCAAATAATTTAGCTTATTTCCTCTTTTTGGCTTTTGTACTTGCCGATGTTAACAAACTTAACAAAAAACGAAAAAACTGTTATTCATTTATTATTCCCTCACATAACACATTTGTTTAAGAATATACTTCAAAATTTTATTAAAATCGAAAACATAGATTTAAAAATAGATTACAAAGACAATAGCTTACATTTGCCCTTCTCAGAAATGTTCCTCGGATTAAGATTTGATGAGCACATTAAAAAATATTATCAAGAAATAGAAATAAATATAATTAAAGAAAAAATTCTTGCTTATTATTTAAGCTTTGTGATGAGCTAAAAAAAAGATTTGATTTTTCAAGTGAGCATCTCCAACTGCTTCAATTTTTAAGTGCTAAAGAAATTCAAAAATGTGGACAACAAACTATCTTACCGCTTATTAAAGAAGTTCCAGAAGAAGTTATTAATAATGAATGGAGATCGCTCTTGCTTTTTGATAAAGAAAAAATTAATGAACTTTTTAAGGATGACATCGTAAACGGATGGATTAAATTAGGCGGTGAGATAAATGTATATGAAGAATCTATGTTTTCAAATTTAACTAGGTATATGTGTAATTTAGCTTATTTACCAAATAGCAGTGCTGCAGCAGCAAAAAGAATTTTTTCCACTATGAATGAAATAAAAAACAAAAAAAACAAATAAACTTGAAGTAGAAACGGTAAACAGTTTAATTTTTGCTTAAGAAATGACAAAAAAATCAGATATATTTGTTCTGTGTAGGGATTTGATCCATTTTTATTTAAAATTAAAATTTGTTGATGGTAAAATATGATCTTCTGAAATCTTTATTTTAAAGAAAGAAAGTTTTTATTTATGTATTTATTCATAAAATATTTATTTATTTTTATTTTAAACAAAGAATGTTATTTTTTATTTTTTATTTAAACTTCTATTTATTTACTTTAATACATAAAAAATATAGAATAAAACCTGTCTCTTAATTTTAGTTTGTTTATATATCAACAAATATTTTACTGACCAATTTGTTGGTACATAACTTTTTTTCACTATACTTTTTTTTTAAATAAATAAATAAAATTGCGAATTTCGTTGGGTTTTAAATTATCATAAAGGAAATTTCAAATCTACCCCTCAAATTCTGAATCTACCCCTATATTTTGTCTCAATCTACCACGTTTTTCAAAATGGAAGTGACAACACTGATAGTAAGTGCTTTGTATTTTTCGGTCCCAACGACGGTTATTTGGGTGCGACAGAGATATCGCTGATATTGACTTCGATAGTTTGTATTTTTCGGTCGCAGGTACCGATACTTGGAACCGACCGATATCGATGTCGAGTCGATGGTGCAATGAATGACATGGCATTGGCGATTGGCCTAATTGTGCGATGATGTATTATGGTATGATGTATGATGTATTGCGGATGATTTGGTTGTGTTATGAGAAAATAAGAGAAAAGAAAATTTATAGGGTGATGTTTGGTTGTTTTGCAAAAAGCAACCAATGATTAAATTTTTAAATTCGTCATTAACAAACATTTTATTTGAGTTACTTTCTTCCGAAATTGTTTCGTTCAAATCGGAAGCTGCACAAAAGTTTTAAAAATGGGAACTTAATGACATTCGATTTACCTATGGCAACCGATTGTGAGAACCTACTTGTTCCGGATAATTCGTCAACACTTCTTCGATAACCCGAATAGTCAAAAAAACTGGGAATTCGAATTAACTAGTATGTTTTAGATTAATTCAATTCAGCTGGATCTATGTGAAAAGTGTTCAACACCGAAGCCGAATTGCGTCAGTTTTAGGAAACTTCCGGTATTTAAGTACTTGCGGCTTCGTAAACTACCCATCTCATCAGAAAGTTGATGATAAGCTTTCAACTTATTTATTGAATCAATAAAGTGAAATAACGTCATATCTTAATCGAGTATATAAATTCTTTCTATATGTTCAGTTCATATTAAGAAAGATGTATAGAACATCTCAAGCAAAAAGGACGTGACGAAGGTACGTGATCTTCTTTTCCTAACACGTGCACACCTATGAATAGGACACGGGCCTCCATTCAAATAATCTACCCTATTAGAGACCAAAAATGACTATTTCACGATTATTAGGACTAATCCTAATGTTAAATAAATCTATTAAATTGATGGTAAATATCTTTCACTTTCCATTCCCCTAAAGGGTCGGAAAAGATACACACCTTCATACAATCATCTGTCTCCATTAACACAACAACAAGTGGCAAAAGCTTGTAAAGAAAATCCCAAAATTTGCCCACCAATAACAATGTTTATCAACGGACAATGTCTTCTGGGTTCCGAGCCTAATTGGAGGAAACCCACTCGGCCAGCCAGTGCTTATTTCGAAAAACCATTCATCGTTGAAAATGAAAACGTTTTATTCAGGTGTAGAGGCAAACATAACCTAACCAGCTTCCATTATTCCTTATATCAATTACAGTTTTTCCCCAAAAAGGATAGATACCCTTCAACAATCCCACTGCCTCCTTATAGACATTCATCGAAATGACTTGGTTGGTTGTGTCTGCCGGGTCCTTTGTAAAGGCATTTGTAACTGGCTTTTTCATTTTATCTAGACAAACCTTCTGGATAGACGATATGTATTGGACATACGAATGTACACCTCCATAAAGCCATCCACGAGGATTGAGAGGACGAAGTGAATATTTCCCTGCCCCACAAAAGCCGAAATTCAATTCGAACTTAAAGGACAATCATACGGATTATTTGTTCAGTGCAGATCCAAAAGGACATATTCAACGCACACATTGCATGCGTTATGACTTGAAATTCGACGTCCAAAAGGCTGTGCTAAAGGATATCCGGATCCGGGCTAGACACAGGACTCAAACTTACTGCCTCTTCACCCGTTTATATAGAAGAGTTATGGGTTTTTGTTTATTTAGAAATTCGAATCTTCGTTATTAATTCCATAGAACTATCGAGATCAAGAGAAATAACCATTTTATGATTACCAAAGACAAATGGAACTCTTGGAATTTAATCGCACTCGAAAACTATCAAATTTAGAAGTTCATAGGAAGATTATGTTTGATTTAAGCATGCACCCTTGTTTATGAAGTTCTGTCCTCGTTATTTTTGCGCTTTTTTTCGTATCTGATGGCTACACTAATCGTATCTGATATGTACGTTGGCACAATGGGCAATCGGAGATTATTTAGGGGGTAAGTTTCTAAGCATCGTAATTAAGAGAATACATGAGATACGTCGTCGTTAAGATAACGAATCATGTTTGCCATAATTAACTATGGGTTTATTTTTTCGACAAAGACAGCTAATAAATAGTCAATGGCATAATTGTTGGGATAAGATAATGTTAATTATATATATCTTTGACTTTCTTCTTGTGTGTTTTGAAAAGACGTATTTTTTGCAAAAGGAAATTAGAGATAAATGGTTGTGATAAGGCATAAGGTCGGTGACAATGTCAGAATATACAAATGAATGATTTTTTTGTTTTTGATACTTCTTTGGGTTGTAACAGGGTGTTTCTTTCCTTAATGAGAGAATTGTTATTTTGAAACCAAGGGGGTTGCTTCGGCTTAGTCCCCATAAGCAACTTCTTTTTCCAATTTTACCTTAACACAGATTTGGGAATTTTCATTTCTGTCCCTTCTCACTAGCTCCTTCGTTCTTTATAAAAATTCCTGCCAAATAGTTAAAAGATTCACATTTCCAAATTTCGACTCAGCTTCTCAAATTCATTTCTGTAAATTAAAAACAGCTATAAGTAGTTTTCCCAAGAAATTTTAATTACTTGACCTTGACACGGTTTTGCATAGTCAACTCTCAAGTGCAGTCCAGAACCAGGATTAAGAAGGACTATTTTACAATCCATAATTATAAGGCTCAAAACGGGACATTGTAACAACCGTACACAGAAGATTTTAAAGAAATCATACTTACAACTACTTATACTCAAAAGTTTTAGGCTATCATATAGTATTGTCAATATTGCCATCCCGTTAAAATTATTAGTATTATTGTTTTATATGTTAATGGTTTAGCGTGTGTTGTTTTTGCTTCCAACATATATACAGATTGCGCTGTATTTTAAACATATTATTAAAAGCATTGTGTATTTAATCAATCAATTTGAAAACCGAACGGTTCCAAGACGGAAGCATGGAAAGGGTCAGTTATCTTATCCGTTAGTTAGTTGTCCAGGCCGAAGTATTTCCATTTGGCAAAGCTGCAGAGCACTTTCTCTCATATGATTTGATAAATTAAAAACATTGATATTTTCGTAGACAGCCATGCGGCATTCAAGCCCATATCCTCAATTGTCCAAATCCCACGCCCAACTAAATTATAGCTTTCGCAACAATCTGCAACTGATAGGCGAAATAAGCTTTGTAACGCTTCGATAAGTCCCCGGACATTGTGACATATTCGGGAATTATATGGCAAGAAAACTGGCCAGGAACTATTCATTCCTTGAACCGAGTCAACCGGTGATAGTTGTGCCACTGAAAAAAAAACAAAACGTAATTCAACAAAATTTGCTTAAAGCCACAAACGGTTAATGGTCAAAAATTGACAAGACTTGTCGGATCTCGAGAGATCTTTAGAAGGATTTCAATCATCAATTTGCTGTTTTAATGAAAAGCTTTTTTATTTATTAAAAGAGAATATTCAATGGCAGAGGCGATGTGGCGAACGATGCGATATCTACAACGGCTTGAACTTGACTAACTGTATGTGTCTGTACTCTGTACTCTCTTCTGTTCTTTGAATTTTTTTTTTAGAGTACCAGAATGGGTTTAGAAAAGTTAATTTAATTCGTCGTTCGTTTTCCTGCCCAAGTCTGAATGGTGAGAGGTGAGATATTTGTATACTCTCGCTTTTGTGAAAAATTACAAATTAGTGTTTTGTGTTTAAATTTGTTAAAGTAGAAACACAATCACACTTTACAACTACTTTGACAGTTTAAAAAATTCATGTATACACAAATGTATAAAGATTATCAAAAGACTGTTTTTAAACTAACTTTCGTAAAACTTTTTATTAGGGAAGCGACATGTTGGCTTCATATTTTATGATTTTTTTATTAGTTGTGAAACAGAAAACAAGAGTGGTTCAGTTATTACATATTATGTTATCTATTAAGACTATTATATAAGTTCACTAACTTAAATACAAAATAACACTTATTGTTAAGCTAGCTGGTCCCGCGGCTTTGCTTGCGTTAACCTCGGTCGATGTATACAAAATTCATATTTTATTTTTTAAACATATCTACGTGACATATATTTCATTTAATTTTCAATTTTAGGATAAAGTCTTCACTTAAGAAATAACATAATAATAAACGATGATAGTGACGTCAGGAAATACTAAGATGGCGATTTTATGCATCATACAAGCATACCTGGTATTTCTGTGTATCATTGCATTTCTCTATAAAACATAGCTCTTAGTGATTCGGTGTTAACGTACCTTTAAGAAGTGAATCTTACAAGACCTGTTCCATCTGGTTTAGAGTAGAAGTACGCAATATCACTATTGTAAAAACAAAAACAAAAATAGGTATGTTCTGTCATTGTGCGTGACGTGGTAAAAATTTGTTTTCTTTTGTCAATTTATCAAGTTTTAGTGAAAAATTGTGTCTTGAGTAAATATTCTATCAATTATAAAAAGATTTATCCATATTGGTTTTCTCGTGAGATTAAACAACGAGTTTCTTAACGTAAAATAAAAACTTTTTATAGGTACCTGCGTAATCTGTTTTAGAGTAAAAGAATGCAACAACACAATGAATGGTGTTGATGAAAAAAATGAATAATATACATACGTATGTTCTATCATTTTGTGTGATGTGGTAAGTAAATTGTTTGCCTTTGGCCAATTTACAATATTTTAATTAATTTATTTAAAAAAATGTGTTCTGTATGTTTCTCGAGTAAATATCCTATGAATTAAAAAAAGATTTGTTCAAATTAGTTTTGTCGTTCTCACGTGATGCGCAGTCAGGCCGAAACTGCTAATGATAAATGTACATACTTTAAAAAATATGTTATCAATCCAAACAATGTAAGGATAATCAAACTACCAACTGAAGCAAGGATTCAAATAATTCTTAAGGTGACATTTAACATTTTAGAAATATTCCTTTCTTGAAATGTTTATTTAGGTCTGGATGCTTCGCGAAACAATTTTGATATGTTTATAATAATAATAAAAATAATGACAAAATTCGTTTCTTTGATTGCTCGAACAATTTTCATTCTTGTAAAATATCAAACAGGTGAAAAGATATAAGTGATTGTGTGAGACAACATATACAAAAATGGGTAATTTTTTTAAATACATATTTTCATATTTTAAAAACAAATTATTCAAAAAAAAGTAGCCATAAACCATCTTATAATAATAAAAAATATTACGAAATTTGTTTTGAATAAATTAGCTTAGTACTTTCTGAGATCTTGCGTGACAAACATAATCGTTACGTCTTTATACAATAGTATATAGATTATATATATAGACCTACCCCTAAACATTTTTATCACATTAAAAAAAATTAAGTGTCTGTTTTTAATATCAAATAACATCTTTTTACTATATGCACATAAAAGTATATACAGTACTTATAACAAAAACACAAATTTAAATTTTTTTTTGTATGTTGTAAAGAGTAAGGTTATTTTAATCACCACTTGGTGCCGTTGGGGTCGTTTTCGAAAATGTAAGGTATACCCACCCGAGAAACGCCGGTTGGGTAAGCTAGTAATATTTTTATATATCATTAAATTTTTCTAAACATACAAAAAAACAAGATGTTTATATTAACACATGTGAAATAACAACATAATTTTAAAATACATCTTTAAGAAATAAAAAGAAAACTCGATAATATCCCTTCAAAAAACTCGTCAATTCCGTTTAGATGAATACGTTTACATTTTTGGCAACAAATTGAACCATGTTAAGAAGCTTATTTTAAACCTTTCTGCATCCACAAATACATTTTGAATTTCGTTTAATATTTTTTAAAGTTCAAAAACAACAGTTTTTTTTTCTTAATTTATTTCTAAAATCCGCATTAAAGAGATTACTATTTGAACGTTCCTAATTTTGAATTTAAACAGATTTATGGCACATTGTGGCATACTGAATATTACTCCTACGTCCTTTTCAAGAAACCCAAAATGCAAAAACGTTATCAAATCCTGTCAAAAATCAAGTAAAACCTTTCATTTCACTTTGTGGTAGACTGTCAGTCCGAAAAGAACACTTCTTCTTTAACTTATTACATCGCACAATGGGACAGAGAGCTTATGCAGAGAATCCAAGCAGATATGTTATTTTCCTCAACAGACAGAAGAAGCCCATGTCAAGAGTATAATCTGACAACATGATTTTCCGAAATAATGTTAAGTAAGTGAGACCTGCCAGTGGGCGGCTTATTGTGCGTCATTCCAGATCATTATTACACACAGAGGATACAAAAGAGGTGTGGTGAGGTTGACGTTTTCAATGATTAATTTTAATTGATAATAAAATTATAGTACGAATTGAAGAGAGGAGTGAGAGGAGCAAAAATGTATTGACTTTGTTGGGTAAAATAGGTATGTTGGTATTGCCAACTTGCACTTGTGTTTTTGACATCTCGTGAATTGTTATTCTTACTGTCAGCTGTTGCAATGTTGTGAAATTTCAATTTCGTGAATTAATAAAAATTATGGGAAGTGCGTTTTATAACCAAACGTATCCTAGGTTAATGTTGGTAATTATGTAGAATTCTGCCGTGTTTGAAACACAGAAAAAAGTTTAAACTCCGACGTCAGTTGGTACTACTGTGGAGAAAAAAATTGAAAAACAATTTTAAGGCGGTTTTAGACGGTTCAGTTTAGCACTCATTAAAAACTAAAGTTAAGTTGCGACAAGACTAAAGCTAATGCAATAAGGCCCTCTTCGTTCAAAACTAAATTTATTACTACAAGTACTTTTGACTAAAATAGAAACAACTGAATGCGAACTTGACGTCTGAATGCATTTACCTTTTTATCTGAACTGATAACTGAACGTCTAGAGGGGCCAAAGAAGACAAACGTGCGAAAAGAAGAAATGTGAAAATAAATCAGGGCTACCAACCATGCAAAGAAACATTTTCTAGATCGTTTAATTATCACGGGGTAAACTATTGGGGTTAATGGCTATAATAAAACACGACTGTTTGCTCAAGTTCATCATATTTCCGCATAATAGAGAAGCAACAATTTTAATTTCTTTAACCGAAATACGAAATTAATTATACTAAGGGCCAGTTGTTTAGGCATGGTTAGCATTTTGATTTATTTATTCCGGTGGGTTAATTGAAGTTTAACATAGGTTTAAGCATGTATTTGAATATTGGAATAGGTATACTTCAAACCTTGAATAATCATTGGCCCTCAGTAAATCCACTGAAATAGGCGTGTTAAAATAACTCATCAGAACTAAAATTTGAATAACTGCCACTTAATCGTCGAAATTTCAACTCTAGTTTAACTCGACTCTATATAACCGCAGAAATAAAACGTGACTACACATTGCGAACACAGCTACAGCTAGATGTATAGTGCCACGTGTACCAACTTTGAGATAAAAATATATACACATAAATAAAATTATTAATAAAATGGAGTACTTGTTTTCAATATCAAAATAACAGCTTTTTACAATATGCATATGAAAGTATATAAAGTGCTTATAACAAAAACATAATAAAATTTTTTTTCATCGCTGGTCTCACGAACTCTTGTGACACTTAACGGATGATGGTTTCCGTAACTTTTTTGGAGGTCGAACCTATAAGTGCAAATCTTCCGAGGCGGGCTAGGTCATACCCATGGCTGAATAAATGTGGTGTATCAAGGGATACCAGGATACCAGCCCAGCTGATTACACGAACATATGCTCTGTAGCAGCTGCCTGGTATATGAGTTAGTCCCCCTAGTGGGAGCATGGTTGTGGCTGTGGTTGACCCAAAGCAGGAGCGTGTGGTATTTAAACCTGCATTCACATCGCCGACTTCGAAAGATGTTGGTTTGATGGAAGCTTAACAGAGTATTTACCAGAGGTGCGAGATAAGCCTCGCTCCTAAGCAAGGGGAATGTCTATGCCAAAACATAGACATTGAATTGCTACCAGAGCGGTTTGGGGAGTCACTCTAGTGATATAACACCATATTGATATGGTGTTATAAAATTAGAGTGTACCGAAGGCACCACTCTAACAAAGAGTGACTGGTTACCACTCTAGGGATCTGGTCAATGCTGATATTGACTCTAGCTGAGTATGCTCACCGCCTAATAGCCAGGTGCTGGCATAAAGCGTATTTCGAACTGTCTGTCTGCCTGTCTTTCTGTCTGTTTGTTTCGGCTACTCCCGGGAACGGCAGCACCGATTTTGACGGGACTTTCACTGGCACATTTCTGATGTTCTAGCTATTTAAATTACCCACTAGGTGGCGCTGGGGTGGTATTTTAAAATTTTATTTATGGACCGATTTTGATGGGATTTTCACAGGCAGAAAGCTGATATTGTTAGGATTAAGTAAGGCTATTTTAATTACCACAAGCTGGAGTCGTTATTTTTTAATTGTTTTTATTTATGCCCCGATTTTAACGGGACTTTCTCCAGGCTGATGTTGTTAGGGATCGTTTCAACAGCAGATAGCTTATTTTGTAAGAAGTAACTAAGGCTGTTTTGATTACTAGGTGGTGCCACGCCACCGGGTTCAATTTTTCGAAAATGTATGTTATGCCCGAGCAACGCCGGAGGGGCTAAGCTAGTAAAAACTGAATATTATCATTTTATTGGCATTTGTTTGAATTTCTAGCTATAAACTTCGAATAAAACCTACCTTATATCTTCTTTAACATCTTTTTCGCATATCTTCACAGCAATCTAATTGAATAATGAAATTGACTTTGACATTTGGGTAAGTGTTACTACAAATTAGAAAAAAATGCTTTTCCGATCGGAATACGCACGAATGAATAATTTCCCCCTTCATTGCAAGTTAATCGCATTTTTTAATAAACGTTCCATTAAAATAAAAACAAACGGCAACCCTAGTTGATGAACTATTCTTCTATACAGTTATTCGTTCCACTTCAATGATTGTGATTTGACATTTGATCTCTTTTTTTATCAAAGATCACTTCTTATAAACTTCTAGATATTTACTTACATACATTTTTTTGTGATTTTCTGTCATTTCTAAATTATTTTTTTATTTAAAAAAAAGCAACAATTAAGTACATTATTTTCCCATTAAACTCTCAAGTTACACCAATCTCTGCCCTTAAGAGGTACTATGGTGCTGCTTTGGCTGAGTGATTTTTAATTAATTAATACTCAATTTTTATAGAGCTTTTCGATTGGCATCGGAAAAAAGTAAAAACGAGAAGGTGTGCCAAGGGGCAGTAAAAATACTAATTAAATTCAATTAAGAACATTAAAGTAACGATGCCAAATAAACAACACAAATTCCACATAAAAATACAAACCGAAAAGAAAAGAATCAAAAAGAAGATTTTCATTTATGACGAAAATGCAAATGACATTGCCGAGGAGGAGGAAGAAACTCAAGAGGCACACTTGGATGTTGAAAATTCGTCAATTATCGTCATCGATGATGACAGTGGATGTTTTTCATCCGACACGAGCTTGAAATTTGTGGAAGCAACTAATGAAAGACCAAATGTTGTTTATAAATCCAAACGGATGCTTTCGAGTCTGCGGACAGAAATCAATGAAAGCTTCTGGGATTTGGATGGCAGCAATGAGAAAGAATTTATGGCAATTTTTGTTAAGAAGACTCCAGATGATTCTTTGGAGGCACTTGAGTGTGCTAGTGTCATTTCGTCGGATGAGTTGGTGGAGGAAATCCCAACGGTGTCCATCGAAATGGGGGATCAATTTTGTCTGAGAAATCTTGAAACGATGACATCGAAGAAAAAGAAGAAGAAGAAACGAGCTGTAGTTCAACGTAAGAATGAGTTGAGAAAATTTAAGCTTCACAATTAAAAGGGCAGTTTCTGGCTTAGTTCAGTAGCGTCCAGTTCGCCTTTAAGTGTGATGTGATTCTTATGACACGTTAACATATATATGTTGGTTTTTAAGGCTTTTTAACAAATTTAGTTGAGAAGAAAACAGTTTCCAATTTAATATGATCTTCAGTTTTTAAACACCTTTTACCTACTTTAAGAAAGATTCAACCGAAAACATTAGGTATGATTCTGCATATGAAAGTTCACCTTTTGAAAAGATTATTATTCCAAGATATTTCAAAATAATAATAAATGAATAAATCTTAAAATATTTTAAAAATTTATTATATTCGTTTGCTTGTTTTTTCTTAATTTATGTGCTGCCATATTTATCCAATTGTTATAAGGCTTTGTCAAGTTATTGGCTGGAGTTACAGAAATGCATGGTACAATGAACAGTAGGTTCAACCGCAAAATACCCGAAAGTTAAAAAAAAAAAAAAAACAAATAAGCACGACTGTCGCACGTACTTGCTCTTATGTGCCAAATTGGAAGGCCAGATCTTTGAAAGAAACAAATAACATTTACGTTGAAAAATAACTCGGTTTGAACCTATAAAAAGTGTCAAAACGTCATCACACGTCTTAAATAATACTAAATTCATGAAAAAAAGTATTTCGAAAACTGTAGGACTGGTTCTGATAAAATCCTGTATTTTATTTTTAGTTTTTTGAAAAACAATGTTTTTGAGATTTCGGTATGTAGTTTTTAGAGTTTAAAATTTAAAATACTTTTTTTTATTAGTTTTTAAAATATTGAATTTTACAAAAAAAAAAATTTTAATAGAAACAAAAAATTATTATTCAAAATGTTGGTATACAGAATTAATTTGGCTATCTATTTCTTTTCAACAGGAAAATTTGACTAAAATCCAATAAGCTGTTATATGAAAGGTACCGTTAGTAGACTTTTGCGGTAAATTTGGTTCTGATAGGATGATAGCCCATGCTCATAAATATACTCTTAAAAATTCATCAAAATCGTTGGAGCCGTTTTCAAGAAAACTAAGGTTTTCCTAAACTGTTATATGGCAGGTGCCGTATTTTTAACCCTAAAAATAAAATTTCAAGAACACCTCTGAGGAATGCCAAAAAATATACACATATTAAATTTTTAAGGTAAACATATACATACATATATAAACATATAACATACAGACAGACAGACCAGACAGACAGAAATTGTTTGCCAATAACTTTTCTAAGGTTCTCTTTGATCGTAATGTAATGTTTGATTGTTATTAAAAAATCTTAATTTTTTTTAATATTCACGAATCCGAAACTTGACTTGTAGTACCTATAATCGCAAGTAAAAATGTGGAAATAACAAATTTAATGCGTTGCGCTATTTAACTCCGATTCTGATCCGAAGAACTATTTTCCACTTTCCTGAACGGAAAGGCGGCTATTTTGGCCAGACAACATTCGAATGAAGAGATGCTGGAAATTTTCGCAGAGTTGAACAACTAAACTAAGCTTTTTGACAAACCAACATGAATCCCTGAAATTATAGGTCGCACTTTCCATACATCATAGATTGTTTTTCTTTCCTCAAATCAGTATACCCAACTAACAAATTAACTTGCATAAGGTTCTATGCAAGCTATTGTAACAGTTAAAGGCCTTACTGGTAATTTTGGTGCACATTACGCAAGTTATTTAACTGAAAATAGCTTTTAATCAAAAATAATAAGCTTATTATGCTTAGCGTAGTAAATAATACTAAGCGTATTTATTTACAAATTGAAATTTTAATTGGCTTAGTTCAAGCAAAATTTGAAAATAATTTGAAAATAATAACAATAATATAAATCAGTCTGCCTTAGGCGGAAAGGGTTTTAGTAGACATATCTTCCTCCCCACTGGTACGGTCAGCGAAAAATACAAAAAGATGTCGATATATACAAATCTGGTGTTTCGGACCACTACGTTTTCTTTTCCCGAGCGAATGGATTTTTTGAAGAATGTATCTAGCTATCAACCAATTGCTTTTAAGTCCCTTCTTTCCCAAGTTATGAAAACACTGATAAACTATCAGATAGACATCCTTGTTTTTGTTGAACTAAGGCGGTAGTACATATGTGATAAGGTCATTCAATACCCATCTTGACAGAATTGTTCAATAAAAATTTTCAGCGAGCGAAATTTAATGCTTCAAATATTCAAAGCAATCTTCCAACGTTAAAGCCTAACCTACCCACCATCCTTCTGCTACTCACTAACTCACTTGCGTTTCCAAAATGGAATCCAGAAAAGTGCATTAAAAACCACATCGGATATAATCATTATGAAAACATTTGTTTCATTCTATCTCACTTTAAAAAAAAATGCTTAAAGCAAAAAGTCAAATGCATCCCTAAAAATCCCTAAAAGATTTCCTCGTAATACGCGCACCTCTAGGAATGGCCCTTTATTTACCCTCGAGCCTAATTTCAAACGTACTTACTCTACTTATATAGAGACTCATTTTTTAGCCGCACAACACGAATATGGATAGCTTTATCTATATCAATGTTTGCATCCATTTTGATTTATAAACATGCAAGGCAATATTTCCATCTTTTATTTTATATTCATCTTTACCAAACGCTTTTATTCATAACGGTATCAACAACAACTTGAGAGCGCGCCTATTTAGAACAAAAACATTAATCTACACTAAAGGGGTTTGGCTACTCTTATAATTTTGATAAAACACAGTATTGGTGTTAGGAGAATTAGGAAAAATATTGTTCTGCATTTCAAAATGGGGGGCATTCGTGTGGTACGGCTAAAGAAAGAATCCCTGTATTTGACTGTACGTCTAAAGTTGGGCTCGCTGTTCGAAAAGAATTTCAGGTATACTTACACAATTTTAGGAAGATAAGACTACAGGTTTATAGATTTTTTTTTAGATTGGATTTGTATTTATCCACATATGTTTGACCTTACAATATACATATAAATAAATAAATAATTAAAGCATGGCTTTGCCGCCTGCCTAGGTTGACAATAATATACATATAAATATTAAAAAAAACTATGGTTCAGTTAATAGGCGTTCTTCTTTATTCACTCAGAAAAGGGATCTGAACAGAGTCTGAATACTCTCAGCATACTCTGATAATTCTCTGAACCGAGCGTCTGGTTTTCTTGACTCAGACTCTGCTCTGAACAAAAAAAGAAAAATGCCTAATACTGCCTTCTTCGCCTATTATTATTAAAACTATTGACATATCCCTTCCGAAAAAGTTTAAATTTCTTCGGAATTCAGATCGTGTTCGAATTATCCTTGAAAAGAAAATGTATTTTTCACTCTTTCATACACTTAGATTCTTTTCGAATGATAAAAGCGTTTGTCCAGCCAATCTCTGCAAAATGTTAATCTTTTTAAACCTCATATTTTCGGTCGACAAACTGCAGTTACCTCGCTACTTTCAAGGCTATTCAGTTTAATAAATATCTTAACAAAGGAAAGCTTTTTAATGACCGGCAACACGGTTTTACCAAACAATGGACTCAACCAATGGTGCTTTCATGGCCTATGTCACCTTTTCTGCCTCTCTTTTTTTAATTTGTTACAATATTACCTTTTCGGAGTTCAAGCAGTGTTGGACGGCTTAAAGCTTAAAACTCAGAAAATAAATGGTGGTGTACCTCAGGGTTCAGTTTTGTCTTCTTTACTATCTTCTTCATATTTACTAAAGATCTCTTTTCTGCTTGTAATAGTTTTCTCTTGGTTTTTTTAATATTGGTTTGGTTACCTTATACATATGTAATCATAGACCAGGATTTTAAAGAAAGGAAGAGGATAATGATAATGAAAAAGGAGCACCTCAAAGCCATTTTAACCCATTTCACACTATAATAAAAATTTGCCTTCAAAAGTGTCAAATTGCTTTACAAAACTTCTGCCAGAAATTAATATTTATCTAATTATCTATTTTTTTAGCGCTATATAATGTTTTTTTTTTCTTAGTTGGGTTAAAAAGGTGTGAAAAAGGTCCTCTACGAGTAAATTTTCTTTATTAACCCCGATGAGCTAACGTAAATTAAAAAAAAAAAGAATTATATCTTAACGTTGTTCGTGTTATTTTCTTTATTTAACTGTTAAAACTTTTGTGTCCCATGACCTTTTTTCTTCCTTATTCCCCCCATTAAAATCCCCTTAAAAATATACACAGTTCTATGAAAGTTGTATTTATTTCGCAAAAGAAATCAAAAATAAATTAGCATTTTAATTACAATTTTAACTAACTAATTTGACTTATGGCTTAAAGCTACTCTCTCTCTTAATATTATTATTATTTCAATTCTGCACAACCGTTAATCATACTCAGTTTTTTGTGTTTTTTTTTTTTTAATTTAAGTTTTCCTCTCCCCAACTGAATTTACGACCAGAAATGGTGAAGTTATTTTTTTTTTATCCAAAGGAACAACCAAGTCGAGTCGTCACTTGGTCCCTTCTTTAAATAAATGTTTGAAATGCCCAGTGGGTATAGATGGCACTATATACAAAGCTGGTGGGACACCATTAAGATTATGCTTTAGGATAAGACACCTAATTAGATAATCCATTTTGGGGATTTCATCGAAAGCTGGAATAATAGGGGAGCAGCGTCGCGTCGTTGCATTTGTTTTAGGATGTGGCGCCGTTAGAGATTATTTTTTTAATTTAATTTTCAGGAAAAATATTTCCGAGATTACATTATAAAATAATTTATCTTTTTTTGTTTACTAGTGGTGTCTTTACACGTACAAAGAAAATATTGCTTCTTTTTAACAGGATATTTTATTGAGACAGTGTAATCCGGGTGCAAATGACCGAAAACATTAAGTCGATGGAATGTCATTGTTTTAACCATTGTTTTTAGACATAGTGATGACTCTGGATAGCGCCAGATGGTTTGAAGGTGGATTTCCGCTTCCTAGATATCGATCACGATAGTTACGATTATTGATAGGTAGAAAAGAAGATTTGTTCCATAGAATCATTTACGTTCTCCGGAGCTAAGGGAGTCATGACACTTATCTAAGAGCCTGTGGAATTGGCGGTCAATCGCCTTACAAATAGGTTTGCTTTCTCAAAAGAGGACGAAAGGAGTGTCATTGACAAAGAAGCGTTTTAGTGCGAGGATGCAATGAAATAATTCTCCATTCTCCATAGCTATCTGTTACCATCACAGATGATCAGACCTCAAACAAATATTTGACCAAAAAATTCTCCTTAAATCTCACAGAGGAATTAAAACTTCCTCCAAAGCTATTCAAGTAAACACATGCGAGTTTAATAAGACTTATTAAACTCTCACCTGAGTGGAAGGAATTTCCGACACAATGGCCAGACCATTATTGCAACAAACAATCGAAAACAAATAGTACCCTCCAGTCCAGGCCCCAGTTCACCACATTCCAGAAACCAATTAAGGTAAAGTTATTGACTTTATTTGCCAGGTCTCATTGTTCTCCACCAAACAATGCTAGCCCCCCTGTGCTGATAAATTAATGTATTTCCCAAACAAAGTCCTCCGTCAATCCAATACACACATAAGGACAAAGTTTCGTCCTTTCATCAGCGATGCATGAGTCATCGTTTTGGGTCGAATATATAATTACCCATGCTTCCAATACCCGTTTCCCGAAGCAGCGCTGACTTATCCGGCGGAATACAATCTTAATATTTGCAGATAGGGTTGCCTCCACTCCTCCAACCAAAAAAGGGGATGTGGATCATTGCAAGAGTGCTTTCGCTTCAGAGCTGATGAAATAACAAACAGGTTGCCAAACGATTGTCCAATATATTCGATTGAAGAGTGTATAGTGTCATGCACTTTGGTCTCTCCTGGAAGGTGTATAGTCGAGATACGGCAAATATATACACAAAGCTAGCTAGCATACCTAAGCTAATTAGTTCAGCCAGAAGTGTATAAACAATGTCTTGAGATAAGATCCTTCGTATTTGGCTTTCTTGCACGAAATAACATTGATTAGTGAAAGGAGTTCGTCTCTGGCTATGGCAACTTGGTACTGTGTTGTCCTTTGAATGAGAATGTACCAACGAAATGAGTTTGATCACGGAATCTTCGACAATGTGGGATTTTAATTACACCACAAAGAAACGTCGTGCGGAGGGCAGTCGGGGTGGATTAATAATGAAGATATTATGTGCATACCTGGCAGCATCGTCTCTATAAAATAACTTTGGTCGTCCTGACGTCCTTTGCAAGGAGTGTAGTAATTTATTTACAATTTAACCGTTCTTATTCTTTATTTATTCAAGAGAATTCAATGTTGTGCAGGAGACGGTTGTTTTCTGTATATTTCGTTCTTACTACTATTTCAATAGGCAAACAGTCTGCGACGTTATATTGAAAACACGTTTCAATTGTTTTTTTTTAAAACTGTGTAAGCTTGTGATTTTAGCATTTTGTAAGAAATGGTTTTTAATTGTTGTTAAATAACGTTCTAAATATAAAAATAATTTGTTTTTTTTCTGAAGCATTAGCATCAGTTCAGATTTTTTTTTTTGGAAAATGTGTGTAAACGAAATTAATAGCACTGTCTTTAAGACAATTTTGTAAGCAATAATCATGTTAATGGGTATTCCGCCTGTAAATGGCTCTTCTCAAACGTCTAAACCGACATACATATTTAAATTTTTGACAGTGTTTGATCATACATTTTTCCCTGAAAGTTTTTTTGAAATTTAAATTTTTGTGGTTTCAAATAACAGTACCTGCCATATACATAACTGTTAAGGAAAGCTTAGTTTTTTTTCGAAAACGGCACCAATGATTTGGCTTAATTTTTTCAAAGCAAAGCAAGGTATGGTCAACTATAAGTGGTAAATAAAAAATATAAAAAAAACAACTATTGCTAGTTGTTTGCTGTTGTTTTTTGTGAAGTTTTTGTTGAATTAAATTCAATAAAAGGTTTTTGTTTCTTTTACTCAAAAATGTGCGTTCAGTTAGAGTTAAGTGGTAAATGCATCTCGGAAACGAGGCGATTGAAGTGGCTGAAATTTGGACATTGTCCGCGCAAGTGGTAATGAACTATTCATTCCCTCTCCTGAAATACCATTGTCGTAATAGACCCTCTTGCCCTGAATGTGTTGCTAAAGCTAATGTTGTTGATGTTGTTGTTAATGTTGTGGTTGTTGTTTCTCCTTGTAGTATTCATCCTTATTGCAAATGTCCCATCTCTGGACCTGGAATTCGCACGCAGGTGCCAGGTTTCTTTTTCAACCCAAAACTTTTTATTTATGTTATTTTAAAATTAGTTGTCTGCAATAAAAAAAATAATTTTTAAGTTCAAAATTATTTTGTTATATAGTGGATCTTAAAGTGTCTTGAATATGGAGGGAGGGAACATGGTTCGCGTAGCATGTTCGAGCTGAGCAAGGCGTGGAAATGTCACAAAAGGGAATGAAGGCGAATTCTTGACGAAATACGCTTTTAAAAAGGCACACTCTGTTCAAAAACAAGGACTTGCTTTAATTATTTCGTTATCTCAATTAATGGCCTAGTCAATTAGGACCATTAATTAATTATCATGCGATTTGATAACGTTCCACTTAATTATAAATTAACTTACGGTCAAGTCAATGTTTTATCCCTAGAATCCAGTCTCAAAATATTTTTGGTTTTCCACTTTAGTTTGCTGTTTATTGTTTAGTATTTTCTTTAAAATATATAATAATTCTACTGAATTTCTTTGATTTTTTTTAGAGTCATAAATTGTTTTAAAAAGTTAATTAATTTATATAAATATATAAACTACCAGCAGCTACCGGGGTTTCGCTGCAACATTTAATATTTAATCTCTCTTCAAAGAAACCATTATTTTTTCTGGGATAAAAAGAGTTGGTTGTCTGTAAAGTCGATTTAAGGACGATAATTTTACGTGATGACGTCATAAGAAAACATTGATGGCAGCAACACCCATATACAGCCCGTTAACTCAAACCCACAAACCCTCTCGTTAAATCCACACACCCACACACCCATATCAACATCTGCTTTCTACTTTAACAAAACTCCGCCTATTTTGTATTTCTTTTTCTTTTCTTGTTCTTTTTGAATTTTAGTGGAATTATTTTAGGAATTTCCGCCTGTTCTTTTTCATGTTCGCCTGGTGCTTGCGATCGATTTTGGTTGAAAGAACCACAGCATCGAAGCGTGCGTCAATTTTCCTATCAGTAAATATCCGGACACACAAAAACTCACAAATATTAGTAGAACTTTCCGGTTAATAATTCAAACTATTTTTTCTCTAAAAAATATACTGATTTCAATTAAATGACGCTGAGTGTACGTACAGTGTACTTTGTACATCATTGTGGCATTGTGGGCGAGAATGACGTCCAAGGCTTGAAAGGATCTCTTCTAATGGCATTCCGTATATTCTCCAAACGAAGGTGATTGTTGCAAGGTTTATGTTGTTTTAGTTGCCAAAAAAAAAGTCATTTGTTGCTTTTGTTTTTGTATTTATTGGCAAATTGTTTCCGTTTCATGTTTCTGGCGATTTTGCAGGGTGAAAAACAAATTACTGCAGTGCAGATGCAGTAATGCAATTTTAAAGTTGAAAGCGAACGTGTTTGTTGTGGAAGCTACACATCAGTTCTAAAATTTCTAGCTGAGGGATATATGTAAGTCCTTCCTTGGATATATTTCTTGAACTGTTTCTTTTCGACAAGGGTAATTACTTCGACCCATTGTTCTATTATTTATTCCCCTAAGGGAACGCAGCAATATAAATTCATTATTGCATTGTGAGTTATCTTTCAAAAGGGTGGTAGTCCTGTGGGTACTTTATTAGGTTTTTTTTTTTTAATTCTCAATTGCAAAAAATAAGTGAACCGCGGTGAGTGAACAGCTTAGGTTGGTTGCATCTTCATAGGGTTACAGAAGTACCACTACTCAGCTTCTTATAAGACAAAAACCGGGAAAGGCATAGATAAGTTTGTAAATATGTTGGGAACTACAACTTATTTATTTTCTTCTATTCATTCAATTCACACTGACTTCTAGCACCAAAAATGATAAGAAAATCTGTGAATTGATGGCAAAATTACTCTGGCTTCTCTTCAATTGTCGAATAAATCTTTCGCCTTTTACTAAAGATTTCCGTGGAGAGGAGCATTTAAATGAGTCTCAAAACAATTTTTGGAAAGCCCTGCATTTAGCGGGGCAATAATCAATAATAAAACTTAATTTTCTTATTATTATATTAATTTTTTAAATTCAAATTCTATATTCTGCCTTTGTAAGGTTAAGGTTTAAATGTAGAAACTAGAAGAGATAATAATGAACGGTCGATTGCAAAAACGGTGAGCAGGTGAGCTACGTCATACGTTTATATGTATATGTATACGCGCGCATGGCCGAGTGCCTAGGCCGATTATGTAATCTTTAAAACCAGTCACAAAATTCTCGCCGATCGGAACTGGGAATTAGGGTCGATCGGAACTCGGAATTAGGGTTCCGACTTGAGATATCGGTTTTCGCAGTAGATCGTATAAAAAAATCGCAATAAAACGATCGTTTTGCCAGTGTTTCATATTTTTTGCATAGTTTTATTTATACAAGTTGGGCTAAAAGTAATCACCGGATTCGAAGACGCTATAACTTCTGCAAATGTCTGCAACTGTCCAAAAAAGATTTTACATTATAGGCAATGGGGCACTACACTATACTCCTCATCTAAATATTTCTAGTGGTGGACACTTGGAGGTAATTGGAATTGACACTTTGACTGGGTCGCACGTACTTGCTCTTATGTGCATAATTACATTGGAAAGCAAGATCTTTGACAGAAACAGGTAACATTTGCGTTGAAAATAACAAAGTTTGAACTTATAAAAAGTATTAAAAACCACAATACTGAACGGTTTTTACTAAAAATGAAGAATGCCATCACACGACCTAAATAACAAGGAATTTATGAAAAATGTATTTCGAAAATTGTAGGACCGGTTTTGATAAAATCCTGTTTTTTATTTTTAGTTTTCTTGAAAAAAAAAATTTAATTTTGGTATGCAGTTTTTTTAAAATTTATTAAAATACATGCGATTATAAAATTTAAAATAATTTTTTTTAATTAGTTTTCAAAATATTGATTTTTCAAAAAAAATCAAAAATTAATTTTAATTAGAAAAAAAAGTTATTAAAAATTTTGATATGCAGAATTAATTTTGGCTTTTCAAATATTAAATTTGATAGAAATCCAAGGAGCCGTAACCGAGAAAAACCGTTACATGAAAGGTCCCGTTAATAGACTTTTCCGTATATGTGGTTCTAATCAAATGATAGCCAATACCAACAAAAAAAATCTCAAAAATGTTCATTAAAATCGTTGGAGCCGTATGACAGGTACCGTTATTTTTAGGGCTAAACATAAAATTTTAATTTTCCCTCTGAGGAATGCCAAAATAATTACACACACCAAGTTTGAAGATAATCGCTTAAGCCGTTTAGAGGCTGCAGATCGTTATACATACTGACAGACAGATAGACAGACAGACATACATTTTTTCTCGATCACTTTTTTAGGCTTCGCTATGATCGTAATGTCATGTTTAATTGTTATCTCAATTTTTTTAATATTCACGAATCCTAAACTTGCCTTATAGTCCCTATAATCACAAGTAAAAACTATTTATTTAAGAAGGCAAACTTATGCAAAAAAATAATCCACATTTAAAAACAAAAGAAAAAAAAATCCAATTAAAATACATGCGATTATAAAATTTAAAATAATATTTTTTAATTAGTTTTAAAAATATTGATTTTTGAAAAAAAAAACTAAGAAAATTATTAAAAATACAAAAAAAAAAGTTTTTGAAAATATTTTAAAATTAAATTACTTAGGCTACTAACATCTCCCTGAATATCAATTTTGATTGAAATCTGATGACCAGTTTTCGAGAAAGTCGAAGAAAAAAAAAGATTATATGGGAGGTACCGTTTTTGGCCCGCCATCTTGAATTTTGTTTTGCACCAAAACATAACCTACACCTACAATAGTGTTCTGATTTTTGTTCATAAAAATTCTTGAAGCCGTTTCCGAGAAAATTAAGCTTTTACTTAATGGTTTTTTACACGTATCGTTAATGTTTAAGCGAAAAAAATTTAAAAGTCCTCTGTAGATTGTCAAAATAACTTTATGTTTCAAATTTGAAGACGATTGGCCAAACCGTTTAGGCTGTAGTTCAATATACATCCGTACAGACGGACAGGCAGTCAGACAGACAGACAGAATTTTGTCAGTAACTCAAATATGTTTCTCTATCATCGTAATTACATATGTGTGATTGTTATAACTTTTTTTTACGAATGCATAACTTGCGTTATAGTCCCTATAAATCGCAAACAAAAATGACATTTTTTGCCACTAACTTTTTTAGACTTCTCTTTGATCGAAATGTCATGTTTGATTGTTATCTCAATTTTTTATATTCACGAATCCTAAACTTGCCTTATACTACGTTTTTATTAGACCAAATGAGCTAATTTCGTATCAAATTTCTAAATTTGATTCAAAATCATCTCATTTCCCATACAAAATCACATTTCGAAATTATCTCATTTACACCTAATTTCGCCGAAATTAGGTTGAAATTTATGTAATGTGAAGTCGAACACACCTTATTTGAAAACAATTGAATCACAATTGAACAAGGTTCTATAACAAACGTCAAAGTTGACATTATACAAAAGTCAAAGAAGAAATTAAAAAATTAAGAGGGCACGACTAGGTTCACGTACTTGCTTTATGGTCGTAATCACAGTGGAAGGCTAAATATTTGAAAGAAAACAATAAACATTTACGTAGAAATAATAGACTGACAGACATACATTTCTTGTCACCAACTTTCTAAGGTTATTTCAAGTTTTACTTTTATCTCAATGTTTTATATTCACGAATCCTAAGCTTGCCTTACGGGTTCATATGTATAATCGAAAAGTAAGAAAGCGTCAAATGAAATTAGCAAACTTAGATGAAAACACTTTTTCGGCAAATTTCGAAATGAGGTAATTTCGACTCTAATGAAAACGTAGTATTATAGTCCCTATAATCGGAAGTAAAAATCGCAGTAGTTTCAATGAAAAGCGCAGTGGTGTAGTAGATTTAGGTCGGTTTTGTTCACTATTCAACTTGCAGAAAATCCAAAGTTAGCCAACTTGGGAGTTGATCTCAACTCGAGAGTTGAACGGCAATTTTGTGACTGATGATGACAGATGACACATGAATGAAGAAATTCAACAAAAAAGCCCTTAAAGAATTAAAAAGAAAATGCAGTAGATCTACTGCTTTCGCAGTAAAGTCCGAACGCTGCTCGGAATCGTACAATTAAAGAAAGAATTTACGTGGTTATGCTAATTAGCATGGATTACTGCCTTCCTAATTTTTCGTTCTTATGGTAAGTCTTGAATACTTATTTTATTTATTGTACCGTTTGGCTGCTTATACCACTGAAAAGTCAAAAATAGAAACACCAAGACCTTAGCTTAAATGATCCAAAACCTTGTTGTTACCCCAAATCTTCTGAGGCCACAAATTCACAGCATAATTGCCAACACCTTAATGATGGGAGACTTTTGAGGCGAAATTACCATGAAAACATAATGGAATCAGTATTCGTCGTCGTCGGTCGCCAACCCAGAAGCAATCAAAACTACGATGTCGATAGTGCGGAATTACACCACACATCAGTACACAGCACAATCCCTTATCTACCAACCCCCATAACACCCCCAAAACGCACACATATTGGGATTGGGAGTAATTTCATTATACAGTTAGTCAGCAATGCAACTGTGGGAACGATACAGGAATTCTGAGTATGTCAGCGGTGCATCGCATCAATGGGGTCGTTGCCGGCCATCGCACTTAATGCTATGCAAATGCAATGAATGAATACCCCTCCCCCCTCCCCGTTCACCCCTTCCAAAGTGGCGCACAATGCATTCCGAGTCCGACATTATTTGCATTATCATAATATAATGGTGTAGGATTAATTTTCAGCTCACTTGACTCAATTTCCATTCCTCTAGATGGATACTCACTTGGTAAATGCAGTAAGTACTAAGAGTTGGATTTGAGGAGTTCTTAGTTCCAAATATCCACATAGATACTAACATACATGCTTGGTTCAGTTCACATGTATGTAGATGGACATATGGATGATCATAAAGAAGCATCTTTTGTCAGCATCTGGTGCGAATGCCCAGCTCCAGCTCCCTGAAACCGAATTCTGGACATAAATGACTATGACTACACAATAATATTCCATCAAGATCCGTTGGAGATTTTTGCCCAGAGACAGGGTCGTACCAAGCGAATGGATGTGTTGCTGCTGTTGGGTCTGTATACACGGTCCACAGACCATCATAGTTCGTGCATCTAATTGAATAAATTCTCCGAGTGCAATGATGAAACTCAATTTGTTTAGAAGCAATTTTATTAAAAGGAAATAACACTCCGGCCCTGTTGCTCTGGCTGGTGCTTCATGGATTTCTATCCAGGGGTAGCGTCTGCCACCAGGTGAAAGTTGAATTGGATTTTTAAATGAATTTAAAACATTTTTCTCGTTGTTTTTTCTCCTTACAGCGATTAATCCATGTAAGAGTATGTTGCTGAAGTGTTTGTGTATGTGTAGCAACATTGTTATGAAAAAATGAAAATACATTTTGTCTGAGCCAAACGATATGATATAAGAATTTCATGGCAAATCAGGACACCCCTCAGGTGTAAACGAAACGATTTCGAAGGAACTTTCAGAGATCCTCTAAGGACAGATACAATAAAAAACGAATCTTTAATGCCGAGTGCCATTGTTACAATTTCAAAGGAATTTTCTTTTTTAAATCGAATGAATAAATGTTTCTCTAATGTTTTGATAACTTTTGATGGCTTTGTGGGGGAATGGGATTCGTGGAAATTTGATTTTTATCCAGAATTTTTTGACAGGTAATCATTCAAATCATTTGTTTGGTTGGCAGGTAAACATCAAGAAAAATCGGAATTTGAAAGGAATTGAGATGTTTCTTAATAATAAATTTCAGTGAAAATAAATCGATGTGGTTGCCATTGTGGCAGCTATAATGTCAATATCAATGTCTAAACAGGGAGACTGAGCTTATTTGGAAAGAAATATGGATCACTGCTCAATTAATGCTCAAAGAAACTTTGACAACGTTGCGTTAGTCATCCATTGAATCAGTAATGTTGACTCGATTGTTTCATAAAACACGTTCATTATTAGATCTGGTGTTAATCAGTTATCCAAAATTGTTGCGCCTCACAAACAGCTATCTTTTCTTAGGTTTCCTTACCACAATCTTGTCTTTGCAACAGAGTATAGCCACATACCGCAAACCTTTCAATATCGTCTTTTTTTTCTTTTGTTTTCTTTTTCTTTTAACAGGCAACTACTACAGAGTTAATTCATGGAAGTAGCTTGGCTATCCTGTTAACCCGTGGTTCAGGGTTTTGGTCCACCAGCCATAAAAAAGAACAATAGCTCTGAAAATCCATGATACTGGATATCCTCATCGCTGCTTCACAGCAGGACCCTATAATGTCGTACACCATACTGGGATGAAGTGCATTTTTCCACAATTATTGATAAACAGTTATCTTTACCACCTGAAATTGAAGTGGCAACCAAATAACAGCTTGTCAATCAATCCTGTTTCGAGGAATCCGGTAGGATCAAATCAAATGAGGCGATTTTACGAATTTTCAGCTTTAAATCAATGTATTATCTATCTATCTATCTATTAATAAAACTCCTTTCTCCGGAATAATTATACGCTACATTGTCCATACTCTCAACCTTTCCAAGTCAATGAAAAACTCAAAACTAATACCTTTTTCAAAAGAAGAGAAACATCTGCGCTTAGAACTATTCCAAATTCTGAAACTTATTGGTTTTTCAAAGGCATTTGTGTCTTCGATAAAATAATTTTTCGAACTGTTATCAACTTTATTCTCAACCTGTGATCTGTTTATTGCAAACTTTCTCTTCTCTCTCTCTCTTCTCTCATCTCTCTTATAAAGAGGTCCTTCAAGTCTCAATACAGGGACCACTCTTGTTTTTTTACACTTCAGATTCTTTGATGTAGTAAGCTTAAAGCAAGCTTATTTCTACAATCAGAGGCTCATCATAACTTAAACAAAACAAAACTAAAATAAAATAAAATAAAACACAGCTAGCCTAACACATGCACAAAGTATAAAATAAATCATGCGAATTATATACTTACATAATTAAAACAATCACGACAATGGAGCAATGGAGGATTTTAATCCCACTTTACTTAAGTTAAAATCCATTTGTGAAGCGTTAAGATTAAAAAGTCTGCTCATACGGTTTAGAGCTTCATATTTGCCATAGTTTGTTCTATGAAAGTCAACATGCAGAAGTTCCGATCCACACAGGTAATAAGATCTTCCACGTTAATTTAACCCAATACAGGCTAATAAATAAGGAGCATCAATTTCGCCCTTTATAAGTTGATGAAGAAAGTAAGTAGACCCTTCAGGGCAAAACGAATAAAATTATGTTGCTTCAATTCGGTTCTTATGAATTTTGTAACAAGGAGTCCATACCTGTGAAGCATATTCAAGGTGAGGGCGTACGTAGCAATTGTACAAGGAAAGAGTCACATATGGATTATTAAATTCCTTTGCCCAGCGTTTTATGAATCCAAGCATAGAGCTTGCTTTATTCACTATAAAGTTAACGTGTTGAGTAAATTCTAAGTTGGAGCTAAAATGGACACCCAAATCCTTAAAACTGAAGACGCGGCAGAGTTTGTGCTGCTAAACATGATAATCGAATGCACTTACGATACGTTTTCTAGAGAAGGTAATCGTCTGGCATTTTACAGGGTTAAGGGAAATACCACTTTTTCTGCACCAAATACTAAAGTTATCAATATCTGCCTGTAGAAGAATACGGTCATCGCTAGACTTTATTATCTTGAAAATCTTCATGTCGTCAGCAAATATGAGAATGTCACTTAACTGAATACATGATGTAACATAATTTATAGCCAAAATGAATAATAATGGACCAAGGTGGCTTCCTTGAGGTACTCCAGAGTGAGCCACGAAGGGATCTGAAAGACAATTTCTAAATTTTACCTGGTAGGATCTATTCTCAAGGTATGATTTGATCCAAGCTAAGATACAGGGAGGAAAACCATAAGCTTTTAGCTTAAACAAGATTAGTTCGTGGCTTAGTTGATCAAATGCTTTTGAGAAGTCAGTGTAGATGCAGTCAACTTCATAACCTTTTTCTAATGCATTTGAACATTTGTGGGAGAACGTAAGAAGGTTTGTAACATTTGATCTGTGCCTTACGAAACCGTGCTGTTGTTCACAAATAAGATTCTTACTATAAAATGCCATACTTTTACAGACTACTTGTTCAAAAAGTTTTAGTATGTAAGATAATTTAGAAATGGGCCTGTAGTTTGTAATATCAGCCTTATCTCCTTTTTTGAATATAGGAGTAAGAAAAGATTTTTTCCATATACTTGGAAATTTTCCTGTTTTAAGTGAAAGCTCGAAAATGAACCTGAGCGGCTGCACTAAAGAATTTCTAGTTTTCTACATTTTTTTAACACTATTGGAGGAATGCCATCGGGGCCAGCTGAACAATCATCATTTAATGAAGAAAGAAGTTCAAGTACTGTACTCTGTTCTACGTGGATATGATTACAGCTTGTTTGCGAAAAGGTATGTAGATTGTGGAAAAAAATGTCATCAACAACCATTGGTTCCACAAATGAATCCTGAAAATTGGCTGCAAAGGCATTAGAAATATCGATGGGATTTTCTAACTGAAGGTTATTATATGCGAATATAGCCGGAAATCCATCTGATTTTTTCTTTAAATTAACAAGCTTCCAAAATTGTTAAGGGTAATTTTTTAAGGAAATACCCATATCATTTATGTTTTTGTTGTTAATCAACAATTTAACTTTAAACTTTCGTCTTTTTGCTATTGAAAATGCCCAGATGAAAGATTACATCCAAATTTCATCAAACGGTCTTCACTCAGAAGAAGCAGAATTGATTCTCGAATTCTTAAATGATTTCAGGAAAAGGGGGAGTTGTGTTACTTATCTATTATCCTGCTTAATACTATCGGGCGGCAGTGGTGCAGTAGATCAGAGATCGTAAGTTCGACTCTCATTTTGAGAAGCAAGCTAGAGCTGTTCGCGTGGGTTTAAGTGGGAAAATAATCAGCTAATTCTCGAACTATTGCGCCGAAAAGAATTCTTTCCTATTACTCTAATTCTTCTAACTATAATGTCGTGCAATATCAAGTTGCATTCTAAAAGGCATTGTGCCTTACAGACAAAAAATTAAAAATATTAAATATTACCCCGAAAAAAAGAAAGAAATCTTCTTTCCAATCTGAAATAGAGCTGAAAAAAATTATAGACAGCTAAACTCGACATTCATCATTCATCAGGTCCTGTAACCCCGTTTGGGGCATAGGGCGCCAACAAAACGTCTCCATTCTTCACGGTCTGCAGCTAGATATCTTAACTGCGGCCACGTCTTTCTCTGGGAAATAGCTTCTGCTAGGACTGTTGACTTCCTTGTTGTTCTTGGTCTTTCAATTTGCCGCGAACCCTGAGGATTCCATTCAAAAGCCTGCTTCGCAATATCATCGTTTGGTTTTCTCAGTGTGTGATAAATCCATTGCCATTTGCCCTTTCTTATGTCGACGTCCAAATGCTTCTGACTTGTCCTGTGTCACAATTTCTAGTTAGAAATAGTTTGTGTCCAGCGAATATTCAGGATGTGACGTAGACAGCGATTCACAAAAGCCTGCGATTTTCTCGACTTTCCAGGTTTCGCAAGCATACAATAGCACGGATTTAACATTGGATTCGAAGAATCTCAACTTAGTGCGTAAGGAGATTTGACTGTTTTTCAAAATTTGAGATAGAGAACCAAATGAATCGCGGGCTTTATTTATTCTGCTTGTTACGTCCATATCCGTACCACCGTTTGCTGATACAATACTTCCGAGGTAACTAAACTGTTCGACCTCTTCAACAGGCGTGCAATGCAGAATAATACGCTGTTGTGTGGGGGGGCCTGTCAGCAATATTTTTGTCTTTTTGCTATTTATTCTAAGACCGCACGATTCTCCTTTCACCCGTAGAGTTTGACACATCACGTTTAGCCTATTGATGATATTTGACATAAGCAAAAAAACTTAATGTGAAACTAGATCATATTTTCATACAAATTTCAACTTAGTTTCACACTTAATAAAGATTAATGTCGAGTTTAATGAATATAATTTAGCGCCTATGATTTAAAGGTGAAGAAATCAAAAATTATAAGAATTTCCAAGTGAAAAAGCGTTCCTTTCCCAAAAAGATTCCCATACCAAGAAGATTGAACTATTAGGCTAGGCTTCAATGGCTGTCAGCAAACGGCTGACTCAATCAAATCTCAATAGGCCCATTGTGATAAGTTAATCAAAGATGGGATTGAATTTGTTGATGGTTTTAACTATCTGGAAATAAAGTTGAATCGCACTGTTTCTTGGAATTAGTTTTCAAAATTAAAGCAAGAACAGCAGAAGCAATGACTGATAAAACGTCATTGATTCAGTTCTGACATGGAGAACTGGGATGAACGAAGAGAAGTGTTTGAACCGACTATTAAATCAACTGGGTTTTACTAGAGTCCAGAAACTAGAGATAAAATTGAAGTTATTCGATAGACAGTTTTGAAAACATTACTTGTAGAAGCTAACACGAAAAAACTGGAATTACTGTATGAAGAAAGTGTTACAATGAAGTATTAACAATCCATCTTTCTACTGATTGACCAAACCGGAGATAACGATTTAAAGATGTTTTAATGAATAATTTTTTTCTAATGTAAAACTATTTAACAACCTTTACCATTCTAAAGAACAATAAGATAATTTCAAGAAATCAACTAGCTCAATTTTCTTCTGCTACTATGCTTCTTAGAAAAAAATATGTTCAAAACCAATTCTTGTTGTTCTCCAAGCTTTCGATAAGATCTGAAAGGTTTTTCCGAAAGAAATATATTAATTTCGGGAATCCTGTTCAAGTAAAATAGGTTTTACAAGTTAAACAAGCAATGCAATATTCGGAATATATAAATATATAAAAGCTGGTGTTCCACAAGGAAGTGTCCTTTGACCAGTATTTTTCGTTCGTTGAGACTTTGTATACACATTGCCTATAGTAATATCATGTAGCATACTTTTTTAATTGCTGCAAGAGTCGCAAGAGTGGCGCTGGAATCACAAATGTAGGTATGGTTACCAACTGTTTATTCAAACTTGCTCAAATAGAAATGCTTCCTTATGTAAATTGCACGAATCGAATAAAATTTGAAAAATAATTAGGGAATTTCAAAGTTTTTATTTTGACTTTTGATTGGTCGAAAAAAGTACGAATAATTTGAACGCGATTTTATTTTTCAGGGAGCAGAATTTTTTTTTTCAAATCATAGGAACGGTTTTAAATATAACAGATTTTTAACAACAATATTCGAAAATATTTTGAAGTAAAATTACTAAGACTACCTACATCTTCCTGTATAACAATTTCGATTGTAATCGGATAGCCAGTTTTCGAGGTACCGTTTTTAGCCCACCAACTTATATTTTTTTTACCAAAATATAAACCACACCTCCAAAAGTAAATAGATTTGTTTTCATACAAATCCTTAAAGCCTTTTTCGAGAAAAATAAGCTTTAAATTAAAGGTTTTATGACAGGTACCGTTAATTTTTGAGCTAAAAAAAATTTAATAAGGAATCTGTAGAATGTCAAAATAATCTTATTGTTATAAATTTGAAGACGATCGACCAAGCCGTTCAGGCTATAGTCCAAAATACATCCGTACAGACAGACAAACATAATTTTCGCGTAACTCAAATACGTTTCTCAATCGTAATGTCATGTTTGATTATTATCTCAATTTATTTTTGTGTACGAATGCATAACTTGCATTAAAGTACCTATAATCGCAAGTGAAAAAAAAATTGCCAACAAATATTACCTTATGTATCTTTATTTTTACAGTTTTTTTTTAAGAAAAATAAAAACGAAAAGATGTAAGCAAAAAACATAGCGACAACATCTTCTTCTTTAAACTTAAAATATGCTCTCATTTGCTCTAAGAAAGCTTCAATTCTAGAACTTTCATAACAAAAACCAAAGAAAAAGGTATTATAATTTCCATTAATGACGAATGGCAACTCTGCAGTAGTGCTTTTTTTTTTAAATAAACAAAATAAGCGAGAGGCAAATTGATAATCAGTCTCCTCCTCCTGGCAGCAGCCGGGGATCAGAAGGTCCTGGTGGAATGTACGTGGGTTAAATGAAATATAACAACAACAATTTCAATGTATTTCAGGGTTTTCTTTTATAGTTATTTAAGTGGCAATTTCTTAAGTTGTGTGCGATGCAAACACTTGTAGGTACCAGTGTGTTTGAAAGCTTTCTTCCAAAAGGTCTGTACTGAAAATATAATTTGAACAGAGTATACCTAGTTACATTTAACTTAACAACTGTTATATAAAATTGAAAACTCTTTAAATTGCCGACACATGAAATCCGTAGTGTCTTTTGTGTGCGATCACCTACTGAATACGTTGTTTTACAACAAACTTTAATGCTAATTTTTAAATTTAAATTACTTAGGATTCATATTTAATCTAAATTAAAAAGGAAGTTTTTCGTTCTTCAATTATTTTTTT
This sequence comes from Platycheirus rosarum, assembly GCA_963971375.1. Classification (NCBI taxonomy): domain Eukaryota; kingdom Metazoa; phylum Arthropoda; class Insecta; order Diptera; family Syrphidae; genus Platycheirus; species Platycheirus rosarum. The sequence continues at coordinate 16,045,089 of OZ020510.1, read as the reverse complement.
CTTTTCTTTTCACTTTTATTGATTAAATGTCAAAACTGACTGAAGAAAAACAACAGCAACGTCTGCTCCCGAATCTAGTTTGCCTCAAATGATAAAACAAATTAAATAAAATAATCCAACCGAACACAATAACCCAATAACCCCCCCCCCCCCAAACCCCAACTGCAATCAGGAGCACATTCCTAGCTAAAACCCTGCTTCAGGACCTTTAATTACGAGAACATTTCTTTCGGCAATATTTCTTCATTTCACTAATGGCGCATATCTTCTGAAAGGATTCTCATGTTTCCACACAAACAATCCGCACATAGAAGCCTTATTTAGCTGCTGTCACTAACACACACTAAACTATGCCTGCTTCCTCGATATTTGGTTATCTAACACGTGATTGATTGTGAAGCTAATTAATCCAATATCCTCTGAAAATGATCACGTACCTGGAAACACACACACCAACACAAAAAATATACATTTCACGGCTCGCACGAGTGCAATTAGTACTCATAAGCCTTGCGGATACAAAGCCCATTAGAATTTCTGAACCAATTAATATTGTGACATTCATTTGAAAAACAAACCAAAAAAAATTAAAACTTCCTCGGAAATTTTGTTGCCAGAAACAAAAACACGGAAACAGCCATTTGTATCCTTTAATTTGCGAATATTTTCACATATTTCAGCAAGCAAAAGCCAAAACTTTCTAACGGATACAAATGGTGTTAGATAGATCCTTCGCCAGTATGGAGGAAGTGTGTTTTGCGTGTGTATTGGTTTTTTTTGTATTTCACCGATGCGAACAACATTGCAAAGTTAAATAAACATTATGTGTAAACTTCTTGTTCCGTTTTATTTTGCAAGCTCTCTTGATGATGATCTAATGAACAGTTTTATGTTCCAACAATTTCTTCATGCATGGCAAAGCACTGGAAAACTTTCTTTTTTTTTTTTTTTTTGAAAAACACAAACTCAAACACTTTTCTAATGGAGAATGGGAGGGGGGGCTGTTAATTTTTAAAACGCTCAACCTTAAAAGGAAAAATAATCGCATAGGGCATAGCAAAGCCATCATAGCAGAGTACCTACTTGCTTTCTGCTAACCTACTTTTGGGGTAAAAGGTGAGTTGAAGACGAACTTTTGTCGTCACGTTTGGTTGACGCCAAAACTTTTAAGGTCAATCATTTCCTTTTTTCTTGTTGACGCGTTGAGCTCTGTAATTAAAAATTGATTGCAGAAGAGACCTCGTGAACCGGAAGTTGAGATGATGGAGTTGCTTAAAGTTGTTGGAGTGCCATTTGATATTTCCATTCGTGAAATAGCATTGGTTGGTTTGCCTTTGTGATGATGCTCTGTCTAGAATATAGTTATCTTCGATTTGTGACTAGGTCATATGGAAAAAGTGTTTCCATTTTGAATTATATTGGTTCAATGTCATCAATATCAATTTTTCAAGGTGCGGTTGTTGTTTAAAATATTTTTTTTTTAAAGAATTTAAAAATATTTATACTCAATTCCTTCAAATGATATTTTATTGAAATCGGTGAAATCATTTTTGATAGGAGGATGAAATTATAAATTTGTACCAGAGTTTCCGGGGAAGGGTCTTTCTCTTTGAGGGGTTCAAGTGTCTGAGAATAGCTGACATATTTTCGACAAACAGTTGTTTGGGCCTCAGCTTTTTTTAGAAAAAAAAATTGAGGCTCGGTGATGCCTGCAATGTAAACAGCATATTAAGAAGAAGTGGCAGCATCTTTAGTTATTGAATAACATCATAATTACGTAACATAACAGAATTCTACGAGAAACCATCAGTCAAGGCTGAGAATAATATCGAGGATAAACTAAAACATAAAAAATGGAAATCAAATGCTTACGACAAAATTCAGGGTCGCTTTGGACTCTAAAAACTATCGTTTAAAATGATTTTAAGAAAGATGGATTTAAAAATACATCAATCTTTTCAATCACACTTCACTTCTTCTTCTTTTAGAGAATAATGAGCTTGCAGCGTCAACACCTTTTCGGAAAACGGATAACCCATTTAGGAGATTTAACTCCTTGGATGTTGTTCTTTCAAAAGTTAGTTCTTGGCTAACAACTCGTGTTTTTGATGAAACTTGAGAAAAATATGTGAATTTTTACTGTGCCTCTGCCTTAAGTTTAAAAAAAATAACTTAAAAAAATTACAAAATTTACTTAAATAATAAATATTGATTGATGAAACTTTCAATGCATTGTAAACAAGAAATTAATATAAAAAAAACATTTTTTAGTAGATACACTTTGTGACCCAATTAATATCAATCAATTCGACAATCACATAACGCAAGTTCATGCAGTGATAAAATGAAAAGGGTCTGTGAAAACTGAAATGATAAATTTTGTTATCACTTTATAGTTTTACAGATCAGAAACTGACCACCAACAATAAAATTGCTTAAACGATTTTAACACTCAAATCATTGTATCGCGTGTTTTATCGGATCTTGTTACGGATGGTATTATTTCTCATTTAGTTATTAAAAAGGAAATTACCAAAAAGAGTCCGGTGTTAAATATATCAAAATTATGTTTACTTGGTTATAATTACTAAGTAAGTTATGCATTCGTGCAGATTAAAAATTTTGAGATAACAATCAAAACTCACATTACGATCATAGAGAAACATTTTTGAGTTACTGGCAAAATTCTGTCTGTCTGTATGTCTGTCTGTATGTCTGTATGTCTTCCTGTCTGTCCGTCTGTCTGTCTGTACGGATGTATTTTGGACTGTAGCCTAAACGGTTACGCCAATCGTCCTCAAATTTAGAACTTAAGGTTATTTTGACATTCTACAGAGGAGTTTTTTGAATTTTTTTTTAGCTCAAAAATTAACGGTAATTGTCATATAACCGTTATGTAAAATTTTATTTTTCTCAAAAACGGCTTCAAGAATTTTTATGAAAAAAAATATCAGTGTACTACTGTAGATAAGCACTATATTTAAGTGAAAAAAAAAATTTATTTAGTGGGCTAAAAACGGTATCTCCCATAGGACCGGTTTTTTCGACTTTCTCGAAAACTGGCAATCCCATTACTATCAAAATTGATATTTAAGAAGATGCAGGTAGCCTAAGTAATTTTTTTTTAGAAAACTTTTTTTTTTTTTTTTTATAATTTTTTGAAAAATCAATACTTTGAAAATGGGTAAGTAAATTTTTTGTTTGAATTTTGTTTTTTAAATGTATGTTATTTTTTTGCTTAAGTTTGTGTTCTTGAATTATTTTTTTTAATTTTTTGAAAAAAGTTAAAAAAAAACATTTTGTTTAAAAATCACACTTTTTTACATTTCTTAAAGAAATAAAATGGCGTTTAAATTATTTCACTCAATACAATTAAATGTACTTTATTCGAACAATCAAAAGTCACAAAAATCGAATAAATGCTTTGATGTTCACTTTAATTTTCTTAAATTTTATTCTACAACGTGAACGCACATATGAGCAAGTACGTGCGATCCAGTCGTGCAATTTATTTAAATTAGCTTTGAATAAAATGGACTATATATAGGAAATCAATTTAATAAAGACACAAATTGGTCGTCGGGAAAATAGATAAAAACCCGACACATACATATATATTACACATTCTTTATTTCTATACACAATTAAATATAAATAGAAGCCCTCTTTCGGACAAATAAATAATTACAGCTAAATAATAGTAACACCCAATTCTTTTAAGCTTGGCTAACCGTTATTCTTAGATTAGTTAGAAGAATTAGAGAGATAGGAAATTATTTTTTTGGGCGCAATAGATCGAGAATTAGGTCAATATTTTCTCACTTAAAACACACGGACGTCTTTAGCTTGCACTAGGAGTTAGAAAAATTGCTTCCCAAACTGAGAGTCGAACTTAGGATTGCTCGCTTGACAAGCAAACATCTTATCTACTGCACCACTGCCACCCGCTTTAATGTTTAAAATTAAGCAATTTTCTAAATGTCAGGGAATTCGCGAAAGCCGTCTTCGGCCGCTCTGCTTTAAATAATCTTTAATGCCATCAAGCTAAATAAAAAAATCTACGAAAATAGATGGCGCCCGTCAAAACTCACGATAGGAGATACAATTGTCATTGAAAGGAGAAGCCTAAGTTAGATCCATTTATATCATCCAAAGTTATGCAGCAGAACACATAAATCAGTATTAGTTGCAGAACGATCCATCGTTTACTACAGAATGCAAATCTACCTTCAAGATCGGCCAGAAAATCTTTGCTGCTAAAAAAAAGTACACAAAGCCGATTTCTTTTGCCGAATTCCATCAAATCGACAAATGATCCCCCAAAAGCTAGAAAATATTGGAGGAATGTCTTGTGCAACGACACAAGACAAAGATTAATCTGTTTGGAATGGACGGAAAACTGTTTGTTCGACGTCTAAGGGGTTAAGCTTTTAATCCATGCTACACAAAGCTCACAACAAAACACTGTGGTGGCAGAATCATGTTGTGGGGTTGCCGTTTTTGCACCCGCTTAAAGTTAATGCATTTCACCAGCAGAGAGAGGGATATTATCTCGATCATTCCAAGGAAGTGTGCGAAGGGCGAAACGAAGAAATCTACGTTGGACAGCTTCGATACGATGGGAGTGCGAGAGGAAATGAGGTGACCAGACTTGGCTAGCATATTCAAAGAGGGGCCTGACGAAGGTTATAAACAGGGATTTTGTGACATAAGGATCAGAGAATTCCTTGGACCAGCGTTTAACGAATCCGAGAGCAGAGTTAGCTCTCTTGATAGAGGTATCTATGTGGAAACGAAAGTTTAGTTCTTTATCGCAGATAACTCCAAGATCGCGTAATGAGTCAACCATGGTTATCTGTTCGTTGTTAATAAAATACTTTCTGGAGGGGAGTAAGGTACGTTTACGAGAGTATGTTATAGATTGACACTTACTGATATTTAGTTCAAGGAAATTTTTAAGGCACCAGGTTGAAAATCTGTTTATATCATTTTGAAGGAGTTTAGAGTCCTCGGAGGAGGATATCCGCTGATAAATTGTTTTTTCGTCAGCATAAATGGATATCAAAGAGTCCTTAATGATACAATCGACACCGTTGATAGTTAAAATAAAAATCAGAGGGCCGAGATGACTACCCTGTGGGACACCAGACGTTGCATGAATGTGGTCAGACTCAGAGGATCTAAATACAACCTTATAAAAACGAAGTTTCAAATAAGATTCAACCCATGCAATAATTGTTCGTTGAAAGCCCAGGGCTTTAAGTTTGAAAAGGATCAAAGAATGGGAGATTTTGTCAAAGGCTTAACTGAAATCAGTAGCAATTACAACAACTTCGTTACCATCCTCAAGAGTGCATAGGGTTCGAGAGACGAATTTGACTAAATGGATGGATGGACGAGTTTTTCCAGAAATAAGAAAAAACACCTTGTGAGACTGAACGTTGAAAAAGAACTGACAAAGGTCTGGCAAGGTGAGCGAAGCATTTTTTAAGTATTATAGCTGGTACTCCATCAGGGCCTGCTGAGTAATCATCCTTTAATATATTAATTTGTTCTACCACAATTTCGAATGGGATTACAATGGAAAATAATGAAGTTTGGGCGCAGTTTTTCAAATACGAAAAGTATTAAAAATCAGGATGGGAGGTATTATAAGAAAACGACTGACTAAAGAATTCATCAAATAAATTAACAATAACTTGTGGATTATCTGAACTGGAATTCAGATAGGTCAGAGTTGAAGGATAGCTGTCAGATTTTCTTTTGGCATTAATGAAGTGAAAGAAGTTTTTTGGGTCAGATTGCATTAGATTAAGGTATTGCAGGTAAAGAGAATTACAAAGTTCTGAAAACAGGGAGCTAGAGTTCTGTTAGTTACGGAGATCAGATTGTGCCCTTTTCTCGCAGGGGCAGTCATCGGGCCATTTTTATTTCCAGAATGCTGTGGGACAAATGGTTCTATGTGAACGGTGAGCGCAACAGAGCAATAATCAACGGCTTTTATCCTTCCTCAATTGGATTTATTAGGACTAGAGAACATGTGGTAAACGGCGAGCAACGGCGCACACTGCACAAGCCACAATCTCTATTCTAAAGGAAGCATTTCCTTCTCTCTCGCTTTGGCGATTTCCATTGCCTGACCAGATCAACCGATTTGACCGCTTTAGACTTGTTTTTTGGGGGGTTACTTGATGTCCCAGGCTTATGTTAATTAGCCTCAGACTCTTGAAGCCCTTAAAGAGAATATCCGGCAGGAAAAAGAGAAGATATCGCTGGAAGTTCCATCACTTCGGTAAACAATATTTAAATGAATCTGAGCTGCTTGACATTCTAAACGGAATTACTGGACGGAATGCTCTCTACTCTGATGTTTAGCTGCGCTTCGATATAGAATTTGTGTAATAAATGAAGATTTTTAGACCTTCAATACTGTTATTTGCTACAATTTGTTTTTTTTGCCACTATAAATATTTTGTTTGTAAATTTCAAAATGTCATATTGGTAGACGTCTATAGGCCAAACTGAGATGACTTAAAATAAACTTTGTTATTTTGTATTTCAAATGAATTAAATAGTCAATTAAAACTAAACCAAACTAACTTTCTGATGCAAGTGATGAAAAATGTCAAAACAAGAGCCGGCACTAGTACGATAACTCCGGCGCCACGATTTAAGAAGAAAATTTTATTTTTCCATTTCACAATTTTGAACAAAATTGATTCAAGGATGTTTTTTTACTTTTTTTATAAAAAAATCGAGTTTGAATGCGAATATTTCGAAAACTTTTGACACAAATAATTTAATTTATATGTAGGATTAAAGCACAGATTTCTGGCTTTTGAAACCGTTATAGTAAAGTATTTTTAAGTGTTGCCGCTGTTTTTTAATATTTATTTTTCCATTTGACATTTTTTTCCAAAATCGCCCCTACCTCCTAAACGGGGAGAGATGGACCCCCTCTCCCATAGTTAAAATACTTGTATTTAACGCATCTAAAAGAAACCGTTATTAAATCGTGGCGCCGGAGTTATCGTACTCTCCCCCAAGAGCCAGTATGGTCATTAATTCTGACGGAAGCCACTTAACCATTTTCTGGACTTGATGGAAAAAATTCTAATTCATTAAATAAACAAAATCCACAAGTCGATTCAAAATGTTTATTCTTAAGAAAACTACAGCAAAACAACGTAAGGTGACTTGCCTTTGCCCCATCTTTAAGATACACAGATATGTAGATAAAGTAGCTACATATTTCCACTCAATTTGCTTAAATTTTCCAGCCCTCCCTACATCCCGATTAGAGAGCATCATATTTAAATAACATAAGGCATAGAGATAATTCACAAAAATCCTTGACCCAAAGTTTGTTCTCTCTGGCAAAAAGATTACAAATATCCACTCACCAGCCAAAAATCTAACTTTGTCTGGGTTTCAAAAATAATCTTCCTATCTCCGCATTATCTCCACACAATTGCGGCCATTCAGGGTGTACCTAGAACCTACCCACTTTTGTGCCAAAATCACAGATAATACCATTTAACAAAGCCCTAATTTTATTGAATTACCTACTTCCAAAAAAAAAAAAACCGACCAAGATAATCCTTATCTATATGGGTAGAGAAGTAGACATAGAAAAAAAAAACATGACGTTTTGTATACCTTACTGAACTTAATAATGTCACAGCCGTCTTTTATTTTTGACATTCATCTCACCCTCCCACGCTTGGTCACGCACCTAACCCAAATCCAGAAAACACATGAAATATATGAGTCATAGAAAAAACACTGAAAGTGAGCAAAAATCTGCCAGCCCCTGCCATGACCTCTTGTTCTGGACACTTGACCATAATTTCAAAAGAACAAAACTCCCCTTCAAAAAAAAAAAACACTCACAGACCCAAAAACTCACGCATACCTTACTCAATTTAAATTAATAACAACTCCATCGTCGCGTCCTCGTCGCCAGACAACACACAAAAAGTATCTGCTTCCTCTATTTCACTTAAATATGAATACAACTGAAACGCATGAGAATGACCAACTTTCAAAATTAACTTCCATGTTAATTAATTAATTTGTCGCACTTAATATATTCAAAATAAAACAAAAAAAAAAATCTTTTATTTTGTTACACAAAAAAAAATATTATATCAGCACTTACATCATTCTCAGTACAGCAGCATTCGAGATACTTTATCCGACGGATGTGAACAAATACAAAATATTGTTGGTAATCCACAAAATGAGGAATCGGGGTTGAAGAGCTCTTGCAATGGCTACGCTAGTTCGTAGCAGCAGCGCCCTCTACACACCCTCTTTAAGGGTTGTTGTGTGTTGCTCGATAATATTTTTGTTAGCAGTTCCTTGCTTGGCGTTGTGTACGCTACGGCCAAATGTATCTACGAGTACGTGTGCCGTTGTACTTTTTGCAGCCTTCCTCTGGTAGTGTTTGCACTTTATTTTATAATTTTTTTTTTGTATTTCCCCTTTCTCTGCTTTCCTTTTACTAGACCACCACCACCCTCTTCCTTACACACTTACACACACACATACACTTGTACACTTTTGGGGGTGGGAGTGGGTGAATTCAGGACGAGTGGCAAAACCAAGAACTACAGAGTAAAAAAATAATAAAAAAAAACCACACGACCAGGTTGGTATTTTATGAAAATGGCATAAATAAAAAAATTCTTTTTTATTATTCAATTTATTTCACTTGAAGATACAAAAAGAAAATCGATTGGTTTTGTATTCCTACGCGAAGTTACTAAAGGATCTGTATGGGTATCTCTGTACTAAGATAGATTCACGACCACAATTTCCATCTTAAATCATCAAAGCAAACGCAGAACTCAATTATCGAGCAGAACAGAAAAAAACAGAGGAAATGCCAAGGGAGGAAGAACTTTTTTTCTGTTTATATTTTTTTTTTTACGAAAAAATAGTTCGAATTTTATTTGCACAGACTGTAGAATCAAGAATTGTAGTTTGTATCTTTTAATTCTTAAGATTTATTCGAAAAACACACAATAATTTGTTTATAATTGAACAAAAAATTCCGTTAGCCCTGTGTCATGTGGGGCCAGCCTTATCGTTGAGGAAATTCGAAAGTCGAAACGCACTTTATCGCGACACTCGGTAGACTGAAAGAACTTTGAGTTTGAGTGTGCTGTGTGGAAAAAATTCTGTTGAAAAGTTTCTCAGCCAGCTTTACCCACCCAAATACGGAGAGGACACTACAGTCTACACGCTACACACCACACGTAGAAGCTACGAAGCACAAACGTATCTAAGTATCTACAACTAAAAGCAGCTCTGCGTTTCCATGATGCGATAGAATTTTACAGAGAACTACACTTCATGCGGAAAGCTTTCCACCCCCACAGCCAAAGCGCATTAGGTGTTATGCGCATGAGCTTGTTTTATGCTTGTTGTAGTGTCTGCTGCAAAAATGCCTCAGAAATTACTCAACCCTCTCTCGATTGTCTAATGGTTTGGGGATGAAAACTTACCCTTTAGGTGCATAAACAAAGTCCAATAACTAAACAATGGCAACTCTGAATCTGGACTTTTTTTTGGGGTGGTGGCCACCCAAAGTGGGTGGAAGAGAGTATTTAGCGCAAAGAATTGATCCTGTTGTTTGGTTTGATGGTTACTGTGACAGAACAAAAAAAAAACATTTTTTTTAAACAATTTCCATGGTGACATTGAAGCGGACATATGGAACAGATTTATGTTAAAACACACAAAAAGAAAGTCAGCGTCAATGGAATAGAGTCATGCGGTTTTTTTTTCAATTAATTTTTGTAAAGTTATGACCTTGGTTTGAGCAGGGGGAATTGTATGTTGAATTTAAATGAATTGGTCAGAAATAGAGGCGAATGAAAATAAAATTATTTGATTAATCAATCGGAAGGTACATCTACTTCTATGGTCGGTACTAGATTGGGAACTTTTGTGTCTTTAGATAGATTGAGGGGTTTGGTGGTCGGTGGGTTATGTTTGTGAATTACGTTCTTTGAATAATTATTAGAATTCAATTTAAGGTCCGATGACATGCCAGATGGTGGAGAGGAATTAAAGAATACGGATTTGATTGGATTGTACTTCAAACTATTCAGATAAAGATAGATAAAAGATTTGTTGATAGCTCGGCAAAGAACGGAAGATGATTTGCGTTGATAGACAGTTTTAATAAATCGTGTTATGTTGGTGTCACTGGTGGTGATTTTTTGACGTGATAACGTCTTATAAATCGATGACAGGCTACACGTACGAAATAACATGACTCATGCTGATAAGAGTCATGCTAACCGCGATACTGTGGTTCTTTCAACCAAAATCGATCGCAAACGTATTCTGAGCACCAGGCGAACATGAAAAAGGAAACAGGCGCAAACTCCCAGAATAATTCCACCCAACTTCAAAAAGAACAGGAAGAGAAAAAGATATACCATATAGGCGGAGTTTTGTTAAAGAAGAAAGTAGATGTAGACATTTGGATGTGTCGATCGATCGCAAACGAACTCTGAGCACCAAGTAAACATGAAAAAGAACAGGTGCGAATTCCCAAAATAATTCAAAAAGAACAAGAAGAGATAAAGAAATACAAAATAGGCGGAGTTTTGTTAAAGTAGAAAGTAGCTGTAAATATTGGAATGTGTATGTGCTGATATTACGAGAGGGTTTGTAGGTGTGAGTAGATGAGCTGTATGTCGGTGCTGCTGCCATCAATGTTTTCTTATGAGTTATGACGTTATCACTTAAAATTATCGTCCGTAAACCGACTTTACAGACAACCAACTCTTTTTTTACTAAATACAAAATTGTTATTAAGGGATCGTTAGGCAAACTTGAAAAACATTTAACATTAAATGGAAACCGAAAAAGTTCAATTATAGATTGTAATCTCTCGAGGAGGTGTCCAATTCTTTCTATGTAGCTTTTTCACTTTTTTTGACATAACTGCCGCGTGCTAGGGATTATGAGTTTCCCATTTAATGTCAAAGTACACAGCGCACGCCTTTGGAAGTTAGGGAGGGTGGGCATAAAGTGTTGATTTACATTGGTTTTGATTGCTTTTAAATTTTTAGGGCAAGAGAAAATCTCGCCGGCTATTCCAAATTCGTTCTGTTCGGCTCAAAAAAGAATCTCTGTATTTAACGGTACGAAATTGGCCTCAAGCGTTAACTGATAAACATTACTTGCGTGACAAGTATTACGGGTGAAACTTTTCAAGGGAAGGAATGCAGCTGTCTACCTCGGGTAATAATTTTTTTTATAAAAGAAACGATAAAATAAATAAAAGACATAAAACATCGCGTCGGTGTTCGAGAAGGGCGTTTTTTTCTATTTCCTATCAATCTTAACGCTCTGCTTCGTATTCTATCGAGCAGGTGTAGAGATGCTTTAAAACACATGCCCAGAGGAGGTGTGTGGAGATACAGTGTTACCAGAATTTTTTAGGGATCCCGAGTTTATAGTCCTTAAAGTAGAAACACAATCATAGTAGAAACACAATCACGCTTCACAACCGACAATAATAACAATACTGCTTTTCCTACAAAGGCTTCGCTTGAAGTACGTAAGGATAACGTAACAAAGCGAGTGGTATATTTACTCAACGAATACGTTCTAATTGGAATTTTTTTTTATTTTTACAGTAGGTTCTCAATATTTTCTTATTCACAATGACAGAACAGCTTTAAATACGTAACGGGACGAAGTCGGTTCTAAAGCGTGTATGTATGTGTTTTAGCCATCACGCTTTACAACCGACTTTGACAATATGAAACACATTATCGCAATACTGCTTTTTCTACAAACGCTTTATTTGACGTACGTAAGGATAACGTAACAAAGCGAGTGGTATACAAGATGGCTAAAGCTGAAGTAGAAACTGGTTGAACTTTTGCTCGCTGCTTTGACAGAAACAAAAACCGAAATTTGGAAAATGTCAATCAAAGCGAACACAAAGCGTATGAAATGTAACGTGACGAAGCCAAAGCTGAAGCGTGATTGTGCTTAAGCCATAACTGAGCTTGATGCCAAGCCAAACTCATTTAAATGCCTTGGAAATACCTATTGAGAAATTTTATAATACCCTGGGTGATACTCGGAAGACGACATATCGACTGGAAATTCACCGGGTTAGAATTATCGTTTCCCTTTTGGGAGAGGGTAGAAATGATGTAGAACAGATGTTTTCCAATTCACTAGTAAATATGCATTATTCAGCGCGATGTAAAACATTATTGTGAATATGTCTATTGCATCATCAGGAAGATGTTGTGGTACGAAATTGGGTATGGGTATACCATTGAGTCCTACTGATTTCTGTTTCTTTGGTTATGAAGATGATTTTGAGTTATACATTCGAAATGAGCAGGTAACTTGGCGCTTTCTGGTCGCTGATGATTGCGGTTGCCAAGTTTTCATCATTGAACTCGGTAAAACGGAGATTTTCAGATCGCAATTACGTGATGCTAGTTCGAAGGCAAAAATGATTCAGCAGAGCTCTAATTTCCAGGTTGTGATTCCGACGATTATACTCATTTATCGTTTACACTTTCTAAAATGCAGTTTCTATTGTATCCACCAGCTCCGACGGATCTTCGATCAGCAAAAAGTCGTTCTCTAAGACGGTCCTTATTCCCAAGATATATTTCTGCGTCCAGGCCTCTGAAGCTTTTCCATGGCCGAGGCGGGCCAAATCTTAATTGATTTGATATGACACGATTGTTACAATTTTTTTACTAAACTTAAGAAATCGCCGCTGAAATAAAAAACAGAACCCCTGAGTTACATTGAAATTGTTTTCGTAATATTCCATAAGCACATGTACATTCCACCATGCTGTTCCCGTCCCCGGCTGTGAGGAGACTCACTGATCCTGATTATTTAAAAGAAAAACTCTAATTCAGAGTTACCATTCGTCGTTGATGTAAGTTATAATACGTTCTACTTTGGTTTTTGATATGGAGCTTTCAGAATTGAAGCTTTCTTAGAGCTTTCGCGAAAATATATTTTATAATGCTTACTGCGGCAACCATATGAGAGCTTTGATATGGAGATAACTTATTTAAACCCATAATAGTAAGAGTGAAAGGCAAATAATATATTGAAAATTTAAATTAAACACAGTCCCGGATCCTAGAGAAGACTGATCTTCAATTTAGTTCGACGCACGGTGCGACCGCAAATGATTAAAAAATTCTGTACATTCTCAAATTTTAAAAAGCATTTCACAGTTTTGGTCGCTGGATTGCATATTTTAGCCAACAGCAATTGAAACAACCCTAGGGATACCCTTTTTTATAAAAAAAAATCTCACGTCCACTTAACTTTTGTTGATATCAATGGTCGCTTCCAGACATTAATTCCACCGGACAACAATATTAAAATTATAATTAAATTCAATCTAAGGACAGCTCACATAATTGAATGAAAGTCACGTCTTGGTCCTCATAATGAGAGGACATAATACCCTTTTTATTTGAAACCGAAAAGTCGAAAAATGAAACCTTCATCGCCTTTTCCTTACTGTCAGCACTTTCCCGCTTGTTCCCCATTGTTATGTGAAGGAAGGGTGACAGTAATGTTGGGCGCCATTGTTTGTGACCGACACGGTGATGCAAAGACCGACACACTTCTTGGGGGGTGGATGACGAAGGTTTTCCAAATATGTGTTTTAGTTTGTTTGTTTGTTGGGTTTGGTCGTTCAAGTGGAAATATGGTTTACAATACAAAGAAACGAATATATTTGTATTGCCTGGTTATCGCACAGGACGCACAGTTTGCACGTGCAATAAGATATTGGCCTGTTGGCAGCGCGCGAGGACAATAAGGACCTCTCCCCTGGCATCCTTATTTAACGGCAACAATTTTAATTTTGTAAAAAAAAACTCCTGCCGAAGGATTCATGCTAAGCATATGATTAGTGGCGCTGCCAGTTGCCTGTCCAAGCCAACAACTATACGGAACTAGTGTTGAAATTGAGGATGAATCCTAGAAAATACCGGGAACACTATTCCTCTGCATGTATCTATGTACTTGTACATCATTTGGGTTGCGGAATAGTTTGGATGGGGGAAGTTACCGTATTATGACGAAGGGCAGGGTGTGTTTTCCTGGAGCTATTTACGAGCTAAGCCGACGATGTCGACGAGGAGGGGAAGATTTTAATTGCAAATAAAAATAAGGGAAACATGTCGCTGTCCTTGTAAGGGAAGAACCACTATCAAGGATGAGGCCAGGAAGGCAGCCAGGACGCAGGATTGCGCTGTAGGTTGAAAATGTTTGTTTTATTATTTTCGAATTACCGAGTTGCTGCTGTTACTTTGCTTTTTCGTCCTGCAGTTGTTTTGTCTGCTAAAACAAGTTGTCGTGAAAATGTGAGTGCTAGAGCTGGAGGCGTTAAGAGAAGAACGACATTGGCTGGCATTGGCGTGGGTTGCTTGTGAAGTTTCAATTTGTGTGTTAAGGGCAAGAGAAGGCATTATGGAGGTCAAGTGTTTTTTTTTAGAAAATCATATTTTTTAAGGGATAAGCGTTGTATTGTTCATTTTTAATTGAAACACGGGATGTATCTTTGTTTATTTATTTGTTTATTTATTTATTCTTTTGCTTCAAAGCAAATATGAAATTATATGATTTTTGGATCAACTCACATAACAAAGGTTATTTTAATGAAAAAACATTATTTTGACAGTGAAAAAATGAAAGGGTCCACAAAAAAGTTGTCAGTTGACCTAAAATCTGGAACGAATTTCGCTTCAAGTAGTAATTCTTAAACGTTTATCTAACGTTTAACGTAAATATATGAAATAGATACAAACGAAATTACTTCAGCTGAAACAGTATGTATTATTAACCATCCAAACAGGAAATAAACCTCTAGATGTAAGGATTATTTGCGTAAGCTGAAAATTTGCTAAAGATGCTGCCAACATTTTTTCGGAACATCCCTTAGAGATAATGAACAGAAGGCAAATTGAAGAAGGCAAAAATGGAATCGGTATCATCCTCGCTGATGAATTCTTTCAAAAAGTCCAGTGGACTTTGAAATTCCTGAAGCTCGAACTTAATCAGTTCACAGACCTAAAAAGATACAATTTGGCTAGACTTCCATAACCACCATATGAATGAATGAATTAAATTGGGGTTTTGTGTAATGCACTTCGACCTTAAAGATCCATTGTGCCCCCAGCTTAAATTTTCCTTAATGAAGCTAAGGATCTGGGCTGCGTTAGGGGAATTCAGCTCCTTTTATTCTATGTAACAGCCAAGGATGATATAAACAAGATTGCGTCGTGCTGTCAAATGAAAGTTGGGATTTTTATTGTGACGTAGTCAGTGACTTTAGCCACTATGTGTGTGTTGATTTTAGTTCGCTTAATATGTATTTCCATTTGAAATGAGGCAATAGGTGGCGGAATAGGATAGTGAAGTTGGGAAATTAAGCCTCTTTAAGGCTTGAAAGGGATTAGGATAGGAAATATAAGATAAGAGATGAAATTAGCTATAGGAAGTAGGAGTGGAGCGAATAGGGAAGAGAAGAGCAGGATAGGAATTTGGATTAGGCAGTGGAGAAGAGCCTACCTATCAAACAAGGGAACCGGATACTGGAGCAGGAGGTAGGAATGGATACAGGAAATATGTAGGAGGGGATGATAGAAGTGGTATGCTCGCTGGCACGGATTAGCTCGCCGGAATAGGGGTGATCTTGCCTTCACATACGGACCTCCCCTCTTGCAAAATACTAAAAATATTCTTTACAGACCTATGAAAAATTTCCCCTCATGGCAGTTCCTCCGGTCGTAACACCGCACCTGAAAAAGAAAGGAGGCCCTGTTGGGCAATGCTTTAAATATTTCGCAAAAAGTCTGATGCGTATATTGCATTCCAAAAATAAAAGAATCATTTCAAATGAATTCATCGACTCTGTACGTCATGAGGCCGACGACGCGTTTACAAAAAAAGTGATTTACCAGGAAGCCACATTGAGGTGAGAGGAAGCTTATAATGCTAGATGCACACGAGGCAACCGTTGCAGCAACGTGTTTGCTTTGTTAACTACACACGAGGCAACCGCTGCCGCAACCACAGTTCTGTGCGTAGCTGTGATAGAGTAAGGACATAAGCGGGAGAAAAGTCAAATTGTAATGAGTGACGTATAAAGTGAAATCGCTGCAATAATTATATTGGACGAAGTTTTGTATGAGGAAGAGGAGATGCAAAAAAGAAAAAGAAAATTTAGTCGAAAAATTAATATAATTTTCATTGTTTGAAGATTGAAGTTGCCATTTTCTTTTTGTTATTTTTTTCACTCCACACGAACCTTCTTATACGCTTGTTTCCAATGAACTGAACGAGTAAATTCAGTAAATGCAGTAAACAAGGATACACACGAAGCAACGGTTGCACCAAATTTTTTGGATATTTCAGGCAATGGTTGCAGCAACACGAAAATCAGTGGGCAACACAGCTACACACGAAGCAAAGTTGCTTCAACTTGGCTGAGTTGCTGCAACGGTTGCGCCTCGTGTGTATCTAGCATAAGATGTTTGAAAAGTTGATATTTAATTTAATTACAGCTTCTGGAACTGACAGGAACTCTGGTAAGACTCTGTTACTTGGTAGATGACACGATTCGGAAAAGAACTTAAGTCATACATCCTCTCTTTGAATGATGAACACCAGGAAGCAGTGTAAGGTAGATTCTTCAAGACCGTTTTTAATGAGTAGTGGGAGCTAACAATTTAAGTAGCCATCTTTCGGATATTTTTTTTTAATATATTTACAAATAAGTTTATTAAAAATGAAAATCAAACTCAGTGAATAAACAAAGTGCTATAGTAAAAAAAACTCAAAATAAAATGCATTTATGCCATTTTTTTTATTTGCTTATTTTTCGACATTATTTTCAGATAAACACTCAAATAAATAGGTCGATAGGTGAGGGAAGAGTGATAGTGTGATTTGGTAACTGGTATAGGGAATACCAAATATTAAAATCGTACCTGTTCGATAGCGATATTAATGCATGAAGATTATAGGAAATACATGAATGTGGATTTACATATTCGTTTTCTAACAAATTGCAGAGAATATTTTTTTCGCTATTTTTGGTAATTTTGCATTTTGATCGTAATTTTAATGTAGTAACTTAAAAAAATCAAAATGTTTGTATCTAGATCACTTTAGAATTCTTCTTTTTACACCTGTTTGCACTAGAATATGTATGACGTTTCCCAAATATGATCGAAGTTTGCATTTCATTGGGATTTTGTTGTGGTTTTGATAAGTTTTGTCATAATAAAAGTTAAAAAAAAATGGATGAATAGTTCAAAATGTTGAACGAGTTCTTAAAATCCACATTAGATATAACTGTTTATAACTGTGGACAACTTAGTGCAGCACTTAAGTAGTGTGAAGTTAATGTATTATTAAATAATGGATAATTTTGCGCCAATATCTACATCATGTCGTCATCGTCTTCAAATGATGATATTTTTCGAGTTTCTCAAGCTATATTTGGTCGAAGTAAGATCAGCTTTTGTCCTCTTTACAATATTAAAATTCACTTTTTATATTCATGGAGTTACATATCCATAATATTAGTTATTATGACTACATCCGTCCTCGGAATATTTATTATTAAACAATTTGCTTCAATATTCATATTGATGTTTTAATTAAGTTTTCTAGCGAAACCAATTTATTTATACTTCTAGCTTGTTCTTCTTATCTCTTTTTTTACGAGGCCGCTGAAAATGGCTGTAGAAAAATAACAGCAAGTTGTCAAATGGCATTCAAACAATAACAAAAAAATCTATCTCGTTTCATATTCGTTTAAGCAAGAAAAATTTTAAATCTGAAAATTAAAAACAAATCTAAGAAAATATCAGTATTGATTATCTTATATCCCCTTCCTTTTCCTGTACTTGTTGGTACTTAGCGCAATTTTCGCTGCTACTTATTGTTATTTAAGTAGCAGCAAAAATTGCGCTTGTTGCTACTTATTGTGATTTAAGTAGCAGCAGAAATTGCGCTAAATAACAACCCATGACTAGAAAACAATTGAAACTTCAAATTGCTTTTGACATTCAATGTCATCGGAGTTGCCGGAGAGAAAAGTTAAGAGTTGGTCTACTTGATGCGGTGCGTCCGGCACATGCGATTCCTATGGGTCACCTCCCATAAGAACACGAGCTTTCAGTTGTATGCGGCAATGCAACGGACGAACGGATTCTATGGGTTAGCCCCTTAAGTATGATGACAAATTTTACAAAAAATTCAAGTGGAAAATTAATTTTCAATGTTTTTATATGATTTTAAACAAAATTAATCGACTCCCTTCCTTTCCTTTTTCCATTTGTTTCAACTTTTCCTGACTAAAACTGGCGCCTTAGATGCCCACATAATTTTTCCGAAGTGTTCCATTTCAAATTAAATTTGGAGTGGACCAGGAAAGCGTCTTGAATTCCTTGTTTTTTTTATATTCCTCATCTTTATGCTAGACGGTAAAGGAACGCAGCAGAAAGTGAATAAACTATACTTCTTGCTAATAATGTAAACATATGTGTAGATCCTACATCCTTGCCACGAACACTTGATGTATGCGTGTATGGTCTAGAAGGAATTTGACAAGAAGGATTTTGTAATGGTGACATCGCAAGCATCGCGTAAGTGTAAGATGCATGAGGTGAGCAAGATGCTGCCAACTTCTGTGATCCCCTAAGTTAAGAAAAAGCTCTGCATCCCAGTTCTTCATGCAATGCTTACATTCACAATGCTGGAAAATGTATAAGATATATGAGAGTTAGCTATAATGGCAGCTGAAATGAAAATGATTTTCAGACAGCAGAAGTAACAAAGTGAGATCGTATGAGAAGCAAGAAGATACCAGGAAGCCTCCACATTATCAATATCATCTAGCAAAAAACACAGAAGAACCAACTTGGCTGGTACTGCTTTATAGAAAGAAGATGCCCGAAGAATCCAGTTTAAAAGCCAATTGCTTTCCACAGAGACGTGTTTGATTTACCTTTGAGTCTGGTAAAGGAAGATTTGATGAAGCACTCAAAGAGATTGGTCGTGCCTGGAAAGTGTAATTTGACTTTAGTTACCACCGTAATCCGGATCCCTGTTTTATAACTAAAGAGGGAAATATATAATTGTTTTATTAGGTATTTGTTATGCTAACGATACCTTTACTGAGTTCGTCAAAGTGATGCTGTTGTTCTATGGCATTCTGAATTTGGTCAGAAATTGTTCTGTGGTTGAACCAGAACACGGTATTCTGCCAAACTCGAATCTAAAATTCTCACATTATTTCGTTCGAGATGCAGCATTTCCGTTGAAATGTTTTTGATGCGCCCTTGCCTAGTTAAAAGTTACAAATCCGTCTTATAACAAACTAACAATTACTTATTGTTTAGGAGTAAAAAAGGGTTTTAAAAACCTTTGTGATTTTGGTGTCACGGTGGAGAATGCTCCTGAATGCGCTTCAAATGTGTCCGGAATCAGCAGAAAAAGCAGTGTAAAAGCAGTCTTATTACTCTTCATAGTTTTATAAAAATGAACAATGCAATGCAAGCCACATTTCGTAAGATTATATTGACAGCTACTAACGAGTGTGATGTCTAACAGCTTCAATAAACAATTCTTCTAACATTTCTGTAAAAAAAAAAGAAATTGTTTTTAACTTACCATTTATCATTTATCATTTGAGAACTTATTTTCATATTTCCTTTTTTTCTTTAAATTAATTCCAGTCGAGCTGTTCTTGTTCATTTTCAATCCGAAATGCAACAGGCAATACAAAATGTCAAATGAACTAAAGATGAGTCGATGACTCGATGATGGGTAAGTAAGAGTGATTTAGTAACTGTTATTCAGTAGCAGGTTTTGGTTCTGCTTTTATTTTTTAAAGTGACGTTTCCTGAGGCAAAATACTTAATTTGAAAGTGGATTATGCATTGGCGTATTTTGACCTTTTGGCCAGTTTGTCAGTGCATTAAAAATTTCTTCAGAATTAGAAAACCAGTTTTTAATTTTTATTAAGAATCCAGAAGAAGAAATTTGCTCAGAGTTAACTCTAGAATAATTTTGACTTAAAAACATGTATTTGGGGATAACTCGAGTATAATCCCACAAATAACCTGATGCTATACTGAAAAACTATACCTTAAAGTTATTGTAGAGCTTAAAGCGCGAAACAGATTGAACCAGCAATAGCATCAGCACCGTCAACAGCGAACAGCACGCTGACTAGCAAAACAGTTTCAAACACATTGCCACCATCACCAGCATCGTCTTCTTGAACAATAACACTGTCAGTTTTTTTTTTGCAGTATGGTGCCCCTGAATATCAATTTTGTAAAGGTGGTAGCAATGGAACAGCAACAGCAAATTTAGGACTTTGGTCTAACGACGCTGTTGACGTTTCTGTTGCTGGTATATTCTAGCTTGAGCAATTGAAACACATAGATTCTAAAATAATGGCGACCGCTGTTGCTGGTGCTGTTGCTGTTGCTGGTTCAATCTATTTCGCGCATAAATGCTTTATAAATGGACATCGACATTAATGTAAGACCGCGCCAGAAAGAGCTGCACTTAAAAGAGCTCCAAAACAATAGAATCGCCCACATTCTTTGTTGTATAGATTCTTATGAGCGACAACCTAATAACTTATCTAACTTTCTGGCAACTTCGGAAAAATTATCTTTTTTTCACCTATTTAAAACTTTTAATAGTTTGTCAGTTTTCGAAATTGCAGTCGCGATTTACCGCGTGCTAATTTTAAAATACAGTTTGAAAAACCTCCCTGAAAATTTCTTCAATATTTTCACCTAACACCACTTCATCAAGATGCTTCTGAATTTCAATGGAGTCTGAAATTAAACCGGAAGTAAGGGAAATTTAAATTGTTCCTTTCTTAAACCCAACATTCAATATCGGTTGTTATTCAATATACGAACAATGTTTTTACTTTTATTTCTGTTTGATTTTTTTTCCTCTCCAATCTAAGCCACTTAAGTATTCTAAAGGTTTCCAAGTAACCATAAAGTTGTTAACCCTCTCGAAGACCATACTTTGAGTCCCTTATTTGTACCTTCTTTACCTTCTTATACAGTATACAACTGCCGTGTTTAAAGTTTTTTTTTTAAGACTTTAGCCGCACTTAATTTAGCAAGATATTGTTCCCAGCTTATATAATATACATACTAAGGTAGTCAATATCCATGAAATTGGCCATTCAAAACACGTAGGTACGTTTACGGTCGATTTCATGGCGTGTTAATCAGCGTTTTACTTTTATTCAAATTGGCTTTATTAAAATATAGTAAGCCAATTACGCCACTCCTGTCGTTCTGGAGTGCATTATTAGGCAGGCCACTCCTTAAAAACCCACAAACCGAAAACCGGCCACATCAAAATCAATGGAATTAGAAAAGCTCTATCTAATTGAAAATCCACGGTGGTACTGCATGATTCATTCACAATAGTCAATTTCAAGTTCACTTTTCTTTTTAATTGTTTTGCAAATTAATTAGGTGACATACATACCTATGAATCACAGACGCAACATGCCTCATGTGGCGTGTGATATTGTTGAGACGGCTCAATCAAAACCATTAATTACGGCCATCACGTCCCGAATATACAACTCAGTGCACCGACATAGCCACCAACAGTGTACACCTACACAATTCACAATCAAGAATCAACTCAGCGAAATTGGAAATGAGGAACAGAGGAAGAGGAACAGAGGTATAAATACCGATTACGCTCAAAATGAACGTATGAAATGACAAACTGTCCTCGACCGTTATAGTGACGCCGCCGACGACGACGACGAAAGCGCTATTGTCACAATATGTGCGCCATTCTCGTACACCAAACTCCCCCATTTTGGAATTCCCATCCGGCCAGTTGGTAGCAGGTCATGTGGTGGTGACGTTGGGAGGCCCACCCAACCTCAACAATATTCACAGGTGCCGCTACATGCCACCTGCCACCCTCAAGGGAAGCCATTAAAATTTGGTATCTGAGTGACCTGAATTCGGTACGGAAAGTTTGTCAAATTTGAGTTAATTGCTTCCGACCGGTGTGCTGAGGTGGTATTTGCTTTCTGCTGGTGTGTTATACCCGTACTCGTATGGATGTGCGGAATGCAACACGAATGTCCCAGGACAGAAGACTCGAACAAACGAGGTGTTCACCTATATTTTTACCTGCAACTGTAAGTTTTTGGACAAAATTCCAGGGGAAGAGGAGGGGCAAACGTATTAGTTTTGACGTTTTCTAATTTTGAAAAAGTTTAAAATTAATTGCACAAGGTTTGGTGTTCCTTTTGGTATCTAAGGAGGTTAACACTCTTCTTTGTGTTATGCTATGGTTGTGCAGTGAGCTTTCGAAACAACCGCATTATAATAATTTTGAGGTATCTAAGTAAAGCTGGAACTTTGTGTTATGGTGATAACTTGTATCCGGTGGGCAACATTGAAATTACTCAACCAGATGATGCAGTTATTGTAAATGTTTACCTGAATATTTTGGGCTTCGACATGGGAGAGTTTTAATGAGGAAGCACACATAATGTTGTAGTTTTCATGCAAGTGGGGTTATACGATACATGTTTTTACGTGGTATCTAAACGTAATTAGAAAAGAGTATGCTGCTATATGGTATTTAGATGTTGAAACATGGTTAAGTATAAGTATATGCAAATAACTTGCTTTTCTTTAAAGTTCTAGTTAATCAGTTTATTATTATATGGTTAGGAAATGATCACTGGTGACAAATATAGACGAACAAAAGATGAAAAGCGTGGGGAGGAAAATACCGTGTCCATAAACTGAAATCAGTTCTGTACTTCATATTTTTGTATTAGTCTTTAAACTGAATTCAAGTAGATCGGTCGTTCGCAACATAATATTGTTATTAAATTAATTTGCATAGAATAATTCTTTGAAAATTATTTACAACTTTCATTTTAAAATTCGGAATCGTGAGAAGAAATCCTACATTTGTATTGTACATTGTAAACAGCATTAGGTATATTTTTGCTCTAATGCAGTATCCATTTCTGGGCCTCAACCAACAAACTTCTCCAGTCAGCTCGGTCCCTATCTAGCTGCCTCCAGTCTCGCACGTTAAGTCCCTTGAGGTCCTGTTCCACTTGTGTGCGCCACCGGAGTCTCGGTCTTCCTCTCCTGCGCCGTCCCTTTGTGGTGTAATTGAATATTTTCCAGACCGGAGCAATAATGTCCATCCGCTCTATATGACTCAGCTATCTGAGACGTTGAATTTTTACTCTTTTGGCTAGGTCTGTGTCGCTGTACAACCGGTACAGTTCTTCATTTGGCGTTTTTCTTTTTTCGTTCAGAGCAGAGTCTGAGTTGTCAAAAAAGAAGTTGTGTTTCTTTTTTCGCTCAGAGCGTTCAGATCTTTACAATTGTATTTCTTTTTTCGTTCAGAGAATGACCAGAACATGCTCTGAGAAGGCTATTTGCGCTCAGAATAAATTGACTGAGCATTCTGAGAAAATACTAAACGAAATTAACGTCACTTTAGAGTTGTAGGCTACTTCACTCTATACCATGGACATTGCCTACACCACTCTTCGAAAAATTGATGCTAAAACGAAAGAGACAATAGTATTATATGCATAATATTGCTGCCTGTGAACAAGCCGATTTGTGACCGCCAAGAACTAGAACGTATTTCAAAATTATATCTGAGCGCTCTGATCACACTCGGTTCAGAGAATTATCAGAGTATGCTCAGAATGTTCAGACTCTGTTCAGATCCCTTTTCTGAGTGAATAAAGAAAAACGCCTATTGTACAGTTCTTCAACCGGAGAATCTTTCTCTCAAAGCAGCCTAATACTTTCTCAACATACATATATCCATTATATATTACCGCCGCAGTAACTTCTGCAACTCTGATATCGAGAACTTCTTTATTGTTAAGTGGAGCCCTGCAGCTATTGGAAAGAGAAGTCTAGAAAAGTTCTTCACAATACTTTCGCCTTCATACATCAGCATTGTTAATGAAGTTTGTTGAAAGAATCTTCTGAACATTTTTCCTTCTTTTTTGGGCGGGAATTTTGAAAATAGTTGCAATTTTCATTAACATTGAATTGGCATGTCGCAGTACCTAAATAGACTGGTTTGCATCAACAGCCGGTGCATATATTATTTCGCAGTACTCTTTGCTTGTAGTTGGACATACTAATCTTTCTCCTTATATGATTTCAATTTTATAATACTTATTACAAAGATAAAAGTTTACCACGTTATAAACCCCAACAAGCCTATTTGAATTCCCTGAAAGAACTCTTATATTTATATTCTGCTTCAGCACCTTAAAACACTCACTGGTAAGCATTGCGGAAATGAGTACATATTGAGAATTATAAATTACGTAAGAATTTCGTTTAGTTTCGTTTCCAAGTAATTAATTCTATAAAGCTGTATTGAGTGGCATTAATAGTTCTTCAGAGAAATTAAATTTTCTTCTTTTTCCTCTCCGCACACAATTATAATGAGCTTAGACTGACATCAATATTATTCCTTAAAATTCACTCAATGTTTTGAAGAAGTCACCGGCTAATGATGTTTACTTGAGATCTAAGACTTTTCAATAAAATTATTTCCGGTATAATTTCAATGTGAAAAGGGCATGTTTTGCATTCGACAAAAATAACAAAAATTACGCTTGATAAATTAAATTTAGAGACTTTACCAGACAAATACCTGTTCGTTAAGTTTCGTTAAACATAAGGAACTTAATTTTGAGTTAGTCTGACATATGCGAGTTTGACAGCAATGGCATTTTACAGTAGACAGGTAATTATGTCTTATAACTTGGCTCTAATGGACACATCTTCCTTTCGTTAAGTTTCGTTCAGCATGAGGAATTTTATTTCGAATTGCTCAGAAACATGTAAGAGAATGACAGTTAAACAATATAACACAGATATTGAAAAAAATTGCTATGCTCTCATCTGCACTGCTGTGGCCTTCAATGGACAGCACTGATGCATGATGAAATGCAAAATCTTTCTGAACATTTTGACAGCTGGATGTCATTTAACTCTAACAGCTGTTGAAAAATAGCAATTAGAAAAGCTTTTAATGCTATCTAGTCTGAAGTAATTCCATTTTATAAATTATGACTATTTAACAACCAGTCCGTGCGACCTTATATTGCACCTTATTTCTAATAAGTTGCACAATCTCCATTCGTCAATAGGGCCACGCCATAAAAGAGCAAAATCCTACCATAGTTGTTGCTCTCTTGAGTCCAGTACAGACGTTCAGAGTCACAATAAGTGCACCAAACAAAAAAAAACATTCCCAACCATTTAAGTTTTCTTTTTTACATAAAGACGAGACCCACTTCTGGATCATAATAAATAAAATAAAATAAAAAAGAAATGATAAAGCAAAATTAAATTAAACCGCACAATATAATAATTGGGCATCAAAAGCAACCATAACAACTTTATAATGGAACAGAGAAGAGAGAACTTAAAGTCTCTCCACGTTCATCCCTCCTCCTCCCATACAACTGGAGCACATCTCGTTTTCGAGGCCTCTGAATCTGAATTTAAATAGATTCTTATTCTTATTCCATTTGAATAGATGCTGGAGCGCGTTCGTCGCCATTGCCACACAGTTCCAACTATTTGGGCAATCAACGACCTTGCAATGAGACAGTTTTATTTTTTTGTACTTTTTGTCCGATGGCATTGAGATCCCATTTAGCTACCAACCACCCGCGCCCTCTGTTGTTGACAACCACAAGTACTTACGAGCCAGCGAACGTTTCAAGTGAAGGAGGATAGGACCAGAGCAGTAAAAAGCTCTGAGAGCAAATTTAAATTTCAAATAAAACGCTTGAGTGGACACCACCACACCGCCTTGAATGCGGTTGCTTGAGATGAGTATGATGGGTCGAAAATGGGAGGTTGTCTCCCTGAACTCGACAAGGATGACATCTCGTAAAAAGTGTTAGTTGAAGGCGCGGAGGGGGTAATATTGTGGGCGATATGGCGAGGACTAGACCAATCTTTATGTAATAGCACACACAAGTCAAACGGAACGATAGCCAGGTACTTTGTGTGCTTGTCCAACGGAGGAGATGCGATGATAACGAAGGCTAAGTAGGATCTAGGTTGGAATGAAGAACCAAAAGACGAAGGGCGTCGAGGGAACTTCCTATGAGGATATTTATGAATTTCCTTAGACTATCTTGTGAATTTACGACGGTGAAACCGACCGGATGCCCAGAACCGAGTGGCAATCTGATTTGGAATCAAAATTGAATGCTGAAAACTTGATCTGTTTGTGCTGCCGTTGCGGATAGAGAGGCGAGCAAATGGCGAAGGATTTACATAGGATTCAAATCCAAGCAAACTAAGTGGAAGACGTCATTGAACTCCTGTTTATCTGTAATTTCCCATCGTATTTGTGTTTGCTTTTCGTATGCGGCGTTCGTCGTCGTTGCTGGATAATGTTTCTAAGGAATCGATAAGCAAATAAGGATTCCAGAGAACATTAGGTTAAGCTTTGAATTCCTTTGCAAATATGAGCTGTTTAGATACTTAAGTCAAGATGGGAAGTGAACTTCGTTTTTGTTGCTGCATCTTGGGCAGGGCATCGCGCATCGGTTACCTACAAACGAATTTGCTTGTATGGGTCTTCTTTTTTAGTTCTCCAGATGGAGATTTGAGTGGCATAATGGTAGAATTGAAAGATAAGCGTACTCCAATGGCATTATAGGTTGTCTGTCTTTGGTAGATGACTTTGGTGCTTCATTCTGATTTGAATTTTCTTATTTCATTTTATCCAAGAGGTCAGCGTTGGCTAAGATTCTATGTGTTCCTTGCAGATTGAGTGCTCTTCAGGATGTTCGTATGCATAGGGGCTTTGAAAAAAATGTCTTCCAAGGTTCATTGCTCACTCGTCCATTGGAGCATAAAATCAATGTCTGCATACGATCAAATTATTTTTCAATTTTCATTACAAGTGGATTTTCTTATACTCATAAAATTGTAACAACATACAAATAACGGAAAGAAGCATTTTACGTTTTTTATAGTTTTATTAGGCAAGAAAATGTGGGTCGCACGGTCACACCTGATAGACCGTCGTCACACTAAAGGCTGAACTATAATGGTTGGAATGGTGCGGACGGGCCCGTCCGTAAATGAGCAAAAACAAGTAATTCGTATCTTGTGCCCTAAATGGCGGATTGCTCCGTTTCGTCAAGTTTCGATGAGTTTTACTTACGGACGTAAACTGCGCTAGCGAGCGCATTTTACGGACGAAAACTTGATAGATGAATTCTGATGGTGTTTGCAATTAAGAAAAATTGACATATGCTTCCGCGGCATTCCGTTCATTATGGGTAGACGTGCTC
The DNA here is from genome assembly GCA_963971375.1 of Platycheirus rosarum. Classification (NCBI taxonomy): domain Eukaryota; kingdom Metazoa; phylum Arthropoda; class Insecta; order Diptera; family Syrphidae; genus Platycheirus; species Platycheirus rosarum. The sequence continues at coordinate 16,017,650 of OZ020510.1, read as the reverse complement.
ATTTGACAAACGGATTGGAACGTTTCGGTCGGTTTTGACACTAGCTTCCGTTTGCTTCCTACCATTATAGTAAGCCCTTGAAAGGCAGGAAAGAAAAATTAAAGGCTCAACTATAATGGGTGGAATTGCGCGGACGGGCCCGTCCGTAAATGAGCCAGAACACCCAATTCGTATCTTGTGCCCTAAATGACTGATTGCTCCGTTTCGTCAAGTTTCGAGGAGTTTTGCTTACGGACGTAAAGTGCGCTCGAGAGTAGACGTGCTCATTTGACAAACGGATTGGAATGTTTCGGTCGGTTTTGAAACTAGATTCCGCTTGCTTCCGACCATGAAAGTTAGCCCTTAAGTTGAGATTTCAAATAACTCAGTTGGTGGAAAATCATTTACAAAGATGAGTGTCATGGCTCCTTGTATAAACTTAAGTGAGTTTTTGTTTTCGTTAATTTTCTTTTGCAATTTTATTAAGTTTTTGATTTTATCCACAGATAGAAAATAGAACACGGCAGTGAAACAAGGAATTAAAACAGCAACTTTGACAACTAAATTGCACTTCTTAATACTACGTTTACACATTACTATGAACTGAGATTATCTCAAATCTTCTTTGCCATACAAATCTAAATCTACTTAGATTTGGGTTTCAAATTGATCTACTCGAAATCTACCTAAAAGTTATATTCTGAACGACGACCATAGAAAAAAACAAAAAAAATTCGAGAGTATGCTCATTCAAACCGCCATCTTGGTATTTTCTGACGTCAGAAACATCTTTTAATATTATTTAATTTTAAGTGAAGACTATTTCTTAGAAATTAAGATTTTAACGATTCCTTTTATGATTATAAGAACTATAAATACATTTGCTTACTTATTATGAACAAAAATCAGACATGTGCTGAATTTTGACTCATAAATCTTTGAATCGGTTTATTGTGTTGATTAGAATGTCGAATAGGTAATAGTGCGCGATTTTATTAACAGCTTTTTTTTGCGACAATCGACTTCCCATTCTGCGCAAACAGCTAATGATAAATATTATATCTCGCCTGCAAAAATCGCTGAACATTTCGTTTATGGTATTCTTTGTTACCTAATATTAAAGTTTCAGGTGTCAAACTGACGTATCGTGTAATTCATATTTGCAAAAAATACATCCCATCACAATGTCACTTTGGCTTTGAAGTAACATTAATTTACAATAATACGTAACGTAACTTAATCTTAAAACAAAAGAAAGAAGTAAGGTTTTCTACATATTTGATAGAGAAAAAAACAAATTAAAATTCCCTGTAATTTTTTTTAATGTTCATACTTGCCATTACAGCCAACTGTTACATTGTATTGCTATAGTTTGATCATACAAGGTTGTCAGTACAGGCCTTAATGCCTTTAGCTTTAAGCCGAAAACAGATGTGCAGTTGTTCTCACGCATAACGGCGTGCAGAACCGCACCTTAAACAGATGTGCATATTTTTTGACATTTATGTATTGCTGTATTAATGCCAAAACCCAGCGTTACCACTAGACATTATTAAAAAGTTTGCAAAAAAATGTTATGCGTGAAACAGATTGAACCCGCAACAGATTAGACTAGACCAGCACCAGCAACGTCACCAGCGTCGTTAGACCAAAGTCCTAAATTTCCTGTTGCTGTTCCATTGCTACCAACTTTTAGCAAGTGAAATTCAGGGGCAAAAGAAAACTTCGTATACTTTTTTGTGATACAAAGTGTCAAATAGAAGTAAGAAGACGATGCTGGTGCTGGTAGCAATGTGTTTCAATTTATTTTGCTGGTCAGCGTGCTCTTTGCTGTTGACGGTGCTGGTGCTGTGGCTGGTTCAATCTGTTTCACGCTTTATACTGAAGTTAAAAATTTCACTCAATAATAATGCCATTAAATTAGAACCAATGTATTTCAATGGCTCAAATTAGATTAGACCAGCACCAGCAACGTCACCAGCGTCGTTAGACCAAAGTCCTAAATTTGCTGTTGCTGTTCCATTGCTACCAACTTTTAGCAAGTGAAATTCAGGGGCAAAAGAAAACTTCGTATACTTTTTTATGATACAAAGTGTCAAACAGAAGTAAGAAGACGATGCTGGTGCTGGTAGCAATGTGTTTCAATTTATTTTGCTGGTCAACGTGCTGTTTGCTGTTGACGGTGCTGGTGCTGTGGCTGGTTCAATCTGTTTCACGCTTTATACTGAAGTTAAAAATTTTACTCAAAAATAATGTAAATAAAATCAAATTTGTGTGAATATTGAACTTAAAAAATAAAAATTTCAACAAACCCGACAAAAATTTGATTTTTTTAAGTATCGTATTATGTTCTCGTACTATGGCGAAGTATTTTCTTAAAAGTGGTGGCAATAGTGTCACAGCGGTGACGCTGATTAACAAGTCTGGTATATATCAGTTATGCCAGATAGCTTTTATTTACATTTTTTGTTTGTTGTTTTGGCAGCAACCAAACTTGGCATGAAATTTAGAAATAGAGGCATCGTGCAGATTCTGCAAACCTGCAAAGTTTTGGATTTACATCTTCATAAGAACCTGTGTAATTTTTGTTCCTGCACGAAATTATCTGCACATCTGTTTTGACCATAACACAATAGCTGCGTTTTACTATCCACTAAGATTCATATGAAAAATATGGATCTTTGTCGATAAATAAAACGATCCAGATCTAAATCCATATCATGCATTATTTTGTGCTCAATTCCTATTACAATACTGCCAAAGGGCCATAAGTTTTTCAGAATTAGTACTATTTCTTGGATTTTAAAATAGATCTAGATAGAAATCAGGATTAAAATTTGTTATTGTGATACGTGCTAAGACATAATCCAGATCCATATCCGAAGATAATAAAACACAATTATGTCACTTTGGTTTTGACGTTACGTTTGTTTCATGTACAAAATGACGTAACGTGACACAAACTAACAGCAAAAGAAGAATGGTTGAACTTTTGCTCTCGCTACAGCTGTTAAAAAAAAACAAACAATCAAACTGTTATTCTGCAACTAGAACTATCAAAACAAAGTTAAACTTGCCTTTGTCAAACTTTTCACCATAACTTGTGGAAAAACTTGCAGAACTAATGTTTTTACAAATCTTTTAGTATTAGAAAAGTATTAAGTGAGTAAAAATTAGGTTGGCAACGTCAGTAGTGTTTCAAATAAACTTCAAACGATTTATTATGCACACTACGGCATCCTTTATGAGATAAACCTTTTTATGAGATAAACTTATGGAATACGCTGCAACCAGGCTTTGAGATGCAGACGTCTTTTTTCTATATTCCCTGCACAAACAATCTTTTTTAAACAGAGTATACAAGTACACACGGTTCAAGCTTTTCTCTCATAGCAAAGGCTTCCTTAATCCTTAGTTCCGTTGGGAACCAAAGTCCATAATCAACATTATTTTTGTCATGACATTTCATACTTTCCGGTTTGAAATATGCTCTGTCATTCAGTTTGACCAAATTTTGCAACCACTACAGTCTCCCTAAATTTTTTGTTAGCGTTGCTAGGTATCTAGCATTTTAAAGTTGTTGTTAGCACCAAGTTCTCACGAAGTTTTATCACGAAGAAACTTGTAAGAAGCCCTAATAATGCAAATGGATTCCCATAAAAGTAAATGGAATCCATTTCAAAAAAGGTCGATTAAGATTATTTCAGTGATGCCACTTTTATTTTAATTTTTTTTTTAAGAATGTCAGTTTTCTGAAATTAATACAAAAATAAACTAACACAACAAGTTGTTGTGGTTTTTTACTATAAAAGTTTTTTGGCAGACCCACATCGGTTTTCGTTAGTGTACGGTACATGTACCGGTTCAGAAATGATTGTACATTCAGTTGGACAAAATTCCTTTTACGTGACAAAAGGAAACGCAAGAGTTTTTCTGACATTTTCTTGTTACCTTGTTCGTTTTATTGTAATACGATTATGTTTAATATGTAAAAAACGTGTCAAAAAATCTACAAAAAAATCAACCGAAACGATGTTTGCTATTCATTTCTGTAAGAAATAAATTTAATTAAAAGTAGTACGCATTGCCATCTATCTATCAGACTAATAAACCAATTCGGAACATTTTGTTTGTGGAGATTCAAAGAAAATAGTGAAATCAAGGTGCAAACCCTTGCTAAACCGTTTAAGAATGAAACGGTTATTATCACAGTTTCTATATTTTTTTTGTTAATATTTTCTTGTATTTACTGTTTTTTAGTAAAAAATATAGTTTACTATTGTTTTTCACAATTTTAACATTTCGAAATTAAACAGTCTTTCATTTTTTTCTAAATTAAAATCATTTATCCAATGACTTTTGACTTCGCGCATTGCGCATGTTCCCCAAAAGTCTTCAACAAAACTGGCATAAAAAGACCGTTTCGATGACAGTAGTCCAGTTGTTCAGTTGATCATTTGCAGCCAAAAGAAATCGACGTTGTTGCGCCACGTTCAATAAAAATCAAACTTCCAATCCAAGTCGACCGTCCACTGCGATTTTATCAACATTTTGTTTTTGCCGGCCGCCGTCGCATTATTTTAAGAATAATTTATCTTTTCAACTTTCATACATTAATCAGTTTCAGTTGAATATTAAACCTCGTCCAAGTGTGTCACGAATTAAGGAAGCTTCTCTAAAAGAATATTTGCCAATTCCCACGCCTTTACATCTTCGATTGAAAAACAGAAAAGTGTGAAAGCAAAACAAAAAGTCGAAAAGCCTTGAGATTTTGCCAACGTGATAAAATTTTATTCATAATTTTAGCAAAAAAAAATAAAACAAGTAAATTTCTGTTTTTCGTGTTGGTTTGTCTCCCTTTGCGTGTTTGTTGAATCTTTAATTTCAATGCAAATGCAATAGAAAACTCGGAAAATTCGATAACGAGTGCACTATTTTCTTTGTAAGGGGATATTTCTGCTCCAAATAGTTTTTCATTCGTAGTTTTCCCCGCTTTAGTTCGTGTGGCGTCACTTATTTGTTTGTTAGTCTTGTCTAGTCTTTAGTGTATAATTTGTAGTTGGCGTCTGTGACGCGGTGTGTGTGTGAAATATTAATCGTGAATGTCGTCGTCTTCAGGGAGCAGACTACACCATCAAGGATACAATCCCCTCTCCACAATGGATAACGCATCGGCGGCCACAGCGGGCTCGGACGAAAGCGTCTCGACGGGCATTGTATCAACCTACTCGTCACAGCAATTGATGCCTCCGGATGGCAGTAGTTTGGAGGAAAATATGGCGCCAACGGTCAGAATTGCAAGGCAATCCGGTATCAGCCGCAAGGAGTGGTTCACCGTCAGTGTTCTATGCTTTGTCAATCTGATAAACTACATGGATCGCTTTACGATAGCAGGTTTGTTCTTTGTTTTTGTATATTGGACTTCCAGGAATATCATTTATGTTTTTAATTATAATGTTGAGCTTGGGGGAATCTGCCTTAGGTATACCTATACTAAAGTCTGTTGTTTTAATTTAAAAGAACATTTAACCTTTGTGATGGGGTTTACTCCAAAACCGGCTGATGCAGTCTTTCTTGAAAATGACGATGTTATGAACTGGGTTGGATTATTTATTTTTTTCACCAAACAGCTTCACACTATCATCACACTGGAGAGGACTGACCTCAGAAAATGTCAAGGAGACATATATATTGGATGAAAGCTGTTGTGCTACTGTCGTTGTTCTTTGGTGTGTTTTGAGATCTTATTCTGTAGCAACTGGCACATAATTTTTTACTACTGTCTGGACAGTTAAATCCTTAACGAATTGGGAAAAGACATTCGATTAGTCATCTTTCTATTGAATAGAAATAGGTACAGGTCGACGTTGGTTCTTATTTACTCTTTTCTCTTGCGTCACGCCATTTAGATTTGGAAATTGATCAATGATCACCCCATCCATGGTGACTAACTTGTTTGTTGACTATTAAGTCGAGTAGAAAGAGTCACCTGCGATTTCAATCAACAATCTATTCCAAATCAGCGAAAAGCTTAAGAGTTTTTGAAAACAAAACAAGTGGTCATTGTCAACAAATATCTTAAAAAAAAAAAACAAGTAAACACATTAGTTTGTTACAATTTCAAGTGGCAGTTCATGCAGAAACATGTAAATAAGGGTTTGCAAAGGAAAGGGAAGATACTTGAAGAGTTGTTAGCTTGTTTGAGTGAAATGCTGAAAAAACTCGCGGAAAGGAAGTCACAAGGAAGATCAGATTTCTTGAGACCAAATTTCTGTCTGGGAACTACTTAAACTTATACTTAGGATAGTATAGTAGTGCCCCGTGGCTTAGTGGTTAGTGTGTCGGACAGCTAAGCGAATGAGCCTGGGTTCGAATCCCGCTCATAGCCACCTTCTTGTCCTTACATAGGACAGGACAGCTCTAGATGACTTTTTTGACATTGAGAGTGCCTTGGATAATACCGGCTAAGACTAAGTTAGGCCTTTGGTAATAGAGGTATCGAAGACTCATTCAATAACCATATCAGGGCCACGCTGGAAAGTCCTATCTGAAGATGTGACTGTTTCAGAACGTCCACAACGAGGTGTGCTATCTATCTTAAATTACTCTAGTTCCTTTCGCCAAAAGAAGACAACTACCCAGTTCGCCTGTGGAGATCTTCGTTTAACATTCGATTGAGCCAACAAATCCTTATCACCAACAAAAACAATATTGGCGACTATATGCAGCCCTGCCAGACTCCACTTTGGACTTCAAACTCATCCGACAACATGACATTTGGACCCTTAGGTTTCTTTAATAACAGCAATCAATTTATTCGGGGTGCCGCTCTTGCGAAAAGCAAGCCAAATAACATCTGTTGCCGCTATTCAAAGCCTTCTCAAAACATGTGTAGCGGTGATCGGTATTCAACGATCTTCTCAATTATGATCCTTAAAGTGTTTATATGATCAATGCATGAGGATCCAGCGCGGAAACTGACTTGTTCTTAACTGATCCTCATCCGAGCTGAGCAGAGAGCTGTCTATGTCTTTAACCAAGTATTTTTTTGAACTTCAAATACCAGTCAGCTTCTTTGTTATCATATAAACGGAAAAGTGTTGTTGCTTCCCGGCGCTCTATCGACTATTCTTTCAGGACGTAATATGAAAACATTTTTCACAGCACTCCAGTGGTTTTCGATGGAGTTCTTTGATGGGTTCTTTGATGCTGAGTGTTCTCCTTCCGTGAGAAAGTTGGTCCCTGAATTTTGGATCTTCGAATTGCAGCTGTAAGAAGTGTTACGGCAGATCCCATTAGATAGTGGTCTCGGGCAAGCCCCATGTCGCCGCCTCTTCTGTTTTTTTGTACATCTAGGAGACTGCTTCTAAAACGTCGGGTCGACACCCAGCTTACTTTATGGCACGCCTTCTGTTCAAATATGATGCCACCAATCACTAAGCCGTTAACGTTGCAGAAATCAATAAATCTCTTGCCATTGTCATTGCAACTGCCGACTGGATGGTTACCCATCAAATGGTTGTTATTGCCAACCTTAGCATTCAAGACTTTCATAACCACAATAATATCACCTCGCCTTGTGTTGCTGTAGGCGGCACCTAGCCGATTCTAAAAGCGTTCTTTCTCTTCGTCAGATGCGAGCTCTGTTGGGGCGTAATCCTACTAATATTATAAACGTGAAAGTTTGTGACTATGTATCTTTGTTGCTCTTTCACGCAAAAACTACTGAATGGATTTTGATGAAACTTCACAATAATATAGCTTACATAGCAGAATAACACATAGGCTACAATTCATAAAGATATATCGTATATTATCCAATGTTTGTGGTTAATAATAAGTTATAAGCAATTTTTTATGTCAATTGTGTAGACTAATTAATTATAGTATTGACTACTGGAGATAGTTCTTTATATAAGTATTATCTTAACATTTCTGTAAAGGCCACAAGAACTGAGATAAGAAAATTCCGTAACATTTGACTTATTTGGCTTTGTTTTGCAATTTCCATTCCATGTGCGGCATATTTGCTAAATTTAGAGGGAGAACAGGCCGTTGTGGATAAGGATTCGTGAATTAAAAAAAAAAAATGAGATAGCGATCAAACATGACATTACGAACATATTATATAAGCCTAAAAAGTGAGTGACAAGAAATGTCTGGGCTGCAGCCTAAGCAGCTTAAGCGATTACCTTCAACATTTGTATCTATTTGTTATTCTTTTGGCACGATGACACGCTACACATACGAAATAACATGATTAATGCTGACAAGAAAAGTAACGCGTTACGCTAACCGCGATACTGTTGTTTTGTCAACCGAAATCGATCGCAAACGTATTCTGAGCATCAGGCGAACATCGGATGTATGTCGAGTATATACTCCTAAACCTCCCAACGGATTTTAATGAAAATTTTAGGGTAAATATAGTTTTGTCCAGGGATCGTTCCGGTGAATCCCGCTTACAATATTTTCGCATTTCACATTAAAACATGTTTTTTCTAGGGCGTAGTAACGCTAGTATTGTATAATGGTGACGGGGCGTACTTCGCCTTTGAGAATTCTTTTCCAAGGGCTCCCATGAAATTAGAATACTAATAGATGTTTTAGTTAACAGCAGTCGAACTCCAGCTTCCTGAGCATTTCCTGGAGCGTTATTGGAATAGAGCAGCACATCGTTACGTGTTGGTGACTTGTATTTGCTGGATCCTAAACCATCAGAATCCAATCTTTTTTCCTGGTACAATAAACAAAAGTCGTCAAAGTTTGATCATTTCTTATCTGAGAAGTGTTTACAGTTTCTATAGGAGGGAATTTCAGTTACGAAGACGGTTAACCCCCGTAACCTATCCTAAATAAAGTTAGGAACATTTGGAACTGCAATTTTAGCTAATTTTTGTATAAAGGCATATACAAATCATTCCCCAGGAACTCCAACGAGGAGGTTTCATAACTAAATGTAAACCCGCTGTCAAATATTTATTAATTGATGAAATTAAACCTGAAAATACAATACATTCTGTTCCTAAAGACAGTTAAATCTTTAAAATTAACATTTGTGTAAATAAACAACTGTAATAACAAAATCTAATTTTGTATAATTATTCACCTCAGATGATTTAGCAAGTCTAGCAGGTACCACTTACATTGAACTGTGTAATGCAAAACAAAACAAAACAAAAAAAACATAATAATTACAGTAGTTACGTCGCGTCGTCGCCGTTCATTTATCGCCATTGCTGTTTCATCGCCATTTATGACGATTAAATTAATTATTCATCGTAACAACATCACGCCACATTACAGTTCGATGGAAAATTGAGCGCCATTATCGGCAGCAACTATTGCTTTCCAAAAATATTTTCAGAATCAAAACAAACCAACAACATACATATCAACAGACAGAGGGCTCGCCCCAAAAAGCTGTAAGAATGTAAAAGCTTTACACAAGCCAACCGCAGGCCGACAGTTATATGTAAAATAGTCCATTTCATTGATTATTTCATTCGAAATTCGTGCTCACCAATGGAATTGATACGTCAGCATAATTTTATTAATAATTATTGTAATAGGGAATGCCCAATAGGCATACATATAAGACTGATGACGAGCGTCTGATGTCTACCTCCTATACAATTCATATGCAGCATTTGATTAGGAAAAAAACAATGACCTTAGTTGATTTTGTCACCTGATTTGGTGTGTTTGAAAGGATGTCGTCTCTCTTTTGAAGAAAATTGCATTTTTTCATTCAAATTTCGATTTAATATTCGACAAACACTAGCGCCACCGAACATCTGACTCCAAGCGTGAGAATGAGAATCTATATTTAGTCGAAGTCGACTAAAATTCACTTGAAACGTACTAGATTGTTGTTGTTGTGTTTGTTTTTCTGTCGATCGCATGATGCGCGAATTCGAAAATAGAATATTCATTAGTTTATTCGAAAAGTTGTTTTGCATTTTTTTTTCTAATTTATGTGAAATTGAAGGCAAAAGAACATACGATAAGTTTGGAAAGCTTCTTTGCTGTGTGGCATGTGGCTATTGTATCGGATGATGTGAGATTTATTATAATTTGTATTTGTAATTATCGAATTAAGGAGAAAACGAGAAATCACAATGGAAAAAATGTGAATTCTTGAATGTTGGGTTTTTTTACATCATCTTGTTTTGCAAGAATATTTATAAATTGGAAATGTTGATTTAGTTTTTGTTTTATACATCATTGGGGTTGATTAAACACTAAGCGAACTTGCAATAGGTACACTTTACTACAAAAATGAGCAATTATATAAATATTTGTAAAAAAAACGAGAAATATAAACTGCTAATGAGCTTGTAGTTTAGTTAAATTTATACGACCTAAGAATAACTCACTCAGTTGGCGGTTCGCTTGTCGTAACTGATGTGGCAAGTACTGTAACAGCTGCGTTTAGGATGTCTGCTTATATGAGTCTCATAAAACTAAACTATTTAAGAAAAAGCTATTACATGGTTAAGACTTACATTTTGCAACATGCCATTTTAAAGTTTTACAAGCTTCAGTAGCGTATATTCCCAAAAAATCTTTTTAATAGCGATGCCAATATAATACCTTATTGTATTATTTTATTTCGTTATACAGTTAAAAATAAACATTCATTTTTTTTAAGTCTTTTATTAATATTTCTCAACAATTATTGTAACATCGCTTGTAAAAAATGTTGACCGATATAAAAACAATTTAACCTCTTTTGATAAATGTGCGAGTGTATCTCAGTCACCTAATCGAGTTCAAAAAGATCTTTTTCAAGATAAGGTAGACGTGTTGTTGAAAGCGAAATATTTTGGAGGCAGTAGCTGGCTGTTTCCAGTTTGCATTGAGGCAATTGGATTTGATAAGAAAATTAAATAATTTTATTGTCAGGTTCACTTTGTATCTCTGTCTCACTAAACACTTAGCCTCGTGGCTTAGTTGTTAGTGTGTCGGACTGCAAAGCTAATGAGCCTGGGCTCGAATCCCGCTCATAGATAACTTCTTTTCCGGCGTACTGCCTACTGCGAGGAACTGACAAAACCTCCACGAGTAAAATTTGTCTCGAAAAAGTGCATCTCATCTAGCCGTTCGGACTCGGCGGAAAATTGTAGGTCCCGTCCATTCTTGCAGATTCACAACACACATACAGGAATGGTTGAGAGTAAAAGTCACTAGAGTTGTCGCGCCAATAAATTTATTTATTAAAAAAAAAAATTGCACGACCGGATCGTACGTACGGTCACAGCGAACAATAAAATTTGAAAAATATTAAGGGAATCAAAGTTTTTATTCGATTTTTTTTGGAAAAAAGTACGTAAAATAGTTTGCAGCCGACAAATTTAAACGCCATTTTATTTCTTGGAAAAATTTAAAAACGTGAATTTTGTTTTCAAAATCGTAGGAAAGGTTTAATAAAACGGTTTTTATTTAACAACTTTTTTCAAAAATAAAATAAAAATATTTTAAGAATGCAAACTTAAGCACAAAAATAACCCACATTTAAAAATAGAATTTAAAAAAAAAATTCACAAATAATAAAAAAAAATTAAATTATTTAAAATAGAAAAAAAATGTTGTTTGGAAAATATTTTAAATTAAAATTACTAAGGCTGCCTATATCTTCCTGAATATTAATTTTGGTTGTAATCGGTTAACCAGTATTCGTAAAAGTCGAATATGAGGGTCATATGAGGGTACCGTTTTTAGTCCACCATCTTATTTTTTTTCATCAAAACATAAACCACACCTACAGAAGTACACTGATTTTTTTTCATAAAAATTCTTTGAGCCATTTTTGAGAAAAATATAAGCTTAGCGGTTATATGACAGTTACCATTAATATTTGAGCTAAAAAAAATTTATGTCAAAATAACCCTATGTACTAAATTTGAAGATGATTGGCCAAAATACATTCGAACAGAGAGACAGACAGACAGACAGACAGAATTTTGCCAGTAACTCAAATATGTTTCTCTGTCATCGTAATGTCATGTTTGATTGTTATCTCAAATTTTTTTTGCACGAATGCATAACTTGCATTATAGTACCTATAATCGCAAGTAAAAAGTGTCAAAACCACATCACCTAACGGATTTTAGTAAAAATAGAGTACGCCAAGTATTTCGAAATATGTATGACGTATTTTGATAAAATCCTATTTTTTATTTTTAGTATTTTGAAAAAATATTTTTTTTAATTAGTTTTAAAAATATTGATTTTTCAAAAAAAAAATCAAAAATTAATTTCAATTAGAAAAAAAAAGTTATTCAAAATTTTGGTATGCAGAATTAAGTAAGCTACCTAGATCTTCTCAAATACAAAATTTGACATAAATCCAAAGAGCCGTTATCGAGAAAGTCCAAAATTAAAAAAAAAAACCTTATATGAAAGGTACCTTTAATAGACTTTTCCCGTAAATTTGGTTCTAATCAAATGATAACTAGAACCAACAAAAAAATTCTCAAAAAATGTTCATCAAAATCGTTGGAGCCGTTTCCGAGAAAAAAAAGCTTTTCTTTAACGGTTATATGGCAGGTACCGTTATTTTTAGCCCTACAAATTAAATTTCAATTTCTCCTCTGAGGAATGCCAAAAGAATCACACATACCAAATTTGAAGGTAATCGCTTAAGCCGTTTAGGCTGCGGCTCGTTATATGTACATACAGACAGACAGACTGACAGACATTTTTTGTAACAGACTTTTTTAGGCTTCTCTATGATCGTAATGTCATGTTTGATTGTTAGAATTTTTTATTTTTTTGACGAATGCATAACTTGCCTTATAGTCCCTATAAAAATGCACGAAGGTGTCGCACACACTTGCTCGTTTTTTGTATATCAAAATGGATATTAGAATGGAATTTATGAAAATACAAAAGTATAATATTTCACTCTTATTATTTTGGCCACCACTGTATGTTTTTAGGTGCTGTAATAATTTATAGACGTAAAGATCAAAACAAGAAAAATAACTTTCGATTGTTTTTTTTAAGCAAGTTTCTCTTTAAATTTATTTCGTTTCACCAATTTTTTTGTATTTTTTTTCTCGCCAAAATTTTCTGAGATCATTTGAATCATTTGCTACCATGATGATCTAAGCAAAAATATCTGTACAAATTTGCATTCAACTTTTGAGCTGATTATGGCTTTGAAGACGAAGAAAGAAACCATTGAACCTACCACACATCACCGTGTATTCATTGGAATCATTTCGTTTTCTCCACTTTGTGTTGTTTATCTTATCTAATCCAGGCAAAGCTGGTGCATCTGGCTACACACATACATATAAGGTATTACGAATTTCCGAAGGTAGCCTGAGGAAGCCGCATACCCACATACATTTAACTCTTAATTTTCGCAACAAAATAATTAACATTCAATGCGGGAAAGATAGAGATAAAAGCAATCTATTTTTAGACATGTGAACGAATGTTAAATAATAATTTTAACTTTTCAATTTTACTTGGTTAAGGCTTCGATCCAGGTGCATATTGGAAAATTCTTTAAATGGCATTAGTGATTTGTGGGATAACGGGAAATTCACTAAAGACGAATTCCAAAATATGACTGATGAGTATTTCTATCAGCAGGAGCAGGAGTATTTTGTACCGTGGGAACCTTTTGGGAGAGGAATCTAAAATTGATGAAAAATTATTGAAAGACATGAAAGATTTTGGCGATATTGAAGAGATATTAGTGTTTTGGTTGTTGCTTAATTTTTTTTACCCCATTTCAATACTGAGTGTTCATTAATTTTATTATTTCTATCTTTTCGGGCGAAATTCAAAAAATAAAACAAATCTTGACCGTTGACCAGGGATGTTAATGATTTGAGTTTGCTTACCCACAAACTGGATGATGTGGGTTTTCTCTTGAAGCAACTTAACAAATATTGTGTATATGGAAATCGCAAGAATAATATTGATTATGCCTCAAAGGAGTCAGACATCAGACATGGCATTAAATTCTTTGTTCTCAACAACATCGTGCATTTTATATGTTTGATAGATTGGATTTTCTCAAGACCTCCATAGTAGTGTTCTGATTTTCTAATAGCGAAGAAACAGTCTTTACCCTTAGACGGGTGATGGAAAAAAGTTTGGAATTTATTTTATAGACTTTAAAGCCGCCTACGATAGCATAGGCAGGGTAGAACTTTATAAGGCCATGAGAAAATTCGGTATGTCGAATAGTAGCCAGTTTGTTGTCCAGACCAATCAACATCTTTAATGGACTCCGACAAAGGGATGACCTTGCATCCTCTTCAGCCTGGCGTTGGAGAAAGTGATCCTTAAATCTGGCACGTCAACAAGAAGGACTGTTGTCATCAACATAGTCCAGCAGACGACGTCGACATCATCGGCAGAAGCCCACAAGCTGTAAAAACCTCCTTTACCCAGATCGATCAAGCGGCCCAAAACCTTGGGCTTCATATTAATGAAGGGAAGACTAAGTAAATGGTGGCTACGTCTGCGAGAAGTTCTGGTTCAATAATCAGAGTGGTGCAGCATGAATTTGAAGTGGTGCAGTCCTTTAACTAGCTTGGGTCAAAAGTAGTAGCCGATAATAATATCGAGGAAGAAACACTTGGGCAGCTGCTAAAATCCAACAGAAACTACTATAGTCTATCAAAGCCCCTTAAATCCAGAAACCTCACCATAAAAACTAAACTGCTGATGGACAAAACTATGGTCTTACAAGTACTCACATATGGATCCGAGACTTGGGTGCTTAATAAGTGCATTTACAAGACAGTACTCTGATCTCTTATCCGCGTTTGAGAGTCTGACGGAGAATATTTGGTCGCGTGTGCGACGAAAGACGATTTCGGAGCAGATACAATAATGAAATGTATGAATTCTACCTCGAAGCAGATGTTGTGGAAAAAATAAAGCTCGATAGACTTAGGTGGGCTAGGCAACTCCAAGAAACTTTAAAACCCTTTCATAGACAGGAGTTTTCAAATGACTCCCTTGATATTCAATCGACATTGTGAAAATTTTCAAAATTTGAAAAGCCACATTTTTAGAACTTTTCCACGCAATAAAAAAGCAAAAAAAAAACGAAAAAGGTTCCGGTTATAGTAAAAGGCAGGATCAAAGCAATTGTCACTTTAAAGAAGTATAGCAAACATAGGTGAAGCCTTAAGGCGAAACAGTGAAGTTGGAGAGCTGTGGTCTCCGTTTTTATTAAGTCAACTGCTATTAACAGTTACTTTCCTCAGAAAATTATTATTCTGCTAAAAGTCAAAATTTTACAAGTGGAAAGTAATAACTGATAACAAAGCAAAACTTAACGAACAAAATGAACGAGTTCAGTATGGACTTTTCACTTTTTCGATCTTGTTTAACCAGTTTGAACTCTTATACATATATGTATATTTTCCAACGCAGAAGTGGTTCTCGAACGACAACAGGCCTTAAAAGTTTTAGTCTTAGCCTCCAATAGTTGGTATAAAAAAGGGTTTTTCATTAAGCGCTTTCTATCTTAAAATTTAATTAAAACAGAGTGTGTGTGAGATATCATCAAATTTTTCTTTTCGTTTGAATGAAATATAACATGGTTTGAATGTTCGCCGCTGCTTCTCTGGGTAGCGCGCATCCGAAAAGTCCAATTTTTAAGGACTCTGGCTCAGAAAACATCCTGAATTTGACCAATGACATGGATCATGTTGGCTTTGAGGTTCGCTGTCATTTATGGCTTTTTAGCATAGTCGTGCGACTTCAGAAAATACCACAAGGAAAAGGTAACGGATTCAAGTTGCAAGACGCCAGTTCACATCACCTTCACGTAAGATGACCGACCATGCTTTTAAATTGCTCGTGCAATTGAAACCACCCGCCAATGGTATCCATATCATCCAATTTAGCCTATAGTGCTTGCCGTTGATGGTAATGGCCTGACCAACGTCGTTTTAAAAGAAACATGGACCTTCGGAATGGGCGCTCTTGGATCTCATTTAGATTGGTATCGTCCCGAATTCGACAATTATGTTTGTTGACGTACCCATTCATCCTGTAGATTATTTTTCGATAAAAAATAGGGTCAGATTCCAACTTACTTCAGACCCATTCAGTGAACACACGTCGTTGTCTATGATCATTTGCCTTCAGCTCCTGGGCGAGTTAATTTTTGTACGGGTGCAGGCCCAAGTCACGGCACAAAATTTGCCAAGTTGTGGTCTGCGAAAAGCCGAGTTCTTGTAGGCGACGTGAAATCGGCTGCCTCGGATTCTCCTTACTTTCGTTTACTGAAGCAGTGGATTCAAATTTATCCACCACACTGCGAATAGTCCTCTCGGTAGGGTGATTATGGCGACCGTAAAATGGTCGAAGCAAGCAAAACGTGCCCGAACAGAACAATTTGATAAAACAATTTAAATATTTTCACGTGTTGTTGAACGCTATATCCGTTCATGGTGATTTGCCAAAACAGACTGAATAAATGACGGCCAATTTAACAGATGTAGCTTCAACAATATGGCCACTATCAACTATCAAAGTTCGAAAGTCCCTATTAAAAGACCCTTTTATGTGTATTTCGACTCTGGTGTTCTGTTGAATCTAAGGCAGGCCCTAAGACACTGCCTCTCAAACACCACAATATTTTCCATTAGAGATGGTGCATTGTTGAACCGCACATAATGTATGTACCTGGAAATTGAAATTCAACTCCAAGTCATCACAATATCGTTTTTTTCGCCTATTTCATTTGCCTATCGTTTCTATTACAAATTTAGTTGTATCACAAAGCTCGAAGTTTATGGCTCGGTTTGAGCATTTTCGATTGAAAGCTGCCTTTTGATATCTGATTTCATTAAAACACTTGTCAGAAGTAAAAAAAAGTGACAGGTACTGAAATATGCACCAAATGTGCATTTCTACCACAAAACGAGTATGCATACACCTCTAAAGTATATTCCTGCATTTTCAGAAGCAAAAAAATCACAAAAAAACGCTTACAAGGTGAAAGCTACTGATGTTAGCCCGCTATATCGTTGCTAAGATACAAGTTCTAGATACAAAAAAAAGTAAACAAACCAGATACCGTATTTCGTTCACAAATTTCAACCTTCAGCTAAAGTTCCGCAAATCAGCCAACACAAAAAAAAATAAACAAAATTTCTGCAGTAAAAACAAATTTCACATCCGAAAGATACTCGTACGATGTATCTATGTATCTACCAACAAAACGCAAGGTTTGGTATAAAAGTTTTCTCTTACTTCTGTTTACTCGTTTCTTGTTTATTTTATTTTTTTTTTATTCAATACAAACACATTTGTTGCTTGCGTATAAACGCCTCTAGTTTGTTTGGCATTGGCATAACGTGTGCTTCTTTCTGCCCATCTGATTCACTGAATGTGGAATTTATCGTACGATTATTTTTAGCCAATCAAAATTTGTTGCTACAAAAGTGACGTAACACAAGAGTGCCGAGCTGTCAACGTGTATAGTGAAGTTTGTGCAGCTGAAATGGGTTCCTAGTTAGTTATGTTTTATGTTGGCTAACTGGCTAACTCTGAAGCAGACTCATCGATTGGGGTTTTCTTTTGAGGCAGGTTACGCTCGAAAGATACAATATCTAGATACAACTAGTATAAGTAGTAGTATAATGTGAATGTCGTTAACATGGTTAAGGTAGACTGCTGTAATTAGGTGGTGGAGCATTGAGGTATGGGTGACACCGTCTCTAACCAGTTATTTATGCCGGCTGTAATGAACCCAACCTGTAGTTTTGAGAATTGAACCACAAAGCAGAAATACGATAAAATTTTAAGTTAATAAGAGAAAATGGAAAATTTCACATATTTTACTGCACCAGACATCGCGCACCGGTGCCTCAGGTGATGATGTGTGGCAATATGGTATGCGAATTGCAACAAATTCTTGGAAAGCTTGCAACGATATGAAGAATGTAAAATATTTTTATTGAAGGTTTTGATTATTCAAAAGATACAGAAATGACATATATTTTGCTAATTTCAACATTTGACTATCCAACCTATCAAAATGGCAGTCAATTAAATTTTTAAGAATAATCTCTGCTCAATGTCGATGGAATAGTTTTTTTTTAAGAAAACATAAAAATGGCGCCCAACGCTTTGCTATTAAGTCAGTTGATTTTTATTGTTTTGTTTACGTAACTTTTTTTCTTTTTTTTTGGGGGAAATGGCTATTTCCGGCAAAATGTTTTTATTATTTTTTTGTACAAATAAAACGAAGCATTTTGAATCAACAAATTTAATGTTTATTTATAACAACGAATGCCACACCCACTTTTAAGGAATTATTTTGAAGTCATACGGCTGCTAAAGTGAAATTAAAATAGATATTTGAAAGATGTGAATGAATGAATGAATGCGCCTAGAAAAAATCTGTATTATAAGATGACACTCATGGCCCAGACGATTTTTCGGAACTGACAATATTTTCGGATATTTGAAATGAATTTGGCTGGTACCCGTTAGTGCTCTAAATACTCAAGGTATCTAGACGTGCTAATGGCTTCTGGGCGTGTGATTTTTTTAATTTTTTTTATAGATAGACTTTATTTTGAAAACATATTCAAAAGAAATGCTTTTTTTTAACGCATTATACAAAAATAAGCTCATAAATTATGCGAGCTTGTGATCAAACACTTGGAAGATTATTTTTGTCAATTTTACCATTAAATCAGTTTGCGGCAAATGTTTACATGTTTTTCATAATATCAAAGAAACGAAAAATATTCACATTTTAAAACTTTTTACTACCATAAAAAAAATTTAAAAAAATTGATTTAAAAGAAACCCTATAACATGCCTGTTCAAAACTAACCGGGTTTTTAGTAGATTTCGATTCTCGATGTTGAGGTAACGGTTTTAAGCATCAGTTGATTCATATTTTTCCAGTGAACAGACATAAGCTTTGTGAATTGAAATTATTATTGTATGCAAAATGGCCTAAACGCGACATACTAACTAATTTGGTTACAAAGTCGTAAAACACTTTCAAGCCGATATCTAACAAAATATTATCCATCAGATATTGCAAATTCCAACGCCAACTGTATGTGACTTCATCACAATGTTCACAGGAAATCGGTTGAAGCAGATCATTTTGGTGGACGCCCTCGCATAAGAAGATAAAAACTGATATAGGCCAATAAAAACTGTCCTTTTGATTCTTTTTTTAAGGAAGCAAGAAAAAAGCTTCGAAAGTTGAAGGACAGTAAGGCGTTCAAAAGGGACACGTTTGAAATCAGCGTATGTACTGTACAAATGTACTGCAGTTAAGCACGTTGGGGGATCAGTGATGGTTTGGGCTGTTTTTCAGCTGAAGGCTGCGTCCGGAATTATGGATCATTTCCCGTAAAGAGATATTTTGGAGTCAATAGGTGGACAAAGAAATGCCTTTGCGTTGTTGGGTCTTTCACCAAGCAAATAACCCAAACATTCTTCAAAGTTCTTAATACAATCTTTTGAGACAAAAAATACCAACAAATGCTCTTTTTGAAGTTTTGAAGAATGAGTGGATGCATAATCCTAGCTCTATATTTCTCAAATTGATTGCGTCAATGCCTCATCGATGACGAGCAGTAATCAAAATTAGGGTTACTGAACAAAATATTAACTTACCCCGATTTCATTGATGCAAAAATACAGCATCACTGCTAAATACAATTTTAAAAATAAGGTATACTATTTGTGTACATTTTCGAAAAAAATTGATTTCATTGTTGAGAGTAAACATCTAAACTTTTAAAAAAGTTAAAACACTTTCCAATGGACAGTATTTGCCTGGAGAAATGAAGGATGAACTTAGCAGTAGTAGTTTTATATTTATGAACTCGACCTTATTTTAACTAACAAAATTCGGTTAGTTTTGCACAGATGAAATTTGGAAAGTTTTTGACAGACAGTGGCAGTTTGTTCTAGGCTTTCAATTGATGCAATAATTTCAATTTTAAATTCAATATAATGTAGTGTTACGTTGGTTTTTGGTGTATAGAAGCATGGCTTGGTTGAGTTGGATCGCAAGCTACACTGCTCAATGGCCTGCTTATAAGCACCGGCCGTATAGAATGTTCCGTGACTTCCGATACGCTCACGTAAAAGGCATATCTCACGGGGCGGCTCTTCAGAAAATAAAATCCTGATTATCAAATCAGCTCCCTCTCGCGATTCCATGGGTTTTGCGTTTCTCTTTGAATCTGGTTAAAATCAAGTACTTATCCGCTATTTTGATGTTTTCTTCTCATTGTTCTTAATTCTTGACATTCAACTATTTTTTTCAATTTGAGGCATTTTTTTTGAGTAACAGAATCAATGCAAAAACCTACTTCTTTTCTGAATTAGAAGTCGTTTAACATCGATAGTCATAGGTTCCGATAGTATCGATAGTTTTTTTTTTAAATACTTTTTTTAAACACTAACTATACTCCTTATTTCTAAACATTGGACAACTGGGACTGAACAACCTGATGACCAAGAATATGAATTTCTGTTTTGAAATACTTAATTTAAAGAATAAATTCCCAGATTTATACAAATGCTTTTTTAGTAAAATTGTCACACAAAAAAATAAAACAAAATAAAAACAATCTAAATGTATAAAAAGTGGCAGGTTTATTATTTAATAACAAAATACAAAAAAAAAACAAAACTTCAATAAATATTTTTGATTAATTAATTAAATTAATGCAAAACTTTAATTACAAAACAAAAAACAAGAACAAAAACAAGTAACATAAGAAAACTTAAAAACATTAATTCATACATAATGCACATAAACTGGGCTGTTTTATTAAAAAAAAATGCACATTTAAAAAAATAAATTAAATATTATTTATTACCACAAAAAAATATGATTGGGAATTGTTTTCAATTTAAAAAAAATTCTAGATAATATAACTAAAATAATTGGTCAATTTTTTAAATTCAAAATTCATATTTTTATATATATGCTAGTATTTTGTTTCCCGAACGAGAATTGTAAAATCAAAGTTCAACCCTAAAAAATCTTAAAATTGTCATTCAATTCGTGCGGTCATGGCTTGTAATAAAATTGAAAGTTTTTATTCGATTTTTCTTACTTTTGATTGTTTCAGCCATTTTATTTCTTTAAAAAATGTTAAAAAGTGTGATTTCTTTTTTCAAAATCGTAGGAGCGGTTTTTAAATAAAACGATTTTATTTTGATAACTTTTTTCAAAAATAAAAAAAAAATAATTTAAGAACGCAAATTTAAGCAAAAAAAGAATCTACATTTAAAAACAAAATTAAAAAAAATCCATCTACCCGTTTTAATATTGATTTAAAAAAAAAAACTAAATTAAAAAAAAAGTAAGTTTGCCAGCCTATTTCAAAAATGTCTTCGCCAAAGCATTAAAAGTACCTTAAATAAAATAAAATAAATTTATTGGCGCGACAGCTCCTTAAGGAGCCAAGGCCTAGTGACATACTCTCAACCATTCCTGTGTGTCTGTTGTTACTCTGCAAGAATGGAAGGGACCTACAGTTTACCGCCGAGTCCGAACGGCTACATGAGATGCACTTTTTCGAGACAAATTTTACTCTTGGAGGTTTTGTCAGTTCCTCGCAAGAGGCAGTACCCCAGAAAAAAAGGTGGCTATGAGCTGGATTTGAACCCAGGTTCTTTCGCTTAGCAGTCCGACACACTAACCACTAAGCCACGGGGCACTACCTTAAGCTTTGTAATTTCTGCCTCAGTGAGAGCAGACTTCAAATACCAATCCCATAAAAGGATTTATGGTTTTTGTATTACATCACTTGTGAAAGGATAACGTGGTGTTTGGTGGTGGTCGATCAGTTAATTTTAATTTCAATTTCAATTTATTTTATTTCAAATCGGTGTACAAATAAGACTGTCTTTAATAGTACCGTTAATTTAGGTTACATTTTATATAAAAAAAAATCAAATAATTAAATATTATACTAGATACATAATAACAATTTAAATTCCTTACTATATTTACTTTATATATAAACATATTTTAAATCTAAATAAAGAACACGAAGAAGCCTTTTTATTTTTCCATGAATTAGTAATTAGTTATTATTTTTTTCATTTTTACAATTTATAATTTGCCGTTCGTCCCCTATCATTTTCTCCTCTTCCCGTTTATCACCAACCATATTTGTTATTTTACTTTATGTTAAGAAAAGTGAAGTCTAATTGCCTTCTTGAAATTTGGAGTACCTTTAATTTTCCTCATTGTTACTGGCAGGGAGTTCCATAGTTTTGTAACATAAACAATAAATAGGCGCGAAGAATTCAAGTAGTTGTAAGATGGTGTTACAAGATTCAGAGTTCTAAAAGATTGGGTAAAAAAAAGCTTTTCAAAAATGTAAGGTGGCTTTCTAGTTTGAATGATCTTGTGCATAAAGATACAACATCTCGCCTCAAGGAAATGTTGAAAAGAGCATCCTAGGACCAGTTTATGGTAATGTGATATGTGTTCATGTCTCCTGAGTCCATATTCATATCATTGAATGTGACAAGAAGTTTATGCTGAGAATGAGAATCAAGTTTACAATACACAACATTGGCATAGTCAATTAGAGGAACAAGCAATGTTTTAACAAGTCTCAATTTAGTGTTTTTGGGGGTTATGTTTGAAAACAACCAAAGCCTGCGCAGTCCACCATAAATTCGTCTAATGGTAGAATTCACCTGATTTTTTTTTTATAATTAACGCGCGCACAAGGGACTACTTGTTTACCTTTTAATGTAACACACTGCGCGGGCATTCGGAAGATAGGGAGGGGAGAGATAGGCGGTGTCGATTAACATTGGTTTTGAATGTTTGCAGATCAAAATGGCACGGGAAAATCTCGCCGGGTAAACTATTCCAAATTCGTGTCGTTCGGCTAAAAAAAAGAATCAATATATTTCACGGTACGTCCGAAATTGGGCACAAGGGTGAACTGATGAGCATTCCTTGCGAGACGAGTATAACGGGCGAAACTTTTAAGGGGGGGAATGCAACTTGCTACTTCGAGTGAACATTTTTTGTAAAAGAAACGATAAAATAAGGAAAGACATTCCCCTCTCTGTGTTCGAGAGGGGCAATTGATTCAGTGGCAGTTCTATTTTCTATCAATCTTAACGCTCTATTTTGTATTCTATCGAGCAGGTGAAGCGATGTTTGTAAAGCACCTGCCCAGAGGTGGGAGTTATACTCGAGTTTAGGGCGTATAAACGCTTTATAAATTGTAGCCAGATCAGATGGAGAAAAATACTTTTTTACACCGATACAGAAAACCTAAGCACTTAGCAGCATTCTTAGCGATTTCAAATATATGGTCGTTCCAACGGAGGTCGTCGTTGACACACATACCGAGTACTGAAAGTTTTTCGGTTTCTTCAATGTAAAGTGCCATTCATGGACAATGGCATGGGTGGTATGTTTAGCTTTAACGACAGAAGAGAGTATTGAGTTTCCGAAGCATTAAACTGCACGCGATTCCTATTACCCCATTTGACAATGCTGTATAAACCGGAGTTTAATGAACTTCAGAACAGAGCCCTGGGGCACACCAGCATTTATTTTATGGGAATCAGACTTGAATCCATCCAATACAACTTGTATTGAACGGTCCAGAAGATAGCTTCTAATCCAACGAACAAGAGTATTATCGATCCCAAAAGCACGCATTTTCGATAAGAGAGCTTCATGCCAAACTCTATCAAATGCCTTGGAAATATCAAGAGCAATAATCTTACTTTCAACAAAGCGATGTAAGGATTTATTCCACTGTTCGGTGAGAAATGCCATCAGGTCACCAGTGGAACGGTTGCTGCGGAAGTCATACTGACGGTTAATCAGTGTTTCCATGACCTTAGAAATAAGGGATGTCAGTGCTATGGGTCGGTAGAAGGAGGGGGAGGATGGGTCACCTTTCTTAGGGACAGGCTGGACAAATGCTGTTTTCCATCTTCTAGGAAAGATTCCAGAAGAGTAGTCGCGATGGAAAAGCTTACGCAGTTGCTTTGCCAGTGTGGAAGAACACCTCTTCAGAAGAATCCGGGGTATACCATCCGGGCCAGCGGATCTATCTAGCCGATAGAGAAGTATTTATCTTAATACCGAGACTGTTCACACTTCTCATAAACTTAAGTTTTACCTGAAGAAGATAAACAGAAGGTAAATTCAAGGTATTTATTTGCTTCTTAGAAATCGCAATCAATTGTGACTTAGATGGATTCAGTGTTAGGCCGTTGTTTAGGGATCAATTGGAGATTGCAAGGAGGTCCTCATTTATCCTAAAAATAAGATCCTCTTGTAAGCCAACAGGGCGAGACAAATAAATTTGCACATCATCAGCGTACAAGTGAATTGAAACATTTGAACAAACTTTAGGTAAATCATTAATAAAAAGACAAAATAAAATTGGTCCTAAAATGGAGCCCTGTGGTACCCCCATTTGCAGATTCATAAATTGAGATATCCCCTTATGAGTCAAATGAGTGAATACGGGTAATATATGGATCATAATCATTCTGATAAAACTAACAGGGACCCCATCTTCTCCAACTGCATCAGACTTAATTGACTTTAAGCTTTCAAGCACCTAATGTTCAGATACCACCTGAAATTCTAGTTCCGTTGTTGTTACAAAATTTGCTTCATTATTCTGTATAAAGTCAGTTTGTGGAATTCCACATGCTATAAAGCTTCAGTTAATTCCATAAGAATCTCTTCTCATTTTTTAAGAACAATGCACGACAGTTATCTCAAAAATTGCGGCGATTAACATGGAGTGTAAACAAAAATTACGTTACTTTTAAACTGTTCCAGCGATATAGGTTGTGTTTCTTTATATGTTACCGTTAAAGTAGATGGCATTTTGGTTGCATTGGCAACATTCCTGTTTTTTGGCTTGACTATTCTTCTAATATTTTAATAGTCTTCTAAAACATCTCAAACGTGTCACCTTTTCTAATGTGTCAAAAAGTTTGATTTAGCTTTCTCAAAACCTTTAACTTTAGTTGGTTTCGAAGAGAAACACTTCCTGTACGTATTTATTTTTATTTCTATTTCTATTTCTTTATACATTTTCGAACAAAATAATAATTTCAAATTTATCATCACTTGTATTTACTTGTCATAGGTTCTGCGCTTCAACTTTTCAGGTTTTTTGTTTTTTGGTGTTAATCGCCAGAGCTAGCAAATAGATTCAAATCGATTCATTAATTTGGGTTGAATCAATTGATGTTTTTTATTTGTCTGATATTTGTCTATTTGCAAACTGATCCAATTTTCGACCACTTGGATGCAGTGAAAATTAGACCTGCGGTAACATTGTAATGTTATTTTCATCCAAATAGTAGTCTCTAGTCTCCATTGTTGACATTCGTTTGTGCAGGTGTTCAGCAAAAAAGTTATTTAATGAAGTCTTGAACAGAATTTCAATGCACAATCTCGTTTTAAGTAAATGAACTTTCTCTTTTCTGTAAAATAAAACAGAGCGTAAACAAAAAGTAAGTTATTGCATCTCTTTTCTTCCTGCATTCATTCATTACCACTCCGCTAGATAGCAAGCTTATTACGGTAAGCTTTGGATGTAATCTCTTCTTTTCCTCCAAGTGGCAAAGTCAAAGAGAAGTATCTATGAGATTTAACATTGGGATTGGTGATAGTGATAACTAAAGACGCCAATACTTTAAATTACTTCGAACTTTAGTTTGATTAATTATTGAAAACATTAAAACTATTATTTAATCAATAGGCTACGTTCATAAGACACAATAAATCCATTTAATAATTTTAAAGCATGTGTTTGTATATTCGAGACACACGAGTAGCGAGCAGTAGGTATTGCAGTTAAGTGGCAGTTTGTTGACATCAGAAACGATGATAAAAACTGTACGGACGTTGAGTCATGTAAAAATGTAATAAATAAAAAAATATGGAATGAAAACATTGAGTTATAAAAATAAATCGAACGTGAATTGCATTGAAGTAGCAAAAAGATAAAAATGTAGATGTAACTTGAGGAAAAACTCATGCATTTGAACTTGACTCACAGTTTGTATTGATAGCGATATAATGTTTTTCAACTAGCAAAAGCGTTTTAAAGTAAAAGGCCACTAGGATGCATTCTTGAAGAACCCTTTCGATTCCTCTAAGGTGAACATTCAAAGTGATGAATGCGGAACACCAGCTGCTTAAGAGCCTTTTATTCTAAATTAAAGACGAAATATTTTAAATTTGTTTTCAGTAATTCAGGTTCAAAGGCTATTAAGTGGCCAAAGAGAAAAACATGGATGGGGTTGTTGGAGTTGAATTACAAATTCGTGAAAAAAAACAATTATAAACTCACCTAATTTAAAGGCAAGTTTTTATAAATAACACTAAACAAATTAATCAAGCAAAACCACTTAAAAAACTCTCCAAGTAAATACCATTTTTCAATTTAATAAAAAGAAATTAACCAAACGCCTTCTTTCAATTAAGTTAATGATGTTATTTTTGCCAATACATTATTGAAATGTTTAATAGATACAGTGAGCGTCAAAAAAAAATTATCAATCAATCAATTAAAGAGTCGACTACGAAGGGTTTCACGTCTAACGTAATATAGGCGCAAAGCGCGCAACATTGCAAAATAACGAACACTCATTTTTACCTTTATCTTTACTTCATCTATAATAAAATTTAAATAGATTACTGTTGTGTGCGCATCACTCAAAAACCACAAAACAAATTTGAACAAATCTTTTTTTAATTTATAGAATGATAGCCCTAAAAACATATGGGACACAATTTTTTTCACAATAAACTATTTTTATATTTTACAAAAGATGGCGTGATGCAACTTTTTATTCCAAGCTAAGTACAGAAACCCATCAAAACTCAAAATAATCCAAAATCATTTCAGGTTTTCAAGTATTTCTCAATATTTCTGCTTGCGATTATAGAGACTATAAGGCAAGTTTAGGATTCGTGAATATAAAAAAAAAATGAGATAACAATCAAACAGACATTACATATCATAGAGAAGTCTAAAAAAGTTAGTGGCAAAAAATGTCTGTCTGTCTCTGTCAGTCTGACCATCTGCATGTATAACGAGCTGCAGCCTAAACGGCTTAAGCGATTATCTTCAAATTTGGTGTGTGTGATTCTTTTGGTATTCCCCAGAGGGCAAATTGAAATTTTATTTGTAGGCCTAAAAATAACGGTACCTGATATATGACCGTTTAGAAAAAGCTTATTTTTCTCAAAAAAGGCTACAACGATTTTGATGAAATTGTTTGATATTTCTTTTTGTTGGTATTGGCTATCATTTGATCTTATCCAAATTTACGGGGAAAGTCTATTAACGGTACCTTTCATATAACGGTTTTTTAATTGTTGGATTTGTGGTAATGGCTCTTTGGATTTCTGTCAAATTTTGTATTTCAGAAGATCTAGGTAGCCAAATTAATTCTGCATATAAAAATTTCGAATAACTTTTTTCTAATAAAAAATAATTTTTGATTTTTTTTTTAAATCAATATTTTAAAAACTAATCAAAAAAAATATTTTTAATTTTATAACCACATATATTATATATGTATTAATCAACTCAAAAAAAACTAAAAATAAAAAAATGATTTTATCAAAATCCATACTACAATTTTCGATATAGTTTTTTCATAAATTCGTTATCATACAAGACCTGATGGCGTACTCCATTTTTACTAAAAACAGTTAATTCAAAGTTTTAGTGTCCTTTACTCCAATATGTGCGTTTCGCCCAAGCATGAACGGTGGGCTCATCAGTTAGACCGTTCATGCTCTTCTAAGACGCACAAAAAAGGTCGATGTTTACCGACTCTTAATAAAAACCAAAGTTCCCTAAAGGAATATAATTCACCTTTGCTTATTGCAATGGTTTTTATTAAGACACGGTAAACATCGACCTTTTTTGTGCGTCTTAGAAGAGCATGAACGGTCTAACTGGAAAGTTCTTTCAAAACTTTTTTCTTAACCCTGCCCATGTCCATCCTTAAAAATATAAATTAAATGATTATCTTCTTATCATCGCCTTATTTTTGTTTGTTGTTAAAGAAACAAGTTCAACTTTCCGTGATAAACAAGTTTGACAACTTTGACATTTGACATTTTTTGTGCGTCTTTGAAGAGCATGAACGGTCTAACTGATGAGCCCACCGTTCATGCTTGGGCGAAACGCACATATTGGAGTAAAGGACACTAAACCTTTGAATTGAATTTTATTCAACAAAAGTCCACAAAAAAAACAAAAAAAAACAACTAGCAATAGTTGTTGTTGTTACAATATATTTTTAAAAACAGTTAAGTGTTGTGGTTTTGACACTTTTTTAAGTTCAGATAGTGTTATTTTTCTAAGTTAATTTTGCTTATTTTTTTAATTTTAATCGACGATGTGACCGCACTGAGCAAGTACGTGCGATCCAGTCGTGCAATTTATTTTAAATGTTCGCAGAATACTTCTTTGAATATGGGCATGAGCATACTCTAAGGTCTAAGATATTAAATACGTGGTGTATTAATATGTGTGACTAATTGTACTATTACTGCACAATAGATGGCGCTTTAAACGAAAGAAATGTAACGGGTGTCAGATACATATTATAACTATATATATATTTAAAAAAATAAAATACGATTTTTCTATCTGAAGCTAACGCAACGCAAGCACATCTTGTTTAATTAATAAAGTATTTGTACGTGTTGTTCAATAGTGTTATTTAGCCATCAGTAACTGAATAGTTAACAACAAATTTCACAGATCTCACCAAAATAACTTTTTGTAGAAGGGCAACCCTTAACTTAATAAGAACTGAAATCAATCAGCCATCATTAACCATAAATCGAATTCAAAATGAAAAATTATATTTGTAAACACAATTTTGTGA
This sequence comes from Platycheirus rosarum, assembly GCA_963971375.1. Classification (NCBI taxonomy): domain Eukaryota; kingdom Metazoa; phylum Arthropoda; class Insecta; order Diptera; family Syrphidae; genus Platycheirus; species Platycheirus rosarum. Next base: position 15,988,766 of record OZ020510.1, on the reverse strand, counting down.
CGCTCACTGTATAATTTTTGCGTGAAATCATCATTTTTTGCAATCAATAGATATGAATAGACTAATTGTCAGTCAAACAATTTTTTATTGTAGGTGGATATATGTGGGTGGATCTCCATTAATCAATTTAGGAATGACGTTCTTGCAAATAAACCTAGATGACTAATAATAAATTTGATATATCAATTTATTTCTGACGTAAATTTTCCATTTTGGGAAACCTTGCCGGCTTAAAAACTTTTGATTTGCGTTGATGTTTTCAAAAAGATTTCCATAACAACATCAATGTTAAACTAAAAATTCCATATTCAATGGAATTTCCTCAAAGAACGTCAGGGAGGTCAGGCTGTTTTGAACTTTTTAACCAAATTACCTTCACCTTCTGGCAATGAAATGAAGTTGTATTTAAAATTATTTAACTTGATTTGAAATGCAAATATTTTTTTTAAAAACCAGCTCTTAGCTACAAAAAAGATTTAAAATAAGAAAACATCTTTATTGAAAAGCTGTTTTGTATTAAAACCTATAGAAGTGCATCCACTGTAAAATTTTAATTCAAATAGATTGTGTTTTGTGTACTTTCCATCCAGAGTTGGCATTTATTTCCCCCTCGATTGGTTGCAAAAACATTTTAGTTAAAAATAGAAAATTAAATTTTATTCAAATTAAGTCAATTTGCAGACAAGATGGTTTGCTTGCCTCACAGCTGCAACTTTTTGCATGAATTTCATGAGTGTTTATTGAAAAAAAATTAATTAAAATTATTTTGTTTTTGTTGATTTTTTTCTTCAGACGTTATCTAAAGCGAGCCATCTTTAAATTTATGATAGACCGATGCGAGCGGTCCGAAGTTCAGTGCCTATTTTCATAGAACTTGACTGAAAATGTTTTTTTTTTTAATTTTTTTTCGTCGTTTTTTATAATCAAAATGCTTTTTAAATAAAAAAAAGAAACATTTTTTAGATAAACAGAGATTCTTGTATCTATTTGTTTTAAACGCAATTTTTTTGCAACCCCCACCACTTAGGTTAATAATAAGAATTGGGTAATAGTATAAGAATTCGGGATATAATAATTTTAAATAAAAAGAAAGATAAAGACAGCAATAATTATAAACAAATTGAAGTTTTTCTCTGAGTACCATTTCTTCGACATCCTTCTTGAATCGCGATTTTAGATAAATCACCAGCGAATACCAGCGCCAGCGATGCAATCATGTCTGTTCAATTTCTTGTTTTGACTATGTTTCCACCAAAACCTTTCCTAAGATCTCAACGAAGTTTCAAAAGGCGTTCTTCTTTCTAAGTTCAGAGCAAAGCCTGAACTGTCAAAAAACACAATGTGGTTTCTTTTTTTTAGCTCTGAGCCTTAAGTCTCCTATTAGACGATGAAACTGGATGCATGCACCGTGTTCGAATTCTTCGAACATAGAAAGTGCAATAGAGAGACAAAATTCGAAAAGATGAGACAGGAAAAGAGCTGTCCTGTTTGACGTTTTTGTTCGCTTTTTTTAATTCTTTACCACTTGGTTTCGTTATGCTCAGAATAAACTTCTAATAAGATCCAAAGTAAACGAGAAAAATGAGTGAAAATAAAGTGGAGAGTAAATTTTTTTGGACTAATGAACTTAATTTGGAGTTCTTATGTCCTTATGAATCCAGCAAAAATGTGTATGTGGTTAAACACATTCATTACATCGATAGAGTTAAAAGAGAAGATTCATTGCAAATGATTATGGAAAACGAAAATGAAAGAGAACTGTCAAAATCGTTTCATGAAACTAAATTCATCGTGTAATGGCGCTTGCGACAAAGGACGAAATAACAAAGAAGAATTCGAACAAGTTACATGCATCCAGTTTCATTGGGCCTCACACGGGATTAATTATGCTGGATGAAAAATTTGTATACATGAACCATATTTCAATGTATTTGTATTTCTGTGCAGGCCTCCAAAACGAAAAGTTGTTTGTGTATTAGTTTTCTTCTTCGTTCTTCCACTCCAAACCAGGTAGAAGATTTTCTGCCGTCCCGCTTGCACACTCCGCTTCTCTCCCCTAAAAACTACTACCCCAAGAAGAACTAGTCTCGTGTGCGGAGGCCTATTGTCTAGAGCTGCAAATTGTGTTTGTAAGTTCTGATCGCGTTCAGAACGCATACTGTCAGAACAGGGTAAACGCAGTAAAACGCTCAACACAACAGCCGTGTTTTTTTGGGAAAGCCAAAATTGGCATCTCGACTACTTATGACAACGGGCTTGTTCGTAGAATCAGGTACTTGCCATCAATGTTTATGGATCATGAAATGGCAATTGTGGTTGGTGGTTTGGATTTATATGTACGTCCAAAACAAAACTCCAAAATTGCAACAGTAAATAGTAAATAATATTTAAAATATTTTTTAAACACGTACTCCTCTTTTTAATTAAATAATTTTAAGATTTTTAAAAGGACTTCAGCAATTTTTTTTATTTGCAAATTATACAAATACCTTTATCACCTGCATTATAACATTTCATCTGCACTATTGTTTTATTCAGTCTTGACTCGGTTTTCATTTTTTTTGTTCAATCAATATTGAACATCTAATATATGTATACAAATTAAAATTTGTTTGTTTGTTTGTTTTGATTTTCTGTTTGTTCACATGTCATGCGCTGTCATACTGTTCACCCGATTGCAATGAAACTTTGTCAGCTTATTGCCTACACTTAGAAAAAAGGTATAGACATAGTAAAATAAACGTCCAGTAGATGGCGCGGAATGTGGATTTGAAAGAGAAAAGAAAGGGGGAAATATGAATCCATCTCGCGCCATAAGGAATATTCATAGCATGGTTCAAATAATTCCCTACAGGTGGCGTTACAAAAGAAATTTTTAAATGTTGAAAGACTTGTATTTCCTTACGAAATTAAGAAATGGGAATAATTTGTTTAGGAGGATTCAACCACTTATATTGCCGTTTACACACACATTTCATTTAAAGAAGTTAAAATGCTAGGAGCTGTGTTAAACCTTAAACCTCAGCACTGGATGTCGATACATCATATCAACTTAATGAAGTTTACTCATTTAAATGCGATAATAGTTTTTTATAATCATAATAATTTTAGTCTTTTATACATACATATGTAAAATAATCAGAATTGACTAAACTGAGAAATCGAGTCACCCGAACGATCATGCAGACGAAATGCTATTTAATCAAAATAAACTTCATGACTTCTCCTACTTCCTATAATCTTGATTGATTCAGTACCTATAATCACATAATCTACTCTACTCCTTGAGATACACAGAAATACAAATCTTATATCATTACAGAAATGATTTATTGTGAATGAAATCTTTTTATATCAAACATACAAAGAGGAGAAATAACTTCGAATTCGAAATTCTATCTGCAATCAAATTAAACATCTACTTTTATCGGCAACTGGTTGCTGTATTTGTAATGTGTGTAAAATTCAACTGCACTACGGATAGCTTTGCTAAAAAAACGCTAACATTTGACAGAGGGACTAAAAAAAATGAAAAAAACCAAAACAATCAAAATCACTGAAGAAATTTGTAGCCCTGGTTGAGAAGTTAAATGATAAACAATCTCCGCAGACGGCACATTTTTTCGGCATAATTTTCATTTTTTTATAATTCACTGGAAAGTTCTTTCAAAACTTTTTTCTTAATCCTGTCCATGTCCATCCTTCAAAATATAAATTAAATGATCGCCTTATTTTTGTTTGTTGTAAAAGAAACAAGTTCAACTTTCCGTGATAAACAAATTCTTACGTTTGACAACTTTGACATTTGACATTTCTATTCATGACAGTTCAATGCTCATGTTTTATTATTAAATCAGTGAGCTCAAAAAATTCAAAAGCTCAGACACTGCTAGTGTCCGATTTTAAGTACAGCTTAGCGAACTTTTATTTGACGAGCGACTTCCCATTTTGCGCAGCCAATAAAGCATGCCAGAGCCTTTTCCAATGCTCCAACGCGGACTTTAAATTCTTGTGGCTCAAATTCACACGGAGTGTAAAGATGCTACCTATAAAGCCAACCATAGACTAGAAGCTATCTTCTAGAATCTAGACCCTTCAATACAAGTTGTATTGGACGGTTTCAAGTTTGACTCCCACAAAAAAAAAATGCTGATGTGCCCCAGGACTCCGTTCTGTTTCCGAATCTCTTCCACATTTTTATAAATGATCGATGCAATTTTTCATCTTTCATTGTCTTTCCTTATTCTATGGCTTCTTTTATAAAAAAATGTTTACTCAAAGTAGCCAGCTGTATTCATATCCTTCCTTAAAAATTTGAACTAATACTCGTCTTGCTCGGAATGCTCTTCAGTTCACACATAAAAAATAGAACAACCTCAGAAAACTTCAACCAAATCGTTACAGCTGTTTTTCCAAGAAATAAAGTTTTAAGACAAGTGGGCGTGGCAGTGGTCTTGTTAGTGGACGGAATTCACTAAAACCATATATTTTATCTTTCTCTCGCTTTTAACAAAGTAATTCTGAAAAAATCATGAAAATCCTTTTAACTGTTTCCAATAAACGCAGATATTAAAAAAGTGGGCGTGACAGTGCGAATCCAACAATGTTTCTACATGGGGGAACACATTTTGCAATACCAACTATATTGACATAATGATAAACGAATTCAAAATCACAAGCATGTTGTTTGTCTGCAACTGACAGAAGCATAACTTAACTTTTGACTTAAGTAATGAAAAACCTCTGTTGTTGACAGTTTAAAGCACAGTATTACTTATTTAATCCTAATAAGTACTTTCATTTATGTGTAATTTGAAAAAATCAATGCATACAAACATCAACATGTCCATTTTGCACAAAATGAATAAATTCATGCGAACTCCTCGCCAAACTGTTCACATAATGTTAACCCATTTGAATATTCAAATTGTTTCCAATGCAACCGATTAATAAATTTAATTAGTCAATCCAGAAAAAAAGTCGTCCAAAACCTAAAAATCACATCAATATCATTTTTTTTCCAATAATTTCTTCAATTTTTTTAAAAGCCAATCTAACCTTGAAGTTCAATAAACCATTTAGCATTTCTCAAGACTAAGGCAAGTTAAAAATAACAAAAAAAAATGTTTTTACCTCTTGCAGGCGTACTCACAGATATACAGTCGGAGTTCAAAATCGGCGACGATGATGGAGGATTGCTGCAAACCGCTTTCGTCCTATCGTACATGATCTGCGCACCAGTCTTCGGTTACCTTGGTGATAGGTATTCGCGTCGATGGATAATGGCTATCGGAGTGCTGATGTGGAGTACGACGACCATTTTGGGGTCGTTTATGAATACCTTCGGATGGTTCATAACGTTTCGGGCTATGGTGGGCATTGGCGAGGCGTCGTACAGTACCATAGCTCCAACGCTGATATCCGATTTGTTTGTGCATGACTTGAGATCCAAAATGCTGGCGATGTTTTACTTCGCTATTCCAGTGGGATCTGGACTTGGGTAAGTGGAAATGTCTGAATTGGCCAGGTGTGTCTAGTTTATACGTACACATAATATGTAAATTCGTTTTCTCTAAAAGAAAAAAAGTTTTAATGTTTTAATCGTTTATGAAATATTTTCGGAATGCGTTCTTCAAAATGGAGATGTTTATGTACCTCAACAAGGCAAAATTAGTTTAACAAAACAACTTCAAAAATAATACCTTTCATAGATATCTGTCGTCTTATTTTTCTTCCTTAATTACTCAACCGATTTCGATCAAATATAAAATTGTGTAGACGATCTTAAAGCTTACTTTATCAAAAGACAGAAATCAATAACGTGTGACTCAAGTCAAAGAGCAAATGCGTGCGACCTTTGACTAAATCGACAATATTGTTATTTTTTGGTTTCGTTCTTAGAATAGTTTTTTGATAAAGAGCAATCTTATTCAATTTATTTCATCAAGAGATAGTTGAAGTTCAATGAAGTAAAAAACTAGGTAAGTGGCTCGTGGTGTCTGTGATCAATTGAGTTTTGATTAAGTGAAAAGTCGTAAATTCAACCGAATACAACTGCTTATCAATGAAATACATTTTTGCAAGGCACTTGTAGATAAAAATCCTCCAAATCGGATGTTTTTTCGCAATATTTTTCCAAGTATAAATTTTAAAATTTTTTTTTTGTTATCACTGTCTACTGAACTGTCAAAAAACAAAATTGTGTTTCTATTTTAGGTCTTAGCGTTCAGAGCTTCATATATGTAAGTGTTTCTGTTTTTAGTCTGGATCATTTTCAGAGCGACCCCTGTGAACTTAGAATAAAATAACAGAGTAAACAGAGTAAAATTCTGAGCACAATATATGGCAAGCGGAAATAAAAAAAATCCTCAAACAATTAAAATGGCGGAATAGATTGGTCGCTCTAGAAGAAAGACCGATAGTCGCGCGACTCGAGCTACTCGTGCGATTCTGTCTACCCCGACCACCACATACGTCTCTCTCATAAAAGCTGAAGCAAAGTAACGAGTCGCAAACAAAAGTCGCAAGGTTTAAAAACAGTCTATTCACCGGGAAGTTTTTCTTGCATCTCATCGCTGCAAACTTCTTTTCTCTTTCGCACTTATGTGAGACAAGGCTCACGAGTCATCGTGTAGTTGCAGACCTACTCATAATGATTTGCTGTTACCTTTTTAGAGTAGAGTGTAGAAATGAAAGTGACGTTGACGTTTTCTGTATTTTCATGAAATTGTCAACTAAAAAGACAGAAGAAGGAGAGAAAAATCTTTGAATGAAATTATTGTACTAAATTGCTTAAAAGTTTTTTTTTTTTTGTATTTTTGATTAATTTTTAGAACATTTTTTAACAAACATTTGTTTTATCCTGTCAGTTTTAAATCTGTCACAAAGTGACATCTAGTTTGGCAAAGCAACGCTTAAGGCTGAATTATAATGGTTGGAATGGCGCCGACGGGCCCGTCCGTAAATGAGCGTCATTATGCCCTAAATGACAGATTGTTCGATAAGTTTTAGTTAGGGACGTAAAGTGGGCTCGAGAAAATTGGACAACTGGCTTCTGATGGTATTTGTAATGAAAAAATGGCATTCTGTCTATATGGGTGGACGTGCTCATTTGACAAACGGATTGGAACGTTTCGGTCGGTTTTGATATGAGCTTCTGTTTGCTTCCGACCATTTTAGTTAGGCATTTAGGCTATGAGCAGTGTACAAATCGTTCATGTTCCCCTAGCCTTAATAATAGAAAATATCTAAAACATTATATAAAGCCTTTCGGTAAGCAGATGAGAATGTGACGTGACTTGAACTGTCTTACACCTTCTGATATATTCATGTATATATTCTAAACGTCATTATAAGATGCACTTTCATTTTAAATCAAATTATTAAATCTGCCATTAATGCCATAATAATGACTATTGAAAGTATAACAAAAATAGTTTGAAAATAAAAAATAAATCCAAAGACCATAAAAAGATCTAACTGTCTTAACCCTTTAAAAATAATGAACATTTGATTGCGATCGTGATGATGTCTATCTTGATCCCAGGTTAATTCTTTAAGCCTTTAAAATTAGTGAGACGCAATTTGAAGAAAATATGACGTCAATGATAATATATTTGAGAAGCTATTTGTTTTTTTTTTTTTTTTTGTTTGGCCTACAACTGCACCTTAGACATTGAATACTTTAAAGGTCAAAAGTAGTTGAATACGATCGCGCCACAAAAAATGAGGTAATCGTCTTAACATTGTTGTGATGCCCAAAAACAATAAAACGCAATAACAACTTTATAGAAATCAACAATTTTTAATATCTCATAAGAAGTACACCTTTACAAAATGTTGGGTTGCTACAAACTATTAGATCAGATTTTAAATGGAAGCCGCTAAATATAAAAAAAAGTTAAAAGCCAACATGAAATCAAGTTAAATCGAATTGATCTTTCTTTGACATTGTACGACTTCTTTTATTAAGATTTCGTTAATAAAACTCAATTCCAGACCAATCTACATAAATTTAATCAAAATTTTCACGCACATATCCCACTGTGAACTTTCTAGTGATATCAAAACCAAAATCGACATTTATTCATATTCAATCAATTAAATTGATAAAAATGTTTACACAGTAAAGATTGAATTACCGTGAGATATTGTTTTATTGTATAAAACGTTATATTATACAAATCAATTCTCTTTATAAACCTTAGGTATGTGTGTGTTCTTATTAAAATCATCATCATCAATTGACTGCCAATCAAGTGGCATGCAATTGACATTTTATTATCCCACCGTTTTTTTTTTATCACCAATTACCTCCTGGTTGACGAATATTTTAAGAAAATTTAATTCACTTAAACGAGGTTGGTGATTGGTGAACTTTTGCTTTGGTGTATAACGCTGGTACGACCTACATCATTGGGTTTTTGATGATGACAATCATCAGCATCACACCATAAAAATATATTGTTTAAAAAAACTGATAATTAATTGTTTACTCATGCCATCAGGAGGATGAGAGAATCATCAAGATCACACGCCACCAAAATGCTTAGGAATGCGGGCATCTGCACCAGAATGATCCCCTAAATGAATTTAGTTCAATGCGTTCCAGAGGGGCGTTTTAATTAGTAATGATTTGCCGGTATTAGGGAAACCAAAAACGATGTATTCTACTAATTGACGATTGAATTCACACATATGAGGTTGCTTAACTGCTTGCTTCTACACCCCCATAACATAGTTATGTCATGTTTGATTGTTATCTCGATTTTTGTTAATGAATTTAGTTCGTCCTCTTAATACTCACAATGGAAGTTAAACATACAAATTAAATTGTTTAATTCAATTTTTTTTTATAAAAAAATATGTATCTAGCCAGGACAACGGATGTCGGGGCAGCTAGTAAAGGGTCTTCCAATAGGGATTTCCACACTTTGACTGTTGTTGATAGCGTATACAAGTATATTTTTATAAAATGTTAATTCCTGTTAGTTAACCAGTGCTATCATTACTTTATCTGTTACGAACTTTCCACCAAAATGAAAAATTTATCTGAGAAGGCTATCTGAAAAACGTTGTTTTATTTTTACTTTTTTTTTATTAAATTCATACAAATCACATGTTATTCGTTGCGATACATTTTTGATGACTGCACTTTTCGTTTGAAATACAGACATGAAAATTCAGTAAGCAGATTAAATTTCCATGGAAATTTTGTGAAATAAAATCCGGGGAATGATAACACCGTGAGACCTTCTCAATTATTTATAAACTTATACAATAAAAAAAAAGAAACACGAGTAAGATTGGCATTGTCGTTATTCGGAAGTAATTTTTTTTACATTTTCTTCATTAAGTACATATATGTATGTTTATATGTATATCAGATTCTTTGACATTTTTCCTGGCTTGAATAATCAAAGTTCTTAAAACAGTAACCTCTTTGAATGCTCACATGGCTTCCCAAAATCAAATTCCCGTTTGTTATCTGAAGATTTAATTATTACTGTATAATTTGTAATAAAAAATCTTCTTAGAATATTGATGAAGCAATAACCAGTTTTGATGCTATCCTTCCTAACCTTCGGGTAGAGGAATAGAAAAGAATGTAAGGTGGTGTAAGGTGACTAAAATCCATCCGGGGGGTAGTCTAGGTTTACTGGATAATTCACAAATTAGAAGGTCATCTGAACGGATTCTGAGGAGTTCCAATTATTGCATTGAAATAAAACCCTCCACTATAAATTCAAGTGTACCACGATCACCAGGCACCATCAAGCAGAAGGCAGCAAAGCTCTTATGCTACTTAGTCGGTGCCGAGTGCCGACGGTTGTTTACACCGACACCCATCTTCTGCTCCCAAGTGATAGCTAATTAATTTTCCAGACTGCAAATTCAAAGCAACCACGGAGTAAGATGGCTCCTCCTGTACCTGAAAGTGTAAATGGATGTATGGAGCAAAGTATCTCCGAAGAAGTGTGTTTAAAACGCTGGCAAAGCGTCCTCATCCGCTTTTGACAGCGTCCATGCGTCTGCACCATAGAGCAGGACTGGGATGATGAGGGTCTTATAAAGGGACAGTTTAGTGGCCCGAGAGAGGGTTTTGCTACTCAACTGCCTTCCAAGCCCGAAGAAGCAGTGATTGGCAAGAGTTATTCTTCGTTTGATTTCAGTGCTGGTGTTTTCTGAGTTAATAGCGGAGTCCAGGTAGACAAAGTCCTTAACTACCTCAAAGTTAGCTGTCTATCGTGATGTTTTGTCCGAGACGTCGATGTTAGGTGTTTCTTTTTGATGACAACAAATACTTGGTTTTGCATTCATTGACTGCTAAACCCATCTTCGCTGCTTCCGTCTCATCACAAAAGCGCTACTGACATCGCGCTGTATTCGTCCAATTGTGTCAATATCGTCGGTGTATGCGAGTAATTTTTTACTTTTGAAAGATCGTGCCTCTGGTGTTGCGTGAGAGTTCTGCCCTATTATTTTATGTATGATGTTAAAAAAGTCGCACGACAGCGCATCGCCTTGTCTAAATCCTTTTTTTTACTTCAAAGGTGTCGGTGAAGTCTTTACCGACCTTGACGGAACACGGCAGGGATGTTAAAACTGCACTTTGTTCTATACAACTCGTCTCTATAAATGCTGTCGTACGCGGCTTTGAAATCGATGAAAAGGTGATGGGTATCGATTTGAAGTTCTTGGAATTTTTCGATACCCCTGATACCCCTGAAGTTGGTTCAGAGGGTCTCCTTTTTTTAGGATCGGGCAAATTATATGCTGAGATTAAATTCATCGGGCATGCTTTCTTCTAACCATATCTTGCTTATGAGTTGGTGAATACTTATAGCCAAGTCATCGCCTGCAGCTTTAAAAAGCTCGGCAGCTAGGCCATCGGCTCCGGCGGCTTTGTTGCTCTTAAGTTTAGATATAGCTAGCTTTATTTCATCCAGATGTGGTGGTCGGAATTGTTGGTCTACTCCGCCCAGATAAAGTGGAGCATTCTGCCTGACAGCGGAATTCGTTTCGTCATCGCCGTTATACAGTCTTCAGAAATGGTTTTTCCATATTCTCAGCATCGACTGAGATTCCACTACGATGTTCCCTTGATCGTCTTTGCAAGTTTCAGTTCGAGCTCTGTACTTTTGACAGTTTCTTTGTACATTTTGGTAAAACTATTGAACTTCATTCCTGCAATAACAGCTCTCCATTTCCTCGATCGCGCGCTTTTCATGATCCCTTTTTGTCTTTCTGAGAAGCCGGTGTTCTTCTTTCCTCTTCTGCTCGAAGAGCGCACGAGCAGTTCTGGTCCTCCTCTGCAGCACCGCCTTGTAGGCTTCTTTTTTAGCTGCGTGTGCTTGCCAACACTCATCATCAAACCAGGGGTTTCGTTGTGGTGGTGATAAACTATCCGATCAAGAAATATCTTGAGAAACGGCAACATCTTAATGAGCGACAATACGATATTTTTCGTAGTAAAAGGACCACTAGTGATATGATGCAATATATCTCACCGAATAGTGGAATCAATCTGTGCGTCATTTTGGAGAAAGTAAGATTATTGCGCTGAATATATCAACATTTGAAAAAGTTTGACATCAAGCTCTCTTATCGAAAATGCGTGCATTTGTTATGAGACGAACCCCTTATTCTATGGATTAGTAATTATCTTTCGGACCGTTCCATTCGCGTTGTTTTCGACGGTTTCCGGTCTGATATTCTCAAATCAAATGCTGGTGTACTTCCATTCTATCTCATTCTATCTCCGACACTTCATTTTTATCAATGATTTTTTGTCTGGAACACTAAATTTTTTTGCAGACATTATCCTCAGCCAGCTTCTCATATACGTTTCCTCAGTTACAAGTCTATTCTTCGGATGTGGAATTACAACTGCAGCGATTGATGTATATTTATTGTCCAACTGTAAATATTGCAGAGTTTCACCTCCTAGTGGAGTATAGAGAGCAGCAACAAGATCCTTCCACCTGTCCCTATTCACCGAAATGTATTTTAGCTGTGGCCATGATTGAATTCCTTGAGACTGAGCTTCTTTTACTACAGATGACCTCCAAGTTGTTTTTGGTCTTTCAACGTGTCTATTAACCTGAGTATTCCATTCGAAAGATTTTTTGCTATATTGTCGTCAGGTTTCCTCAGGCTTTGCTCATTCTATTGTTAATATCCAGGTCCGTTCCGACATCGAGTCGTTAAATCATACCCCGCCCTCTTGGCACTATCGAAGAGTGGCACTTGCGTCGAGAAAAAACCGAAAAGCATTGCGTTTTAGGTATACTTATCATAAACCATCTTATATTAAACGAACATATGTTTGGCAACCTAAAACGATGCAATAAACATTTCTCCCCGTTAGATCTCGCCACAACCTATAGAGATGTTGAAATGTTCCAGTTCCAATGCTCCCGTGAAATAGCCCAATGTATTGCTCCTCTTAAAAGCTTTGCGCGTGATACTAGCATCGCAAGAAATGCCCATTAATTTACCCATAACCCAAATTTCGGACAGACTGTTAAGTATATAGAAAAATTCTTTAGCCGGACTACACGAATGTGGAACGGTTTACCCTGCTCAGTTTGTCCCTTACATTACAAACAAAACATTGAAAACCGGAATGAATCGGCATCTCCTTATCTTCTATCCAACTTCCCTAGACGTTCATATTGTGTTGATTCATGATAAGGGTATTTATAACTCCTCGACGATTAGGGCCTTTAATGCAGGCCTAAAAAAGAAATTCTTCATTTCAACAAATTTTCGACCAGTTATGTTCTTTACGTATTTTTATTAAAGCAGTTACATCCCCTTCGATCAAAATGATTCTTGAGTGTTTTCCGTGTGCATACTTTAATGTGAATATGGCCTTAAGAATCATTTGGTCCTTTGTACTTCCAAACGATATACGTCCTTATTTATATAACTACTGTATTACACAAAAAATATTCTTAGCTTGCACAACCATTTAAATCGTGAAAATGTAAAAATGACTCACTCACAATGGCATTTAACGGCTCAGTGCAGTAAGCAGTGGGTCGATCAGTAATTATATTGAAATTCCCGCCTCCATCGGTATTTCCACTTCTAATCAATCAATTCAACCCACAACGCGGTTGGCTTTATCAAGAATCACGCGAGAAATTAAACCTCATTCACTACTACTGGTCAGCTGATTGTTTGTGGTATAATTGTCTACCGACGCAATCTATGAGATATATATAATTCAAAACACTTTGTTACATATCTTGAGTTCTAAATATACCTAACCTAACCTTTATTTTATTTTCTTTCCAGCTATATTATCGGTTCCGAAACAGCTGCCTTTGCTGGATCATGGCGATGGGCACTACGTGTCACCCCATTCCTCGGAGTCATTGCAGTGGTGCTGTTGTTGATCATCAAAGATCCGAAACGTGGTGAAAGTGAAGGATCGCACAACCTCGAGACGACAACCTACACCGAGGACCTCGAGGACTTAGTCAAGAACCGTTCTTTTATGCTGTCAACAGCTGGTTTCACATGTGTCACCTTTGTGGCTGGTGCTCTGGCATGGTGGGGCCCCAAATTCATTTATCTAGGCCTTCGTATGCAACCTGGAAACGAAGGACTATCACAAAAAGAGTAAGTTTGCCCTTTTCAAATTGAATTCCTTATTGCAATTCCAGAATTAATGAATTTAAATCGCAACCAAAAAAAAAAAACTAGTGTTTCGTACAAGTTTGGCATAATAGCAATGGCAGCCGGCCTAATCGGTGTACCATCTGGATCGCTACTCGCTCAACGCTTACGACCTAAGATTCATAACTGTGATCCCTACATATGCGGCTTTGGTTTACTGCTGTCATCGCCAATGGTCTATCTGGCACTTGTGATGCCAAGGACTAGCGGATTCATGTGCTATACGTTTGTGTTTCTAGCAGAGATAAGTTTGAACCTAACCTGGTCCATTGTTGCTGATATATTGTTGGTAAGATGGCCACGAACTCTCCTACGTGAAAGAACAGAATGAAGACTACGTACCTGGGAAACTCTTAAGAGCTGGTTAGCTGATATTGTGCATACGAACGCTAGTCCACTAATATTTTGGATATTTATTTCTAGAGAATCCATTTCTAAGATTATTAATTTTCCATATCTTGATTTCTATTTCAGTGTTGCGTTCAAATTCGGTGTACTCACAATGGTAGCTGGTATTATTGGTGTTCCAATGGGAGCGTATTTGTCACAATCTCTAGTCAAACGTCTACCGACAGCAGATCCATTGCTTTGTGCATTCGGACTGTTTGTCAGTGTGCCACTCATGGCTGGCGCCATGATAGTCGTTTCCAAAAATACCGTCGTTGCATATACGTTGGTATTTTTTGGCGAATTAGCTTTAAATATAAACTGGGCAATTGTTGCTGATATGCTGCTGGTAAGGATACATAAATGCGTGTTGTAATTTAACGCGAAATCTATTTGTTTTGTTCATATACACCAAATCCTTATTAATCCTTTATCTATCGCTTTGATTTTTAAAGTATCTTGTTGATATAGTTTTTTTTAAATTCAATTTTAATTTTAAACAAAGGAATGTATCTATAACAATATCTAACTACAATGCAGTTAAATTGTTGTTGGTAGGTGGCGGATAAGATTTTTTTTAAGCACTGTATTTGTAACTAACTTCATACTTAAGCACACCTACCTTACTAACATATTGTAATATTTTAAACAAAACTGTTTAATTTTTTCATTTTACCATGACGACTTAGATTTAAATATGTTTTAAACATAAATATTGATTTAGGATACAATCTGATTTTTCCAAGGAGAATATAAAAATTAAATTATTTTCCGCACCTTTTCTTATGAAAATCAGTCAAACTAACAGTTACTGTTTTGCAGAGCTGGCTAAAACTTTCATCTTGTCTTCGCCTGACATTAATGGATTTAATCCCATATGTTTTAGTACTATCGCTTCTAGCCACACACAGAAGTCATCACTATCCCCAACAAATCTATTCCAGGTTCTTCAGATCGGGGTCTTAGATAGCAGCTTCTGGTTGCGCTCCATAAGTTAGTTGAGATCTAGTTGTACTTACTACAGAAAGGGAAGTATTTCTTGACTCTTACTTTCTTAGGGGGCGCTACAGTTCGGGACGAACCTAGGCCTCAACCAACATATTTCTCTAGACAGCTCGATCTTTGGCTAGCTGCCTCCAGTTTCGCACTCTAATTTGGTTGAGGTCGTCCTCCACTAGAGGGCGCCACCTAAGGCGAGGTCTTCCTTGACTGGGTCTACCCTCTGGGATGGAATCGAAGCCGGAGCATTCTTGTCCATTCGCTCTACATGACCTAGCCATCTTAAACGTGATATGCGTACTTTTTTTTACCAGGTCAATGGTGCTGTACAGCTCGTTTAGTTCTTGGTTGATCCTTCTAAATCTAATTGATGAGTATATTCCTGCCATATTTCTAAAGAAAGTCTGCTCCACTCTTTCTCTTCCCCTCTCAAAAATCTTCAGTTTGTCCATATGCCAAGGAGTTTTCCCTCAAGTATGGAAAACGGCGTTTATAACCCCTATACACAAAAAAGGCCCTAAGTGAGACGTGAAAAACTATCGTCCCATTGGTAAACTATCGCATATACCCAACATTTTCGAAAGCATTTTGTATGAAAACTTAAGTTTTCATTGCAAATCAATTCGCCTAGACAACACGGGTTCCTCAAAGGCAGGTCAACAACAACAAACCTCGTTGACTTTGTTTCATTTTCCCTCTCAGCCTTGGAGAATGGAAAGGAGGTCGATGTTATTTCAACAGATTTCTGTAAAGCTTTCGATAAAATCTCCCACAAACTTATTCTTTTTAAACTTTCCACCCTCGGCTTTGAACCCATTCTGTTGAGATGAATTTCTTCTTATTTAGAAAACCGTTTTTACAGCGTTCGGTTCAAAACCGTCTTATCAAGCCGTTTTTTAGCAACATCCGGTGTTCCCCAAGGCAGCCATTTAAGCCCTCTCCTCTTCATTCTTAGTATTAACGACATTGAAATGATCGTCAAACATTCCTCCATCTCACTCTACGCAGACGATACTAAGTTTTACAAGGTCACTCTTCCCACTTCCAACAGGATTTCGACAATTGTTCAATATGGTGCTCCAAAAACTGCTTGGATGTTAATATTTCCAAGTGCCAATCAATAACCTTACACGTAAACGCATCAAATCTCCTCCCCGTCTCTATCTTCTACACAGTCAAACCATTTACCCCGTTCAGGTTTTTTTTTTTTTTTTTTATAATTAACGCGCGCACAAGGGACTATTTATTTCCCTTTTAATGTAACACACTGCGCGGGCATTAGGAAGATAGGGAGGGGAGAGATAGGAGGTGTCGATTAACATTGGTTTTGAATGTTTGCAAGTTGAAATGGCAAGGGAAAATCTCGCCGGGTAAACCATTCCAAAGTCTTGTTGTACGGCTAAAAAAAGAATCTCTATATTTCACGGTACGTCCGAAATTGGGCTCAAGGGTGAACTGATGGGCATTCCTAGCAAGACGAGTATTACGGGCGAAACTTTTAAGGGGAGGAATGCAGCTGGCTACCTCGAGTGAACATTTTTTATAAAAGAACCGATAAAATAAGGAAAGACATGAAACATTGCGTCGGTGTTCGAGAGGGGCAATTGTTTCAGCGGCAGTTCTATTTCCTATCAATCTTAACGCTCTATTTTGTATTCTATCAAGCAAGTGAAGCGATGTTTGTGAAGCACCTGCCCAGAGGTGGGAGTTATACTCGAGTTTATGGCGTATAAACGCTTTATAAATTGTAGCCAGATCAGATGGGGAAAAATACTTCTTACACCGATACAGAAAACCTAAGCACTTAGCAGCATTTTTAGCGATTTCAAATATATGGTCGTTCCAACGGAGGTCATCGTTGACACACATACCGAGTACTGAGAGCTTTTCGGTTTCTTCGATGTAAGTGCCATTCATGGACAATGGCATTGGGGGTATGTTTAGCTTTAACGACAGAAGACAGCATTGAGTTTTCGAAGCATTAAACTCCACACGATTCCTATTACCCCATTTAACAATGCTGTATAAATCGGAGTTTAATGAGCTTGACATACGGCACCGTTGCAATTGTACGTCCGAAGGCGAAGGACGTGAATTATCGAACGAATATGAAAAGCTGAGGGTAGAGTCGTCAGCAAAACAGTTAAGTGGATTAGAAGTAACAGACAGAAGATCATTTATAAAAATGAGGAAAAGAGTCGGAGACAGAACAGAGCCCTGGGGCACACCAGCATTTATTTTATGGGAATCAGACTTGAATCCGTCCAATACAACTTGTATTGAACGGTCCAGGAGATAGCTTCTAATCCAACGAACAAGAGTATTATCGATCCCAAAAGCACGCATTTTCGATAAGAGAGCTTCATGCCAAACTCTATCAAATGCCTTGGAGATATCAAGAGCAATAATCTTACTTTCACCAAAGCGATGTAAAGATTTGTTCCACTGTTCGGTGAGATATGCCATCAGATCACCAGTGGAACGGTTGCTGCGGAAGCCATACTGACGGTCATGGAGAAGCTTACGATCTTCGAGATATTCCTTAAGCTGACGGTTAATCAGTGTTTCCATGACCTTAGAAAGAAGGGATGTCAGTGCTATGGGTCGGTAGGAGGAGGGGGAGGATGGGTCACCTTTCTTAGGGACAGGCTGGACAAATGCTGTTTTCCATCTTCTAGGAAAGATTCCAGAAGAGTAGGAGCGATGGAAAAGCTTACGCAGTGGCTTTGCCAGTGTGGAAGAACACCTCTTCAGAATAATCGGGGGTATACCATCCGGGCCAGCGGATTTGTGTATATCGAGATCTTTGAGAACTCTTGCTACTGTACGAGTGCGGAAAAAAATCTGTCCCATGGAAAAATTTACATTCTCAAGTACAGGAGGGGCAACGTTGCTATGCGGCAGCGTGGAGCTGGCAGCGAAATGGGCGGCGAGCAAGTTTGCCTTCTCTGAAGAGTAAACAATTGGTTTGTTATTGTCGATGAGCGTTGGAACCGAAGATGTTGCGGAGTTTTTAATATTTTTTACAAATGACCAAAAATTTTTACTGCCTTTGGGACACTGCAGAATTTTTTGCCGTAATTTTTGGTCATGCAAAAATTTGGTTCTTTCAATAACGGAGTTGCATGAGTTTCTTGCTTGTTTGTGCTTTTTCCGATTTTCCTCTGTAGGGTTGGCTTTGTAAGAACGGAAACTTACTTCTTTGAGCCTGATAGCTTCTTTACACTCAGAATTAAACCAAGACTTTTCTTTAGGTTTGATGCTTTTTACTCTGTTGGGAATAAAAGCACGCATCCCTAGAAGAATCACATTTGTGATCATTTCAGCACTGGCATCAATGTCACTATCGAGGAAGCATAGTGACCAGTTAAAGTTTCGGAAAAAAATATTCAGGCCGTCCCAGTTGGCTTTCTCGTATTGCCAAACGGTCCTGGTGGGAAGTTTTTCTTTAACTGGATGGGTGGAGGATGAGAAATTAGCTGAAATGACACAATGGTCTGAAGTGCCAAATGGAGAAGTTACACTAATGGTATATTTATCAGGGTGAGAAGTAAGAAACAAGTCAAGAGTATGGGCGGCTTGCCCAGCAACATCCGGTATACGCGTTGGCACATCGATCAGTTGGGTAAGGTGATGTAACCCGGCAAAGAGCTCGACATACCTTCCTTCGGGTGTTGTCTGACCAGAATAGCGGAGCCAATTGGAATTGTGTACATTGAAATCGCCCGCAATAACGATTTCAGTGCGAGGACAAAGGGAAACAATTTTCGAGATAGAATCAGACAGCGCATCAAACTCGTTACAAGTCGAATTGCTGTCGAGATTTGGACTCCTGTAAATAAAACAATAATGAATGACATGCTTGCGGACAGTGAATTTGAGCCACAAGAAGTTAAAGTCCGTGTTGGAACATTGCCCATATTGGGGAAGGCTCTGGCAAGCAATATCATTTCTCAATTCTCAAGGTGATCCGTGACCTTTGGATTATTTGCGACCATGAGCTAAATTTTCTCAAAGATATCGACGAAATTCTTAAGGCAAATTCAGCACTTGGCTTCGTGAAACTATGGTCCAAGGAGTTTCTAGACCCCGCTTCTTGAATACGCTTGTCAAGTCTGATCGCCTTACCAACAAGTGCACATTGCCAGAATTGAGAGCATTCAACGCCGTTTCCTTCGGTTTGCTTTTCGAGGTCTTAATTGGAGTAATCCTTTAATATTACCTCCTTATCAAGACCGAATCAAACTTCTTGAATACGCTGAAAGATCGAAGAGAAATATTTGACATTCATTCACCGAATCTTGTCAGGTACCATTGACTGCACAGCCCTTAACGAATCCATCTTTCTAAATACTAACCCTCGTAATACCCGCCTCTTCTATCTTCCCACCCATCGAACCTCTTATGAACCCATCTCCCGAATGCTGAGGAGTGTCAATTCTAACTCTTCCTGTTTTGACTTTAATATCAGTACTCCCTGCCTAAAGCTCCGTCTCCTAAGCCCAGCCAGTTAATTTAAGTATTAGCTATTAAATTTCTTAGTTTTTAAGTTAGATTAAGAAATAGCTTGTATTAAGCCAAATAAATGGGGGTTTTGCCTCCACCAAAATTAAATTAATTCTCCTTAAAAGCCCTTAAACGTAGGTAGGGCCGGATATCTTCATCGGCTTTAGATAGAGTCCATCCCTCGGCGCCATAGAGCAGGACTGGGATGATTAGGGTCTTATACAGAGTCTCCTTTGTCTTTCGAGAAAGGGCTTTACTACTCAATTGTCCTACCCCAAAGAAACAGCGATTGGCAAGAGTAATTCTTCGCTTTATTTCGGACGAGATGTTGTTGTCAGATGTTATAGCGGATCCGAAGTAAACAAAGTCCCTAACTACCTCAAAGTTGTACCTGTCTATTTCTTGACTCAGTCCCTTTAATACTGTACTCTGGCAAAATTTAATCTCTTACTTCAACGTAGACACTCATGGTTTCACACTGACGAAATATTATTAAGAATCTTTCTATCGCAATTTCGAAAGATGCCTGCATCTGCTTTTAATAGCGTCAAAAAATGAATGAATAGATTTTGGGTATTAGTGCAGTGCGACCTTAAAGATATATTGAGCCCCAATTTGGAGTTTTCTACAACTCATCGTCCAAATTAGTTGCCTTAAGAAACTTAAGAATTCGGTGTACTTTCGCTCTCTAATAACTGGTGAATTCATCTTTGGTATGCACCACTTAAAATTTGGTCAGGCGTCTCCACGTGAATATCGCAGAATCTGCATGTAGAATTATTTTCTGGGCCAAGAATGTGTAGATGTTACATATTCTTGCAGTGGCCTTATTACAGGCCATTCCAGTTATTATTCTAAGTTTGTTTCTATTGAAGCTGATGGATAATTGGAAATGTTCTTTGTTGTAAACCCCAAGTAGAATCTTGACCTTCCTCAAAAAACGCAATACCATTTCAGATATTTCAAAAACTTTATTATCGGTTTGAAGTACAATCAAAACATTTATGAATGGCCACCGCGAGCACGTTTGCAGCGGTCGATTCGTTGGACCCAATGTTCGATGACGCGGCCACACATTTCGGCCGTTATTTCGCGTTCAATGTTGGCTCCGAGATCTTCCAACGTCGTCGGCTTGTTGGCATAAACCAATGACTTAACGTAGCCCCAAAGAAAATAGTCTAGAGGCGTTAAATCGCACGAACGAGGCGGCCAATCGACTGGGCCATTTCTTGAGATAAAACGCTCATCAAACTTACTCTTCAAAAAATCGATTGTAAGGTGTGCTGTGTGGCTTGTGGCACCATCCTGTTGAAACCACATGTCGTTCAAGTCCATATCTTCCAATTCGGGCCAAAATTAATCGGTAATCATGGCGCGATAACGCTGGCCATTCACAGTAACGTGTAGTTATCGTCGACGATGCATCCAAACCGCACCAAACAGTTATTTTTTGTGGATGAAGCAGTGATTCATGAAGCAAATGTGGATTTTCACCCGACCAATAACGCATATTTTGCTTATTGAAGAACCCATTGAGCTAAAAATGAGCTTCGTCACTGAAGATGATTTTGCGATGATATTCAACAAGTTCTTAAAGTTGCGGTCACCGACTCCGAATTTCGGTAGAAAATTTGTATAATTTGCAGACATTGCTCGCTCATGTACTTTACCACGAAGAAAATGATGAGTTTACTGAATAAATTCAAAATGACAGTTTGATAATTAGTGAAAGGGTGCGTTCACAAATTAAATTTAAAGTTGTCAAGTCCCTATTGTAAAACCCAATTCTTTTTATACTGTTTCTTGGGATGTCAAGAAAGGTTCATTCTGGAGCTGAACATGCAAACCGAGTCTCTTTGCTTGGGACTAATGATTTTTCTCGTCCCTGTTCCCTCCTTGGCAAATATCATGATGGTTCTCTTAGCAGCACTTTCTATGGCCACGTCTAGTGTGGTCAAATTTGGAATAATTCCCTTGCTTATGTGGGGCAAGTTTTCAAATTCATTTTAATTTTCTTCATTCTTTATACTAGACAAAGACTTAAAAACTAACTGAAATATCAATTGGACCAATGGGTCTTACCATCATGGATTATTTACTTGTAAGTCTCTTTCATATCATGAGAACTTTTGTAGCTTTTCCGACAATTATCTCGACAAGTTTGATCCAGAGAGGCTTACTATCTGGTGTAATACCTAGATGTTTGATTTACCTCTGGATGTCGATTTCTTCGTCAGCCAACTGGATAGGTTTCATGCGTTGTAGAAGCCTTTTCTTAGTAAATGGTATTATCGTTGCCTTTGTGAGGTTGATGTTATTGTCAGTTCTCTCTGGATAATTTCACAGTTTCTTCCAACTTCCTCAAAGCTGTTATGACAATGTCATGGGCGAAAGCGATGCAGTGTAGGTCTTGACAAGACAGATTTTCCAGTAGTTCATCTACTGCAAGACTACAGAGTAAGGGTCATATAGTCTTTTGACTAGTTCTTTGAGAACAACCTCCTTTGTGAAAACTCTCTGGACACTTTGCCTTGCGTATGCTTCCGCAGTTCTTGTCCCTAGCAATACCCATTCGACTATAGCCATGGGTGCACACTTCCTTACAAAAGCCCTGTTAACAGATTCATGAGAGGTGTTGCCAAAGGCGCCCTCAATATCCAGCAATGCACTCAAGACCATTTGTTTGGAGTCTTAAGTTATTTGTAAAAAATTTTTCAGTACTATGTTGAAAGAGTCGCACGACAGCTTAGCACCCTGTCAGAGATGTCTTAGAGATTTGTCAATTTTTCTGGCTTTTTTGGGATTTGGTTTTTAAATTTACCATGTACCATTAAGAATATGTTTAAAAGACTGCTTCGTGATGTTAGTCTTCGGAATTTTACAGAAAGTCGGTTCACACAAATCTCTCTCTGTAACCAACCAATGAATAGTTTGGTAGTTTGGTGCTGCCAGACCGTTGAAAGCAAAAACAAATTGAAAACATAAATAAACCAAATTCTAAGTAAAACAAAATTGATTGATAATCCCAAAGCGTTTCAACGTTAATGGATTCTTCATGAGCTGTAACATCAATAAATCTGATTTTAAGTTAGCTTAACTCCATTTAAAAGTAAATTCCGATACTGAAAGCAAGTTAAATCCACCTGATAAGGCGTTAATAAATCGGTGTTATAGTTACTTTTATGGCCTAACCCGGTAATGTTTAAACTATATTTTTTACAACTAATTGATTAAGTATACGAAACAAGTTACACAACAACAATTACATCTTTTTTGCCAACAAGCAAATAAAATGTGGTCTTTGATTGTTCGCCAATAAAAGTATTAAGTAGTTAAATTTGTAAGAAACGTAATTTAGAAGTAGTATATTGTAAGTATTTTCAACGTTATTTCGGTGCTGCCAGATTCTTTTGAAAATTATAAATTAGACTTTTATTTAGAAATAAGAATTTTAATTAGAATAGCTGTTTTTGTTTGTATACTTAGTTTTTTTTTATTGTGTTTTTCTATTATTTTTTGTTTAAAACAAAACAGCTTTTATCCCACTTAAAACAACAATAAACACCTGCAAAGTAGTTAGGTTTGTTTTCAACTTCCGTATTTTTTCATCGCTTTTACAAAAATTGCTTATTTTTCTTCTATACATTTACCAGAAGGCAAGCCTTAATATGACATTAAAATGTTTAAAATTAAACCAAATTGATTGAGATAAAAAAGTATAAAATAAATTAATTACTCCATACCCTACATAAAAAAATTACCAAAAAAGCTTTCACATCACAAAACACTTGCCTGGATTTATTAGAGCCAATTCGCCTGAAAGTATGCTTAAAATAGTGTTTTCCTTTCAAACGGAGCAAATTCCCAAACCTGGTTTTCTGTTTAGAATTTATTATTTCCTCCTACACAAACCAATTTCGTGTGGAATGCATTTAATTTTTTTTCTAAAATCAGCACCATCTCGAGAGCTTTTATATGTATATAAATAACTGAACTTTTTGAATAATTTTTGGAGGGACGATTCATAAATTTATTTAAATAAACAAAAAACCGTTAATGTTAATCAGCACACTCTTCATTCTGTACACTTTGCGTTCACAATTTTTGTTTCCAATTTTCTCTATATTTTGTAATTGTAACTGAATTGTTATTTTTAAATTACCTTTAGTATGTTGTGGTGCCAACAAGACGATCAACTGCAGAAGCCTTTCAAATTCTTATATCGCATGCATTAGGAGATGCCGGAAGTCCATATCTAGTCGGAGTGGTAATTTTACTTTTATTAACCTTTACTTTAATATACATAGTTAACATTATTTTTTTTTATATTTTAAGTTATCTGAAGCTATTAAGAAGCACTTAAGAAAATCTGCAAACACAGCAAGTGAGTTTGTGAGTAATAATTTGGAAAGCCTATCATTAACAATGGAAAACGTCACAAGTACTGAGATTCCGTTGTTACCCAATGCTCATTTATTGATTGGCGATCAAGAGGTAATAGAAAATTGCTGACCTAATAATCGATTTTTGTTTTATAAATATTTTCTTTTAAGGATACAAATTTAATAAAATTCGAAGCCTTACAATATGCACTGTTCTCGACCAGTTTCGTTGAAGTTGTTGGTGGCATTTTCTTCCTATTAACGGCTGCGTTTATTCTAAACGATAAAATGAAAGCTAGTCAGGCTGTTAGAGGTAAGTTGGGTTCTATAATAAATATAAATCTTTCTCTTAAATCTCTTTATTCTCATTGTGATCCATTTTCATTTTTATTTTTCAGAGAGCCAAATTGCAGCGCAAAACCAAATGCCAGTGGATATTGAACAGTTGTCATAATTTACTCCAATTCATCCTAAATTAGTTTAAGATGCATAAACGTGCCTACGCTATACGTTCCTCTTATTTGCAAGCATAAAGTATATAACGTATATATTAGAAGTTATAAGCACACTCTCTTACTAACCCTGTATACTCATTTTGAGGTTTTCCTAAACCACAATCGATTGAGATATGATTCTTTAATTTATAACTATCACTAATTCTAAAATAAAAAAAAACACATTAATTTCATTTTGTAAATATGCTCATCGTGAAAATTTAAGCAACAAATAATAATTGCTCAATAATAATATCATTTAATTCCAATTGCATAGATTTCCTATATGCAAGTTATTTGTTTTTTTTTTGTAGTTAGTTAAATTAGAATTTAAATATGATTAGAATTTATCTAAGAATTAAATAAAAGACAGAATTTAAAAACGCTGCCACTTGAGATATTGATTGCATTAAAACAAAATGAATCAATAAATTCGAATGCAAATGGCGAAATTTAAATATCCTGTTTAGTAAAAACACGTATTGGTTATCAATAGGCTTAAGAAAAAGACTGCTGATAATAATAATAATATTCTTATAGAAAAAAAATAATTAACTAATAATTGAATATGTTTTTCGTTATGTTGGATTTAAGGAAATAATTAAGAAAAAGTCAATGATAAGCCGATTGGTGGTTGATATAATTATTTTGTTCATATAATTTATTAATTGATTTATTTTGTGATTATTAAAATAGTCACTTAAAATTTTTGTTGTTTTTTTCTTTGCAACTTCTTCTTTATCTAATTGTTAATTTTGTTTATATAAAACCTTTTCGGTTTGTAAATATACATTTATTTTAATACTTTTGGAAATATTGTATAAAAGAGAACATTTGTTGTTCATTAAACGAACTATGTATGTATTTGCTTTAAGTTGAATAAATAAAAAAATAATATTTTGTTTTTTTTTTTTATAAAATCGAGTTATATTGTCTTGTTGAGAGCACAACAATTGTATGGAAACGAGCCCTTGTGCAGAAGATCTTAAAGCATGACAATAAATAAGTACCTACTGCGCGCCATATGTCTATAAGGAGTTAAGGGCTTACTATCAACCGTTGGAAAGCGGCACTGCAATAATGATTAAAATAATTGGGTCTAACAAATTCGATAAATTCAAGGGGTTAAACAACTTTGTTTCATAAAAGTCTGTTTTTGTTTCTTTAAAGCCAGTTGCTCAAGGCGCCGCTGTAAATATAGTATGTACATACATATTTTTTTATAATTAACGAGCGTATAAGGGACTATTTGCTTCCCTTTTAATGTAGAACACACTGCGTGGGCATTAGGAACATAGGGAGGGGAAAGATATGAGGTGTCGATTAACATTGGTTTTGAATGTTTGCAGATCAAAATGGTAAGGGAAAATCTCGCCGGGTAAACTATTACAAATTCGTGTTGTTCGGCTAAAAAAAGAATGCCTATATTTCACGGTACCTCCGAAATTGGCTTCAAGGGTGAACAGATGAGCATTCCCTGCGAGACGAGTATTACGGGAGAAACTTTTAAGGGGAGGAATGCAGCTGGCCACTTCGAGTGAACATTTTTTTATAAAATAAACGATAAAATAAGGAAACACATGAAACATTGCGTCGGTGTTCGAGAGGGGCAATTATTTTAGCGGCAGTTCTATTTCCTATCAATCTTAACGCTCGATTTTGTATTCTATCAATCAGGTGATGCAATGTTTGCGAAGTTTAGGGCGTATAAAGGCTTTATAAATTGTAGCCAGATCAGATGGGGAAAAGTACTTCTTACACCGATACAGAAAACCTAAGCACCTAGCAGCATTCTTAACGATCTCAAATATATGGTCGTTCCAACGGAGGTCGTCGTTGACACATACCGAGTACTGAAAGTTTTTCGGTTTCTTCAATGTAAGTGCCATTCATGGACAATGGCATGGGTATGTTTAGCTATAACGACAGAAGACAGTATTGAGTTTCCGAAGCATTAAACTCCACGCGATTCCTATTACCCCATTTGACAATGCTGTATAAACCGGAGTTTAATGAACTTGACATACGGTACCGTTGAAATTGTACGTCCGAAGGCGAAGAACGTGAATTATCGAACGAATATGAAACGCCGAGGGTAGAGTCGTCAGCAAAACAGTTAAGTGGATTAGAAGTAACAGACAGAAGATCATTTATAAAAATTAGGAAAAGAGTCGGAGACATTTGGTTTTTAATGATTTTAAATTGAAATGAACCTCTATACTTGTTTATATATGTCGTGCACTAATGGATTTGTAACTACATTAAATGTTTACATTTACACACTATAAGCTTTTAAGAATATTAGATTGGGGACGTGAGGAGATGTCAATGTTGTTTTGAATGCTTAAATATCGTAATAGAGAGAATTCGAGCTGAGTATTGAATTCTACATTCATGTTGTGCGACTAAAGAAGGTAGGTTAGTTATTTCACTGGGCATTGATGTTAAGAACAGCGGAGAGAGGAGGCATTTCTACGACATTCAAGAGAAAAAAAAGTTTTATTATTGGTCTTATCTCATACCATTTTTATCCCCTTTGGATGCAATCTAAAAGAAGTAAAGTACTATTCACATGAGAGCGACCAAGGAATAAACGAACATTCGTCCTTTTTGACTTTTCTTATTCGTCACTCTCAACTACCGAGGAAATTAAGGCAAAGGTGATTTTGATGTTATTCGCGGGCGAACAATTTGTTCGTCGAAGTGTGGATCTTATGTGGAACGCGAATAGAGTTTGGCAGTTCGTTGCAATCAGATTGGAATTCGTGACTAACAATTTGTTTTCTCTAATTTACCTTATTTTAGGAATTAAAATGCTAATTTAAGTATCTAAACAATAACATAAATTATATTTCCATCGTTTGGCATCGAAGAAGAATTTTGGTTTATAAGTTGCATTAAATCACATTTATTCGTCGCGTAGGTTGGTCGCTCCCATTTCAATAGTCCTTAACTGAGTAATATGAGTTCCGGTCAGATATGATAATAAAACTCAAGAACTCAAGTTTTGAAGATATAAACAGAACGGCAGGAGGATTTCTGGTATCGCCGGACGAAACCTAAACACTTCGCCGCATTTTTTACCGAAGTGATATTACATACATTATGTGTTCATTCAATAAGGCAACAAGGTGGTAGGTGATACACATGCCTAGAACGGGAAGCTGTCTTTTATTGACAGTGCAAGCAGGCTACATTAAGCATTAACGAAAGAATTCAGTTTTCGAAGCATCCATGCAATTAATAAATCCTATTGGGCAATACTCTCGAGCTCGGAATTTAAAGAGTTTATCATAATCTGACGTTTCAGATCCACCTCTGAAGAAAAGGGTTGAATGTGGAGCCCTGGGGCATACGAGAATTTGTTTTGTAACAAAATCATGAAATAACATGACTCATGCTCATAAGACTCATGACTCATGCTAACCGCGATACTGTGGTTCTTTTAACCAAAATCGATCGCAGCACCAGGCGAACATGAAAAAGAACAGCCGCAAATTCCCAAAATAATTCCACTCCAATTCAAAAAGAACAAGAAGAGAAAAAGAAATACAAAATAGGCGGAGTTTTGTTAAAGTAGATGTAGATATTGAGGTGTGTGGGTGTGGATTTAACGAGAGGGTTTGTGGGTGTGAGTTAACGGGCTGTATGTTGGTGTTGCTGACATCAATGTTTTCTTATGACGTTATCACGTAAAATCATCGTCCGTAAACCGACTTTACAGACAACCAACTCTTTTTTACTCTAGTTTAGGAGTTAGGACGTTAAAGATAAACATCTGTAGCCAGATAAAAAAGATGGTTTTTGTACCTATGAATAAAATCTAAGCATTTATCCGCGTTTTTGTTGGTCTCCAGTGTGTTACCATTCACGAAAAGGATGTCCACTTCGGATGAAGTTGAAGATGAACGTAACTACCGAAGATGACATGGAATTTGTTATTTTTCTGGCCACTGAAGTACTACACACAGAGAAAATATACATGTAATTTTCAGGGACGCATCGAAAACTGCTGAAATCCCCATGTCTCATTGGTAAAATCGATATCCGGTTAGAGTGCGGCGCGGCGTCGCACCTTGTCCCATTAAGCTCTGAAAGCAAATTACTAGTAAAAGGTAAAGTGAATTGATTTTATATTTCTACGTATACATCACAGTTGAATTCGCCATTCACCTGAACACTTCACTTTAACAGTTTGTATCAATTTAAGTCAAAGAAACTGGTTCAGTTGAGGATATTTCCACAAAGTCTTAAACAAGTAATAAATTAGGCCAAGAAACCTACCCTTGTCCATTATGAAATATTTCCGCAAAGTAAAGAAATGCATTACATAGTCTAACGCGAACTGCGGAACGCACCAATTCATGGTTGAGTCTTCCGCAATGCCTTAAAATCAAATTGACAGAAAAAGATTTAGGGAAACACGACCACTGTTTAAAGAGATCAACATAAGATGTTCCGGAACTAACTAACCGTTACCATTGAGGCAAGCATTAAACTTGTATTATATGACCTACATATATGCGTGAAGCTCTGCAAAGTTTAATGAGCTTTGCTGGGTTGTATCTTGAATTTGCAACCTAGTGTCCGATAAGGTAATAGATGTGCTATTTACAGGCAAGAGTAGTTGTGATACGACGGTTACTTTGTAGTGCAGCAGCATTGTGGTCTGATTATGCACTTTAAACTGTTTGATTTTTTTTTCAATGAAATGTTCAAGAAATGCTCAAATCAAATTTTCGGTTGAAAACGGGGTTATGTTAAAGATTTTAAATTTTGTATTTAGGTATCAAGTTTCTTATATAAAAAAAAAATATTGATTGAAATCATTAGATAAAATGAAATCAGTTTTGGCTTTAAAAAATAACGAAATGGAATCCAACTTTGTAGTTAATCTGGCCGGTCATTCCAGAGGAATGTATCCTTATCCCCGTTCCAACATGTGGGACTATGGAGCCGTTTTTATCACCTATTTTAAAGAATAGTTTTTTAGCACTTAAACAAAATAGCAACACAATATTTTCTTCTTTATATTTATTATACTTTTATATTATGTTTCCGATTAAAGAAACCTTCATTAACCATGACAACAAGGAGCCGGTTGACAGCAAGCGGGTTGTTGTTGAGGATGCTGTGCTGGTGGTGGTGACGGTGGAGGATGCGGCCTTGGTGGCGGATGCTGTTTCTGAGGAGGTGCAGGGACGTACACTGGATGTGGAACTAAAACAATTGGTCTCGGAGGGGGTGGTGGTGGGGCTGGAACGTAAACCGGATGTGGAACTGGAATGTAAATTGGCTTTGCCGGTGGGTGAGATGGTGGCTGAGCATAAACTGGTGGTGGTGCTGGTGCTGGATGAGCTGGTGGTGATATAAATACTACACCACCTCCTCCACCGCCTTTTCCTTTTTTCTTCTTAAATGTCGGATCACTGGTTGCATGAGGCAAAGTCAGCACCGCGAGGACTACAATGAAAACAATACTGTACAACATGTTTTTAAAACAAAATCCACTTCGATACTAAGATCTAACAGATGATACTCAAGTGTTTTTATAAGGTTGGTTATCAAATCATTCACTGCCAATTAACTGAAGGATAATTGTCTTTCTTTAGAAACATTGACCCTTTTCATTCATATGAAGTATCAAAACCTAAGTTATTACGGAGGGTATTTTTTTATTCAATGATTAAATTGCTTATTGATTCTTTTTTAAATAAATTAACATTATAATTGAAGTATTGACGCCATTTGTATGATATAATGGCAATTGCAATCTTGTGGTATAATAACTCTTAAAATTAGTTAAAACCACAAAATTGCTGGTGTGAATTAAAAGCGAAAGTAGAAAATGGGAAATGTCTTCTTCTGATGTAATTGGTTATGAGTCTGGTCAATTGATTTGATCTTAAGTGATTTATTTGATTTGAAGAAATAATATTTAGAAAACACCACTGAGGTGAGCTACAAATATTGGTATACAGAGTACCGAATCATGATAAACAAAAAGATGATTGTCAGAAGTATCATGACTGACAAAGAGTTGGTTGTCTGTAAATTCGGCTTACGTACGATAATTTTACGTGATAACGTCATAAAAAACATTGATGGCAGCAACACCAACATACAGCCCGTTACTTACACCCACAAACACTCTCGTTAAACAAAACTCCGCCTATTTTGTATTTATTTTTCTCTTCTTATTCTTTTTGAATTTGAGTAGAATTATTTTGGGGATTTGCGCCTGTTCTTTTTCATGTTCGCCTGGTGCTTGCGATCGATTTTGGTTGAAAGAACCACAGTATCGCAGCGTGCGTCACTTTTCTTATCAGCATGAGTCATGTTATTTCGTATGTGTAGTCTGTCATCGATTTATAAGACATTATCATGTCAAAAAAATTAAATATGTTATTCAAAAACCAATAATTTTTTTTTAATTTCAAGTAATTAAGTACTGTTTTTTTTACCAGTGCTCGAAGGGAAAAATTAGTTGTCTTTTGAGAAAAAAGAAACATGGAGGTGATTTTATGCGTTTACCCGGCGAGATTTTCCCTTGCCATTTTGATCTGCAAACATTCAAAACCAATGTTAATCGACACCTCCTATCTCTCCCCTCCCTATCTTCCTAATGCCCGCGCAGTGTGTTACATTAAAAGGGAAACAAGTAGTCCCTTGTGCGCGCGTTAATTATAAAAAAAAAGCACTTGGGAATGTTAAATTCCAAACAGTTTATGGGGCACCAGATACAAACAGAGATCTTGTTTGAAGTGGGAAGGCTGATTAGTTGAAGAAATGAAATATAAGTATCATCTGCGTTTGATGAAATGCAAGACTTTTTAATGTTGTTCATAATAAGAATAAAAAGAAAGCTACCTAAGTGGCTGCCTTGGGGGACACCAGAGGAGGTCTAAAATGAACAATGTAAAATCGGGTTTCCTGATAAAAGGAATTCCATATCAATAAAATGAGTTGCGAGCCTAGCGTAGATAATTTAAAGAGTCTGTTGATACTTTTTTTTAAAAGATTTACTAAAATCACTTGAAATAACTTCAACTACATAACCATTGTTCTAAGGCTGTGGGTGCAAATGGCACAAATTCAATGACGTTAGTTTATTGTAAGTTGTAGAACTACTTTATCTTTGAAAAAACCACGTTGTCTAGGTGAAATCAGAGGTTGGCAGTGAAAACATAAAATTTGATAAGAAATTCTTTGAAGAGTAAAATGTGTATACGATAGGTCGGCAATAGGGCATCAAATATTTAGAATTAAATTATTTAAAAAAAAATAATGATTTTTTTATCAAAAACCGATTAACAGATTGAATGTAAATGTGTCAAGACATAATTTCTGCCGGAAAAGATTAGCGGACACACACTTCTTTTACGGTTTAGTTGATGGTCGATTTCCTGAAGCTCAAAGACATAATGCTGAAAGATATCCCATATGGAAGGTGTCTTAACCGTATTTTTTTTAACCCACCGTGCGTCGTCTTTGAAATACGGATTAGTGGTGAATATAAAGACCATCTGTTGGATCTGTAAACTTAGGTGAAAGAATTTTGGATGTGATCCAACGTAATCCCTAGCTGAAATACATGGAAGATGTTACAGATGTTTTGAAAACAACAATTAATTACAAATACTTTACAGGAAAAGTCAAGCGAAAATGTGCGTATGGCGTATACGTAACCTTCTTAATATTTTTTATTCCTTATTGAATGTATATACATTGAATGAAATTCCCATAAAAATACATGTTTTTAACGCATTTTTTCTTGCTGTAGGCAACTTTACTATGAATTTTTATGAAATAAGACAATTTACTTAGTTATTTTAAAAAAATTAAAATTTATTGATTTTTAACGAAATACCTACAATAAAAGTTATGAAGAAAAACCAAAAAAATGGATGAAATTCCCATAAAAACATTAACATTGTTACCAATAAAACAGGTGAATTTGGTATCAGAATTTTGTATAACATGGTAACTAAGACTATTATTAATTATTTTAATATTTATTTGAGCCACCATTTGCTCTAATGACCGCCAGCATTCGCCTCAGCATCGATTCCAAAAGTTTTTCCAATTCCGCCCTTGTAATCGAAGCCTACTGTTCAATTATGTGTTTAAAAACGTTTGTCATGCCAGTATCCATCTGGACCATCCAAATTAAATTTCTTTTAATCACTTAAGAGAACTTTTCTCCACTCTTCGGTCCAGATTATATGATTTTCTGCAAAATTCGGCCTTTCTGTCTTGTGGGCTGCATCTTAAGGTTGCTTTTTAGATCAGTTTTTGTAAACAATGTTTGGGTTTGCTTTTAAAATTTGCCTAACGCATCTGCATGCAATTTAGTTTTAATTTATTCTGAAAAGCAAACAGCTTGTTTCTGACTCCTGAATAACTGTATTTGATCTCCCAATTTTCTGGCTATGTCACGATCAGAAAGGCCACCACTTTGTGTGCATTGATTTTTGACGTTGTCTAGATTCTACAAATAAATTTCTGATTAAAACAATTTAAAAGAGTTGCAAAAAGATTTCTAGCCACTTTACAAAATAACCACTCTTAATTAATTTAACTGTTTTATACAAATTTCCACCTCTTAGTATCACTATTTGAACTTTTTTTTTTGAAAATACAGAGGAATACTTGTCGCAACTCGCAATGCGATTGAAAATTGTTGAAAACATAACGGTTGCATTCATATTGATTTGACAGATCATTGTGGATGCAATAATAAAAAGTGCTGCCAAGTTTCCTTTGGGTGAAATAAAAAATTATGTATGACAGATTGTAGTGGTTTTAGGGGAATTTAAAAGTTTTTTCTTTGTGTTTACAGATTTGTGTCACCGCATCATAATCGATCACAATCAATGAAAACGCCTTGTAGTGCAGCAGAAGCAGAGCGTAGGGCAGGCCAAACCAATTATGTTTGTCGCAGCAGAGATCTCGGTAAGTTTGGTTTCGCGAGAATTTTATTGTCATTGGAGGCCTAGTAAGAAGTTTTTTTTTAATGCCTTTATTATTTTCTTCCTTTTAACTTGCGATTTATATGGACTATAAGGCAAGTTATGCATTCGTAAAAAAAAAAATCAAAAAATCTAAGAATCAAACATGACATAACGATAATATGGAAGTCGAAAAAAGTGGGTCAGAAAATTCTGTCTGTCCGTCTGTCCGTATCAATTCCTACAGCCTAAACGGTTGGGCCGATTTGATTCAAACTTGGTATATATTATTTTTAGAGTACTCTACCCGACTGTTTTTCGAATTGGAATTCTAGCTCAAAACTAACGGTACGTGCCATATAACTTTTAATGAAAAACTTATTTTTCTCGAAAACGGCTTCTACGATTTTGATAAAACTTTCTGAATGGTTTTTTCTATGCTAAATCTATCTTTAAGTTTTAATGGATTTTTCAGAAAAGTTTTATAACGGTACCTTCCTTATGACCAGTTTTTTTTTAAATCAGACTTTCTCGTTAACTAATTGACTAATTGTTTTATGATTTAAATAATATTGTTATTAAAATGTTCAAAAACATTTTTTTTTAATTTTTAATAATTTTTTAAAAAACTTATTTTGTTTTTTTAATATTTTGAAAACGAATTTATAGATTTTTTTTTTTAATTTTTCTCCTAGTATAAACTATCGATTTCTTTAAATTGACATACTCAAAAAAAATTTAAAATATGTTTTCGAAAAGTTTAAAAAAAAAAAAAACATTTTTTTGAAAAAAACTGGTCGAACGGTTTTGAAATGAAAAATTCATAAAATAGAAAACCGCATTAGTACACTGATTTTTACTTACGATTATAGGTACTATAACGCAAGTTATGCAATCAAAAGTCACCAAAATCGAATAAACGCTTTGAGGTCCACTTTAATTTTCTTAAATTTTATTCTACAATGTGACCGCACATATGAGCAAGTACGTGCGATCCAGTCATGCAATTTATTTTTCTTACTGATCATCTCACTGTAATACAAAGACCATCACCAAGTTCAGCTCGCATTTCAGCTACCTGCAATCAGCCTCCAGTCGGGAGAGCAGCAGCTTCTTTGCCAGAGGCATTGCCTCGAAAAAAGGCGGTTTTGACTTGGAACTGATACAGGTGTCCAACACACCAATAACTTAGCAGGGGGCACTGCATTATCTACTTACTCTTTTAATAAATTTAAATCCTGTAAAAAGTGAAAACTTCATGAAGTTCAAAATCTATTTTCAATAAAAACACATTTTTTATTAAATCAAAAAAAAAGTACACAATTTTCTTAAAGAAGCTTGATTTAACTGTCAAAACAAATTTGTGACTTAAATGAATTTAGAAATTGAGTTCTATTTGGATTTATTTTTAAATTTATGAATTAAAAAAAAAAATATTAAAAATAACTTCCACTCTCAGATTATCCGTGTTTCTTTGCGCCGCTCTTCTTCTTCATTATTCGACCAACTAGAGCGCCTTTTCCATGTCCTCCGCCACTGCTGCTGCTGCTTCCACGATGTACTCCTTTCTTCTTAGTCGCCTCGGCCAAGCCGATCTCTCCAAGGAAGCACGACAATATAGCCACAATCAAAAGGACAAAAGACAACTTCATTGCGTTGGATGGTTATTTGTAAACGTTCAAACTTAATTGCTTGACGTCTGTCGATGGAAAGGTCTTTTATATGCCAGTGGGTTGGTTCACAAATACGTCGGATTAGTTTCCCCAATTGCATTCAACTACTGTGTTCCCACTCAACCAAAACCACTATCCCGTTGCATGTAGATTGAATGTCTTAGATTCATTTGTGGATGATTGGGGGATTTTCTTTAAGCTAAAAGCTAAAACAATGGCAGTTAAGTGATGGCGTTGGGAAAGCGCGCATCGGTTACCGCAAAATTGTCTCGAAGCAATTATAAAATTTGTTGGCATTTTCCGCAATCCCAAAAAATGTAAACAAGTCGGTATTTTAATTCCAAATATGTAATTGTAATGTAAGATTGATATCTGATAGTTTGTATGACCAATTAATGAGATTAGTAAGGTGATATAATTGTAGGTTTGACACCACCAACTATAATGTTGTTACCTCCTGGTTGGTGGAAATCGTTCAAAATAATTATTCAATTGTATGTTTTTTTAAATGCTTAGTTAAAAAAAATTGTACAATTGATTTAGCGGACATTTCGAATTGAAATAATAAGTATGGTGTTTGCATCTTCAGAATTTATAATTTATAAAACAGTTTTTCAGATTACTATAAAGGATTTCGAGGGTCATAATGAGAATTTAAAGAACAATTCTGATACAAAATTACTCGAGCTACCTTCAACTTCTTAAATATCAATTATAGTTGTAATCGGTTAACCAGTTCTCGAAAAAGTCTAAATAAAAGAGCTGACCTATGGCTAGTAAATTTATTCACTAAAAATTAACTCATGTCCAAAGATTTTTGTATAAGCATTCGTGAAGCCGTTTGCGAGTTTTTACTTAAGAGTTAAATGACAGGTACAGTTATATACATACCACCCTTAAAAAGCTTCATTAACAGAAATGGAAACAAAGAGGGAGGACCTACATAGGTATTACGAGTATGTATATGGGTCAGCCAGTATATATAAATTCTGATGTTTGAAAGCACTTCTCTAATTCGCCCTAATGCTCCATCTGTCGTATCCGCTTTGAGTGTCTTCAGAAAACGTCGATAGACTTCATGTCTGAAGCTAACTAAATTCAGGTTTCGTTGCATTTGACATTCTTCCGTGATAGTAGTCGCGAAATGGTTTTTTTAAGTTAATTTCCAGTCGAGTTCAGCAATTTGCATGTACTTCTTCTTCTTTTAGTACTACATAGCGTGGGCCTCGTCCAGCCGACTCGATCTAAAGCCCGCCGTCTCCAATTTAGGACTCCAAGAAGTCGAAGGTCTGCCTCTACCTGGTCGCTTTATAGATAATGAGGTCTACCTTGGGAATCGCGTCGAAGATTTTTTTAAGGTAGGAGCGTCGATGTGCCTCTAGCGGTCTTGGACGACAACTTACATGTCCAAAAGGTGGAACTATGCCCTCATCAAACGTTTCCTTCAAAAAAACAATTGTGGTACATGCTGTGCTGAGTGACACGTTGCGTCGGCTTTTTGAAACCTAAGTTCCCTACATCAAGGCGATTCTATTCAGGAACGAAAAAATGATTGGCTATGGCTCTATAACGGTCTCCATTGACAGTAACCCTCTGGCCGGCCTCGTTTTTAAAGAAGCAAGGACCCATGATTCCACCAGTCATTAGGCACACCTAACTGTCAGTTTTTACTTGCGATTATAGGGTATATAAGGCAAGTTTAGGATTCGTGAATATAAAAAAAATTGAAATAACAATCACAGAGAAGTCTGAAAAAGTTAGTGGCAAAAAATGTCTGTCTGTCTGTGAGTATGTATAATGAGCTGCATCCTAAACGGCTTAAGCGATTATCTTAAAATTTAGTGTGTGATTCTTTTGGCATTCCCCCAGATGGGAATTTGAAGACCTAAAAATAATGGTACCTGCCGTTTAGAAAAAGCTTATTTTTCTCGAAAACGGCTCCAACGATTTTGATGAACATTTTTGAGAATTTTTTTTGTTGGTATTGGCTTTCAGTTGATTAGAACCAAATTTATGGGAAAAGTCTATTAACGGTACCTTTCATATAACGGTTTTTTTAATTTTTGGCTTTCTCGGTAACGGTTCTTTGGATTTTTATATAGGAGAAGATCTAGGGAGCCAAATTAACTCTGCATATTAATTTTTTAAATAACTTTTTTTTCTAATTAAAATTTTTGAAAAAACAATATTTTTAAAACTAATGAAAACATTTTTTTTATTTTTATAATCACATGCATATTAATTAACTCTAAAAAACTGCATGCCAAAATAATTTTTTTTTTCAAAAAACTGAAAATAAAAAACAAGATTTTATCAGTCTGTCCTACAATTTTCGAAATACTTTTTTTATAAATTTGTTATTATACAAGACTTGTGATGTCATACTCTATTTTTACTAAAAACCATTAAGGTTGTGGTTTTGACACTATTTATAAGGTCAGAACGTGTTATTTTTGTACGTAAATGTTACTTGTTTCGATCAAAAATCTTGCCTTCAAATATGATTAAGCACATAAGAGCAAGTACGTGCGACCCAGTGGTGCTCATTTTTTCTGGATGTAACGGCGTCTCAATCTGAACAAATTTTCTTGTATATAAATCGGGATCAACTGCAATCTCGTTTCGAGCGCATTCCTTGAATTAAGGCCGTGCCAGGTGGTCGTGCGACTTCAATTCTTGCACGAGTTGAATTTTGTAAGCCAAGAAACCAGGAAATATTCCAGGAAGTGCATGGACACAGATCCAACTGTTTTATACGATGGCGGATGCGCTAAGCTCCAAAGGAAAATCTACTGCGCAGCAAAACTATTCTACTCCTCTTTTAAAAATGTTGATAACTATCCAAAAAATCATCTATAGGGTGGTAGCACTGCAGCAGCATCGTAGACACTGTACGACGTTTCACGAATAGAATCATGTTTTTTTCGAAATAATTCTGCGTTGTTCAAACGTCAGTCGATTCATGATGAAATGGCAAACCAAACAAAAGATAAATCAATCAATGGCAGATGATAAAATGGCTGTCAATGAAAACAGTGCTGCCAACTTAATATGGCGTTCCTACTTCTTCAAACTTGCCATTTATATCTGACTTTACCTTTAGTTTCTTACGGTAGGTGAAAGCAATATTGAAGTCTAGAAAGGTTTCTTCCAATAAAGTCCAGCACTAGCAAAGTTGACATTGCCAATGCCGCTACAATACTGCACCATACATTTAACACTATTCCATCAACAGGAATTTTCCATCAAACTAAAATCATTCTTATTTCCAAAAGCTTACTGTATAAAGAATTTGACTAGTCTTTATTCTTCAATTTTTTTTTAGCAAGAGACTGTGAATGCATTATGCATTATATTTAGTAGTGAATTAATCATTTGACCACGGAAGGTCTATTGCACTTATTTAACTTCCTGAAGACATAAACGCTGAACATGACAAGGAAAACGTTAGATCCTTAGTTCTTTCCTAAGACTTTTTGAAGGCATTTGGCATGGGGAATCATACGGTTGCTCATAAATTTCAACAATACTCCAGAAGCAATTGGTTTGGATAATAGCCGATACTTAAAGGTGTTCCCCAAGGCTACATTTTATCCCCTGTTCTGTTCTCTCTGCATACAAATTAAATCCCTTTTGTTATTCTTGAAGCATCAAAGCGTTTTTATGCAGATGACATACAAATTAAAAAAAAGTTGTCCATGATTTATCGAAAACAACATCAATTAGATCTCAAACAGATCTTCAACTGGACATCTAATAATAATTAATTATAATTCGGCTCTTAATCCAATCAACTGTAAATTCCTATTTATTTCTGAAAAAGTATTAGATTTTTCAATCTTTTCATCAATCATGCTTAATGGCACAGAATTGGAATTCTTTAAGTCTTCAAGGGATCTAGGACTCTGAGAATGACTATATAAATTCAATAGTTGCAACACCCTAGAGAAAGCATAGATTTAGATGTTTATCGAATGACCAGAATTTCACGCCGATAAATACAAGAATTCGACTCGCGAATACCCTGGCCTTACCGGTTCTTACCCAGCCCAGCATTTAAAATATTTTTAACCACAACGCAGACTAGTACATAGATCATAACAGTTTTCTATAGAACATGAAAAAATACCTTATCTTACCTTAAGTTTCAAGCTTGAAATTCAAAAGAAAAATATTCCTTTCCACCAACAATTAACCTTTTATTTTATTCAACGCAATGTTTTTTTCTTTACAATATTTGTAAAATAAAATAATCTTAAAGAATTTCCATTTAGCGTCGTTCAGCGCCATTGTCATCGGTGGACGTTGGCCGTTTTGTGGTGGCTGGGCGTCCTCTTGGACTTGGTAATGGTTCTGCCATAGCAACACTGCCCAAACTGGAGATCATTGCCAAAAAGCCAACAATGAAGAACAAACTTAGCCACTTCATGGTCGATGGGATGTTGAGAATATATTTTTAGAATTAGCCACTTGTTTCCTGTGATAAACAGAGAGCTTAAGCGTTGACTGCATCTGAACTGAATCAAACGCACGTCTTTTATACTTTGCTAGCCACTTCCTGTCGACATAAATTCCTTTAGAATTCCAAAAAAAGAAACTACATATTCAAATTGCTTGGAATTTGGAAAAAATGTCAAAAGCAATCGATCAGTTAAGACTTGAGGGCTACTTTAGAGGTTTTGGTTCTGAGATGTAAACAGCTAGACACCAACCGCACCCGACAATGTTAGGTGAATCATGCGGAATCACTTACCTTCTGGTTGATTGTTTAGTTATGGCTGCTGATAGATCACGAACTGTTTACCGCTGAGTTATTACATCAATTACATGATCATTACACAGATTTACACGATAAAGTCGTGAGTTTTTTGTTGTCTTTTTCGGATTGTTTTGGACGTTTAGTATGGAATTGTTTATGGGAATCCCTGCTCAATAAACTGTCGTTGTCGTAATCTTCTTGATATGTTAAGACGTAAAACTTGTGTGGGATATGTTTGCATTTGGACGAGCGAAACACACACTTTGATTGAGTAGTTTTCCGCTTGATGAATTAAAGATGCAAAATAGGTGGATGTTCTGTTGACTTGGTCAAGAATTGTAAACAGTTTGCCTTAAAATGTTGCAAAAGTTTTTACGTTGAAAGGTTTTACTATTAAGCTTGGACAGATTAAAAGATTAACATTTGTTTAAAAATGATTTTAGAAATGTTTCTGAAATGTGTTTTTGGTGTGGACGCTTTCAGAAACATTTTTGAAATGTTTATTTGTTTACCATTTTATCTAATCTCGCTTTGTGGACTAGACTTAAATGCTTGAAAAATAAAAAAAGTTTTCCGTTCGACCTGGGAAACAGAGAAACATTTCAGAAATGTTTCGCGAAGCGTCCACACCTCAATAAACATTTCAGAAACATTTAAAAAACATTTCAGAAACAAAGAGACATTTTTGAAATGTTTTTAAATGTTTCTTTGGTGTGGGCACACCTTCAGATTTAAAAAAGTCAATATATTATAGTGATGTATATAATATGAGAATATGTTTCGGTGAAAAAAAAAATGTTTTAAGATAAAAAGACAAATTCCATAAAACATGTTTTGTAATTAATAATAATAATAAAACAATCAAATTTGATCTTTTAAATGAGGTGAGTAACGAAAGCCGTTTTGCAATAAATTAGTTCTAAATGTTTTTTTAATTGAAAAAAAAATATAAACTTTAAAAAAAAAAATCAATATTTTAAAAAAGACAATGATTTAAAAAAAATTGCTAAACTGAATCGTATAACTTAATAAATACAAGGTGGGCAAAAAGA
Source organism: Platycheirus rosarum (assembly GCA_963971375.1). Classification (NCBI taxonomy): domain Eukaryota; kingdom Metazoa; phylum Arthropoda; class Insecta; order Diptera; family Syrphidae; genus Platycheirus; species Platycheirus rosarum. The sequence continues at coordinate 15,947,874 of OZ020510.1, read as the reverse complement.
AATCACCCTATTGGAAGATGCTCTCATTTTTGCAAATGGCCGCCAATGTCAAATCTGTTTTGACATTTGTGGACTAGACAGATGCAGAATATAAGAGAACAAGCCATGGAGCGATACATGAACCGACATGAACCGATATTCTGAAGGCGGCGTAATTTATCTATGGCTCTATTGTCACTGAAATTATACTCAAAAATCCAAGGGGTAAGGCAATCTTACGATACATCTGCAATCTGCAGGACCTAAGTGTTGTAGGTTCTTGATGGTGATGGTTATATTTTCTGTGGCGGTATATTAGTTTGTTTTATTTTTGTGACAGAATTTGTGTGTTTTGATGTTGGTTTTCGTCTGACTTCGGGACAAGATCCTCTTTACATACGGTGAACTGAGCCATGCTTGGCTTGCGTGTCAAGTCCCAAAGTGAGATTTTCCCTCATTTCTTGTTCAGGTTTTGCCTTCCCCCTTAAGTTTGTTTGGGTCCCTTAGGTTGATATTAGGCCGGTACACATTACATACAACCCTTTTGCATTGTATATGAAATCTATAGTACTATCAAGATGGGTGTTTCACCTAGCGCCATCTAGTTTCGCTATCTCGCTATTTCGCAATGTAGAAACATTATGCAATGTTAGAAAAAGACAGAACGGGAAAGATGTATATAAAGTGTTAACAGTCAGAAGGAAGCAAATCATCAAGACTTAACTGTTATTTCTTTGTCATTTTCTTAAGAATAACTGATAATGAGAGAATGGGAGATAGAAATTTAGACAGGGATGTGAAGAGTTTTCATTTCTGCCTTGAAAATACACTGTTTTTGGGTGGGTTTTTTATAGATAATAAAACAGGATATTTACCGTTTTAACGACTTTTTGCTGAAATTTGATTATTGGTTTGTTTTTTTTTACAATTTTGAATGGTTACCATGTTATTTTTAATTTTTAATTTTTTTTAGTCTGCAAAAAATTATTTTGAGTAAAAGTACCTACCTAGTTACTTGTTTTACAAATACATATATATAAAACATATTGTTTGCAGATTTTTGTACCTATGTTATTGCCTTTGAGTATCTTCGAAAAATGGTTAGTATTTTTCGAACCGTAAAATAGATATTTGAAAAATAAAAAAATATTCTCGCTTTTTAATTAAAAAAAAATCACAAAAACAATGACCGTACCTAAATATCGTTTTGAATAAACATTAGCTTTTACTATTCTTTCCTTCAGTAGAAATGTTAATAGGAACCTACCTACCTTCAAATAGAAAAAAAAATCAATTCCTTATTACGTTCGAAATTGAACAATATACATTAAATCTTTAAACAGTCAAATCCGAATATGGCAACATTGGTATGTGATTTCGGTATAAGCTACAGAAATAACAAAATTTCTTGAAAAATGCAAAATCCAAAAAAATTTGAAAACGCACAACCTTGCTTTGTTTAAGAAAAATCACAAATTTTTCTTTCCCTTATTCTACCGTACCATATGGTCCAATGTCACTTTTTGAACCTTTCACTCGTACTTATTATTCATTATTCCTGCAAATGCTTGTGATCATTCTCACTCATACATTTCTGAAAATATAACATGCAACCTACTCTTTCATAATTATTTTTAATTCTACTCTCCAAAACCCATACAAATGCATATCAAGAACTACTGCAGCGCTATTACGGCGGTATCTCGCTAAACTAGAAGCTGCATCATAGTAGTACATAGTAGTACATTCCCGTTAACTATCCCTCGATTCGTACTGCAATTTTTGCTTCCGGATCAAGCACTCGTTTCCTTCTATTTTTATTTGAATTATCTATCTTCCTTTCTTTCTCTATCCTCTTCATTTCCTACTCTTCTCTAGTTTCCTTCCTTATCCCTGCCAATATAAAGCCAATACAGACAAAGAGAAACGTCAAAAAAGTTGCAAGAACAGTTCTACCCGTGCATGTTCGGGTTACTCTATTTCTATTTCATTATCTTTCCCTTTCGCACTCCAAGCATGCAAAGCAAACACGCGCCGTGTAAGTCTCGACAAAAGAATCCTAAAACCGATACCCAATCGTTAGTTATTCTTCTTCTTTCTTTCTCTTTATGTGTCACATAATCATATTAAGAGCAAACAAACATTAAAATAAAGGAATTGAATAACAGACGCCGAACGAACTGGTTGTGTTCTTATTTCGCTGTCACCAAACATTGTTTTTGCCCCTGACTACAGTAACGAGGTCTTTTTTTTTTGGGTTCTTACCTTGTGGTGGTGTAAGTGTTTTTGCTTTAACTAACTCCAGCAAGTCAGCTTTGGTGTCAGAGAACCAACTTAAACTAACCATGAAAAAAAATGTGATAAACTAGAAAATTGAATTAGGAATACAAATTCAAATGGTTATCGTGGTCGGTAGTCCCCACCTCCCCACTACAGGCACGGGTTTGGACAAAAAAAAAGAGAAGTCGCCTGCGATTAAATGCTTAATTAAAAGAGGTGTTATGGTCAACGAGCCGAGCACAGTCAATAAGTGTCCGCTGGCTGTAGCGCTATACGATACGTTATTTCTAAGGATAAGAACGTAAATGTAGAGGCGTCATTGGCAAAATGTAAGGATGCTAGGACCGGTTAAAGCGAGTTAAAGCAACAACGCTCTCTCGAGAAGGCCAAAACCCAAAGGCCAAAAGTGCATAACATCAACAATATCAGCACTTCCGTACTCACTTTTTGGAAAAAATCTTTTCTTTTGTGATGGGTTAAGTGATAAAATTATAGTTTCGGTTATCGATTGGAGCGATATAGATGGTGGGATCTCTAAATATCGATGGGAAGCAGTAATAAGAGAGTTGAACTATAGATATTCGGATATTGTGCTAGCCCTGGACCTCCACCCACGTCATGTTAAACTCATCGCTTGTAATGAACAGGGATCAGAGGTTATGACGTATTAAAAATCTGTCTTGTCGCGAAGGTTGAAATCGTTATGAAGAAGGATGTTCCCACTTCACAAAAAGTTCGTCCTAGAAATCCGGAGGAACACTTTAACTCGAATGTAATAATCCACATAATCCAGAGTAGCAATCCAGATCCATCCACTCATATGATTGATAAGTCGCAAAGGTGAATGAGCCAAAGAGCGCTTCAAGAAGTTTTTTTTCGCAACTAGCATTAATTATATTCAAAAGTAATAATGGGATAACAACAGCAACTAAAAATCTAAAATCTTTCACTTAACGGCTTCATGAATAACGGCTAAGCGAATGAGCCTGGGTTCGAATCCAGCTCATAGCCATCTTCTTTTGCGAGGAACTGACAAAACCTCCAAGAGTTTTTGTCTCGAAAAAGTGCATCTCATGTAGCCGTTCGGACTCGGCGGTAAACTGTAGGTCCCTTCCATTCTTGCAGATTAACAACACACACACAGGAATGGTTGAGAGTATAAGGGGCCAGTTATAGCTATCATTGAAATGCATCATTGAAAAACTTTAAACCGATTTTTTACATGTTTTCCTTTGATTAGTAGCACAAACGATGTACCAATCGATAGCAAATAATACGAAGAATCTTTTTCGACAAAAAAAAACCAATTTGCACAAATATTTTTTACTAAAAATGTATTTATCCGTTTTCCCGATGCAAATTCGTTTTACGTGTCAGCTGATTGTTTTTTGACAGAAAATGGAACAACTTGTTTCTCTGATTTGAATTGCAATTTCGTTCAGTTCCAATGACAGATTTGTATCCGAAAAAAAATTTCGTGTGTATTTCAACCAGGAAAATTTTTCCAATGACAGAAAATTTCAATGATTACTATAACTGATCTCTCAAAAAAATTCCAATGATTTGTTTCAATGATGCATTTCAATGATAGCTATAACTGGCCTCTAAGTCACTAGGCCTTGCCTCTTTAAGGAGCTTTCGCGCCAATAAATTTATTTATTTTTATTTAATTGTTATGGCTTGTTAGCCACATCCAGATAAATGCATGTCTGGTAAAAAGATCCTAGTATTGAATTTTTTCAAACATACATATAAAAGATCTGTCAGATTATATAACATCACAGTTTGGTAAAAAAAAAGATGATCAACATCCAAGCGGAACACTGCTGTTGGATTTTTTCTAAACTTCAATTACTCCTATCCTTGTATCCTTTTCCTTTAAGGCTCAGTTGTATTTAATAAAAATGCAAACCAATCGATTCTATAGTAGATATGTAAAACAGCAGCTTTTATTGTCTTTAAATGGGGCAGTAACAACAAGAATAAAAACTACTAGTTCGAATAAAAGTCAAATTCTTAAAATAATAATAAAAATAATTAAAATGAACACAAAGTGGTTCGAATAAAAGTTAAAAAAAAATCAAGTTTCTATTTCAAGTCCAGGAGAGTGCGCCAGAGTGAGTAGCCATTGGATACGGATTATCGCGATGTTTTAGACTTAGATGAGTAGTCCAGGTCTCTTGACCAAAAGTGGAGCACGCCCAACCAAAACTGGTCGAGAAACTAGAAGAGCCGGACGACGAGCTATGACTCCTGCAGGCTCAGCACTTGAAAAGTTCAAGGCACAGAACAACATCATTGCGAAAACGAAGATAGTCTTGATGAAGTTCATTTTGATTCAGAGAATAAAAGCTGAGAATTTCTTTTGTCGTTTAGATCTGTAGATGTCTGTCTGTGATAATCCTAAGAGTCTGGCTGGTGTCTTTGGATTGAAACCTGCTACTGAAGATTAAGAACTTGGATGGCTGATTTTATAGCAAAGTTGCACAGTTCGGTTACAATGGATGGCTTCAACCATGAACTCGTATGCTGTGGCTTGTAACAGTATAGTATCTGCTATCTATGGATGAAATTCAATCCACTGGGCCTAGATTTGTGAAGGCAAGCCGAAGCGCAGCGAGACATTTCCCTGAATCGAGTGTTCGCACGAAGCAGTGCGTATTGGTTTGGACGGAAATTCGAGACAAAATAATTATAGTGTCACACATTCGGTGGTCTATGATGTGTGCATTTTGTGCACTGAATCTGGCACAGATGAGTCGTTAATAACTATTATATTTATTTTATTGATTAAAGTTGATAGTTTTAGAAAAAAACAGTTTGTTTTGGTAATTTTTAGGATCTTAATAGTTTTAGTAAGTTGTATCTAAATAACTGAACACATTTACACTGAAATGGGTAAAATTTTAATGTATTTCTGTGCAGGTTCAAATTAAAGGAAAAATCAAATCTAAGAAAAGAACATTAAGAACGACCCATTATGGCCCTTCGTTGTAGCACCGCCTTATATGCTTCCTGTTTCGCTGTATGTCCTTTTTGGCAGTCATCGTCAAAGCAGGGGTTCGTTGTGGTAACCGGGTAAAACCGGGTAAAAATTGTAAAATATTAATGGAATTTTGGAAAAATAATTGGAAATGAGTATGGAAAAATTGAGAGTCAGACTGGAAAAATTGGGAAGCAGAGTGGAATAAGTGGAAATGAATATTGGAAAATTGGAATCATCATTTGCGCCCCATTCGCATTTGAGAATACCCAATAGCGAAGACGATCGAAATTGAGGTATCGCTTTCAATATGATCTGCTTCGCTTTCTGGAATAACCCTACAGCACTTCCTGAGGTGGCATATCTGATGGCATTTGGGAAATGTTGCCAATGTTTCTGGTAGTAAAGACTTCTTTGGAGGTTATAAGAGACTTGATCGGGATCAAGATTGCCTTGGCTGCAATGTAGTAGTGGTGTGAATTAATGTTTGCTCTTCGGAAAGTTGGGACATCCATTTTGGATGTGGGAACTGCTTACTACTTATTGTTAAGACAATTTTTCGCCTAGCAGCAAAATCACTTAGCCTGATTCCGATATACTATAGGCTATGTTTCCCCCTGTTCCTCGAAACGGGGAAAGTCTCACCTCCTCGTAGTTTCCCATGAAAACGATGAAGTGTGAACACTATGGTACCAATGATTGCTGTACATACAGAACGTATTTAGCTAAGAGAGAGAATATAGAGTTCTTAAGGGTTCAACTCAAGTCTTCGTTGTGTGGTATCGCAATCTTATGATGGGTGATCGAACGTAGCCCATTCATGAAGTGTCAAAGGAATTCGTTCGTGATGAAGAAAGAGCTGAATTCTGAGCAGGTGCATATGACTACCTGTTTTTTAAGGAAGATGTGATGTGAAGTTTTTGAAGATGTTCGACTTCAAAAGATGTAACAGTTGGAGAACAAAACTATTTTTCAAAAGTGACTGAATGCCGGATTATAGATCTTGACGTCGTTGAAGCGTAAGTGGAACTTGAAGATGACTTATCGTAGTATTTTTACTTGCGATTATAGGGACTATAAGGCAAGTTTAAGATTCGTGAATATAAAAAAATGAGATAACAATCAAACATGACATTACAATCATAGAGAAGCCTAAAAACGACATTGACAAAAAATGTCTATCTGTCTGTCTGTCCGGGTTAAGCGATTGCGTTTAAATTTGGTATGTGTGTATCTCTTGGCATTCCTCAGAGAGGAAATTGAAATTTTATTTTTAGGGCTAAAAATAACAGTACCTGCCATATGACAGTTTAAGAAAATCTTATTTTACTCGAAAACGGCTCCAACGATTTTGATGAATTTTTTTGAGATTTTTATTGTTAGTAGTAACTATTAGCTAATTAGAACCAAATTTAGCGGAAAAGTCTATTAACGATGCCTTTCATATAACGGTTTTTTTTAATTTTCAATTTTCTCGGTAACGGCTCAATTGATTTCAATAAAAATTTATATTTGAAAAGACCTAAGTATCTAATTTTTTTTATAAATTTTTAATAAATTTTTTATTTTTTTTTTTTTTTGAAAAAAAATGTAAATTAATAAATTCTAAGAAACTGCATAACAAAATTACAAAACAAAAATTTTTTTCAAAAAAACTTAAAATAAAAAAACAGGATTTTATCAAAACCGGTCCTACAATTTTTGAAATACTTTTTTCTTAAATTCTTTTTTATTTAAGACGTGTGGAACCGTTAAGTATTGTGGTTTTAATACTTTTTATATGTTCAAACTGTTATTTTCAACGTAAATGTTAATTGTGCAAGTACCATGTCGTGGCCATTTTTTACTCAAAGGTGGCAAGACCTGCTCTTGAGCTTTTTGTTCGATTTTTGTTTAGCTTTTCTCCTTCTTGCTAAGGGAATTTTATATTTAAGCCAGTTGATCTGCAACCGGGAAATAGGACAGAATAAACAGTTTAATATAGTCGTTTCTGGCAGTGCCTTTTCCACTCTAAAGTGTGTTGTTTGGTTTCGTATAATTCCATTTTTGATTTTATTTATTTATGTTTTATCGTGAACTACGAAATATAACTCTTAAACAATTTAGACAATCCATTTCGGAATAAATTCCAATTTGATTTGCTGTTTATTCTGGGATTGTTGTTATCAAAGGATGGTAGGCCTTGACTTTATGGTGTGGAAGAATGCATGCATACATTTGAAACTCAAGATCTCTTGCCTAAATCTGCCTCCAACGACGAATTTACATCCAACTAGGAGCTGTTTAGTCATCCTGGAATTTTTCATCTTTCTTGTATCCGGTCATCCCATTGCGTTTCTTGGATGGCTGTTAACATCAAGAACCAAGGCCACTCGATCTTAATCTTAATCTTCTTGGATTAGGCTCTAAAACGTTGCAAGAAAATCATCATCTGTATATAATATACAAAAATGATGTGGTTTCAACCGTTTTCTTGTTTTTTATGGAAATGGACGACACCTTAAAGTCAATGCAGAGATATAATGTTAAGTTATTTCTTTGGTCAAATGCATGGGCTAGACATTAATAATATTTGGTTTCAACAAGACGAGGCAACAATTCAAACAACAGGGTCTGATAATCGCCTTATTAAAAACTCAATCTTGGCTGAAGATACCGTTTTTTTGTATTTTTTAAACATTCCTTGTTTGGTGGACATCGAGGGCTTACTTTGAACTCCATCTCTTCTACGGAATTTACAAAAAAGATTCGGACAGTTTTTAGTTTGGAATTTGCGATTTGACTGAACTTGTTCCAATCGATTTTCTGAGGTTTCTTAACGAGAAGGGGGCTTTATTTTGAGGTCTTAATTGAAAAGTGTAGTGCCTCGTGGCTTAGTAGTTAGTGTGTCGGATATGAGGATTTGTTGTATAAGGCTCAATCGATAATATTTCTCTTTTTTTTCGTTTTTTTTAGATATAACTAGCTGATCATTCCCTACGCTGCTCGTGTATGCCAATAAAATTGTTACTTTCTCATTTCTTACCTTAGCTAAGCTTTTTACATATGAGTACTGAGCCCCATTTGCATATCACATAAACTGCTTCCTATTTATCCATTATTTATACATATATATGTATTCAAGAGCATTTAAATTATTAACAAATTTTGAATTAAAAATAAATTGTTAAAAATGTCACCAACATTAAAGATTCTTTTTTCTTTTATATATGTATTTGTCTCAGCGTTTATAAACGGCCTTTAACTCTTTACCACAGCATTACAAGCTCCTTTAAAACATTTTAGTGTTTCTTGAAATAGTTTGCGGTTGCCCTTAAAAGCAAAATGGCAAATTTCTTAAGCAATAATAACATCGTAAAGCTGCACACAGACACTCTCTAATCAGATTAGACATTTAGTGAAAGACAACAGTTTAATAGTGACGTGTCTATGGAATTACAAGGCGCATGACCTCCCATCTCTTACGTCACAAACAACCGCGTGTTTTAGAGACCGGCCCCCAATGCCAAACATCAATCAAGACAGAAAAAGCTTTTGAGTTGCTTTGGCTCAGAGAAAACACTAAAATCAGCTGTGTACTTACGTCAACATTCGATGTGCTTTGTTTAAACTTTTTTGGCAGAATGCCTTCTTGATGACGTTGCCAGAGATGAGACTTTAAAAGAAAATTTGAAATAAAATATAAGCTAATATTTGTTTTGTTTGTTGGTATTTAATACGCTGCAATTTAGTTCATTCTATTTTCTGGTTTACCAATTATATTATATTTTATTTATAAATAATTTTATAATTTACATTATAAATGTGATTGATTCTATGTTTGGATGTTTGTTCAATAATCAAGCCACAAGTTCTAATCTGATTTTGATGAAATTTGATATGTAGATGGATGAGGTGCTGGATTCTAAAATAGGTGACTTTTTAACCAAATGAAAAGCACGGTTCCTCACAGGAGAGGCTAAAATGTAAAATGTTGTATGACCGAAGATTTATTTTTTTATTTGTTTCCTCAATGACGAAACGGATGCGAATGAAATTTGGTACGAAGATGGATAAGACAACGACTTAACACACAACTAGGTTTTTTTTAGTTTGGCCTAAAAAAGAGTTTTCTCGTTGGTGCATAATGTTCGTTTGAAAACAGTTCCAAGCTCCAAGGTCCCAACTAAACTTTAGTATGAGGAAATTGTATAGTGTGTGCTTGCTCCTTGCTTAAATTCTTTTTTTACTTTTTTAACATCTGGCAACAATGACACTTTTCCATAGATATATCTCATATCCATATCCAAGCTAAAATATCCAAACAACCCCCAATCAAGGAGAGTAAAAAGACTGTGCGTGGTGGCTGTTGGGGGACTATATTACTAGAATCCAAGATTTTTGGTCACACACAGTCTTCCTGCTAAATTATCCACTCAGATTCAGTCAGTTGTGTGAAGTGGCAGAAAGTGTTTGTTTGAAAAATTGATTTACATCATAGATACATATTTTTTTTCCTCACAAAATCAATCGGTGAAAATTTTAAAGATACACCAGGAAGTTAGAAAAGGTTGATATTTCTGTAAATTCGCACCTACTCGCGAATAGTTTCATAATATTCCTGGAAACTGTTTCTATTGTCTCCGACGAAGCAACGCGACGTGTGGAAAACAATTTTTTTTTATTTTAATAAATTGCATAATGAACAACAATCCCATTGTTAAGTTGTGGTTGCTAAGGAACTCCTCTCAATCCTGCTTAACTTTGCATAATGGATCGAAACGAGCCTCTTTGGCGAGAACTTTTGACAGAAAATGGACAAGTACTTCTTCCAAGGACGCGGACGTCTTGAAATCAATGTCAGCACAATCGGCAGCAACAGGAATTCAAGAAAAAAGATTGTTCGGGCATAGTGGAAGGAACATTAAAGAACGTTTCGCACATGAGGTAAGTATACATGAGTGCGTGGGAGGGTTTTTTAAAATTGAAGGGTTTAGGTGCGGTGTTTTGTAGGATATTCGCGAATGAGAAGAGGGTTTTATAAGTGATGACTTAATGCTTTTGTTTGTGAAAACAAAATATCGATTTCATCAAAAAATTACAGCGTTTGGTGTCGGATTTCTAAATCTGAATGTCTATTTTGAAAGGCGAAATCAACGGTTTTTGTTTGCTAAATAATCACCATAAAAATGTTGACAACGACAGTTGGATTGAATGTCAAATATAATGGAGGTGCAGACATACACCCGCAGTGCCGTTTTCTAATTCACACGAAATCTTTCAGCAAACAACTCATTTTCCTGTCGATCTTGGGTTTTTGAGTGATGTGTAGTGCCTCAACTAAGGCTACTCATTTCTAATGGATGTGATGAGTTAACACCCATTTCATCTTGTCAAATCCACTCAGTCAAAGACATAAATCTCCAAAATGTCTTCAATTGAAATCATGTAAGCTGTCAATATACATAGGTACAACTTACAACTTGTTTCCCGTCAAATCAAATTTTGACTGAGCCATAGGGCAAAGAAAATTCATTAATTGAGAAATCATGCATCTCCATAAGAACTTAAGGCTTGTACCTTGCACCTACTTCCTCAAAGATGCCGCGTTTTTAGCTTAGACCTTTGGTGTAACGTTACATTTTCACAAATGAAGTTTTCTTCATACACAAGATAGTGTCATCTTCGTCCAACATTACTAGATCCATGAACGCACTGCACTTCAAATGGTCGAGTAGCTTTAGTTCTTGAGTTAAATTCACCTACACCCTAAAGGTTAAGATCCTTTTGCCGAATTCGCCTTAATGATGCGTAAGCGATGTCCAGTTAATGCCATGGAATCAACAGTTTTATTTCGTTTGAATGAAATGAAATGAAATAAAATGAAATGAAATAAAATGAAATTAAATATAATGATATGAAATGAAATGAAATGAAAGGAAATGAAATGAAATGATATTGAAATGAAATGATATTGAAATGAAATGGTATTGAAATGAAATGATATGAAATTGAAATGAAATTAAAATGAAATTGAAATGAAATGAAATTGAAATGAAATTGTAATGAAATGAAATGAAATGAAAAGAAATGAAATGAAATGAAATGGAATTAAATGAAATGATATTAAAGTGAAATGATATTGAAATGAAATGATATTGAAATGAAATGATATTGAAATGAAATGATAATGAAACGAAATGATATTGAAATGAAATGATATTGAAATGAAATGAAGTGAAATAAAATGAAATGAAATGAAAAGAAATGAAATGAAATGAAAAGAAATGAAATGAAATGAAATCAAATGAAATGAAATGAAATGAAATTAAATGAAATCAAACTGCCAATTTGGTCATTGGTTTAAAGTGCGTTCACTAGAAAGTTCAAGTTTGTCTAACCCCAATTGGAAAACCTTTATTTCGGTGATTCCTTTATTTGTATGCTATTTTGGTGAATTTTAATTTTCCTTTAAAACTTAAACTAAGTTACTAAGAAAAAACAGTTTTGTTTAATTTAAAAAAAAAATATGAATAACTGTATGATTTTTTTTATATAAATCGTAGGACCAGTTCTTAAAACGTTTTTTTTCTAATTATTCAAGAAAATATGTATTTAGGAATGCAATTTTTATACTTTCCCATATTTAATTTTTTTAGACTGCCATTTTCTTTTATATTTTTGTTGGCATAATAATGTCATATTTGAATATTATCTGGAATTTGACGTTTGAAAAATGACAGTTAAGGAAGCAAAACAACGAAAATGTACGATTTGACTTACAAGGTCATTTTGGGCAGCATCAAAATAAATGTGGGATTTTGGGACTTTCCGATGCAAATGAATATATTTTATAAAATAGTGATTTGTGAATTTTTCTTATTTTCAATTTGTTTATTACATTTTCAGAAAAATACAAACAGAGCAGCACCATTATTGAATTTAGTCTTCGCCAACAGAAAATTGTCATTTTATGATACTCACAATAGTTTAGAAAATCACAATGAAAATATTAGGTAAGTTAATGTAAATAAATAAAGTTCAATAGAATTCAAAAAACGTCTAAAAATATTTTTAAAAAATTGGCACGACGGGGTCGCACGTACTTGCTCTTATGTGCCTAATTACTTTGAACGGCTAGATCTTTGACAAAAACAAATAACATTTACGTTGAAAATAAAACAGTTTTAACTTATAAAAAACTATCAAAACCACAATACTTAACGGTTTTTAGTGAAAATGAAGTACGCCAACAAACGTCTTAAATAACAAAGAATTTATGAAAAAAATATTTTGAAAATTGTAGGACGGATTTTGATAAAATCCTGTTTTTTTATTTTTAGTTTTTTGAATTTTTTTTAATGTTGGTATGCAGTTTTTTAGAGTTTAATAATGTCCATGTGATTATAAAATTAAAAATTATTTGTTTTATTAGTTTTAAAAATATTTATTTACTAAAGGTCCCGTTAATAGGCTTTTCCCGTATATGTAGTTCTAATCAAATGATAGCCAATACCAACAAAAATATTCTCAAAAATTTTCTTCAAAATCGTTGGAGCCGTTTTTGATAAAAATAAGCTTTTCCTAAACAGTCGTATGGCAAGTCCCTAAAAATGTAATTTCAATTTCCCCTCTGAGGAGAAAGTCTTAACCCGTTTAGGCTGCAGCTCGATATACACGCGGACAGACAGACAGACAGACGGACATTTTTTGCCAATGACTTTTTAAGGCTTCTCTATGATCATAATGTCATGTTTAATTGTTATTTAATTTTTTTTATATTCACGAATTCTAAACTTGCCTTATAGTCCCTAGCTTATTTTTTTGGGAAGCCTTAGATTAATTTTAAACTTAAAACTACCAAAAAAATTGATTGACAGAAAAGGCTGCAACTGTCAACATAAAATGCTTTTAAGACAATATTATTGAAGTTTTTGGATATCTTTAGAGTTGTAAATTTACGTTTTCATTTTAAACATTGTTTTGCTTCGGCTTTTCTATCCTTCGGAAACAATATTTTAAGGGGATAAATGGTACTTTATGTCCTTTTCTGCATCAATATGACAGTGTGTATGAAATCGTATGTAATATGAAAAATGTGAATGTTTGGATCTTTGGATGTTTGTTCCGCAATGACGTCTAAACGGTTTAGTGGATTTAGACGAAATTTGTTAGGTAGAGGAATGAGATGCTGGATTGAAAAATAGGCCACTTTATATTCCATAAAATCGCACAGTTCCTGTGGGAGAGGCTTTAATATAAAATCAGGTATGGGTAGAGGTTTTTTTGTTATACTGCACGAATTTTCGAAGTTTGGTAGATGAATGAGTAACAGGATTCACTATACCACTACAGATATTACTTTTTATATCGAAAAAATGCAGAAAAGGTCCGTTGTCTAAATGCTTGGCTGCAACCTTAAGACCTCTTCACATAGAGCGCGTTTTCAACGCCGCGTCAAAATAATCTCAACGCCGCGTTAAAAAATCTCCAAAAACACTTACAACGTATACCCAATTGCATTATGCTATCCAATACGTATGCTTTGAAACGTATTATTTTATTATTTCTTCACATAAATTAGCCAATCTTGCATTGCCCTCAATATAGTGCAATACCTTCGTCCTTCGTCGATTCTGATATTGGTCAAGTGCTCCAGATACAGAATTTTGTACCTCCGTTGTGACACTACAACTGTTGGAGACCATTAAAAGTGTTGACTGGTCTGGAAAGCAATCCGGCTACTTTAACTTGGCTTGTAGTGATCCTGCATTTCGCCAATAACATAGTTTCGATCCAAATTTCATATGAAATACTAGTGATGAATGCTTAAGCAACAGGACAGGCTTGGTTTGTTTGTTTTAAAATCACATAATATCTAAATAGCAAGCAAACACTTTGTACAAATATGGTGCACTTTGGTACCAGTTGCTAGTTCAAAATATTTGTCAACGTTTGAAAATAAACAATAATAGCTATTCTTAGTGATTCTTATTATAGATCACCTGCAATCGCAATAAATAGCCAATTAGCAAATAAATATGTAAATATTACCAAAGAATTAGTAATGAGCTTACCTTAAGACATTTATTTTTAATTTAAATACTATCAATCAATATGTATTTATTAAGCCAGTTCAGGTTTCATAAGATTTCGGAGGTATTACGAAATTTTCTCAATCACTTTGATGGAGCTAAAAAATTAATCTGAACACGATTTACCAACAAACCAAAAAAAAAACTTTGTATCTCTTTCCTTCTTATAGAGTTGCCTAAAAGTTTATGAGAAAACGAAGATCTCAGGGATCTCACAAACTTGAACTGGCCAATTAACATTCAAAAACATAGATTTACATTAAGTTTCATGCCTTGAATTAAATATTTTTATTTTGTTTTTGGAAACTTTTGAATTTTCACGCAAAATATAAAAAAATCCCATTTCAAAAACGTCAACAGGTGCCAAGAGAATTATATTGATTTTCCAATGAGCACATTTGAAAATATTGTTTCTTATTTATTTACAAAATAAGTGGAAAACAAATTAGGATGTGGCAGCTTTATGTGAATTTTCTTTCATGCTTTCATTGATAAAACTAATAAACAAATGGATGCACTCATCTATTATTTGTCATATATTAATCACAGAATGTGTAAGCTTTTTTCAAAATATTAAAACAGTTCTTAACCCTTGGTTTATAATAATTACAATAATAGACACAAGGATGTTCTTCAAAACACTTGCCATCTGCCAAACAAATACATATTTCCGCGTATTTTTAAAATATTTTGCTCTTTTTATAAATATTGAACCAAAAATTGCTTTTACTACACTTAGTTCGAAAAACTCATTTCTACAAGTTTGTATTATTATTGTCGTTCTTTAAAATGTGTAATGTTGATCCAGGGCAAAGTGGACCACTATTGTTTGAAAATGTTAAAGAGGATCAAAGTGAAACTGTCTTAAAAGAAATCCTACACGGAATATCCTTGAAACGTAGAGATATGTTTGTGAAAATTATCACCACTTTCTTAAGGTACAAGACGTAATAACAAAATAATAATAATAAAAATAAAATATTCCTTAAATATGGACTTTTAAAACACAAAAAAAAATATTATTTTAGATGAAAAAACATATTTCTATTAAAAAAAAACAAAGCATATTATGAAGTAGAAAAATTAACACACTGCAAGTGATAATTTCAAAACATACATGTATAGTGTAACTATCCAATTATTATTTATTGAGATGACAAATCTTAAACTAATTAAGTTAATAAAATTGTAAATATTGTTGAATCTTTTATAAGGACTGCTGTTTGCCATCTAAACGCTTCATTTAGTGAACTTTGTGAATTGTGTTAACATTAAAGTGACTCGCAATAATTTAATGAAAAATATTCCACATACGCCATGGGTACCGATGATATTGAAAGATCCGATTCAATTCCTTTTGAGGGCAGTGATGCCGCTTTGATAATTGAACAACTGTTGCAAGGAATAACCTTGAAGAGGAGGGGAACTATTGTCAGGACGATATCTTCCATTATAACGTAAATAAAAAAAACAGTGTTTTAAAGAATTTTTTTAATAAAATAGTTTTTAAGTGCTTAGTTAAAAACTAAATGAAAAATGCTTGAATGTTTAAAAAAATAAATTACACCACTGGATCGCAAGTACTTGCTCTCATGTGCGGTCACAGCTTCGAATAAAATTTGAAAGATATTAAGGGAACTTCAAAGTTTTTTTTCGATTTTCTGACTTTTGATTGTTTGAAAAAAGTACGTAAAATAGTTTTCAGTGGAAAAATTTAAACGCCATTTTATTTCGTTAAAAAAATTTTAAAAAGTTTGATTTTTTTTTCAAAATCCTAGGAACGGTTTTTAAATAAAACGGTTTTTATTTAACAACTTTTTTTTAATTTAAAAAAATGATAAATAAAAAGAATAAGAATGCAAACTTAAACAACAAAATTTATTTACATTTAAAAGCAAAATTAAACAAAAGATTTTTCAAACAAAAAAATTTTATTATTGTTTTTCATTATTGTATTATTAAAAATACAAAAAAAATTATTCCAAAATATTTTTAAGTCGAATTGCTTTTGTTATCAACATCTTCCTGAATATTCAATTTGATTGTAATCGGCTAAGCAGTTCTCGAGAAAGTCGAAGAAAAAAAACGGTCCTATGGGGATACCATTTTTAGTGCACTGATTTTTTTTTCCATAACATTTTTTGGAGCCGTTTTCGAGAAAAATAAGCTTTTTTCTTAACGGTTATATGACAGGTACCGTTAATATTTGAGCTAAAAAAAATTAAAAAAAAGTCCTCTGTAGAATGTCAAAATAACCTTAAGTTCTAAATTTAGAGACGATTGGTTCAACCGTTTAGCCTGTAGTTTAATAGACATCCGTATAGACAGACAGACAGAATTTTGCAGGAACTCAAATATGTTTCATCTGTTTTAAGCGAAAAACACCTAAAACAGATGTGCATATTTTTTGACATTTATGTATTCCTGTAATGCAACGTTACCACTGAACATTATTAAAAAGTTGCAAAAAATTGTTATACTGAAGAAAAAAATTTCACTTAAAAATAATGTAAATAAAATCTAATTTATGTGAATATTGAATTTAGAGAATAAAAATTTCAACAAATCCGACAAAAATTTGAATGTTGTAAGTATCATATTAATGTAAGTGAACGAAAAATATAATATAACCATAAAAACTATGATGAAGTATTTTCTTAAAAGTGTTTGCAAAAGTGTCACAGCGGTAACGCTGATTAACAAGAGTGGTATATATCAGTAATGCCAGATAGCTTTTATTTACATTTTTTTCGTTTGTTGTTGTGGCAGCAATGAAACTAGGCATGAAATTTAGAAATAGAGACATCGTGCAGAAACTGCGACCCTGCAGAATTTTAGGTTTACATCTTCATAAGAACATGTGTAATTTTTTTTCCTGCACGAATTTATCTGCACATCTGTTTTGACCATAATACAGCAATACTTAAATGCCAAAAAGTATGCACATCTGTTTGGGATGTATAGATGCAGATGCAGGCACATCTGTTTTCGGCTTTAAACAACTTTTATCATATATAAAAAAATGTTCAAGAATGAAAACTTAAGTATATCAATGGCTAACATTAAAAAAAAAATTTTTCAACCCATTTTCAAAGTATGGATTTTTCAAAAAAAATGTTTGGAAAAATTACTAAAAATATAAAAACCGTTATTCGAAAATATTTCAATGCGAAATAGTTTTAGCTCTCTACATCTTCCTAAATATCAATATTGATTGTAATCGCTTCACCAGTTCTCGAGAAGTCGAAGAAAAAAAAGGTCTTGTTGGAGGTACCGTTTTTAGCCCGCCATCTTAATTTTTCACCAAATCATAAAGCACACCTACAATAGTACACTGATTTGTTTTCATACAAAATCTTGGGGCTGAAATGAATTGAAAAACGTCCTCTGCCGAATTTCAAAATAACCTTATGTTCTAAATCTAAATATGAAAACGATTGTACCAACGGCTCAGGCCGTACGTCCGTACAAACAGAAAGACAGAATTTTTTCAACATCTATCATCGTAATGTCATGTTTGATTGTAATATCCTTTCAAATTTAGGAATGTTATTTTTAGTAGCTAGTGCTGTACAAGACTATCGTCTTCGAATGCTTTCCCAACATATAAGAAAATCATTAAACAGTGACGCAATATCGTTTGTTAGATGTGGTGATGTCATGCTGAATATGCAATGTCAAGTGCTGTTTTCAGTACAAAACCTTTTTAGTCCCCAGAGTATAACTTCTTCCAGTTGTTTGCTGATTATTTAGAAATTAAATTGGCCTATTATGTGATGCCAAGCTGCTATACTCTGTCCAATACAAATTGTCAGTAGAAGTCTTATGGGAGAGGTTAATTTTTACAAATGGTGCTAGTTAGTGGTTTTACTCCGTGGAAACCTAATGAAATTAAAACTACTACATACACTTACAACTTAAATGCAAATTATTGTTGATTTTTATTTGGGTTTTGATAAAAAGCTTTTAGAATTGTGGCTTTTTTAAAGCTTCTAAAACCAATGATCCATAATATGCCCTTCTCAAACCCTCTGTAATATTTTCTCTCTCACAGCTTAAACAGATTCAACAACCGTCAGAGTGTGAATGACATGTGAACGTCCTATCTTGACTCTACTGACCTTTATTTTGTATGGTAACTTTATTCTCAGTTTTTTTCAAATTCAGAAGAAAATAGTAGTTGTCAAAGCTGATTGTTACATCATTAGATCCTTCCCTACTTTAGCCGTGTTTTATTGGTAAGTGTATACCCAGCGCAGTAAAATTTTATACGGCAAACAACAACAAACAATAAGTGTCGATAATTAGGTTAGTGAAATTAGTGAATATAAGGAATATAGAAATAAAAGAATATGTTCGTTGAGTATCATGATACAAGATTACAAGACAGCGCCTTCCTGTGTTTTGACGTCATCAGTGACCCAAATTGACTAAATTAAATTAAATTTTTGGAAAGGATCCAAAGTGTTAGTTGACTTAAAATGTATATTGAATCAATCAAACAAGACATTAAAAAAAACTTGCATCAATTGAAACTTAAATTACTGGATTTATTTCTGAAACCGAATTTAATTCTATCATCAAGGGTCACTGATGACGTCATGGTTGAATATTCTATCCGGATGTCTCTGTCCAAGAACTGAGTTGAATTTGAAACACACCCTTCTAAATTTATTCAACAAGACGTCAGTTGTCACTTCGGGAGTTAAATCAAAAGTTAATTATGAAGTGAATATAGCGTTTTATTGGGACTTTCAATACTGCGCTAACTATTAACAATAAAACACGGCTAAAATCCGATTATCGGAGCAGAAATTTTAAATCTAAGAAAAATTCTAATATTTTCCTGGAATTTTTGTTTAGGTCAGCCATGTCTTCTTAGCACGAAAAAAGTAGGAATTTTTGTACTGGTTCATTCTCATCAATGTATGTAACTAAATTTACCAATTTTATATATTTTTAGAATTTTGTAAATTAAACCTACACATTTACAAAGCGCATAAAAACATTATTTTATATCCCTCACGATGATTCATATAATTCTTCGTAGCATTTTTTGACAAAAACTAAATGAATTGTGTGTGTCTCCTTAAACAAAACTCACACACTACACCAAGGTCCGTCTTCATCAACGTTGATGAAATAATGAAAATAATCATTTACTCAGTTCTACGTACCCTTGCTGTGTTAATTGAAAAAAAAAACATATTCCACCATCAGAGTTACCTTTGCCAGTTAAAAACAATACTTTAGAGCTTTTTCATTGGTTTTATCATAGAGCTTTCGGTTTTGAAGCTTTTGAGAACAAAATTTAATAGATTGAGAGGGTAGGTTTTTTCGTATTGTGTGTCGATTTGTAATAAAAAGTACGTAAACCCTAAAAGAGCTTTTACTTGAACACAAATATGCAAGCCCATGCAACCAGACCAGAAAGACAAACGTGCTATCTTCTCTGCACTGACAGTTTTTGTTGAACAGACTACATTTTTATATTTATTTGACATACCAAAATGTTCCACTCCTACTTGAAAATATAATTCATAACATGTTCTTAAATTTATTTATTATTAATATAACTTATTTAGAAAAAATTCTTTCGAAAATGCTTATTACAAAATAAGTATAAAAATCCTGTAAATTTTCCTTACCAGCTTACAGAAGAGATTTATGTCAATGCTGCCGTGAGTAAAAAAGTTCCCACTGTGTTAGATATGTAGTTGTCCATTTTAAATCTTTAATGTTAGTTTTTGTATATTTATTATCCTATCTAAATATGTATATTTTAATTAAAAAAATAGTTTATTTTTAAAAATTACCTCTTATAGAAATATTTAATCTTTTAACTAATTTAATTAAAAAAATATTTTTAATGTTATTAAACCATCATAACTACATATTTTTTGTTATTTTTTTATTCAGCCAACGAGAGCAGGAGCAGAAGAATGCAGAAGATGTCCTTTTCGATATGTTCTACAATGAAGAGACCGGTCTGTTGTCGATGGGCAAGTTCTTAGCGGTAAGTAGTTTGCCTTCTTAACTGAACAAAACTTTGGATAACTTTTGAGATTTTCCCTTATGAAAGGCCCTGAAGACCACTGGTATTCGCAAAACTGATCCTCGAATAAAGGAACTCATGGAGAACCTAAAAAAAGTGCACAAACTTTCTAACTACGAGTCTGGTTCATCCGCAGAAACACAAAATCTCAATCGTGAAACTTTCAAAGGGTAAATAACGATAATTTATACAAAATTCTTTTTACTCCGCCCAACACTTGTTCATTAGTCAAAAATTATTTTGTTGTATAACAAAGACTCTTAAAGCTAAAAGCATGTCCTTCTTATGTAAAAATAATTGATTTTCCTTTGTTAAACATTCCATTAGTGTCATCGCACAAAACATTGTTCTCATTGCAAAAGCCTTCCGGCAGCAATTCATTATCCCAGACTTTACGGGCTTTGTTAAGGATGTCGAAGAAATTTATTGGAAATGCAAGGGCAACACTGATGGCAAAGTAGCAAACTACATACCCCAATTGGCTCGCTACAGTGCAGACTCCTGGGGCGTTAGCATTTGCACCATCGATGGACAACGGTATTCGATTGGAAATGTTGACGAACCATTTACCCTCCAGAGTTGCAGGTAAAATAAAAAAAATATTCCAAATGAAATCAAATCGAATTTCATTTAATTTGAATGAAAAAATCACTCGAATCAAAAGTGACAATGCGATTTCATATGAAAATGTCAGTCTGTCATCGTTATCATTATCATTTCGATCAAAATTCCAAAATACAAAATAAGTACTATACGATAATCGAAATGACAAGTACGATGACAATAATTGTTGGGTCATCGCAATGACCATTTTCGATGACCATATAATAGCCCTGTCATCGTTAATGGGACGCACTGACTGATTTCATTATTCTTTTAGCAAACCGCTTACGTATGCCATTGCTTTAGAAAAGCTGGGCCCAAAAATTGTACACAACTATGTTGGGCAGGAACCCAGTGGGAGAAATTTCAATGAAATCATATTGGATCATAACAGTGAGTATTTTTTTGTTTCAGATTCAAAGATTTCACTATTTTTATTTTCTATTTTAGATAAACCACACAATCCAATGATCAATGCAGGGGCTATCATTACATGCTCCTTGATGCAAACACTCGTGAAACCTGAGATGACCATGGCAGAGAAGTTTGACTATACTCTGCAATGGTTTAAGGTAAGCATTTAATTCAAAATTCATATCTTGTTTTATTTTTATCATTAATTTTTATAAAAAAGGACGAAATATTTTAAATTTTTGTCTCGAGTAATCCCAAAAACTACTTCAATGGTTTTGAAGATATAAGTGTTCAAACATTCTGTATTTTTTTAATTTAATAAAAAAAAATCGAATTTTGCGAGGAAACGCTCATACGGGTTCGGTAGTGCATTATATTAAGCTATGCTTTTTTTTGTTAGATTCTAATGAAAAGATTTCATTTTCAGAAAATGTCTGGTGGTGAAAATATCAGCTTTAACAATGCTGTATTTCTCTCCGAACGAGAAGCTGCTGATAGAAACTATGCTCTAGGATTCTATATGAGAGAAAATGGTTGTTTCCCCAAAAAGGCCAATTTAAAAGAAGTTATGGATTATTATTTCCAGGTATTTATCCTTGTTCCTTCCTTTACCTTTTAAAACAAGTGATAACTACATTTGTTTACCTTAAAGTGCTGTTCCATGGAGGCCACTTGCGAAATAATGTCAGTTATTGCAGCAACTCTTGCCAACGGTGGAATCTGTCCAACAACCGAAGAAAAAGTTCTCCAGCCCGAAGTCGTTCGTGATGTCTTGTCAATTATGCATTCATGTGGTACATATGATTATTCTGGTCAGTTTGCATTCAAAGTTGGTCTGCCAGCCAAATCTGGCGTGTGTGGTGGCATGATGTTAGTCATTCCAAATGTTATGGGTATTTTCACTTGGTCACCTCCATTGGACATGCTCGGAAATAGTTGTCGTAGTGTGCAATTCTGTGAGGTAAAGTCAAATTCCATGAACAAATTCCAAAACATTGTTCATCTCAGACTTTTTTCAGGAACTGGTCAACACCTTTAACTTCCATCGTTATGATAACCTTAAACACGCTTCCAATAAAAAAGATCCACGCAAACATCGCTATGAAACTAAAGGCTTGTCTATAGTCAATCTTCTATTCTCGGCGGCTAGTGGCGATGTGACGGCTTTGCGTAGGCATCGACTTTCCGGCATGGACATAACTTTGGCCGACTATGATGGACGTACCGCTTTGCATTTGGCTGCTTCTGAGGGACACTTGGATTGTGTCAAGTTCCTTCTCGAGCATTGTCATGTGCCACATAATCCAAAAGATCGTTGGGGCAATTACCCTATTGATGAAGCTGAAAACTTTGGCCACCAAACTATTGTGGACTTCCTGAAGGAATATGGCGAAAGAGTTGGCAGTGAAGAGGTTCCAACCACAGTGTGCAAGAAGAATACCGATGCAGATGAGGTTAATTGATCATTAAAATTCGATTTTATCTTGTTTTTTAAATAAACCGTTTTTTGTTGGTATAGGAAATCAATCCTACAGCCGAATACGATCGTAGTTCCACAGCCAGTCCAGTTCCCTCCGATGAAAGTGACAACACCAGACCAGGTCTCTAAGACTACACCTTCCTATCTACAAACATATATCAATCAACAATCCCAAAATAAACCACCTATATAGTTTCGGCCTTTAAGGACCAAGTTACCTATAAATGTTTATTGTAAAAAACAAAGCAAATTTGTGCTGTGTCCATGTCCTTTGACTAAGGTTTGTTGCTTGGAAGAATGTTAAGGTTATACAATGCTGAATGTTATACTTTATTAGGCGTAGGTTAGCCTACTCCTACAAACAATGAATATGACAATAATAATTATGTTTAGGTGGAAAACAGTCAATTTTAAGATTAAAAAAAAATATTTTAAGCACAATGCAAATAAAATTATTACTGTTAGGCATTTATTTATAAATTATTTTTTAAAAATGTCTAGTTTTTGACTTTCTGTGATTTTCATTTTCTAACTTCTTTAAGAGTTAATTTTGTAGTTAAAAATATCTTTCATGTCCCGATAAGTTATTTAAATATTTATATTTTTGTTTTGGTCCGCATTATAAGGTCATTTAAATTTAAAGTTTTAATTTAATTAAAAACAATGATTCTCTCAGTATTTTAAAGAAAAAACTTAATAAAATTGTGCTTTTTATGGAAATATTTAAATTCTGACGAAAAGCTTATCATCTTTTATTTTGTCGAGATTTTCTATGTTTCACATATATGTATTAAGAATCATGTCTTTGAGATGGGATTTGAAGAACCTCTACTAAGTGGGTAAGTGGATTCGAAAGGGTTTCCATATTGAATGGAGAGAACCAAAATCACTACGGGTTCCATTTGTTTGACTTTAAATGTTGACACCTTTAGGTTTAAGAACGCGGAATAAATGTTTTTTATTTTTGTCCGTAATAATTCGTTGGTGGTGTTGGCGCACCATGAATTTAGAGGTAGATTTCCCAATTGTCTTTCTACAAATGCGCAAACACTAGGGCAATTAGCAGCTCGCCTAGAAGAAAGAAGCAATACTAGATGCTGTCAGGTCTGGGTAGTCCCGGAGCAACCGTTCTGCTGGTAATATTGCGGTCAAATACGATCCCGGAGTATCGAGTATTGGGCTCCAATCGCGGTCTTTACAGAAAATTTTGGTGGAAGATGAAGATGCTCCCTTACAAAATGCAGACAGTTCATCAGCTGCCATTGACAGCCAGCGCGTGTAACCTCTGACCATGAGAAAGACAACTTTTCATCGAAAATCATAATGAGTGATGGGTCCCATTTCCATCTCTGTGAATACATGAACAAGCAGAATCATCGCTTCTGGGGTACCGAAAATCTGCTTATAACACACGAAAAGCCATTACAACCGCTCAAAGTTACTTTGTGTCTATGGTGTGGTGTTTACGCTGGAGGCGTAATCAGGCCTTATTTTTTTTCGAAAACGCCACGACTACTGTGAACGGTGAGCGCTACAGAGCCAGGCTCAACGACTTTCTCCTAAATGAACTGGACGAATTGGGACTGGAGAACATGTGGTTCTAACAGGATGGAGCAACGGCGCATACTGCATGATTCACAACCGAAATTCTGAGGGCTGTATTTCCGGGTCGCCTAATTTCTCTATTTGGTAATTTTATCTGGCCCGATCACCCGATTTAACCGTTATAGTGGGGTTTCTCGAAGTCAGGGGTCTATGTCAACAAGCCACTCTTGAAGCCCTCATAGAGAATATCCGTCAGGAATGCGAAAACCTATCGCGGAAGTTCTGGCTAGAGTGATGAAAAATGCCACAAGTCGGACCCGTATGATTATCAATTCTTGCGGCGAACACTCTTAATGAAAAAAAAATGTAGATATCAAATAAACAAATCAACAATACACGAATCTCCGAATGGAATTCGAAACGAATCACCAAAAAATAGTTTTCACAGAATCCGAATGGAATCGAAAAAAGGAGTATCTATCATTCTCAATTACGAAATCATTTGGTACGGTCTAATCACCTTCAATGAGTGCTGCGATGAGATTTTTGGAGATGGTGGCTACCAGCTTGGCACTTGGTGTTGGTGATAGGTACCAAAATCTACGAATTTCGTAGCATATTGGATTCTGTGATATATTTTATTGAATTTCTGTGATTTATATTTTATATTTTTGGGATTTGTAGAACATTTTCGATTATAATGGAATCTGTGATAAATAAATTTATTGACGCGACAGCTCCTTAAGGAGCCAAGGCCTAGTATCTTATACCATTCCTGAGAATGGAAGGAACCTACAATTTTCCGCCGAGTCCAAACGGCTACATGAGATGCACTTTTTCGAGACAAATTTTACTCTTAGAGGTTTTGTCAGTTCCTCGCAAGAGGCAGTACCCCGGAAAAAAGGTGGCCCTGACGGGAAGTCGAACCGCGACCCATTGTTCCGAAGCAGGTTTCCACGGGGGAACTTCTTTGGGACAGTAGAAGGGCGGCGGCACGCTTGTCGTTGCACGGCTAGGCTCGACGGATTGGGGTGGTTCTTGCCGCTTCCACTGTTCCCTCCTGTTCGGCAAACAAAATTATCGTGCCAAAAAAGTAAATAAAAATAATGAAAGGAAAAGGAAGGAAGAGGAGAAGGAAAACTCTACTCTAAAAGGTAAGGAAATTGTAACACAAACGCGAGGATCTTGGCGATATCCAAGAGAAAAACGCAAAGTAAAGTGCATTTATTAATAATAAAAAACTAACCAGACGCTCGTCTGATGTTGTTGACGAGGTCTGGCCAGCCCACCCAAGTATCAGAAGGATAATTCCAAATGCTACCTTCTCGGCCGAAATTTTCGAAGGTAGCCCCTAAAACGACCTACCAGTCACATAATTATGTCCGTTGGTCTATCTATGTTTGTCCTACCAAATCTTACCTTAAGACCGCTCTGTCAAGCCATCACAAACCTTTAAGCTTTAAATTTAGCAATCCATTAAAAAAAAAATTCTTTTGTTTCACATATTAAGTAAAAAAATAAAAAAAATTGTTAACAAACAAAAATAAAGTAAAAAAAAATTAACTAAATTAAGAATAAAAAAAATTAAAAAAAACTTAAATCAAAAATTAAATAAAAATATGATTCCAATAAGGGACCTTTAATGTCCAAATAATAGAATTATACAAACAAAAAAAAAACTCATTTTTGTATCCCTCGTCGTCCTGCCGGCAGCACTTCGAAGAACTTATGGTGTTTGTTTTATAAATCAGTTTCGTTTCTAAAAAAAACTACTTATTTAAATATATAATTTTTGTTTTTTTTTTCACAATTTTGATATTTTCAACTAAATTAAAAAAATAAATAATACAAAAAAATGTAATTATTTATTTATTGCAGAAGTTGAAAGAATATATTCAAATGCTATTTTGTGGTACTAGCTGATTGTTTTGCGCAGTGGTGTAAAGTAACATGCCATTTGGTCAGAAATATCAATGCCTTGTTTGGCATGGTTATATTCCATGATTACCTGAAGCTTTTTTCATTTCGGCACTATTTCTATTCCTTTTGCCTGTTGATACTTCTTCTAGTCCATGTTTTGTACTCAGCATCAATACTTCTCGCTTGTCTTTTCATTTTGAGACAACAATACCAGAAAACTCGCGCCCAATAATTTCATTTCTCCTGAGCTTAGCAAGAGTAACCTCTTTGAGATTTCCAGTTCGGGTTTTCCGAACGTTCCGTTTGGCGATTGATTAGAAATTTCGCAAGCGAAACCGAAGTATAAAAATTGTCCGTCGCAATTGTTCTACCTTTATCCAAATATTTTTCTGCCAGATCTATTACTAATTGAGTGTTGTGATAAGTTGAAGGGGTTGGTTTTCCTAATTGGTTGTGGGAGTAATTTTTCCCTGCATAAATAGAACTTGTGTACGTGTAACCACCAGGGTCACAAAGCTTGTAGAATCTTTACTCCGCATTTATGTGATTTCCCCGGTTTGTATTGATGATATTGTAATCCTTCACGCCAGGGAATCATGGATTCGTCAACAGCTAATACTTCTCCTGGAGTTCTAGAATTTACAAAATTTCGTTCGAGGTTTTCGAGCAAGCCGCTTACTTTGCCTAGCCGGTCAGTTCCAATGCTTGAGTTGTCCGCAAAACGAATGAACTTCAACAACAATTGAAATCGGTTTCGGGACATTATTTCAGGGAGAAAAGAATTTTTATAAAACTTGTCGTTAGTCCAATACAGTGATATGGAAGGGTATTTCACTATACCCATATACATAACCAAGCCTAAAAACTTTTTTATTTCCGGGGCACAAGTGTCCTTCCATTTTTTTGCCGTGAATTCCGGGTGACAACATTATTTTCCAAGAAATTGTTTGCGTTGAGATTCGTTTGGGTCACAATGAGTTCATACACATCTTCGGTTACCATAAATGAAAAAAAATCTATTGGCTTCAAAGTTGAAAAATTTGTGTGAGATGTATAGGAAAATTAGCTTGTGATCACCCGGTGGGTCACCTGGCACTACGTTGAAGTAAGTTTGTGTGAGGGATCATGTGACACACCGGTGGTCACGCTCTTAAAACACATAAAAAACAACAAAAAATTAAAACTAAAGACACAGTTTAACAAAAACCAATGTTAATCGGCACCTCCTATCTCTCCCCTCCCTATCTTCGTAATGCCCGCGCAGTGTGTTTTACATTAAAAGGGAAACACATAATCCCTTGCGCGCGCGTTAATTATATATAAAAAAAAAAAACAATTATACACATAAACATAACGATAACACGAAAAAACACTTTTGGCACTCTGGAAATATTTTTTTTTCTATGGCGGCAGTCAACGTGTTATTAATTGAGCCTTGAGTCAAATTTCGGACTCATTCTCTAGTCTACCTTTTTACTTGCGATTTATAGGGGCTATAAGGCAAGTTATGCATTCGTAAAAAAAAAATTCTAACAATCAAACATGAGATTACGAAGATAGAGAAGTCAAAAAAAGTGGGTCCGGAAATTCCGTCCGTCTGTCTGTCTGTCTGTCTGTCTGTCCATATCGATATCTACAGCCTAAACGGTTAGGCCGATTTGATTCAAACTTGGTATATTGTATTTTTAGAGTGCTCTACCCGACAGTTTTTGGAATTGGCATTCTAGCTCCAAAACTAACGGTACCTGCCATATAACTTTTAATGAAAAACTTATTTTTCTCGAAAACGGCTCCTACGATTTTGATAAAACTTTCTGAATAATGTTTTCTATGCAAAATCTATCTTTTAGTTTTAATGGATTTTTCAGAAAAAAGTTTTATAACGGTACCTCCCATATGACCGGTTTTTTAAAATCAGACTTTCTCGTTAACTAATTGACGGGTGTTAATGAAATTTTCAAAATATGTATTGTTTTATGATTTAAATATAATTGCTTATTAAAATTTTCAAAAACATTTTTTTTTAATTTTTAATAATTTTTTAAAAAAATATTTTGTTTTTTGAATATTTTGAAAACGGATCTATAGATTTTTTTTAATTTTTTCTCGTAGTATAAACTATAGATTCCTTAAAATTGACATACTCAAAAAAGTTTTAAAATATGTTTTCGAAAAGTTTTTCAAAAAAAACATTTTTTTGAAAAAACTGGTCGAACGATTTTGAAATGAAAAATTCATAAAATAGAAAACGGCAAAAGAAATAAGATGGCTTACAACATTTTTTCCAAAAAACGTTATGAATAGTGTTTTTTGATTTCATAAAAATTTTTCCCCAACATTTTATTTCATACTGCTTGGCTAAGCCCTAGCCATTAGTGAAATAAAAGAAGGTAACAACCGACATACATACTTACGTATTTTAAAGCATTTCGTCATCTAAAAGCACACAGAATAAATAAGGAGCCTATGATAAACACACAAAAACAACTAACAAATAAAAAAAAACTATTCGATTACTACTGAATGCAAAAATTTCAATCGAAAAAACAAAAGTTTAAACCTTCCTATAAATAAACAAAACCACTGTGTTAACTTTTAATATTGTCTCTATACCTACTCGCTTAGCAGTAGTTGGAACGTGTATCTTAATTTTAGTACCTACCTTTCTTCCAACCTTATTATAGGTACCTAATATCCTTAATAAATTCCATTAATACCTACTCACACCAAACGTTTATCGATCCATCAAACATAATTAAACTATTTTAATTAATTTGATTTCAAAAAGTAAATTATTGTTATTGGGACCTATATAGGTCCCTATACCTAGCATTATTGCCCTAATGCTGATTTCCATGAATTTTTATGTCAGTTGTTCAAATTTGTCCATACCAAAATGAAAATTAAACTGAAAAAAGTCCTTTATGTCTTTCTATTAGCAAATTATATTATAAACAATAAACAACAAGTGGAAAGATAATACACTAAAAAACTGCCAAAGCTAACAATCCTATATATGTATGTGTTTATCCCTTTATCGTGACGCATGTTCGTTCGAGCTTCAAACCACAACGATTCTAAAGAAGTTGCATGTCAAAAAAACATTAAAATTAAATCTTTGTCAAAAAGACGCCTGTACCTAAAAAGGATTAGCACACGGGAGCAAGTACGTGTGACCCAGTCGTGCCTTTTATTTATATTTCTTCTATGCAACTTCCCTAAGCGCTCGCACTGTGTCAAGTCATGATAACGGTATTAATGACTCCTAAAGTGCGCGCCGATTATCAAAAAGAAAATTGATAAAATCCTTAATTACCTCATAGTTGTAGCTGCCTGATGTGATGTTTTATCCAATTCGTCTTGATTACAACATGCATTTGGCTTAGCATTTGACTGCTAAGCGGTTCGTCATTCTGCATCGACAAATGGGTTTTGGAGGGATGCTTAATCTCTATAGCTCGCCTGCATAGATGTTGTAAACCGATGAAAATAAGTTGTGGACATTGTTTTTATTTCTTTAGATCAATCGACGCTGTTCGAATTTTTGAATACCTCTTTCCATTGATGAACTCAGAACAGAAGGTTTGACGATTTAACTACTTCGAAAAAGTCGAAGACCTAGACCATTGGGTGGGGTGGTATATTAACAAACTACTGTGAACAATAATCCGAAACTCAACGAAGTTATAAAATTAAGAAAACAGTAATTTATTGAACAAATTTTAAATGATAGGAAAAAAAAACTAGTCAAACCTATTCAAACTCTCAATCACTTTGGCAAATAACGGTAAACAAGTTAGACATAAAATGTAGATAATCTTCTTCTACCAACTGTACATAGGACAGTGGACTATATTTGGGCTCTTCAGCCGGGAAATATTCAATTTCTTCTTCGACTTCATCTTCAAAGCAAACCTTTTTCGATCCCTCACCATCAACTGACATCTCACTTGATCTCCGAATCGGAGGACGAGCTAGATTAGGAGTCGATGAAATTGCTGCCGGCTGATTTGTTGGTTGTCGAACATCTGATTGCGATGGAATGGGACTAATCATTTGTGACATTTCGAATGATCGTTTTTCTGGATCTGGAGTTTTTTGTTGTTGTTGCTGTTGCAAATGAAGTCTTCGAACCACATTTACCCGCATTGAATTCTTGTAGTCTGAGCCTCGTCTTGTTCCGTTGTCTGAATGTGTTTTTGAAGATCGGCCAGAACTGCTGGCTGCTTCGTTATCATCACTGCCTGGTTTCATCATTAGAGCGATACCATGCTTTCGTCTATGCCACAACTCTTTGTGCTCGCGGAAGTCGATGAGGACCTTCTTTCGGATAAATTCATGGTAGGTTATTAATTCTGTACTAATTTCGCGTCGAATAAGCTGTTTCTCTCGTGTGGGTAAATTATAGTTCTTCAGAGCCAGAAGACTTTGGGAAGCTGCAAGCATAAGAATGTGTTCCAAAGCCATAAGACATAGCTCTCCATCCAGATTTGAAAGAAGTTCGTTAGATGGTGCTGATACTGAAGAAGCAGAAGTGATGGAAACTGATTTGGAAAAGCCACGTTGACTGGGTGATTTTGCAAGATTTTTTGTCGCATTACGGGTTTGTGAATCAACAACGTCCTTTTGTCCTTCCAGCTCAGTGTTCTCTGGCAAGACGTTTAAAGGGACTTCATTGAATCCATAATTTTGCTAAAAATGTAAGAATCTCATTTAAGAAACGAACTGATTTTCTTAACCTAAAAAACTAACCAAATTAAGAACTTTGGTGAATACTCCCACAACACTGAGAACAGTTCCAAATGTGAGCTGCATATTAGCATCATTTAGCTTGGGCGCACCGAAATGGATCTCAAACAGTGGCTCCCATTTGCAGGCTAGAAATTCTGGCTCACAAACCAAATCAATCAGGGGCGGGCTGAATCGCAACAAACACTTTGCGCAAAGAGTTATTATTTCTGTCAAACTGGAATTATAAAAAGGGTCAGAACCAGGAAAACGTATTCGTTTTTTCAAGACACATACTCATTGAAAGCTGTAATCACTTCATCAATCAAGCCACCACTTTCGCTCTCGTTGATTATATCCAATTGGGTTCGTCGTCCCATTACAAGACTTTTTAGATTCTTCGGTTGATTGAACATCGATATCGAATGTCCCATTAGCATTTGAACACATCTCTACAAAGGAAAATAGTTTATTGCGATGTTCATGAGGCCCACTCTAGATGAAACTCACCATCAAATTAAACAAGCTATGTGAGTGTTCCAACCTCCACTCTTTTTCATACACCACCAATTTGGCGACGAGCAGAACAGAGTTTTTAATTAGCACCGTTGCGCTTGGTTCCAACGATTGCTTACCCAACAGCAATGAATCCATCAAATACTCCTCATGGATTCCAACAAAAGTCAAAACATGCTTCAGAAATTGATAGCCATGTTTCTGAAAGAGAATCGTTACGAGTTCAATGCCCCGCGAGTAAATAGGCCACCATTTCTGGACAGCCCAGTCGATTTCTTTTGGCTGTTTCATTGCGTAGTTGGCTTGAAGGAGTTCTTTAGGTGGCAATAGCTTCAACCACAGATAGTCTCCCACATCACAATAGAGAAATTCTTGAGAACAATTGCCCTTGGCAAAGACAATGAGGACATCCAGAAGCTCCACAGATAGCTTCTGCTTGGAACTTAATTGTAAAATCCATCCAGCGCAACTTAATAAGCGATTAAAAACTTTGTTGGCAATGAAGGGCAGATCCCAGTTACCAGGACCATCATTGTGAAATATGGCAGCTATGGTCTTCAAAAGATTCAAACTCAAGATCAATGAATTCGATGAACTCGAAGAAACTGATGATTTCGAAATTAGTTTCATCTCTACCTTGACTTGGGCTTCCAGGTTACTTAGCTCCATACAGATTATGCTGACCACTGAGTACAGAAAACTAAGTGCAACTGTTGAGTCCTTTAGAAGCTCTAAAGCTAATAGATCAGCACACTTTATGGTTATCGATAGGCACGCCTCCTTGGCACGAATATGCAGATCCTCATAGCAACTGGCAACTCCACTGAGCAGCTTAATCAATTGTTGCAGCATAAGCTTGTCCTCCTCGGCTGTCTCCGTGTATGAATGCTTATAGCTTTGAATTATGAATAGATAGAGTTCGGAGAGAATTATAAAAGGCCTGAGATCTTCGGTGTGTTGCGAACGCTCTACCAGAATTTCAAGACACTTCTCAGCGAGAAGTTTAAATTTCTTCTGTGGAATCTCGATTCCAGTTGGATTTTTCTTCAGATAGATCAACATGAATCCTTTAAAAGCCTGCAAACGATTTAACCACTCAGGTGTTTCGTCTACAGCTTGTGAAGCTCGTGAATCAGCCGGAAGCTCAAAAGCATATTCCAGCCAAGCATCAAAGTGTTTACTCTCAAAGAACCGATTGAGAATTTTCTTCAATTCGGTGTCTGCTTTGTTACTTGTACTAAACACCTCGATGCCTAGAATATTGAAAAGTTGACTGTAAGCCTTCACATTTGGGGAGACTTCACTGAACAGAGGATTGCAAAGAGATGACCAGAAAGTTGGCTTTTGGACCAGTTCCTCCACCAAACTCTGCATGTTGTTCTTCCAGAGTGAGTGAAACAGTGTCATGATGCGACTAGGCAATGGATTCTCCACAGCATTGGGTGTCTTTGCAACAGCGTCTAGATAATCTTCCATAAATGTGACAATGCTATCACCTAAATTCGATTGTTTGTCTTTCATCTTATCTCGAGAGAAGTTAACATTGAAGAAAGCTTCAGTGACACCAGGCTGCTTCTCAATGCAGGCTTCAACAAGCTCCAGAATGGCAATCTTCAAATTATCGCTCTCCAAATCATCTGGCAGCTTGTTGAGAAAGGTCAAACGTATTTGATCTGGTTCCATGTCCAGGCAAGCCAGCAGGGACATATTAAACTCGAGGGCGATTCTTTTGAGTAGTCTGCAGGACAGAAGAGGAAGCCAGCGATCGAAAATGTTGTTCATATAGCTTGTGACAACTGGAATAATCCTCAAGGTGTCTCTCTGCTTGGGTTGTGTGTATATAAGTGCTTCCAAAGGTGATAATTCCGAACTGGAGAATACTGACGTCTTAAGACGTAGAAGTTGCATTAAGATTCGCATCGACAGACGAACAAGGAGAATTAGGCCATTCGATGACAGGACCATCCAATTAGATTCCATTTCCATAGTGAGTTGCAAATATGGATTGCCGATTGCTATGAAGCTGGAATCAATTTAAAATAAAATGAGAAGACACAAGAGATTACTTGACTCACCGTAGAAGAACTAAACCATTTTCGAGATTAAGCAAGCTATACACACAGATGTTCCGTAGTAACTGCTTTGAAGTGCTCTTGGATCCCTTTTCAGTGGTAACCATGTCCAGAATATCGCATATGAACCCCATGATCTCGGAGTATATTTTGTTTTTGTCATTTTGCGACCCGAATCGCCATGCATGCATATGAGGAAAGACTTCCCGAAGAAGAAATATCAAGCCGGGAATTTCCAGTTGGAAAAGACGATCGCTACCCATCTGGAGTGGCGTTAAGGAGCTCCCATTATTACGATTGAATGCTTTAATGGTTCACCAACTTACCTTTGCATAAGTCCTTAAAAACCCAAGATAAGCCAACAAAAAGTCATACCGCTCCGTCTTCTTCTCCACATCAACCAAATATGTCCCAACTAAATTCGAATCAAAACACACTCCATGTGAATATTTCTTATAATCCAAAGTCTCATTACTCATAGCTGGAAAGATACTCAGATTGATGACTCGATTGAAAATCTCCTTATCCACCAGAGGCAACAAGGCTGTGCAGACATTCAAACAATTGGCCAAAAGTTCAATTGGCGGCGATTGTGTCAGTTTGAATTTATTCAACACATCGATGCACAACTCTGTTGGATGAACCATTTCTGCGGAAATCTCATTTAATGATTTGACACGTAGAATCGCCGATTGAAGGTATTTCAGACCAGAGTTGATGTGTTTCAATCGATCATTATTGAACTCAGTGTAACGTGTAGCTTCATCGAGCAAACAATTGATTTCATAGTGCAGGACATTGAAGTAATTCACACTCGTACGGAAGTGAACACAGCAGGCTTTCGAACGTTCCATGACGACGGCTGTTGTTCCGGCTCGAATTGTATAGTCGATTCGAGGAAACGGTGAGAAATCTCTAACGAGAATGTATTCGTCTTCGACGTCTGGCGAAGATTGGATCATAAACTTGGATTCATTGTAGATCTCTGTGTAGATTGGAAGCGATTCAAGTTGGGATTTTATCTAAGAGGAGAGAGAGTTTTCTATAAAAAAACTTGTTTTGTAAGAGGATTGAGCTTACATAGCCTCCCATTCCAGCTTTGGTCAAAGCGTTTGCTATCATCGAGATGTGGATAAAGTTTAGTGGAAAATTCTCCAAGGCTGTGTTGTACAGTGACCGAACACCATCATCTAGAGTGAAAGATATATTTTTTGGGGCAGCCATAAGGTTTTTATTTTTTAAACAACAAACCTTCAAGGGAGCAAAAGTCTTTGGCTAATGTTGGCCAAGAAATCAACTCACACAGCAACTCGTAGACAAAAGGATGACGAGCGACAGTTCCATCGGCATCAAAGAGATCGCATAAGTACGTTAACTGGTTGTACACGGTTTTTCGAACGACTTTCGAAACAACACTGTCATCCTGAAAAATTAAGAAAAAAATACATAAAACAGATGAAAAACAATAGATATACCTCGGATAAGTAAACCAATAAAGTTGACAGAAGAAAAAGACGACGCTGCCAAAAAAAAAAGTTTCTACGTGCTCTTCGCAAAAGCAGGGAAAAACATGGTTTTATCCAACAAGCAATTCTCTAATTTCAACATTCACAAGGTAAGTGTAAGTCACCAGATGGACCCACATGCAATCAAATAAATCAGGTCGCGATTGACGGAAATCATTCCTCTATTATTATGAAGGTCCGTACGTTCCGTGGATCAAACAGCGACTAAGATCAGAATCTAGTTGGTTGCAAGCTTCGTGTACGGATATCCATGAAAGCTATTAGGCGATCTACAATTACGCAGAGGAAATTCAATGTTGAACGACTCAAATCAGAAGCCACAGCCTATATGCTGATCGCATAACCCTTGAGGTAGCGAGAAAAAATACGACTTAATATATAAACCCCAAAGACCAATGGCTTGCATGTCAACAAGCCATAAGAATTTCAGCGTCAGAGGTGTTTGGCTTCTCAGAACTACTTCCAAGAAACCCCTGTTTCGACTCCGAATCTGCTCACGCAAACAAAGCCACAACGGAGGCATTCAGGTCGTGGCTCCGCAAAATAACTAGAATATCTTTTAATCTTTACGTTAAGCGAGTGAACGATGAAAAACGCCTAATTAGAAGATCACCAGCATAATGTCGAGGGGATGCAAAGGTGTTTAACAGGAAAAGGTGCGAAACTTTTACAGAAGATTGAAACAATCAACATCAGGGTTTACTAGCCGTCCTGGGCCCTGACAAAATGGGGATGGAAACACAGTAGTAGATACGCAGTTGCTGTTAAAAATTTGGGAAAGACTACTTCAAACAGTAGTTGAATGCCTATAACGGCCAATATCCCGCGAATGATCGATGTGGACGAGTTAACCTAGATGACAACCCAGAATTACATCCGCCCGACTAATATGTGATTACAGTAGGCATTGCAAGACTAAATACTAAAGCAGCTGGTCGGAGGAAAGTATGACCGGTGATTGGAATCTCAGTACTATCTGCCTGATCCACAAAAACGGAGATCGCCTGCTTTCCACCAACTATACTAGGAATTAGCTTTTTAAACTTCGCCTATAAGATCCTGTGCAGCGTTTTATATGAACGTCTTAAGCTTCTTGCTGATGGATTAATAGGTCCTTACCGAGGCGGTTTTAGACTTGGAAAGCCTGCAATCGACCGAATGTTCAAGTTACGCCAGATCTTGGAGAAGAGTTTAACATCGAGATCCATTAATAATATAATAATAATAATATTCAGCTATGTGTCTGTAAGGCACATTGCCTTTTAGAATGCAACTGGATGCTGCACGACACTAGTAAGAATGATTAGAAAAGATAGGAAAGATTTTTTTTCGGAGCAGTAGATAGAGAATTAGGTGACTATTTTCTCACTTAAAACCCACGGACGGCGGCATGGACTCTTTCCCAGTCATTTTAAATTTCCGTTGGGGTAATCGAGAGAAAAGTACTACGAACGATGTATGGCGACCCAATAAATATTGGGTGGCGAAAAAGCTACAAGAACAAGTTGTAAGTGCTGTAGCCTAGATAAAAAAATCCGTATCCAGCGGCTAAGATGGCTCGGAAATGTGGAACGAATGAACTTCGATGCTCCACGTCAGTCTTCGACGCCGTACCGGCGGGAGTCAGAAGCAAAGGTACACCTCATCACCGATGGAGTGACCAAGTAGAGGGAGACCTCCGACTGCTTGGTGTGGGCAATTGGAGACGGAAGGCTAGAAATCGAGCCAACTGGAGAGGCATATTCAACTAGGCCCAAAAGCACCACGCTGTGTAGCGCTACCAAAAAAATGTTGTTTCATCACTCAGGGTAGTAGATGATGAATTTGAAGTAGTGTAAAGCTTTAACTATCTTGGTTCAAAAGTAGCAGCCGATAACAATATGCAAGGAAAAATACGCAGAACAAAACAAAAGAACCTACGATTCCTAGATGCTCCAGAAATCCAGAAATCTGACCATTAAACTTAGCTGCTGCAGTACAAGACTATATTCTTACGAATACCAACGAAATTGGTCGTTGCGAGTACCGTAAAGATATCTACGCTGGGGTAAGCGTAGACAAAAAAGGCAGCCTGGGAGAAAAATATTGTCAGTAAAATGGAAAGAAATAGCGAGGTCCGCACCAGGAAGTTCTACCAATCCGTCAGAAACATACAAATATACACCACGCTGTTCATGTTGCTCGGACGGAGAAGAAAATCTGATAACCTATCTTCAAGGCATTCTCGAGCAATGGGAAGTGTACTTTAATGAATTGTTGAATGGTCAATTCACGGAAGAAATGGAGACTCCATTATTTCAAGATGAAGACGTCATGCTGCAGCCACCAAGCATTTAGAAGATACAAAAGGCGATTAATCGGTTCAGAACTAACAAGGCCTCGGAAGCCGACAGCATACCTGCCGAGCTGATCAATCATGGAGGGCCAACACGACATCAAGCAATTCATGAAATCATAGTACACGTATGGGAACACGAAGAAATGCCAGTAGACTGGCGAAAAGGCATCCCAAATAAATTGACACAACTATGTAGACTGACCATCACCAACATTACAAGCCAAGTAAAAGTGGCCGGTTTGCTGTCCAGACCAATCAACACCTTTAATGGACTCCGACAAGATGATGGTCTGGCTTGCATCCTCTTCAACCTGGCGTTGGAGAAAGCAATCCGTAACGACACCTAGTCCCGCCAGATATTGGCTTACCCAGACGACATCGACATCATCGACAGAATTCAACAAGTTGTACAAGACTCCTTTACCCAGACCGAGCAGGCGGCGGTCCAAAACATGGGGCTGCGTATTAATGAAGGGAAAGCCAAGTACTTGGTGGCTTCGTCTACGCGAAGTGTTGGTCCAACTATCAGGATGGTGGAGAATGAATTTGAAGTAGTGGAGTCCTTTAACTACCTTGGGTCAAAAGTAGCAGCCGATAATAATGTGGAGGAAGAAATACGCCGGCGGCTGCTTAAATCCAACAGAACCGACTATAATCAGTCAAGGCTCTTTATATCCAGAAGCCTTACCATCTGCTGCTGTACAAAAAGGCACTCAGATCTCTTATCTGCATTCGAGAGAAGTCTTACAGAAAATTGTTGGCCCGAAGGAGGACGATTCCGGAGAAGATTTTCAGAATTGTATGTGATCTACCTCGAAGCAGATGTTGAGGACAAAATAGAGCTCGGTAGTCGGTAGACTCCGGTGGGCTGAGCACCTAACTTGCATGAGCGAAGAGGAACCAGCTCGGAGTCTTTTGCAGTTCTTTTAATGGTAGAAGGCAACGTGGCAAACGTTGAAAGGGTGGCGTAGACCGAAGCCTTGGGGTGCCAAACTGGAAGGCGTCGGTGACGGGATTTATGTAAAAACTATTTCGGATGAGGCCAAGATCGTGTCCTGGTTGTTATAGGATGATGATGATGACTAAAAGGTTTTTTCAAGAATACTAGTGTTTTCCAACTCTAAACCAGAATTTGCTTTTCAAAATTAAAAAGAATATTAAAGTGTTTCCAATTTCAAACGAAAACATACCATAAACATCTCATGGCTGACTAGCTCCTTGAGAAATCCAAAAACATTTAAATGCAAAGCGCGTACACCGAACTGTCCATACTTAGCCATCACGGTGTCTACATCTGGTGGGCTGCTGCTCCTTAGATTCAAAAGCATCCAAGACAACAGTAGAGGACCATTCTCTTCATTATGGCACATGCTAGCAATGTCCTTGTCTAACAGTTTTATGGTTTCATCCACTCCCGCAGTTTTTCCCGGATTTTGGAAGTCAATGCTCCTCAGAAACAAAGCCACCTCACTGAAGGCGATTTTCTTGATTAATTGCTGATGCAACTCGTTCAAAGGATCAATATATCGTTGCTGTCTGCCAAACGAATGTTTCTTGAAACAATCGAATAGCTTTTGTAATTGTTTAGGTTCCACTCCAACATGGTCTATGATCAGCAGGAGGACGTGCAGAGTTTCATTGATTTCACGACAGTTTCTTTCGGCCCAAGAATTCAATTTGTTGTGATAGTTTAAGAACTCGCCAGCAGTCAGTTTGGTTGGTGGATTTTCATTGATCAAAAACTCAAACTGTTTCAAATAGGAATCCCTCAGCTTGGTCAGCGACAATTTGTCTACAATCAAACAATATTCGTTGTGGTAAGGATGTCCGGGTATTTTGTAAAAAATCAGAAGGTTTTTCATCACTTTCAGGACAATCATTCGTTCGAGAGAGTAGTAGCCCCAGATGTCGTCGAGCAGCTTGGCCATGTTGCCTTCGGTTGAGATGAACGCAGTTAGTGAACTTGCTGATCCACGATATTCGTTTGACAAATAGTAGCAGAGTATTTGCCAGCATTGACTGGATTCTAGATCCTAAAAGAGAATAGTATTGTTTGGACGAAAAGGCTGAGGAGAATGCATTGCAACTTACGAGTAACTCTTGTAACTTCTTTGTGAAGGGATATAGTTTGTCTTGTTTCTTTTCTTTAAGAAGTGTTTCCAGATTTGTGTTTGATGCATTGGCACATTTGAATTGGAGGAGACCATCTTGAAGTTCTTTAGATACATTTAGGAGTTTCTCCTTGACTGTGTCTTCGGGTGTTTCGTAGTGTATTCCGGATATTAATTGCCAAAGACGCTTCCAGTCGGTACTGTTTGCAGATGGAAGATGGTTTAATGCGACGAAATAGCATGAAAGATTCAGTTGATTACTTACATTTCACCATTATAAGACATATTTGGAATTTGTTAATATTATTTGCAAATGATTTTTTAATAGAAAAAGAAATTTAATAAAAAAGAATGCAAAAATAGAAAAACCGGGAAACACTTTTTGAATTCAAACACAGCTGTCATGAAACTGTCATCGGACATGCTTTCACACTGTCATTTTGTTTAGAATGATAGCAAGTAGTGCTTAAGAGGGAAACATAATTGCAAACCGACTTATTTTGAAATTTATTAGATGAGAACCAAAACTCGTCATATCCAAAATATTCGTTTTGTTGAATTCGGGAAAAATTTTCGAAGACTTAATCAGAGTACTTAGAAAATGGTTTACTGGATCTTTTTATAGATATTTCAGTCTATATGTTGTGTTCAAAAGCAAAAATATATTAAATTATTCACTAAGAAATTATTTTACAATTCAATTTGGTTATGAAGAGTCTTGGTGCAAATGTTTGGAAATAAAAATACGAAAAATGTGATTGGAAGAGTTTTGCTACAAATAAGTTAATATACCTATCTTAAAATCGAAGAAAACACTGAAGTAAAGCTCACACATTTTATTTTTTATTGTGGAAAGTTTTTGTTTTTGATTAGTAAAACATAAAAAATATATATTAATGGTTAAAAAAGATGATATTTTGAATGGAGATTATACGTTTGTTTAAATTGTCAAAGGTTCTTGTTCTTCTAACAGAGATGATGAGGAAGATGAGTTCAGGAAAACACTTGCGAACATCAAACCGGGACCCGATACCTTCAAGAAAATTAACCAGCTCGTAGGGAAAAAGAGCTTGATGCCAGATACAATATTGCACGGGCAACATTCTGCAACAACACCAACCGAAAAAGCAGAAGTCCTCGCTAAGCATTTTGAAAAGACCTTCAAGGATCGCCCGCCCAATCACCTTCCTGAATTCATCGAAGAAGTTGAAAACAAGTTTGAAGAAGTTGCAGCCTCTAATACTTCAGTCACCAACTTTAAGAGGACAATCCTGCACTTGAACCAACTGGAGATGCTTTTACTTCCATCGAGGAAGTAACTGACATAATCCGCGGAGGAAAT
Source organism: Platycheirus rosarum (assembly GCA_963971375.1). Taxonomy (NCBI): domain Eukaryota; kingdom Metazoa; phylum Arthropoda; class Insecta; order Diptera; family Syrphidae; genus Platycheirus; species Platycheirus rosarum. Next base: position 15,906,908 of record OZ020510.1, on the reverse strand, counting down.
TCTAAAAAGTCAGCATGAAATGATGGGATTTCTAACTTTGTGCTTAAAAAGCTACCAAATCTCGCCATCCTACTGCTGACGATCATCTTCAATAACTGCCTGAATAACAGCTACTTCCCCGAAACATGGAAAACGGCATGTTCTATGCTGTGTCAACAAAATCCTGGATGGACTTATCCTAAGAAAGCTTCATTATTTCTTCAGGGAAAGGGAAATCATACCTGAATTTCAGTATTGTTTCCGAGCACGACAATCCACCATCCATCCGCTTCTTGGACTGCACTCCCACGTGACACACGGACTCAACAAGAAAGAGACGACAGTCGCCTGTTTATTGGACATCGCAAAGGCCTTCGACTTTGTTTGGATAAAAGGACTAATATTCAAACTGTCAAGTCTAGAACACTTGGTAAGATTAATCAAAAAATTTCTAATACATAGATCCTTTTATATACAGGTAAACAAAGAATATTCACAAATAAAGACGATCAGCGCTGGAGTTCCACAAGGTTCCAAGTTGGGCCCCATACTTTTCAACCTTTATACAGCTGACCAGCCTACCTTATGACTCCTTAACATATGCAACATCCATTTCACCAGGAATCGCGGCCAGGAGAGTTGAAGGTCATATAAGAAACTTGTGGGACTTCTATCTTAAATGGGGACTAAAGATAAATAGCGATAAGAGTGAGCTTATTTGTTTCAGAAACCCAACAACAGCAACAAGAGGTCGAAGAGGTTTCGCATCACGCTGTGATAATATCAATATCAAGCTACCAGACAACACAGTGATAAGGACAAAGACAACAGCAAAATACCTTGGAGCGAATTTCACTAACCGCTTCAAATTCAACAAGCACGCTACATTTATGCTTAAGAGAGCCAACTTCTCCCTACATCTGGTCCACCCGCTTCTTAGGAGAAGAAACGGACTAAGCACTAATACTAAGCTCCTCATCTGTAAACAGCTGATGCGTCCAGTTCTGACGTACGCTTGTCCTATTTGGTTCACCATATCACCAACCTATATGAAGAAGTTCGAGGTTTTGAAAGAAAGATACTCCGTAGCTGTACAGGTCTACACCGAAACCCCATTACAAGGAAATACAAATGTCTCAAACAAGAAGCTATATGAAGACACCAAACTGATCCCAATAAATCAGTTCATGACACAGCTTTCCAAAAATATTTTGAGGAACTTGGAGGACCACCCCAACTTGGAAATCCAGCAACAACTAGAGCCCAGTCATCGCTACCTTAACATTCGAGCCATAACAGACGACCAATTTGAGGATATAATGACCAATGACGGAGCCCCGTCGAGAGAACCAGCAACGGACAGAACAGAGGATAAACAACACAGCATCCTAACCCCAATTTCTTAAAAACAAAGACAGTTATTATAATTAAGAATATCAATTAAAAGATTATGCAAACAAATATATGATATAAGTAAAATTATAGCATTGTATAGAGTCAGCTGAAGTACGTCGGGCCCCTGTTGTTCAGTCGACATGATTTATTTTAGTTATAAGTTAGTTTAAGACCAATTGTACATACAAATTCTAATTCTTTTATGGGGATTCTCTCCTTGTTGTCTTCGAATTCTTGCATTTGTTAATGAGGAAAACTTACATTTTTTGTATTAAGAAAGATCATTCATTTCTTCCAGATGAATATGAAGACTTTGGATGCAAACTAGTGGAAATAGATTTTTGCAAACAATAACGATTTTAAACATGAATTTGAAAGAGAATTTTGCTAGTTATGATACAACTTTTTTATTCAAAACTATTCAGCACAGCCAACTTAACAAATTTGCATTTAAATCTCAATTTTTTATTAGAGTATATTTAACGAGATTTGGTTCTCATCTACTCAATTATATTACATTAGGGGTATAGTTGTGGTGCTTTTTATATATAACCAACAAACTTAATACAGAATTTAGAATCATTGTGTAAACAATAGTTACTGAGCGAAAATTAAAAAAAAAATAAAGGCCCAACCATAATACGCGAAAGAAATAGAAAACTAGTGTCAAACCCGAACGAAAAGTTTCTTTCCGTTCTGCCCAATACGTAATACATAAGTTGACCACAATAGCCTTAAGAAAACACAAGCACTTTTGAAATAAAACTGAATGAAACTTTATCAAAGTCATTTCGGGTTGGTTATACAAATCACATGTATTCGCACTGTTTCGTACGGCAACGTACGTTCCAATTCTTCAATTATGGTTGGGTCTTAAGTTGAAAAAAGACGCTGCCTCAAGACGAACAATTTCCAAACCTTAAAATATAGATACACCTGGCAGTGCCTATTTTCTGAACAATTTCAGCAAATAATTTTTTGATGTTTCTCCTCCCACCTCCCACGACCAAAACAAAAGAAAAAAATCCTCAAAGTAAACAACAACAAAACAAAAAAACACAAAACCGGAGCATCCCTTCTTTTTTATATTTTTTTTAACAAAGCAAGATGCTAGAAACAAGGCTGAAAAAAACTCTAAACAATAAAGGACCCAACAACTACTGCTGCGAGGACTTTGGCTAGCCTGCCAATACGTTGGAAACAAATAATCCCCAAACCGGTTATGAATCACAAACACAAAAGAAAAGAACTCCAACTCCAAGAAATTGACTTCCAGTGTTTTTTTTTTAAGCCTTTAATCTACTTTGGTATTTGGTTAGTCCGCTGCTAGGGCGTCCTAGTGAGGTGAAACGATTTTTACAAAGCTTGACATATTTTTTTTCATACTTGACAGCCCAAGGAGAGCAAGTTGCCAAGGGTTTGTACTTTTGCATTAGATACAAGAACATGGAGGTCTGTAACGCGCAACATCAAAACGTTTCTAGGTACAGCAGCAGGAGCACAAAAGGCATAGCTTACTACTGTTCGCTACCATAACTACTTGCCAGGAAGTTTTTCGTGTTAGTATTGTCAAACTATCGACACGAGACGCAGATCTTCAATTTGCTGGCTGCTGCAGCGGAGAGAAAATACATTTTTGTTTGAAGTCTATGGCGGGGGAACACTGAAGGACCACCCACCCTCTTTCACTGTCCATCAGCATCACAAAACACACAGAGGGGTGGACATCGCCTTTTACCCACCCCTAGCAGCATCTAAGAAGAAATTTTGACACTGCTGCTGCTTGAAGAAAAATCCATCCATCGTCGGACGTCGGAGGGATATAGAGAGATTAAATTGATTTTTCTTGAGGTGCAGAGTTCGCACGCACAGCATCAGCGTTAGTTAAGTGGAGCGCGTATTTTTGGAGCTATTTTTTCCCTCGGAGTAGTTACTTTATTTGGCCAAGAATGGAGGAAAGAAATCATAATCCGGCAGCAGAAGGATGTGACAGTGAGTTTTATATTTATTTATTTTTTTTTTCTTATTTTTATTTGCTTCTGTTTTGATTACAAGATTTTTCTTCTTATTGGTGAAATGTTTTTCCTTGATTTATATGAGGAAAAATGGTGACAAATTCAAGACAATCCTTAAATTTAGTGTTCTAGCAATTGACTTAGAAATACTCGTGTTTTTTCACAAAGTTTGTGCTATTTTTTAATCTTATCTTATGTATGTACCTAAGAGGGGTTGAGGCATAGCTATAGGCCGGATGAGGGTGGCTAGAAGATGCGCTGTATCTATACCATTTTGAATGTTGTTTCTTCGAACTAAGGGCTAGAGGACTATATTTTCTATGTACTTTTATGTATACCAACTAATCTCCCTCTACCGGAAAAAAAGTTTTAAAAATATCTGAAGTTTTCTCATTTAGAATGGAAGTGGTCGCTCACAGGATCTCATTACTCGATACTATTTTTAAGATATATGATGGGATTTTTTTTTTTTTGATTATAAGTTATGACTAATGCTTACGAAAAGTAGGTTTTGCTTCTACGCCTTTGATTTCAAGTAAAGTTAAAAAAAAAGGTATTAGTGTATTCAATACTAAATTTTATAGAAACAGAAAATGCAGCTTCAAACCGTGTTCACAGTTATTTTGAGTTTTTGGTGGTAAGACAAGTTTTACTCTCTGCAGTACTTCACACTTTTTAGGAGCTAGGTTTGGCTTACGTTCTGTTGTCAATCCTAAAAAATGTTGTTTAACTAGGGACCGGAAGGGATCAGTAAGTTAAAGCTTGGAAAGTTTCGCCTGTTGGTGAACAAAATCGGTTCTGTCATTTAGTGCGCACTCAAATGACTGACCACACCACGACCGACGGATGCTTAGTTTCTCTTGAGTATAAATTCGTTTTAAATCTTAACCTTTTAAGAATGAAATATGCATTAGTTTTTTCCCGAAAATAGACATCCAGTTCACATGCTTTGTCGTTATTAAAGAGGTGGATCTTGATAAAAAAAACTTGTATTTCTGCCGCTGCTGGAGCCTGGGTGTAAATGACTTGCGGGACAATTTTAAAGCTTCGGTTTCTTCTATGTTAATGGCTAATCTACAATTTTTTTTATACCAAACGAGACCGAGTGACTCATTTAATTTTCAATAAAACAATATTTAGTCCATTAATCGAGATAAAAACAATACTATGCATCAAGTTTGACCAAATTACACACAGAATGAAAAATCTCATGAAAACCGGTTCAATAGTTATGAAGTCTATTGGCGACAAACATCGTGAAAAACAAATCCATCCGGCATTCCTCGGGTTTAAAATACATTGTCTGGATCCTAACAACGGCGCTATCAATCGCATCCAGTTAGAAACTACCAAGTTACCAACTAATCATTTTAATACACACAAAGAATTTTTTTTAAAATCGGTCCTCATTTAAATTTAATATTGTAACGACAACGGCTCTTTGCATTTCTGTCAAATTTTATGTTTGAAAAGATCTAAGAAGCCAAATTAAATCTGCACATCAACATTTTTAATAACTTTTTTTTTAATTTAAATTAATTTTTGTTTTTTTTTTTTTTTTGAAAAATCAATATTTTTAAAACTAATAAAAAAATCATTTTAAATTTTATAATAACATGAATATTAATGAAATCTAAATTTAAAAAAACAGGATTTTATCAAAAAATATGTTTTTCTTAAATTCTTTAGTATACAAGACTACTCCATTTTTACCAAAAATCGTTAAGTGTTGTGGTTTTGACACTTTTTTTAAGTTCAGATAGTGTTATTTTTCTACGCTAATGTAACTTATTTTTTTTTTATTTTTTTCGACGATGTGACCGCACATAAGAGCAAGTACGTGCAATCCAGTCGTGCAATTTATTTATTTTTATTTGAATTAAAAAAAAGGTGACCAAACGCCATCTAGGGGTAATGTTCTTAGTTACTCCTTAAAACATATCTGCCTGTGAAAGTCCCATCAAATTCTGTCTAAAAATAAGAATTATCGGAAAAACTACCTCAGCGCCGCCAGGTGGATACTGAAAATGTTCTAAGTTATTCCTTAAAACACCAGCTATCTACCTTAAAAATTGGAGCAGCCGTTTCCGAGAAACATCTTTTATCTTTTTATGGATAAAATAAATTTGAAATAATTTTCAAGGGGAACGAAAACCTTCAATTTTTACTTGCGATTATAGGGACTATAAGAAAAGTTAAAGATTCGTGAATATAAAAAAAAAATTGTGATATAGAAGATGACATTACGATCATAGAAAAGCCTAAAAAGGTTAATGGCAAAAAAATGTCTGTCTGTCTGTCAGTATGTATAACGAGCTGCAGCCTAAACGGCTTAAGCGATTAAGAATCTTCAAATTTGGTATGTGTTATTCTTTTGGCATTCCTCAGAGGGGAAATTGAAATTTTATTTTTAGGGCTGAAAATAAAGGTACCTGCCATATGACCATTAAGGAAAACCTAATTTTTCTCGAAAACGGCTAAATGGTCCCCTTTTATTAAAACGAAATACATATATACAAATCTACCCAGCCGGACTCTATAGATACAAGGTCACACACAAAATTGAAACTTACTTTTATATAGAGATTTGGTAGAATTGCTTTATATCTTCCAACTTTTAGCGGCCATGTATGGTATCCGGTATCTGGCAGTTTCCAGTGGCTTAATGGTTAGTGTGTCGAACTGCTAAACGAAGGATCGGGGTTCTACTCCCCGTTAGAGCCAACGTTTTTTTCGGGTTACTCCCTCTGGCGAGGAACTGACAATACCTCCAAGAGTAAAATTTGTCTCAAAAAAGTGAATTTCATGTAGCCCTTCGGACTCGGCGGTAAATTGTAGGTCCCTCCCATTCTTGCAGATTCACAACACACACAGGAATGGTTGAGAGTAAAATTCACTAGGTCTTGGCTCCTTAAGGAGCTGTAGCGCCACTAAATTAATTTATTTATTTATGGTATCCGGTACTCGGTGTGTTATTCGTTGAGCGTCTGTCCAAAGTTTTTTTTTAGCTTCAAGGATTTTCGATGAACAATTTTATCGCATCTCTTGGGATATTTAAGTTTTCAGCTCTTAACGTCCAAAGGTCGTCAAAAGGTGCCAATGACAAATATTATGTTGGGATTGTTTAAGGTGGCGGTTTTGAATTGTATTCTCCTTGACGACCGTTAGGTTTATGCAGTGTATATTTTTAGAATGAAAAAGATAAATCAATAACAAAATAATACTCATTAACCTCCACTATCCGCTATTTTATAATGATGTCTCGTTACATTAGCAATTGATGAATGAATTTGGTGCTCTGTTAGATTCCATTAAAATAATATTTGCTCAGACTAAAATCGTTATTACGGGTGATTTCAAAACCGATCCTCGTCTAACTATCGACCCATTGCTCTAACGTGCCTTCTTTTCAAGGTAATGGAAACGCTGATTAATTGTCAGCTTAAGAAATATCGCGATAATCGGAAGCTTTATGACCGGCAGTACGGCTTTGCAGCGATAGGTCCACTGGTGATCTAATGATATATCTCACCGCGAAGTCAAACCATTTCTCCAACGTTTTGGCGAATGTTAGTTTATTGCACTTGATGGTTCTAAGACATTTGATAGAGTTTGGGTCTTTTATCGAAAACGTATGTATTTGGACTCGATGAAACTCTTCTTTTTTGTATTAGGAATCACCTCTCGAACCGTTCAATAAAAGTTTTGTTAGACTGACTGAAGTCTGATATTCACAAAATAAATGCTGGTGTGCCTCAGGGCTCTGTTTTGTCTCCGACTCTTTTTCTTGTATTTATCAACATTTTCACCCGGTTTTCCCATATTTAGGCACGTGCTCCAATTACCCTTTGAGTTTCAGCGACAGTACTCAAAAAAGAGCCTTAAAAATTAAAGAAGACCGAACAATAACAGAATGCCGTAATGTTTCGTGCGTTTTGTTCGAAATAGCCAACTGCTACGAATGCCCATAAATTTACCCTTGATAACAACTGCACACGTACAATACAGAGTTTCTATAACGTTTGGTGCAATAATCTTTAAGCAAAGAGTTTTAAGCCATATTTGGTTCTTTCTGCAATAGTCGTAAGAGGCTCGATGAAAGACACACCAACCTTGAAGAATTGCGTTTGTTGATAAGACCGCCTTGATTGACGATGGTATATGAAAGATGTTGCAAAATTCCGATGTGCAATTAACTGCAGCCGAGGCTCGTTTTCCATTCAAAAATAATAATAATGTTTTTCGGAACAAATCCTGTTACTTCCATCGAGCTCAACTTCAATATCAAAAGACATTTAATATTTATTTCTTTTTCCTCGACGATACTGAAAGGGTTTGAAAACAAATCAATAGATCAAAATCAATATTTCTCGGACGATAAAAGAGTTCTATTAGTGGATAAGGAGAGTTAGCCTATGGTAGAGTTAGGAATATCCTTCATTTGCAAGTAGCTATTGATATGTTTCTGTATCAGCCTTTTCAGTTGATATGGCATGTTCATGATAGTTTCAGATGTCTGGAATATCCCTCTAACACAGCTCTTAAGAGAGGAAAGTATTAAACTACCCCGCGCTTTCTAAACCGAGATATGCAATGTTCAATCCAGAGCAAAGAAACTGTTATAAAACCACAATAGGTCACAACTGAGCCATATATGTAGCTGAAACAGTCTAAGCCATATAAGTTGGAGTAGTCTAAGCTCGTCTTTTTTTTTAATTCTAACAAACCTTATAGCATTATGACTAATGGTGCTGATTCAACTCACTCTTTTATTTTCTCTTGTAGATTACTATCAAATCAGCGATGATGACATTGACGAAAATGATGAAAACGGTGACAATCTGGAAGACGCTTCAGGAAATGATGGAAGAAATCCATACGAACGCGCCTGGACCACAGAAGCCACTCGTGCACTAATCCACATTCGTGGCCCCATGGAAGAAAAATTCACCGAAGGCCGTCAAAAACGCACCGCCCTCTGGCTAAGCGTAACCAGACAACTACAAAAACTCGGTTTTCGTTACAACGCTGCTAAAGTTCAAAAGAAATGGCACAACATTCTCATAACCTACAACAAGAATCTCAACAAAAAATTCCTCGCCGGCTATGTACACTGGGAATTCTTCGAGGAAATGTTCAAATACTTGCAGGGCAAAAAAGCCGAATGCGACACAATAGTGAGCGGTGCTCAATTCCAAGACGAAAGCCAATACCCATCCGACAACCCAATGCTGCAGCCCCAAATCCAAATGGACGGCAAATCCGCTGACGAATTCGAAGACAGCAGTGGCAGTCCAGAAAGAAAGAAAACCAAATACGAATACAACAACGATCACCACGAAGAACTTCCACTGGAGATCACCCATGAGAATGGCAATGACGACTTCACGCATGGCACATCGCACAGTCAATGGTGGAAGGAGTACTTTGAGCGCAAATTGACAATGGATAAGGAAAAAATTGAATTGCAACGCGAAATGCACCGCGATCTGATGCATTTCAATAAGATGTCACTCATTCAGCAGGAGAAAATTGAAAGAATTAAAATCGACGCAATTAATAGTTTGACTTCGACGTTGCAGAAATTCGTCGAAGTAAAGAGTCGAAAGAACTAGGAAGATATACATAGTTGACAAATTCCATGTAGTTTGTATTATTTTATGAGTTCTGAAATCGTCTCAATGTTTCCTATTTGTGATTTTATTAAGTATTTTTCAGTGGTAGAACTGAATTAGTATTATGTGCTTCTCTAAGCGTTTCGGATACATTTTAAGGAGAAATAAATCAAGTACAAAAATTTCAAGAAAATTCATGGCTGTGAGTATTTATTTGACTGTTGACATTTTTTTACGTAATAATAATGATAACTAGGATTTATCAAATCAATATCATTATCAAAAAGGGTTCGGTTGTGAAGTTCGAAGTTGTTCCCAAGTGTAAGCTGATGAAGATTCCTAAAAAAACTGTAGATAGATAATGTAGTTAGATGGATTAAATTTTAAGTAATGAAATGTTGTTTGGGTGAAAGTGATTTTAAACAGGAGCAAACCTTTCATTCACTCGAAAACTGATTAGAGGAGAAGGTCAAAGGCACGAGGAGTCATAACAACTGCTGCCAGTGTTTAATCAATGTTTGACTTAGCTAGCATTTGCTGTAAATTTGCAATTCGATGGATAAAGTAAAAATAACTTTCTTCAGCGGCAGTTGTTCAGTGGTAAAAATTTGAATTGTGAAGTTCAAATTGGGACTTAGTGTAGCATTGATTATAGATAATTGTCTTATAACTTGAATGGGTATACACAGCCTTCATACTTTGCCTACTATGGCCGCGCCTCGTTTGAATTGGAAATGATTTTTCATTCCCACTTCAATCACAATACTATCATTGTTAAAACACATCTAGAAACTTTTTTATGGATTTGATGCTTTGCCTGATTCCATTAAAAGAATAATTGTTTGGTTGATATTTTTTTTTTATTTGTTAAACAAACTTACACAGTTAATTTCTGACATTGCCTCTGAACCTGATAAATACACCATTCGTATTTTATCGGCTCTGGGCACGTCCGACCATTCGGTCATCTCTGCAAAATTCTCTTGCAAACAATATTCAGTTAAAGATAAAAACCATAAAAAAACCGTTTGGCAATACGAGATAGCCAACTGGGTCAGCCTCAATTTATTTTTCAGGTCCTTTAACTGGTCACATGCTTCCTGGAAACTGAAGTAGATTTCAGTGCAGACTGCAGAGTTGATAACAACTATTATTCTTATAGGAATGTATAATTCCACCCGAATAGGTCGTTTTTATTCGAACTGTAAAAAGGAGCTGTACAGGGGAAACTGGAAAAAAAATTTCAGCAGCTAATGCTCACAACCGTAGAACTTTTACATGATCAAAAGTAGTGCAAGGCCGCAAGGCAGTAAAAATTTGTTGGTCATTTGTATAAAACGTATGGAATACTTCGTCGTCATTAGTTCCAACGCACGTCTTCAATAGTTCTGCTGCTCTCAGGTCTCAAAAAGAAACCAATCTGCTTGCAGCCCAATTTTTCTTTCATAATTAACGCGCGCACAAGGGACTATTTGTTTCCCTTTTAATGTAGAGCACACTGCGCGGGAATTAGAAAGATAGGGAGGGGAAGGACAGAAGGTGTCGATTAATATTGGTTTTGAATGATTGCAGATCTAAATGACAAAGGAAAATCTCGCCGGGTAAACTATTCCAAATTCGTGTTGTTCGGCTAAAAAAAAGAATCCCTATATTTCACGGTACGTCCGAAATTGGGCTCAAGGGTGAACTGATGAGCATTCCTTGCGAGACGAGTGAACATTTTTTATAAATTTGCGGCAGGCTCAACGTTGCCAGCACTGAAATGAGTAAATGATTTATTGAGACAAATCTTCTTTCGTACTCGTTCATTCCAAGTTTTGAAAGATCTTAATATATACACAAATCTATTGGCCCGGATAGCATCCCCGCTGTTGTTCCGAAGAGGTCATCTTCAACGCTTGGTAAAACCACTGCGTAAGCTTTTCTATCTCTCCTATTGAATTATCACTGGACGAACTAACTTATTATTGAAATATTAAAAGTCATTTTATGTATATTTTGCCTTTAGGCAAAACTAGTTCTGCCTATGGGCGTTCGGTTGAACTAGATCTGCCTAGGCAAAACTAGTTCAACCTAATACACTTAGGCTAAACTAGGACGAACATGGCCGATAAGTAAGGTAAATGGTAATAAGGTCTATTCGATCTTAATCCCTAAAAAAAGGAAATACAAAGGCGAACTTAGGTTTTATTTCAAGTCAACCATATTTCAGAAAAAATGGTAATAATGGCGATTAGAATTTAGGCGTTACCGAATCAGTGTCCAAAGAAATTGCTTGAGATTGTATCATCCAATCAGTATGCTGCCCCACTGCAACCCGCCTGCTTGGGCTCACTATAGGATTTAGAGTAGGTGCGAGATTTGGTTTATGCAAATGTTCTTTAAATCCAAGTAGAAACTTTGCACATACCCAACCTTGCACCTACTCCATTTTTTTTTTTTTTTGAGCGACCAGAATTAGCTTTGTTAGATGTTTTAAAGCATTTCAAGGCAGACAGAATGCTTCCATCGGCGATAAAGAATATACCGTCTTTTAATGGCATTCAAAATGTATTAAAGAGCCAAAGACAGCTTTGCGACGCGTCGTCATGAGACAAAATTTAAAAGGAACATGTTTGTTAAACTGGTAAACAATAGACATAGTTAGAAATTCGGTTTGTCTTTCAACGTCAGACGATACACATATTGAGTTCCAATCAATAGACGAGCATTGCGGAAATCACGATACTCTGGGGCCTGATTCCAATTCCTTATTAACATGCAAATCAAAGCTAGAAAAGTCAAGATTATGATATGAAAATATAAGGACAGAGATGTTTTTTACATTACATAAAAGAACCATGTATCCTCCTGTCACTAGACTTCGAGAAGACTTTAAAAATTCTAAAAAAAAATGCAATGTTGGCTTTAAAATCTTGAAATCCATTGATTCTTTTTTAAAAAACAGAAAATTCTCTTCAAGAAATAATAATTTTTATTCCAATAATAATTTGTATACCCATTGGAAAATGGTACACCGCAGGGGTCTCCCCTATCGATAATGCTATTTACTATAGCATTCGAAGTCATTATCAACATACTTGAAAGGAATAACCCATTAGACCACTGTCTTTACGCTGACGATGTCTTTATATTAAGTAAAACTTCAAATTTGATTGTCAGCAAAAACATCTTTCTTGGTGCCATTAGCGACATTCAAACTGGTCTTTAGAATCCGGTCAATATTATCAATAGAAAAATGTAAACTGCTACACATTTTAGACCCAAAACTTGTATTCTCCAAAATCTCTTTAATTGATGCCGATATTGCCCAGACAATAAATCAAAAATGTGAAAGACGAATCCCATCCACTCTTAAATTAGTTTTGATCAAAACTAACCAACTTCAACTTCCAATAAAACGGAGATATAATTTTAAACGCTTTAAACTGTCTCGATACAGAAAAAAAAAACACCAATCACTCTGTTTACCGTGCCCTGTTCTCAGATATCAAACCAAAAGTTGAAGATGAAGGATGGAAATTCTATTTTTGCTGACGGCTCCAAATCTCATGAAAACATCTCATTCGCAATAACACGAGAGAACGGAGATATTTTGAACATTGGGATCCTACCAAATTTCACGTTAGTATTTACAGCTGAAGCGCTTGGTATCCTTTAGGCCATTACAACAGCAACAAAGAGTCGCGAAAAATCCATTACCTGCTCAATAGTATTTCCGTATTACAAGCTATAGCCAATCCAAGCAACACCGATAACATAATAAGTGAAATAAGGAATCGTCTGATTAAAAACCCAATCATCAAATTAATGTGGATTCCCAGTCATACTGGTATACGCGGAAACGAAGAAGCAGACCGTGCTGCCAAGTCCACTTAGGATGCACCCGTATACTTTACTTTATAATATTTACTAAACGCGACCTGACCAATTCCATACGGAACACATTGAAAAACAAACAGTTAAACGATCGGAGTCAATATCACCACCACTACAAGCAAATCAATGCCGACAGATCCTATCCTCGATACCCCAACCTCCCGAAAGCAAAGATAAACAAATTTGTTCGGCTCGCAGCTAGGCTTATTAAAATCTGGTCATCATATTACTTTTAAGTATCTCTGCTAATAAATAATAATAATAATAATAAATACATTACTTACAATACATTACATTACTCGACTCTGGAAACATACATTAGTTGCTTCAAGAGCCGCGCCACGGTCCACACTTCGTCATGATAGTACTATAGCAGTTTATATACAATGACAGAGGCTTTAACATAACAGCATTGTATATAGAATCTATAGGACTATCATTGTATATAAATTCTCTATAGTACTCTCATGGTGGTCATTTTTCGTCTGGCCATCTTCCTGGTTGATTCAGAACTAATTCTAAATAGTGGAGACGAGAACATTTACCGATATTTTACCAGTATTTAATACACTTTTGTTGTCTTTACTTATCCTATATTCACACCAATTGGCAATTTCAGCACGCCTCATTGCGACTTGATTCAGAACTAAAAAATGATGCTTCATGATAGTACTATATGCAGTGTATATACAATGGTACTATCAAGATGGGTATTTCACCTAGCGCCATCTAGTTTCGCTATCTCGCTTTTTCTCAGTGTAGACTTTTAGTTCGGGAGATGAATTCAACACATATGCAACGTTAGAAATTGACAGAACGGGAAAGATGTATATAAAGTGTTAGCAGTTAGAGGGAATCAAATTATAAAGTCTTTTTTGTGTTATTTCTTTGTTATTTTCTGATAATGAGAGAATGGAAGATAGAAATTTAGACAGGTATTTGAGGAGTTTTCATTTCTGCCTTGAAAATACACTGTTTTTGGGTACGTTTTTTATAGATACGGCAACAGGATGAAATTTATTTTTTTTACGATTTATGTTAAAATTTGATATTTGGTTTGGTTTTCTTGTGTACAATTTTGAATGGTTACCATGTTTGATTATTATTTCAATTTTTTTAAGTCTGCAAAAAATTTAATTAGTTGAAGTACCTACCTACTTATTTTACAAATAAAACACATTGTTTGCATATATTTGTACCTATGTTAGAGTATCTTCACTTATCACGTCAAATATCTAGTACTAAATCTACTAAATACTAAATATACTACTAACTATTAAATCTAGTACTAAATCTGCTACCAAGTACTAAATATATTACCAAAACTACAATAGTACTAAATTCTAGTACTAAGCACTAAAAATCTAGTACCAAAATACTATTGTACCAACAACATAGTATCAACTGGCACCAGTTTTATATTTAACTAACGTTTGAGATTGAACAATATTTATATTAAAACTTTAAACAGTCGAATCCGAATATGGCAACATTGGTAGTTGATTTTGGTATATGAAATACAGAAATAACAAAATTTCTTGAAAAATGCAAAATCCAAAAAATAATTGAAGACGCACAATATTGGTTTGTTTACGAAAAATCTAAGGGAAATCCATAAATTTTTGTTTCCCTTACTCTGCCATACCATATGGTCTAATGCTTGTAATCATTCTAACTCATACGTTTCTGAAAATATAATATACAACCTACTCTTTCATCACTATATTTCTTTCTACTCTCCAAAACCCATACAAATGCATATTAAGAACTACTGCAGCGCTATTACGGCAGTATCTCGCTAAACTAGAAGCTGCCTCATGATAGTACTATAGTTTTTATATACAATGATAACAGTTAAATGGCAAGTATTGTTAATATTTTGAAACAACAAATTTAAAATTTTGTTTTTTAAAATGTCAAAATAACCGTATGTTCTAAATTTAAAAAATAAATAAGGAAAGAAACACATCACATCATGGCCCAAAAATATTTAAATTTATTTTCACTTTAAATACATCTTAGTTTAATATTAAATATTATATTCTAAAATATTACAAAATATATTTATTATTCTAAAAAAAAGTCTTCAAATTACTGTGTTTATATTTTTTCCTATGCATTAAATGTAACACATTACATTAAAGCTAACAAAGTTTTAAGCATTTGCCTTAAATATATTAAACAAAAGTAATTAATGCATTATTTTATTTTTTTATGGTATGAAACATAAAATGATGTAAAGTATCGAAATATTTATAAAAACTTTGGTATAATTTTACACATTTTAAAAAAGGCAACATCGGTATTAAGATTGTAAAATATATATTTATGTAATGTTTGTGTGATAATATTTATCGAGTCTATTTTTTTAGCGAATTTCTGTTTTAAGATTCTTTGCAAGAAATATAATGGAAGCATTGTTTGTCATACTTAAAAAACACTTTTACAGTTACGATTACACGGTCTTTCAATCAGACAAACTGACGGATTTAATGACAAGAAATTTTCCGATTTTTTTTATTTAAAAAATATATATTAAATGGTTTTACAGATTACAACTGTAAAAGCGTTTCAAGTAAACATAAAAATTAAACTTACAACTTATAGTTTCACAAGTCGGTAATGTAACTTACATGCTAAGTTTAGTTGAACCGAAAAAATATTAGGACGGAGTTCCCAAACAACGCTAAGTTCCTTACAAGACGAGTCTAGTCTAAAACCTTAAAACTAACAAATATGTATTTACATTGTCGTCTCCGAGTCGGGAGGCGTGTGATAGTTTAAGTTGTAAGCAGGTGGACCGCTATTCAAAAATGCCATCGAACGTATACTCTCCCGTGATGCAGTTCGTTTTGAAAACGGTATATCCTGGGGTGGAGTACTAGAAAAGCTTGGTGAATGCTGTTGTTGCTGCGGCTGCTGTTGGTGATGATGGTGATGTGTATGCTGATGTTGTTGTTGTTGTTGTTGTTGTTGTTGAAGTTGCTGTTGTTGCTGCTGTTGGTGTTGTTGCTGTTGCTGCTGTTGTTGACCAGTAATGCCAACAAAAACATTCTCAGCCACTGTAGGATTGTACGAACTCAAGGGCCGAGCACCATGGAAATTTGAATAACTTGACCGTACCGACGGTGGACGATTGTTATACAACTCATCGACATGCTCGCCATCATTTAAATTCGGTGTAGAATGTTGATAAGTCGGATTATACAAACCCGTCGAAGCATTACCTGCCGAACCCCAAGATTGCTGCAGCTGCAGCGTGCTACTACTTGTGTTATAGTATATCGGATCTGGAGGTATATTCTTGCTGAAGCTGCTGTACTTTTTCGGTGGTTTAGTTAAACTGCTGACAATTTCATTGTTCAGTGATTGTAAATTAGAAGCTGTCAGTGCGGGATTCTCTACATGTTGGAAACTAGCAAACGGTTTGACAGTAGTTGTCGTTTGTTGCAATTGCTGTTGCTGTTGATCCATTAGTTTTGTCACTGGATTTTGTTGATATTTGCGACGCGAAGTTCGCATGCTATTGCGATTGTTTGAACTGGTATGGCTACGTCGACTTGTTGTACTGTGGCGGCTATTCGATCCACGAGTCATTACGGAACGCCGTTTAACTCTTCGTGGTGTCATTGGTTTGGGGCTTAGCTGACCGTTGCGATCTTCTATTTGGTCATCGTAATCTAATATCGTGTCGGCTCGATTTCGTATCGTATCCATGGATGAGGGGCCAAATTCAATTGAATACAGCGATTGACGGTGTTTGGATTTTTTACTACCATGCTTCACTAAGAATCGATGATACAAGTATGAAATAGAAAACAAAATGTTATAGAAAATAATAAAAAATTGGGATATTTAGATTAAAGCAAGCTGAAAGTTATTGACGTTACCTCGAAATCTGTGTTGAAAAAGGATGGAAAGTTGTGAAATCTATGAATTTGTTAGCTATATATGGTTAGGAATATACTAGTTTAAAAGTTGAAATTATTAGGGAGATTACATCACAAATGAAAAATTAAAACTTGAAATTAAGCATTTTAATTTTAGAGTAAATTAGCGATTATTTGCTTAATGTGTTAGTATTTTATATTCTGTTGTTACTTCTGCAAAAGCTGAAGCCAAAAAGAAAACTTTAAAAAAAACTATTAATAAGAGGAAAGAGTATTTTGGAACGGGGTTTGTAGTAGGTTTCCAAGTAATTTGTCCATCTGTTTCCAACTTCAACTTGATAAGACGAAATCAGTGCAAAAATCAATTAAGGTTCTACTCTTGACAATTAGCTGTTTCGTTAGTCTAGGAGCAAAGCTCTCTCTCAATGAACCAAACAGACTCATTTAAAGACGTTATCATCCCGGTTCAACTATATTCGGTAGAAGAATAAACTAAATTATGGCGAGTGGATTACAACGTTTTAGATATTTATATCCTATACAACCTTTAAGGTTGCTGTGAGAGAAAGGGTTTTCATGTGATGTATGGACTGGTGTAAAAGAAAAGGTTCACCGACCAATTATGAAAGTTGTGTTTCGATGATGTATTGACCTCAAGTTGTGCTAAACTTGTTTGATACATTACTTGCTGCAGGGTCATTTTTATCAAAACCACCTTAAGTAAAGTAAAGTAAATTAAGTCGAGTCAGGGTATCAGAAATGACGCTTTTCAAATCAGGTGCGAGCTCCCATCGAATATTTCAGCTATAAATCCCACCTCGATGCATAGTACTCACGTAAAACGCGTTCAAAATTGTGAAAAACTAGCTAGAGACAGAACTGGCTGGAGGGTCATATTTGTCAAAGCCAAGGGCCATCATGAAGGCAACCTTAAGTAAAATAAAGTAAGTCAAACCAGGGTATCAAAAATGACTCTATCAAAATCGGTTGAAAGCTTTCATTAAATATTTCATATATTAATCCCAGCTCAATGCATAGCCATAATATCAAACAGTTTCAACTCAAGTCGAAAGCATTAGCTATGAAGTTGTCAAGGTGTGTTTCTTAACTTTATTTTTTGTCGATCGTCTTGAAATAAACAAAATCTGATTTGAGAACTGCAATTTTTTACAGCAGTTAAAAGAAGAATATAAACGGAATTCGTCGCCCTTGTTCAAAGCTCTGATCGAAATAAAATTAAATGGAATTGCGAATTCTTTTGAATTGAATTTGAAACTCAATAGGTTTGTTCGATGTTCCCCGCCCCAGTGCGCACTGGGGAATGTCAGTGCATTTCGTTTAGCTGTCAAAAAACTGTGTTTCTGCTCGGGGTTTGATTTAACATCGAACAGCTCAGTGCAACAGTTTTAGTTTTTTGACATTTCATTTATGTATTAATTTTCTTTGCAAAGTCTACAGTTTTTCCATTTCCATCAGATAGAGTATATCTCGGCATTTTATCTAAAATCACAAAAATAACTTAATAATTGCAAAATAACCTACAAAATATCTTATATTTATCAGATATTGCACTCCAAATTTGTAAAATAAAATTTGTTTTAAACTTCTACCACCAAGCACCAACAGCTGATTTGAATTTTGACAGCACTGATTTCTTACACCGACCAAAAACCTGGGGCGTGAGAGTGTGCACTCAGTGCGTGCTCGGGGTTGACATCGAACACAGTGCAAAAACACTGGGGGCGAAAAAAAGTGTCACATAAAACACCTCAGTGCGAATCCAGTGTACACCAGTGCGCCCCAGGGCAGGCATCGAACAAATCATTCATTCGAATTTCAAATGTATATGGATGACATGAGGTTGCAGAAGGACGTTGCACGGCGCTACGTACCACGCAGCGAAGAGACGCCACGATTGACATTCCACATAACGTTATTTGCCACAGAGGAGTCGTGAATTTTTCACTAAGGTCTGGCGGTTGACCCCTCTAGGTTTTTTTCATGCGGCCAACTTAATTTTTGTTTTATAATGCACGACAGTAAAAAAAAAACAAATTAATATACCAAAGCCATGGATATGATTAGCCTCGGGCTAATTCATTTTCTGTAATCATTATTTCTCAACAGCCGGTAAGGATTATCATCTCTATCGAAGACGGAACCGAACAAGACATCAACAGCCGTACCGGGGAAGCAAAGGCTGCTCTCAGTATGTTTAAAAAAAAAATTTATCGAGGAATAATTCTCAGAGCTTAAGGCCCAACCTAGGACTGTTTCACTCCAATGTTGAATCTGCTATACGGATGAGCACTAGGAAAATCACATCAGCTACAAACGTTGGTTAATAGATGTCTAGGAAACATCCTAAGGATTTTCTGGACCTATCGAATATCTAAGATCTCCATAGGCGAATGGGTCATCGACGCGTTTATACGACGGCTAAAGTGGCAGTGGATTAGACACGCTTCGAAAGGCAACCAGTGCATTGGAAATCAAGCAATGCAGTGGAATCCGCTCACACAAGAAGGAAGAAGAGTATGACGGCCGAGAAGCACATGGCATAGAACAGTCGAGGAGGAACCAGCAAAACTAGGCAAGTTGAAGGGAGCTGAAACACATCGCACACGATGGCGCGTAGGCGTAGCTGATCCCTGTGCCCGCGGAATTAATGGGTCTGAAGACCTAAATAAGTAAGTAAGTATGAATATGGCGCGGCGGACGAACCTAGTTGCTTACCCAGTGAAGTTTAGGAAAAAAATAAATAGAATTTGAGAAAAACGTAAATTATTTAATTTTATCAAAGGAGTGAAGTGGACGAAAGAGATGACCACTTTTACATACAATGAAAATTCAGAGCTTAATTGTTTTTTTTTTAATATGGTCTCTATCGTTTTAAACTTTATATTCAAAAGAGGTTAAGAAAGCAAACAAAAAAATTACATTAAAATAATAACAAAATATAAAACAAAAACCAATCACCACCTTAAAGAAAAACAAATTAGTATTAAAAAAATAAGAACAACATATTAAAAAAATGCCGCTTGGAAAGGTCAAACGAAGGTTAATCAAAAAATTTACAACACAACACTAAACAAAACATTAAAACAAAGCTTTTGTATTATTTGTTGATATACACATACGTTTTTATTTGAAAATAATAAAAAAATTAAACTTAAGTTAATAATCCATTTTAAGTGTTAAAATTACAATAAGATTATTTTTATTTATATTTAAGATTTATAAATTTTAATCATTATAGTCATATATAGATTTATTTATTTTTTAAATTTAATTGTTTTGTTCTTTTTCAAAGGCAACATTAAAATATATTATTAACAATTAACACACATGTTTTCCATGTTTTCTGTTTCTTTCGTTTTTTCTTTTTTTTTAACATTCGGTATCCAATTTATTTGTGTATGCATTTTAAATTCATATTTTCTTTTAATCATAATTATTATTCTAAAAAGGCAATTACAATCTTTTTTTGGTGATTCATTCTTCATTTCAATTAAATTTTTTTATCACAGTTGACAAACTCGTGCTTTTTTAAGTTTATAATTTTGTTTTAAATTTAAGGTAATTGTTTATTTTTCATTTTTATTAATAAATTTTCGTCGAATTTTTGTTTAAAATTTGTTTTCATTGGAAAAGAATCAAACATTGTTGTGTGTGTTTCACACTTTTATTATTTTCTAACAATATTTTAACATACATAGATTATTTAATTCGTTTTTTTTCTATATATATATATATATTTATATATCGAATAAAATTAAATTTAAAATGAAACAAAAACAATATTTGTTCTAATGGCAGAAGGGGCATTAATATTTGTGCTGTTAAATGTTGTTTAAAGAAAGTTTGATGATCAGTTAAAAGAAAAGTTAAGAAAAATGTATTTTTTTTAATTGCATGATAAAGAAAACAAAATATTTGGTTTGTATATAAAATGAATGCGGAATGTTTAAAGGGTATTTTAAATAAATAAAAATAATAATAATTACCATGCACGGTAAATCAGGAACTTTTAATTGAACGTTCAGCAATTAAATTAAGATTTATAGTTGATTGGTGATTTTAATGTTGACCAAGGGAGTTGTTGGCATTTTGCGATCTGACAGCCAGTGTTTTATACTAAACTATAATAATAATCCAAAGGAGTTGGAAAACTGTCGAATATGGAAATAACGACTTAGAAGAAGAAGAATGTGGATGTATTGTTGTGCTCATGATTATGACTCATAAATAGAGTGGCCTTTATGGTTAATTCAGTACGGTGGTGTTTTTAGTTTTGATGCAATTATGCAGTTCATGTTTCGAAGCTAAACAATGATGTTGTAAACAAATATGTGAAGCAAGGTTTTAGTTATGAACCATTGTGACAGAGTTGTATTTTTTTCTTATATTTAAACATTATTTTTTAATTTTTTTTTTAGGGGAATAAATCTGAGCTGTTAAAACTAGCAACAGGTTCAATTTAGTAGAAGAAATTTATCTATTTTGAAAAAAATAAACCTTCGATATTATTTTCTTTCGCAGCTGTCAATCTTGCTTTCAATACTTTAGTAATTGTGTTTATCAAATGAAAAAGCTTGTTTTAGATAGAACAGATTTTAAGAACCTTGATACTGCACAGGGGCCAGTTATAGCGATCAGTAAAAACCATCAGTAAAAGATTTTACTTGGTTAATTTCATGTCTTAGAAAAAGATTTAAAACAAAACTAACACGAATCGATGGCTAATCATTTAATTCTTTTTTCTCACAAAAAATTATTCCGAACATCAGTATCATTTGTAAAAAATCCTTTAATTATTTTACTGATGAAAATGTGTTTTGCTGAACAGCTACATTTCGTTCCAGTTTTCTCTGATCCTGAATCATCAAAAAAAATACAGGTTATGGCTGGCGTGGTTGGCATTTGATTACTGACATAACTTTACTGATTGCTATAATCTATAACCACACTACTTAAAAAAAGGCAGTTTTCAGCTTAAACATTTACTGATGGTTTTTTAATGCAAGCAGATTCTCAGCGCTGGCACATCCTTTCTTTGAAAAGAAACGCTGTGTTTATGTTTTACTTTCCAGACGTTCCTCTCTTGTCAAATTATTGGCATAGCTATACAAATTTATTTCTGTCTGCAGCCAGTTAGTACGATCTTCGGTCAATGTGTCCAACCAGGCACATAGCGAAAGAGTGCAAGTAAAAACTATGTATTTCATGAGTTTGATATTAGAAATTAAATTCAAAATTCCAAAACAAGAGGATTCTTATGAAGCGGAAGTTTGAATAATGAGCCATGACGCAACGTATACTTATTGTTTGTCCTTTTTATTAAACCATATTAAGGGTGTTCCCTTACTTTTTCAAGTAACTTCAAGCTGCCGAAAGTTACTAAAAACTGCTTAATCTTGTTCCCTAACACAAAAATTTTGTAAAAAAAAGAGAGACCATGAGAGAGTAAAACTCTTCCCCTCAAGTTAGAGTTACGAAAATCTGCCCAAGAAATTTCTTTGGGCACTTTGGAGCAGCTAAAACTTGGCTGTCATAAACAGCTGTTTTGCATTTCAGTTTGAATTCAAAATGAAAGTGCTTTGATTCCTTTCTATTGAATTTTACTAAAAATCAATAAATTTAGGCAAATGGAGCCAACCAAAAGCAGTATATTAAACATTGAATGTTCATTAATGAATATTGCTGAAAAAAATGCTCCTGGTGGAAAAATTCCAAAACAAAGGGTAACGTTATTGTTGGGATGCAATGCCACAGTTTCATATAAAATCGTTCAGTTAATCAATGGAAAGTCAAAAAATCCGCGTTGTTTTAAACATTTTGAAATGCCAGTAGAGTACAAAAGTTCTGCGAATGCATGGATGACAAAATATATTTTCAGAGTAGTTCTTTAACAGTTTTGTTCCCCAAGTTAGGAAAAATTGCAAATCTTCCACCTAAGGCACTGTTAATTATCCTTGTCATTCAGCCGAAGAAGAATTGATGGCTGAAAATGGGAACATATGCACATTGTTTTTGCCACCAAACGTTACAGATTTGATACAACCAATGGATCAGAATGGAATAAGAAGAATAAATCAAGCTTGCTATCATCAATCATTGCCATGGAAAATGAGAACATTGTTTTTTCACTACTGAAACATTTTAATTTACGTCAAACCGTCATTTTGATCTCAAAATCCTGGGATAAGGTGTCATATCAGATTCTTGAAAAGTGTTGGAACCCAATCTTAAATGATGACGATGAAGGATTCATAAATGAAGAAGATGATGTGCCTTTGTCCATTCTCAGAGAAAGCTGGAGAAATAACCAGGAAAGTGACCAAGATGAATCTTTACAATGTTTGCTGGCAAGAGTAGATAGCCAGGTAACTTTCCCTAATATTTGTTTCTGAACAAGAATCGGTAACATTCAATTTTTAAAATGTTCACAGGAGTACACAGAAGATGATATTAATGAGTGGTTACGTGATGAAAATGTTCTGGATTCAGTAGAAGACATTGAAGCTGAAAGTGAATCGGATTATGGTGATGTTGTAATCTTAAAATATTGCAACTGACAGGGATGCAATTGAAATCTTCGATAAAGCCATCGATTGGGCCACCCAAAATAAAAAAAACTTTGTCAGAACTTACAGTTCTCCAGAATCTCCGAGAATCTGCTTTTCAGAATGTGCTGCGCAAGGCTAAGCAGTGCAAAATAAAGATTTTTATTCAAGTCGTCTTAAAAACGTGTCATTTCAAATTATTTATTTATAATACTAGTTTTTACGTTTTTGAATAATAAAAATTAATTATTATTAAAAAAAAACATACATTTTTTATCTTCATCCAGTAACTTGAACAAACCTATAGCTTGAACACTTCTGGTTTCGTACGTGTTCAAGTCAACGAGCGTCCACTGTATCTCAAAATTCAAATATCATATCACTAAAAATTGTGTACAGATAAATCACGAAGTTGCGAAGTCTTCTGTCTGATTGACATTTTAAACTCAATAATTCTCCAAAAAATTTAAAAAGCCTTTTATTCTTCCAATTAATAGACTGAGAGCATAAATCGATTACACTTGTATGAGGCTGCGTTCTACGTTCTAACTAAAGCTTTAGTTTCTTAACTTCTCTCACAAAACTTGTAATTAGTCATCCTTAACATACTAAATCATTATTGCATTAAAAAAATTGTAAAAACTATACGCTAGATGGCGTTTTCATCGTTCACAAGGCGAATAAATGTTCATTTTAATTTGGTAGTCAATTTGAATGAAATCATTTTACTCGCTATGCTCTATGATTTCAAAAATTAAAAAAAAGCTTTTACAATTCTCAAAACTTAAAAAAATCATTTTACTTCAGAAATGTAAATAACATTTTTTACAAAACAACTCAGATCAACATTAAAACAACAGAAAAGAAAAAAATTGAAATTTAAAACTAAAAAGGACACACAAAACTTAACCCTTTCAGCACATATGACCATCACCGCCTTCACCCTCGCCGCCATTGTTGCTGCCATAACTTACATTACTAGGATTACAATATGACCTAGGTCGTGGCTTATTGTTACGTTCACTGCCATTGCTCATACGCGAATGACGATTGTTACTGCTGTTAGTGTCATTAGCATATTGCATTTGTATTAGTTGCGGTGGATGCGGAATCTGATTTACACCACCCCCAGCATAACCAACACCACCCATTCCGCCGCTGCCGTTGATGCCACCGCGACTCGAAAGACGGTCGTGGGATTTTGCTCGACTAATAGCAAAGCCCGTGTCCGCATAGCCGGGCGGTGCGTCACGAATTTGATCGCAGAAGTTCGTTACATGAGATCTGTCCTGGCGTCGACGTGCCGCTATGCGACTCGCTACCGGCGAACGTGGTACATACTGATAAGGCATGGAGTATTTCTCCGTTACATCTGGAGACAAATCCGGATACGGATACTGACCGGAACGTTGAAATTGTCGTGGTATTTGCTGCACTGGGTTAACTGGCGGTGTTGCATTGTTGTACGCTCGATTTTCGAAAGCATTATTGCTGACCGGCGGACAATTGAAAAATTGCGAATTGTCCCGCACAAAGTGTCCGGGCGGCATTGGTCCGTCTTCCGGAATGACATTATTGTTGTTGCTGTTATTATTCGGACTATAGACGTGTGACGTAGGAAGAAAGTTATTGTTGTCATTCGAAATAGAACCAGGAGTGGGTGTGGCAACAAACAGAGCACCTGGTACTGGCTTCTGGAACGGAACATATGTCATACCGTGCTTATCAGCTGAATTGAAAGTCTGCAATGCTATAATGTCATCAATGGACGTATCATAGTTGGTCGACTTGACAAGTTGTTCCGTTGACATTTGAGTGTACTTTATGTCAGGTCGATTGCTATTTATAAAACTACTATAGCTGCTGGAAGTCTTACACTTCTTCACGCCACCAACACTGTTGTTCTTTGCTGCAGACTTATCTCCTCTTTGGCTTAGATTGTTTAGATTGCGGTCGAACGACGCCGACATTGTGGACAATACACTGTTGTTCGGAGTCGGAGCAGCCAATTCAGTTGCAATATCTCTATTCAGAGAAGTATAGGAAGTCGAAGATTGCGTTGTAATAGTTGTGGACGGTGCCGCTGGCGGTGGCGGCAACGGTTGCGACTGGTTTGAATGGTGCTGGGCGGCTTGTAGCTGGTGCTGAAGATGTGAGTTGAATTTATTTTTTGCATTGTTGCTGCTATTAGTAAACAATTGATCAGCTGTTGCTGTACTATCGTCATAATATTGATTATTAATTATTGTATGATTATGCAAGTTACTTAGAATACTATTACTATGCGATTTGTTGTTATTGCTATTGTGAAGATATTGTTTGTGTTTGTTAAATGATAGCATTGTTGCGCTAGCCGATGTCGGTATGCTAGTATAGCTCACGTACATTGGATGCACAACGGTATGTTGTGGACTTTTGGCGTCGCCATTCATGAAATCGACTGCAACAAAAATGAAGGACATACAAAAAAAAAACATTTTAGAATTTTGTCGTGATAGCGGATTTTGTTTTTAGTATTTTTTTTTTTTTTAATTAAAATTATTATTTTTTTATTTTAAATATTTATGTAGGTGTACTTTATGCCAGTGAATAAATTGTGTGTGTTTTATTTAAATTAATTGCCAAGATTAAAGCTTTCAAATAGACTTTATGGTTTGTAGGTTTAATTTTTTTTTATAATAAAACTACTTGATTAAAGGAAATGGTTTTTGAAACATAAGGCGAACTGAAGATCTCAAAACTATCCATATTGAATTTCTTCATCTAACCGATTTCCTTTTAAAACTGTCCCGAATTCAAATGCAACGGGCTTTCTCTAGACCAGAGCAGAATTTCTAAATAAGCTAAACATACAGTCTGTTGGACCTGAACGTAATTCTCTTGCCAGGTAAGGCGGAGTGATCACAAAACAACTCTATATCTTCATTTTCACATTTGACCTAACCAATCAAAGAGAAACTATCTAAAGTTGAAGGAGCTAGCTATATACTTATCAGAGACAACATTTTAGATTTTCCTTCCGCCTTCAAAGTTACGATCGCTTGTTACGTCTGCTAGTTATAGTTATTCACCCTCATAACATAACAAATATTAATTGCTAGGTAGTTGTTACTAATCAACCAATTTCATCAAGTGTTATGATTCTTATCTAACAACAAATAGTTGATAAATTTTCAACTGTGTAAAAGTTGAGCTATCAAGTTTTAAAAAAACTGAATATCCAGTGATTGATAAGTTTCAGCTAATATTTATTGCTCGAAAATCATAACAGGGAATATTTTCCGGCTTCTCAGGAAAAAAAACTGTAAAAGCAGGAATATGAAAAATTATTACCAAGCCTACAAAATTTTAACCAAAACTTGCTAAAAAGATTAGGGAAGAATAGTAGTTAAATTACAGTCGATGCACAGGCAACAGTCTACTCTATACCACCTACAAGTTCTTTTCTGATGTAGGATCAGAGCTCCTAAAGCCGGTTGTCAATAACCTGACACCCAGGAAAATCTACAATCGAGCTTATATGTGTATTCACACTTCGCGAGATATTGGAAAAAACCCAGGAATTTCAAAACGATACCCTCCTACTTTTCAATCGATTTCAAATTCGTATATAACAGCATTCATATATAGAATAATGTGCAGTTTTGGCATTTTAAGAAGGCAAAAAAGGCAAATGAGTAGGCAATAGGCAACTGTATTGTTCCTTTTATAAGACCCCAGTCCTGCTGTATGGTGCAGAGTCATGGTCATTGACATAAGTGGATGAGGACACATTTAGCTGATCGTGAAATGTTTGTTTAATTATTTTTGCATAAACGGAAAGCGGAGAATGAGATACAACGAGCACAAGGAAGAGGATGTTCGGTGATTATCATAATCAGCGATGTACTTGTAAAAAATGGCTGATCTTGTTATTTAAATTAACCTCAACAGAGTATTTTCCTGTTTTGAATACCATATTGTACAAAATGTCACAGACATATATTACAAAGAAATATTTAATTCTATCTCTCTCCATGTCCCCGTTTGTCGCCTTAAAACTTCGTTTGCTTCCCCACCCTGGTACAACCGCAAGCTTCGTTCTTTGCGTAACAAAAGAAACAAGCTTTAGGCAATTTTCCATCGCACTCGCACCCCGCCGACTATTCCAACTATTTCGGCTCTTATCTTCATTTTTCTGAGTTATACAGCTTCCTTTACCAACGTTATTTAATAGAAACCCAACCCAACCTCATAAATGATCCCAAGTCCTTTTTCTAGTTCGTCAATTATAAAAGAAAGACTGATGGCTATCCTACCTCTCTCTCTTTCAATATTTAATCCACAAGATATCGCCAATTTTTTGCCACGTTTTTCAAGCAATCTTTCACCGACGATTCCTTTCAACCTGACTCAGATTATTTTGATTATTTGCCAACTAACCTTCTTGAATTTGTATCCCATACCCTTTTAGCCCTAGAGAACGGAAACGAACTAGGTAGTAGATGTTATCTCCACTGACTTAAGCAAGGCATTTGATAAAATTTCCCATAGACTTATACTTTTCAAACTTTCCTCCCTAGGCTTTGAACCTATATTTATTAAATGGATTTCTTCTTATTTAGAAAACCGATACTACAATGTTCGTTACAGATCTACCCTCTTCAACCTATTTTTAGCTACCTCTGGGGTCCCCCAAGGCAGCCACTTAGGTCCTCTGCTTTTTATCCTTACTATTAATGATATCGAAATGGTCATAATACATTCCCATATTCCACTGTACGCTGATGATACGAAGTTTTTCAAGGCTATTTCTTCCACGCTTGAATCTTCTCTCATTCAACAAGATCTCGATAGTTTCTCACTCTGGTGCCTCAAAAACTGCTTAGACCTAAATATTTCCAAATGTCAGTCAATCACTTTTTCACGTAAACGTATAAAATCTTCCCCACGTATCTACCTTCTCCATTATCAACCCATATCTAATGTGGATGCGATTCGTGACCTTGGCATATTATGTGACCGAGAGCACAACTTCTTGGCACATATCGATAGTATCATTTCCAAGGGCAACTCGACACTTGCCTTTGTGAAACGTTGGTCCAGAGAATTTTCCAACCCTTGCATCATCCGATCCCTCTACATAAACTTTCTACGCCCGCTGCTTGAATACGCCTCCCAAGTATGGTCCCGTATCAGTAGGTTCAGATCTCGAGAATCGAGAGCATTCAACGTCGTTTTCGTAGATTTGTTATTCGCGGTCTGTCCTGGAATGATCCATTTATCTTGCCCTCTTCACAAAATCGCTTTCAACTTATAAACTTGAATACCCTGAAAGAAAGCAGAGAAGCATTCATCGACTCCACAAAGGTTCCGTTCCGACGACTGTGAAACTCTTTATAATTCTATCTTTCTCATCACAAATTCCCGTAATCTAAGAAATCCTCGCCTATTCTATCTGCCTATTCACTTCCTATGGCTTCAACGAACCTATTACTCGAATGTTGCAGAGACTTAATTCGAATGAAAACTGTTTCGACTTTAACCTCAGCACGCCCTGCCTTAAACTCCTTCTCCGGAATCATCATCCCAACCCATTAGTTTTAAGCTAGGTTTAAGTTTTAAATATGGAGGAATTAATTAATCTGGAATACAAATTTCAGCATTTAATGTATGTATGTGGACGAATCGTTTTTCTATGCGAAACTGTTGAACTGTATCACAGTTGTTGGTATTTATCTGTAAGCCTGGAGAAATCAAAAGTGCTAGTGTTCAGGAACAGAAGTAGTCGCATTTCTCGTTTAGGAAGATGGAAATTCAACGGAGATGAAGTCAAGATTGTACGTTAATAGAAATACCGCCAACTTGAGTATCAGCACACATTTAGATGAAAAACTACCAGACTCAAATTGAGCAAATTTCTTCGGTCTGGAAAAACTGGTTAAACAACAAATAAATGTCGTATAGCTTAAAACATAAAGCTGTCTCTTACAACTGCTGCTTCAGTTAAGCTCTTTGCAGCGCAAGTCTTGGATTATTGAACATACGAAACGATTGAAAAATTCATCCGTTACTACTTGAAGAGAATATTTCAACTATCAAGATACACCTAATTATGCGTTGCATATGAAAACCAGTATACCACCTTTATTTGTATATATTTTGAAAAAGCATTTCAATTATATAATAAAAGTAATAGAAATGGCAGACGTTAGAATACCGAAAATAATAAAACATGTGATTACAACTAGAAGTACGGTGAATGGTGCAAAAGAAGCAAGAAATTAAACCACCAACTTCCTTAAATCTAACTCTGTTTATAGTTAAAATCAGCAAAATTTTTTTTAAATAAGAGGAGAGATTCTTAATCTAAACTCTGTCTCGCACCGCCCCGACCTACCAAGTATATGTAGCAACTCTTATATGAAGATGAGAGAAGATATCTTTTATTTTCTTGCTATTTGCCCAATTCTATAGGATTTCCGTAAATTTTTTTTTGGGAATGATGAATCTGGGTGTAAATGAAGCCTTAAGAATTTTAAACGGTGAACAAAGCTGGGAAGTAATATACAAATAATGTAAAACAAAAGTATAAATGAACATTATTATCAAAAAATAATTGTCAACTTGTCAGGTTTTATAGGCTTTTATAACACCTAGGCTTTTTATAACACTTAAAAATTGTAACATACTTTAACAGAAATAAAACACAATTAAAACTTAGCCAACTTAAACTTAATTCCTCCCCAAAAACGAGTTTTAGCTCAATTTTAAGAAATTTGGTGAAATAGCGTTCCATGAGATACAAAATGACAAAAGTCATAGTTTTTGAAAAAAGAGAGCGCTCACAAGAGAGTAAAATATTCCATTGGGAAGAAATTCAATTTGACATTTGCAAAGGTACAGCAGGGAGCTGGGACATTTTTTTGGAAAATAAGCGGGCGAGATATGATATCATTCCTACAAAAGTTGCTGCCTTATTATCAACAAACTTCAGTGTGCCTATTATTATGGCTCTTCCAAACAAACAAAAAGGTGGTGTGCAAAAACTGTGGACCGCCGCGGTTCACCGCTGCATTGTAATACACAGAAATACAAATAACACGTTAAATAGAATGCGTGTTCAACGCTGCTTTAAGCTAATATTGACGTCCAAACACTGTGGCGAAACACATCGTTTTGGAAAATTAAAATAATACTTTTGATGTGGCGCCAAATTGAATGTTTCGTACAAGAAGTGACCACTTTCGTTTCGACTTTCAAGTATAAATGGAAGGAAGTTTCCCGCTTCACCGCTTTATCGATTTTATAACCGAGATTTGCTAACGTAAGCGTCATTAATGAAGAAAAATGGACCATGCACGTGTCGAAAAATTCTTCTTCGAAGAAGAAAGGCAGGTACAAAAACTCCTGGATCAAACAAATAAACCGCGAACTTTGAAATGTGGAGCCTTTAGGCGAGGCAGAGAAATGGGACAGTTGTGGACTCAGTCGACGTCATAATCGTTGGTTAAAAAAATAAGTCATTGCAACCGAGATGCATGTTGAGGGCACATTGAATTTGTCATTCTTTCATATGCATAGGGGGTTTCACAATAAAAGCAACGACCTACTCTGAAGGTGAACCAGTGAAGTGGGAGTTCTGGTACCAGTCGATATCATATCAAACGGCGATTAAAGGGAGAAAAAGAATAACGTTTTCACAAACTCACAGAATTATCAATATTTAACTTTGAGCTAAATGGCGGCATGTATTTGAACCATATGTATATTTTATATATATATACAGTTTTCTTTTACTTTCAAAATTGTTATTAATAATTCCAATTTAATAATTATTTTTATTCACTGGCATATGTAAGGTCTTGTTTTATTTAACGAACATTAAATTTTATAATTTATAACTTTCGAAGATAAAAATTTAATTAAAACAATCACAACAATAAGGGGGACAACGACAAACAAACAAACAAAAAACACATTAATTTCAACATAAATTATTTATAACTTTGCATATTTTGTAGTATAATTTATAAATTTGGTTTTCCTTTCAATTTCATGATATATGTACATAGTGATGATGATTAATTTATAAATAATTACAATTTTATTCAATTTTTTACATTTTTTTAATTAGTAAAACATTTTTGATTTATTTACGTTTCTGTTGTAATTCAAATAAATTAATCTGAGATGAGGAAGGACTATAAAGCGTCCCTGTGTTGTTAATAAGTGAGTTAAAAAAAAAATCAATGAGAAACAAATCGTCATTCGGAAACATAAAATATCCTATTTTGTGAGACTATAAACAAATACTACATAACATATTACTATTCACCGAAAGATAAAAATAGAAAAAGAGTTACACATGCAAAGGAAGGAAGGGTTGGAATTTTGATAAATGGTTCTGCCTTCTACTATAGGCGTTTAGTAGTTGAACCTCAATCAAAGGATAGGTTGGGTTTGAGTATCTTGTATCTTGTTGTGTATTTTTATATTTTTTTTTTTTACAATTTCTATTCAGCCAGAGGTGCACATTCAGATATTTGCGCCTGGCGTATTTAAGTAGGATATTATAAACCTCTCAAGTCAACTCGCTGAAAACATACATATGTTTGCTATAAAACTGGGTCAAGGATCATTTATCGAATAAACTTTGCATGCAATCCTAGAAAAGATACAAATAACTGTTGACTTGACGATGAGAGGGAGAGGGTCGCCGCCTTTGGTTTGTTTGTTGATGTTTTGGTGAGCAAGGTAACTCTAAGAGGAGAATATTCTTAAATATAGGTAATTGCTTGCAAATAAATGTCCTGAAGCATGCAATTGGAATGCAATTTAAAATGAATAAGTTATGGGGACATTGCGAGAAGCTCTCGATTTGTTTATATTTCTTTTTTGTATTTATTCATTCTAATGGATGTTTATTCAAATCAAAATACACAACAAGGACACTTCATACGAATACACCAGGATCTTAGGATAGGAATACAACACAAACAAGACAAAATACGAATAAAAAACATAGTCAAATAAAACTTTTCAACTTACATCGATCATCTTCATCTAGGAATATGTAACTTATCATTATGGAGCCTATAATGGCAAGTATCTGCAAGAAATAAAAAGCAAATTAAAGAGCAAAACTAAGATATGAAATCATTGAAAATTACCGCTAAAAAGCATTGCACACCAGAATGGACTACTTCAACTAAGTGATATTCTAAAAGGCAATCATCAACATGTTCTGGCCGTATAGGACGGTACGGATCTTCGGAGGTTATATTTGTGGGATACGTTGGCTTGCAACCGTATCCATTGACTTCAAACCACGAGACGCTACCGGTGCCGAGGTTCAATATGTCGCTGTCCTGAAAGTTAAATACAATTATTATTGATATCGAATTGGTATTGATTTTTTTGTTGTGTCATTTGGAATACTCACTCTGTCTAGCTCTCCAACGTTCAAGTAAAAACATATTAGGAACGAATTCCATCCGATCCATATAATGCTCCATATTAAATACTAAAAAAAGAAAGATAAGACAATTAGATAGATAATGTGGAAATACATTTTGAAAGTGCGATTTAATGAAAGACTAGAAGGGCGTGGGGTGTGTTTTATGAAAATGATGCAAAAATAAGGTTGACTTCTATGAGTCACAGACGTTATATTACTTTTTGTGAAAAGGCTGTAATTTAAAAACAAACCGCATACATTCTTGGTGTCATACGAATTCATTTGAGATTTTTCACATCTTGTGTTAAATTTTGTGTTCCAAATGAGAAAAACCTGTGGAAACAACAATTAAAAAACATTCTCCAGAAAACAACATTCTTTTTAATGGAGGTAAACAGCAACAGGAAGTTCCTTTGCGGTTGAACATATCAAAGGACTGGCTTCAATGTGCCATTGAGCGGCACGTGCAAATTGAAGTTCTTGAGGACAAAACGCGGCCAAGAAGACCTAGATCTGCAACTCAAAAGCAGGATCTGCTAATAGTAACAAGAAGTAAACGGGATAGAAAACACAAAGTGAACACACGGAAATATATCAAACACGGGACAAGCCGCTGTCCTTGACATTCAAAAATTTTAAGCACTCACAAGGGTTTGTTGGGATCGTTTTTATAATAGACATACATAGCTCGAGCTATGGGGAAATTAAAGAGTCAGAGAAAGGAACTCTCCATGAATATTGGTTTTGAATGTTTGTAAATATAAACGAGAAGAAAAAACCGTACTGGGTAGACCATTTCACATTGGTGTTATGGGGATGAAAAACTGTTGATATTGATGGTTCCGTCTGAAATAACGCTCAATGGTAAAGTGAGACGGGTATCACGAGGGAATTCTTTTTATTTGGAGGAATACAACTGGCTACCTCAACAGATCATTCATTATCGTAAAATTGATTAAATAAGGAAAGACGTAAAGCATTCCGTCTATCTTCGAGGTAGGAATGATTCCATAATATGTAGTTCTATTTCCAATCAGTTTTGAAGTTCTATTCTACATTCTATACACAAAGTGCAGTGACGTTTGGGATGCCCAAGGATGCGGGGACAAAATCACCTTAAGGACTTGTATAAATGCCATATAAATTGTGGCAGATCAGAAGGGGTGAAATATTTCTTGCTTCGATTTGAAATATCTAAGCATTTATCAGCGAGTTTGGCGTTCCAAGTATGTATGTGATCGAAATCATTCCAACCAAGATTCGACCAAAAAATAAGCTGGAAAGGTTAAATTATTAATTGGGTCATAAGGCTTATAGACCAAACAGAAGAAGACTTTAGCGGTTCTGTCATTGTCTGGAGATGTTTCCAAAAAAATTTTTATAATTAACGCGCGCACAAGGGACTATTCTTTCCCTTTTAAGCGCATTGCGCAGGCATAAGGAAGATAGGGAGGGGAAGGATAGGGGGTGTCGATTAACATTAGTTTTGAATGCTTGCAAATCAAAATGGCAAGGGAAAATCTCACCGGGTAAAGTATTCCATATTCGTGTTGTTCGGCTAAAAAAGAATACCTATATTTCAGGGTACAGGTGAACATTCTTTGCGAGACGAGTATTACGGAAGAAATTTTTAGGGAGAGGAATGCAGTTGGATACTTCGAGTGAACATTTTTTTATAAAAGAAACGATAAAATAAGGAAACACATGAAACATTGCGTCGGTGTTTTAGAAGAGGGGCAATTATTTCAGAGACATTTCTATTTCCTATTAATCTTAACGCTCTTTGTTAGTATTCTATCGAGCAGGTGTAGCGACGTTTGCGAAGCACCTGTCCAGAGGTGTGAGTTATACTCGAGTTTTGGGCGTATAAACGCTTTGTAAATTGTAGCCAGATCAGAAGGGAAAAAAACTTCTCGCATCGATACAGAAAACCTAAGCACTTAGCAGCATTTTTGGCGATGTTAAATATGTGGTCGTTTCAACGGAGGCCGTCGTTGACACACATACCGGGAACTGAAAGCTTAAAGGTTTCTTCGATGCAAGTGCCATTCATGGACAATGGCATTGGGGGTATATTTAAATTTAACGACAGAAGACAGTATTAAGTTCTCGAAGCATTAAACTCCACGCGATTTCTATTACACCATTTGACAATGCTGTATAAATCGGAGTTTAATGAGCTTGACATACGGTTCCGTTGCAATTGTACGTCGGAAGGCGAAGGACGAGAATTATCGAACGAATGTGAAAAGCTGATGGAAGAGTCATCAGCAAAACAATTAAGTGGATTAGAAGTAACAGACAGAAGATCATTTATAAAAATGAGGAAAAGAGTCGGAGACAGAACAGAGCCCTTATGCCAAACTGTATCAAATGCCTTGGAAATATCAAGAGCAATAATCTTACTTTCAACAAAGCCATGTAAGGATTTCTTCCACTGTTCGGTGAGAAATGCCATCAGATCACCAGTGGAACGGTTGCTGCGGAAGTCATACTGACGGTCATGGAGAAGCTTTCGATTCGAGATGTTCCTTATGCTGACGGTTAATTAGCGTTTCCAAGACCTTAGAAAGAAGGGATGTTAGTGCTATGGGTTAGTAGGAGGAGGGGAAGGAAGGATGGGTCACTTTTCTTAGGGACAGGCTGGACAAATGCTGTTTTTCATCTTCTATGAAATATTCCAGAAGAGTAGGAGCGATGGAAGGGCTTTTGAAGTGGCTTTGCCATTGTGGAAGAACACCTCTTCATAAGAATCGGGGGTATACCATCGAGCTAGCGGTTTTGTGTATATCGATATCTTTGAGAACTCTTCCTACTGTACGAGTGCGGAAAAAATCTGCCCCATGGAAAAATTTACATTCTCAAGTACAGGAGGGGCAACGTTGCTATGCGGCAGCGTGGAGCTGGCAGCGAAATGGGCGGCGAGCAAGTTTGCCTTCTCTGAAGTGTAAACAATTGGTTTGTTATTGTCGATGAGCGTTGGAACCGAAGATGTTGAGGAGTTTTTAATATTTTTTACAAATGACCAAAAATTTTCAATGGGACACTGCAGAATTTTTTGCCGTAATTTTTGGTTATCCAAAAATTTGGTTCTTTTAATAACAGAGTTGCATGAGTTCCTTGCTTGTTTGTGCTTTTTCCGATTTTCCTCTGTAGGGTTGGCTTTGTAGGATCGGAAACTTACTTCTTTGAACCTGATAGCTTCTTTTCACTCACAGTTAAACCAGGACTTTTCTTACGGCTTGATGCTTTTTACTCTACTAAAAATAAAAGCAGGCATCTCTAGAAGAATCACATTTGTGATCATTTCAGCACTGCCATCAATGTCACTATCGAGCGAATAGAGGCGATAAAAAGAAGATAAGATGCATTGATCTCATGATTGAGAATGTTAAGTCCATGCGTCTGCAGCATACAGAGGACTCTTCTACTCAATTGCCTTCTTAGCCGGAAGAAGCAGCGATTGGCAAAAGTTATTCTTTGTTTGATCTCAGTGCTGGTGTTGTTCTCTGAGTTAATATCGCCGGCCAGGAAGCCCTTAAATACCTCAAAGTTATAGCTGTCTATAGTGATGTTTGGTCCAAGATATCGATTTTGGGTGTCTCTTCTTAATGACAACCCTATACTTGATTTACTGATAAACCTATCTTCGGTGCATCCTCTCAATACTCAATAAAGCGCTACTGACGTCACGCTGTGTCCTTCCAATTATTTAAAAATTGTCGGCGTGTGCGAGTAATTGGATGGACTTTGGAAAGATCGTGTCTCTGGTGTTGGCGTGAGAATTCTGCTTTATTCTGTCAAGTATAATGTTGAATAAGTCGCATGACAACGTACGTCTAAATCCTTTTTTTTATTTCAAAGGTGTCGGTGAGGTTTTTACCGACTTTGGCGGAACAGCGTGCGTTTTTCTTCGTCATTTTGCACAGGCGGACGAGTTTGGCAGGTATGTCACAACGCATCTCTATTAATGCTGTCGTACGCTGTCATAAAATCAATGAGAAGGTGGTAGGGTTAGATTTGGAGATCTACCGTAATGCGATATGGTCAATGGTGGAGCTTTCTGGCCTAAATCATCGCCTGCAGTTTTGAAGAGTTCTCTAACTAGGTCATCGGCTCCGGCGGATTTATAGCTCTTTAGCTTAGATAAAGCTAACTTTACTTCATCCAGTTGGGGTGGGCGGAATTGTTGTTCTACTTCACCCAGATAGAATGAATTATTCTGCCTGACAGCGGTATTCGTTTCGTAATCCCCGTTTTACAGTCTGCAGAAATGGCTTTCCCATATTCTCAGCTTCGACAACGATTCTAAACTACGGGTTTTGTTTATTATTTATTATTTTTTGTTCTTTTATTCATTTGGAATGAGCGGTAAATAAAAAAGAATATTTCTTATCTAGAATCAATAAAAAACACTCAATAACCATTTCTCGATTTTTCAGTTAACCATTTTTATATTTCCCGCATTTTTTAATGGAGCGATGGATATTATGTTTGCTCATTCGAAGTACAAACAAATTCGTTTATTTGCATAATATGCTTGCATTCAACCTCATTAATATAATAACCACCATCTATACATCAAACTTCAAAACTGTTTGTTAAAGCCACGACTCCAAACAACAAAGTCCCCTCTGTCCAAACAAAATTGGCCTCATTTTTTTAAAAGCTTGTTTCCACATTTACAAGATTATACACATAATTACTTATCCCCTGTCACATCAAATTCAAACCCTCATTATAAGAGGGTTGAAGCCAATAATATCCGGAGTTATCTATGCATTCTTCCCTGTTATCGATTTCCGATTACCGATTAGATTGATACGATAATTTTGGAAGTGTGTCGATTAAAAAAAATATCTAACAACTTCACATTGCACATCGAATCGATCGATTGTGTATATAGGGGATTCTTAATCGTTAAACCCTATTCCCGTAGGGGGAAAGTGAAAGTAGGTAATGTAAGTTTGTTACAAAATCGGTGGACAACTATAGTATGGAATCGATTGTAACTTTCTTAACCATCAATTTGTGTTGAAATTGAAATTAGTGTTGCATATCAAGTTAAATGATACTTTTTTTTGGGAGGGAATTTGTGTAATAAAATATTCATTATGATGTATGCTAGTATGCTTTTAAGCGAGACTTACTGTAATAATATATTTCACTCGAAAATGATATGCTCCATAAAATCCAAATATTACAAATATTATGTGCAAGAAATTAGCGAATATGGGTGCCCACATGTATCCGAGGAAGTCGAACACTTGGCGCTCGATAATGGTTATCTGGAAATAAATAAAACAAAAAAAAAACAAATTAGTATTGATATTTTGATTGAACGAATAAGGGAGATTTTTTATATGTATTATGTGTAATTAGGTACAATGTTGAAATTGTTTGACAGTTGATACTTATTTTATGAATTTTAATGAATGCAAAATGTCTACAAGTATAGACACAGGAGATATCAGTGCATATTAGAAGTTCTGACCATCAAAATAGGTCTCTAAAGTTGGCATGACCATTTTGAGCTGGACTAAAAACAAATATCCTATAATTTGCCGTAAATTATCCGTGGAAAAAAAAATTGCCGCTAACTCGGATCATATGATTTCCCATGTACTATCAAATCGATATAAAGTTAGCATGACCAATCGCGTATCTTTCTATAAATGGCACCTACAATTATCTGCATGGGCTTAAAATTTGCCGTAAATTATCCGTTGACAGATTGTCAAATCAAATTATTTTTAGGATTTTTTTTTTTTTTTAGTTTTGTTCACTTGATCAAGTTAGCAGGATCATAGGCGTATATCGCCGCTATACAGGATGATTCACGGACATGTGAAAAAAAGGTAGAGCGTGTAGGTTGGGTCAAGACAAGAAAAAATTGTATTCCCCTCCCCCCCTTTAGCCAGAAGGGGCAATTTTCTTAAAAAATGACTTAAAATTGAAAAAAAATATTAAAAAAACAACGTTTACACCCACAATGCCATGCCTTTTTTGTACAGTCAGAAATCTCTTCTTTTATTTTGTTTCTAAACAAAACTGTTTTAGGAAGCATTAAGTAGGTACGTGTAAAACCCAGTCGTTGTGAAATTGGTTATTTTATTGTACCATCAGGTTGAACTACAAAATTCATTTACACCAGCTGTACATCCGCAGACGCAGGTTAAATAAACATTACAGAGTTTTTAAATGAAGGTTATTTTTGTGCCAAAGTTTACATTCTTAATTTATTGTTTTATTTTGTTTGACAAAAGCTTTTGAAGTTCTTTCGTGCAATATATTTGTCTTAACATATAATACGGTTTCTCGGCAAATTATCTAAGTGAGCAGCTCATTAGCGGATAGTTGGCGGCGAATTTTAGGCATAAGTAGAGCTTTGTAAGTGCCTTCTATAGCGAGATACGCCTATATGGTCGTGCAAATCTCGATCAAGTCAGCAAAACTAAAAAAAATCCTTAAAATTAATTGATTTGACAATCTGTGTACGGATAATTTACGGCAAATTTTAAGCCTATGTAGGTTATTGTAGGTGCCATTTATAGAAAGATACGCGATTGGTCATGCTAACTTTATATCGATTTAGCAATCCACGGATAATTTACGGCAAATTATAGGATATTTGTTTTTAGTCCAGCTCGAAATGGTCATGCCAACTTAAGAGACCTCATCAAAATGGAAGAGAAAAACAGAGCAAGGCAAAACGTTCCACATTCGTGTGGTGCGATTAAAGAAAAATATCTTTACTGTAAAAGCAGCACGTCCCAAGTTGGGTCCTGGCACGTTAAACTCAGGGCAGTGCGAGTTATACGGTGCAATTCTTACAGGGGAGAAATACAATTGGCTGTTTTTTTTACTATTTTAATGAAAGAAGAAATGTTAATGTATCATTCTGTAACTTCTTTTTGCCACCTAGCAACTCTATTTTGGAATAGAATATGTGGTCGTTCCACAGAAGGTGGTCTGTGATTAATATTTCGTAAACTGAGAGTTGGTGAGTTTCCTAATGCAAATGCCTCTCGTGAATAGTGTCATAGGAAGTATATTTCACTTTATCGACAAAAATGTAGTGTTTAGTTCAACACTCGAAGGACATGTCTTTAATCTGAAAACGAATATCTAAAGCTGAGAAGACTGCCGTCAGCAAACACAGAAATAGTTTTGAAGACAATATAGAGCCTTGTGGCAAACCAGCATTTATTTTGGGTATATCAGACTTAAATTCTTCAACAGCACTAGTATCCACTATCAAATCGGTCTTTGGTCCAATAATCTAACTTTCACCAAAACGATGCAGAGATTGGTTCCAATTTTTTTTTGAGATATGCCATTAAATCATCAGTGGATCTACTGCTGCAAAAGCCATACGCCGGTCATTTGTAAGTTTTCAATCTTTAAGATATTTCTTAAGCTCAAAGTTAAACGGCCTTGGGAAGCCCTTCCTTCCAGTTGGTTGATCATTTGAAAGTGAAGAAGATTCGCATTTTTTGGGACAAACTAAACCAATGATGTTTATATCCAATGGGAAAGAGACCTGACGGAAAGAACAAATGGAAAAGCTTATGTTTTGTTCAGCGTTGACGAATATCCATCAGATCAGTTGTATCGGTGGACATGCTGATGAGAAAGCTGAACTGCCTTTCAAGACTCTTGCGACTGAAGATTCTTCCCAGAAAATCAATTATTATGCTCTCAAGAACAGACGAGTTATAACACCCACTGGCAGCCTTGAGTTTGTAACAGCTGACAACAGGAGTATCATAGCATTGAAACCAATGACAACGATTAATTCCTTTTTTTGACTGCATTTAGTACATTTTGCCGTATTTTTTGGTAATGTAGGAATAAATTAGTTTTTACTTTTGTAATATATTTTATTTTGACATTTAAGAGCTAACAAATAATAACAAAATAACATTTCATTTTGTTCTGGTGGATGCTGTTAAACATTTAAAATAAAGTACACGACTGGATCGCACGAACTTGTGCGATCTGATGTGCGACAGTGATCTTGGTGCTTGAGATTTAAAAAAAAAAACAGGTAAAAAATCATTTGAAATTGTGTTAATCACTTCAAAATCACTAGATAAAAGTTTTTTGGAAAAAATGAAGTAAGCCATTTAACTTCTTTTACAGTTTTGAATTGCAAGGAAACATTTTTTCAAAATCCTTGACCAGTTTTTTCAAAAAACTTTTCTTTTTTTTAAACTTTTCGAAAACATATTCCAAATTTTTTTTTAGTATGCCAACATCTAGCAGCTGGTAATTATTATCAGAAAACAAAAACAAAATTTTCAAACCATTAATTAAAAAAAACTCAAAAACAATTTTTTCATTTTTTTAATTAGTTTAAGAGTTTTCTCGGAAAAAAGTATGCAATTAAAATTTAAAATCTAAATGTCTATCGAGGAAAAAAAATATTGAAAATCGTTCGAGCAGTTTTTTTAAAAAGTTGTTTTTTTTAGTATACTTTCCGAAAAAATTATTTAAAAAAAATTGTTTAGTATGTCATTATAAGGAAATCTGTAGTTTACATCTGGGAAAATTAATTAAAAAAAATCAATCGACCCGTTTTCAAGATATTTCGAAAACCAATTTTTTTTAGAAAATTTTAAAAAAATTGAAAAAAAAAGTTTTTGATTTTTTTTAAATGTAATATTAATTGAATTATAAATGACTTCCTGTGTGCAAAATTTTATTGATATCGAAATAATGGTTTACGATAAAACCGAATTTGAAAAAAAAACAGTTCTATGAGAGGTACCGTTATAAAACAAATTTCGAAAAACTTATTCTAGCTGAAACATGTACTGTACATGTAATATAAAAAAATAGCACCCTGAAAGTTTTATCAAAACCGGGAGCCGTTTTCGAGAAAATCAATCTTTTTGTTAAAGATTGTATGGCAGGTACCGTTATTTTTTGACCTAGAGCAAAAATGAAAAACACCCCCCGAGATACTACCTAACAAATACTAAATAAAAGTAAATCAACCTATCCGTTTAGGCCGTAGAGGTGCGAACAGACAGACAGACAGACGGACGGAATTTCCGGACCCACTTTTTTCAACTTCTCTATTATCGTAATGTCATGTTTGATTCTTAGAATTTTTTTGCACGAATCCATAACTTGCATTATAGTACCTATAATCGCAAGTAAAAATATGAAATAGCGATGTAATAAATATTTTTAAAATGGCTTTCGGAATAAACAAACAAATTTTGAAAAAAACTGGCGTTCAACCATTCCGTTTCATGTTCTACTTTTTAATCGTTTCATTTTTGTGAAAAAATATCATAATTTTTGAGCAGCCGAGGAAGAAAGTTGTGTCGTGATACACAACACATTTATATACGGTAAAGTAGGGTGATATGGTACCCATTTTTCTGTTTCTATATAATTTCCAAAATAAAAAAGATTTTTTGTTTAAAACCAAAATAAATTTATTATAAAACTAGTTAATAAACAAAAAAAAAAAAGGAACATATTTAAAATTCATAGTCAAATAAATGTAATTTTTTGCAAAAATAAAAAACATAAAAAATGGAGGGTGATGTGGCACCTATCTACTTGCGGGTTAAATGGCACCACACATTTTCTTTGTTGTTTTTCAGCTTTTTAGCGTCTA
Source organism: Platycheirus rosarum (assembly GCA_963971375.1). Lineage (NCBI taxonomy): Eukaryota > Metazoa > Arthropoda > Insecta > Diptera > Syrphidae > Platycheirus > Platycheirus rosarum. Next base: position 15,864,493 of record OZ020510.1, on the reverse strand, counting down.
AATATTTAAGGCGTCGTTAAAACGTGGTAAAAGGAGTTAAAAATGCTTTGAAGCTGCTTTTAAGACCAATGGCTGCTGCGAGTTGGTCCATTTGGCACGATATGAAGACGATTTTTTTTTCATTAATTGTCGGCTTTTCTGAAAGAAATTTTTCAACGCAACAAAGTACCAATAAAAGAATTTCTGAAATTTAAGTCAATAGCTAATCAAAAATGAAAAAAACAGTAGCATAGAGTATGACCGGTGGAAATTGCACGGTACCATATCTCCTGAGGAGATATTGAAAGGGTGCGATAACACCCTTGGTGCCATATCACCCGACTTTACCCTATACGCTGTATGCATAGTGTTCCAATTCCAAACAGACCCCTACCATCGATCTAACTCATACAAATTATTTGCCGCCATCTTGAAAATATCAAACAGAATTTGGTTTTAATCCTGGTAAAATCCTCAAATATGAACACGAAGAGCTCAAGTCAAGTCAACCAATGTAAACAAGCACCAATGATTCCATTACAGATTAATCAATAAAACATGATACCGTGTTACCAAAGTGTGCCAGCACAACTTAATGTTAACTCTTTCCATAGTTTAGTTACGTTTACACCCTTTTATTAAAATGTACCATAATTTGTTGACATAATTCCAGGCTTCATTTTATATCAAAGTTGTTCGGTTAGTTCTTCCCTGAAGAAGAAAAAAATTGCAAGATGTTAAAGCTTTCAAACTTGTAATCGGGTTACACTTTACTATTAATAATAATAAACAAAAAACACAGAACAAGTTTGAAAGAAGGTGTGACTCGCACATTCACATTGAACTATTTATTTGTGAGAAATACTTTGACCAAAAGCAGATGTTCCGTTACTAAATGAATTTTTAAAAATTTCGCAGAAAATATTTTCACACCTCCAAAGTATAAGAGAATCCACCCACCTACGAGAATATTTTTATAATTTTATTACCATATGTCGAAATTCCCATTAAAAAACGCCATTTTCGTAAATATTTTCGTCGTGTTTCTAGTTTTTTCTTTTATTTCGTATATGGTTAATTGCGATTTCTTGAAACAAAGGGACTTCTTAGAAAATTTAATTCTGAATAATAAGGCATCAGAACTTTGATTATATCTGCGGAATTTATAACCTTATCGGTGAAATAAGGAAGTAGATCTTTCCATTAGATCTTAGTTAGAAACGACAAACAATTTCTTGGTATTTCTCACATTTAACAGTCAACCGTATAAAAACATCAAACTGAACGTTATTTTTAATATTTTGAAATTCAAATAAATGATATACGTTATAAGCATCACAAGTCGACCGCTAGAGTGAGCCAAACATTTTGTATATTTTTACTTCCGATTATAGGTACTATAATGCAAGTTATGCATTCTTGGATATTAAAAAAATTGAGATAACAATCAAACATGACATTACGATGATGTCGGTCTGTCTGTACGGATGTCTATTGAACTACAGGCTAAATGGTTTAACCAATTGTCTTCAAATTCAGAACTTAAGGTTATTTTGACATTCTACAGAGGTCTTTTTTTATTTTTTTTAGGGCAAATATTAACGGCACCTGTTATACATATAACCGTTAAGTAAAAGCTTATTTTTCTGGAAAACGGCTCAAAGAATTTGTATGAAGAAAAATCAGTGCACTTTTGAAGATGCGGTATATTCCTGCAGAAAAAAATATGTAAGCTGGTGGGCTAAAAATGGTACCCCCCCCCCCCATAGGACGTTTTTTTTTCTTCGTCTTTCTCGAGAACTATCTAACCGATTACTCAAAATTTCATATTCAGGAAGATGTAGATAGCTAAAGCAATTCGACATAAAAATATTTTTGAATAACTTTTTTTTTTTGTATTTTTAATATTTTTTTATTTTTTTTTTTTTTTTGAAAATAGAAAAAGTTTGATTTTCTCGAAAACGGCTCTAATCATTTTGATAAAACTTTCAGGGTGCCATTTTTTTACAGCAATACATCTTTTAATTAGAATGAATTTTTCGAAATTTTGGTTTTCGAAATACATATTTTGAAAACGGGTTAATTGATTTTTTTAAAATAATTTTCCCAAATGAAAACTACAGATTTCCTTAAAATGACATACTAGAAAATATTTTGTTTCCTCAATAGACATTTAGTTTTGAAATTTTATTGCATATTTAGCTTTTCCGAGAAAACTTTTAAACTAGTTAAACAAATGAAAGAATTTTCGAAAAAAAATATTTAATTTTTTTTTATTTTATTTTTTAGACGTGTGGTTTTAATCTGGCAATACTTTTTTCGGAATTGGTCTTTATGACAGCTGTCACTTGATTTACGCTCAGTTTGGTTTGCCATTTCATAATGAATAGACTTACTCCTTACTTATTACCAAAATAATGGTTCGGTTCGGTGGAGCAGAGCATCGAAGAAGACCCGAATGAGTCCATCCGCCATCTACTTTATGGAAGATTTTGCGGAAGGATCTTGGTTTGCAACCTTACAAAATCCCACTCGTGCAAGAATTAAAGCTGAACGATAGTCAAGCGCGTCGCACGCTCGGTGAATGGGCCCAAATCTAAAATTATGTTTTAAAAATTTCATTGGGACAGGGTTTTAAACGTTTTATTTTCATGTTATTTTAGTTTATTAAGCGAATCACTTTTATACAAACGTCAATAATTGTTACCAAATGCCAATTCCTGCTTTTTTTTAAATTAATTTACAGAGTTTTCATTTTCCTAGCACTAGAAAGAAAAATACGCTGCTCTGTGTTCAACAACCTCAGGAACATTGTGTCTGACATCTGTTAAAAAGGATTAGCAACGATGAATGCAATTAATGTCATTACCAGACACGCTGTATCCACAACATCTGTTTTCTCACTCTTCGCGTCTGAAAACTTTCAAAACAACGACAGTAATCGATCCCAAATGTTGAAAAAAATTACCCCAACACCAAATGTATTGCCTCATTTCAAAAACTCAGGTTTATTTTTTAAAGCAATCCCTATACAAGTCATTATCACGTACCAGGTCAGTACCTATACTTCTTCATTAATTTCTATGGTCCTATCCTAATACGTCGAAACGCACGTTTCCAAAATTATAAACTCACTCTTATTACAAGAAAAAAACAACGAACATTTGATTTTATGCTGCAATTAGAAACCTATTACTCAATTAATAGGAAATGAAATGAAATACTAGGTCGACGGACGGAACTATATATACTTCCAATCGTTACTCACTTAGGATTGAAAACGTAAACATTTTCGGTTCCTTCGTTTGGATCTGTGGGTATGTCTGCTTAGAATTGCAATCGTGTCTGTGAACCATAAAAATAAAATAATAATTAAAACCGTTGAAGTTGTCAATTTCGGAGCCGAAAATCGTTTCTTGATTGCGACTCTGAACTGCGAATGACGTAGCGTCACCCGCGCGCCGATTAGTGTCTGTTCGATTCTTAATTTTATTTTGGAATTCTCTGACACACTTTTCCCTTTCGATCCACCAGAGCATTTCTGTTTTGGAAACATCAATTTGAAAAAAGATAACAATTCTCAACCTAAGGCTGATCCAAAACTCTTGTAGTTTTGTAATAATTTTTCTGAATTAAAACTGAAGTAGAAAATTACGAGCGCGCGTGCTATCAAAGAACCCAGATCTATGTCAATTCAATTGTTCTAATTTCTGGAATCGAGTCGAAAGTATAATGAGAATGACGTTCTAAAGATCTGCCTTGTCAGATCTAACCATTGACCTAGAGCGGCAATATAATTTTTTCACTAAGAATATGACACGCTCGGTACAGAAATATTCAAAATAAACAGTCGAGGCGCTACGAAACGGTTTTTAGTGCAAAATTTATTTAAAACGATTGAGGTCATCATCACTTGTTGTTGGGTAGATGCAGCGCATGAGAGGCATTCAAATGCTGACTTCAACAAAGATATCTCGCAAGGAACACAAAACACACGAGAAGACTCTCACATAAATTGCCAGGAAATATTCGAGATTTTTGTGTTGATGTTGCGCTTTTAATTGATATGCACGGTGGCGGCTACATTGGAGGTTCTCGATCTCGGCAAAGTGTCCATGGCCAGATGTTTCTAATTGAAGACAGAGAAGTCTTGAGAAGGGAATCATCTTGGGATTGGGATATTAATAAAAATTATGCGCGCATAATTTGCGTTATAAGTTATGTTGGACGTGAATCAGGGAAGTGTTTTCCTAATGAAACAGTCCTCGGTGTTGAGTGATATTCATTTTGAAAATAAATGTTGATTGAGGCATTAAAACTTATTACCCTTTGTCATGGAGTGGAGGTCGTCTTATATGAGTTTGTTATAAACCTTTGTTTCATATGCATGCTGTGAAGGTGATTTACCTTAAGCAAACAGATTAATTAAATAATACTTATGGATTATTTGTAAACCACATTTACTTGATTGCCTTTTCGGTTTCAATGGAACTATAATACAGTCTTATTAATAAAGCGCTTCAGGCAAAGGGATTAACTTCGATAAATAATGCAAATTGTTCGCAATTAATTGGGTTTCGATGCAGTAGTTTGAGATAATACGATTATGCGTTTAAAAGATTTTATCGAACACACACAGGAAAATATGGTTCAACATTAATCAAGTCTTGAAAAATTATAAATCAATTGCAAATAATTTTGTTTTCAAAATTAACTAAGAAATGCATAGAAGAATGCAAAAAATTATTCTACAAAAATTTTGTTGGCTTCTCCATACGGGCCAGATAACACCTAAAGATCTGCGTGCCGAGATCTATGCCGAGTTTAATCGCCTATCTCAGCTCGTCAATATGTCCACTGGACCATTTTTCGTGTCAAACCCTTCCAGTAAGGGAAAGAGCTCCTATCAGAACCATATGGCAATATGAGAAAGCCACTTGTAACAGTTGACAGATGTTTAACTGGTCACTATACTTCTACGTTAGTGAAAGAGATTTGTGTGCTGATATGATTACACATATATTCTTTGGAAAATTAAAAAAAAAACTTTTATTTCGAAAACGCATAGGAGTATCAGTCCCAACGAAGGATTATGATTTGATACGAACGAGGTTATCAGGGAAAAAGAGGTATAACTTGAAGTTGAACCAATTCACTTGGCCATTCTTCGAATTTCTCTGATCACCTCATGCATTTTGAAAGATACACACAATCATACAGTAACAATATTAAAAAGAGAGAAATATTCTGCCTTCTTTTGACAATGTCTACAAGCTTGAACTGTCATCATTGTATATAGAATCTATAGTACTATCAAGATGGGTGTTTCACCTAGCGCCATCTAGTTTCGCTATCTCGCTATTTCTCAGTGTAGACTTAGTTGGGGAGATGAATTCCTCACATATGCAACGTTACAAATTGACAGAACGGGAAAGATGTATATAAAGTGGTAGCAGTGAGAGGGAAGCAAATTATCAAGTCTTTTTTGTGTTATTTGTTTGTCAATTTCAGATAATGAGAGAATGAAAGATAGACATTTAGACAGGGGTGTGAGAAGTTTTCATTCCTGCCTTGAAAATACACTGCTTTTGGTAGGTTTTTTTTATAGATATACGGCAACAGGATGAAATTTACCGTTTTAAACGATTTTTTGCTGAAATTTGATTATTGGTTTGTTTTTTTGTACAACTTTGAATGGTTACCATGTTTGATTATTATATTATTTTTTTTAGTCTGCAAAACCTAACCTTTAAAAGCCTACCTAGTTACTTAATTTAGAAATAAAACACATTGTATGCAGATGTTTGTATCTATGTTATTGCTTTAGAGTATATTCACTTATCAAGTTTAAAAATCTAGTACTAAATCTACTACTAAAAACTAAATATAATACTAAATATACTACTAAGTACTAAATTTAGTACTAAATATACTAACATGTAATAAATCTAGTACTAAATATAGTACCAATACTACGATAATACTAAATTCTAGTACTAAGTACTAAAAATATAGTACCAAAAATACTATTATACCGACAACACAGTACCAATCGTCACCAGTTTTATATTTAACTAGCGTTCAAAATTGAACAATATACATTAAAATTTTAAACAGTCAAATCTAGTATTAAATATAGTACCAATACTACGATAATACTAAATTCTAGTACTAAGTACTATAAAAATTTTGTACCAAAAATACTATTGTACCGACAACATAGTACCAATCGTCACCAGTTTTATATTTAACTAGCGTTCAAAATTGAACAATATACATGAAAATTTTAAACAGTCAAATCCGAATATGACAACATTGGTAATTGATTTCGGTATACGAAATAGAGAAAATACAGAAATAACAAAATTTCTTGAAAAATGCAAAATCCAAAAAATAATTGAAGACGCACAATCTTGGTTTGTTTACGAAAAATCAAAGGGAAATCCATTAATTTTTGTTTCCCTTACTCTGCCATACCATAGGATCTAGTGTCACTTTTTGAACCTTTCACTCGTACTTATTATTCAATATTCCTGCAAATGCTTGTAATCATTCTAACTCATACGTTTCTGAAAATATAATATACAACCTACTCTTTCATCACTATATTTCTTTCTACTCTCCAAAACCCATACAAATGCATATCAAGAACTACTGCAGCGCTATTACGGCAGTATCTCGCTAAACTAGAAGCCTCCTAATGGTAGTACTATAGTTTTCATATACAATGATGTTTTCAAAAAAAGTATTTCATCTCTGGCATTGTACTCATTTAAATCTCTTGCGCAACATTTTTTGTTCTCTTAATCCTCTCTCTGCGCAACAACCATATTTGACGATGCAGGATCAAAAATTAAGGCAAACAATAATAATGGGTGAGCTTGAGAACTTTAAATAATAATACAAGATAGAAATATTATTGCAATGAATTTTTGTTGTTTTAATCTGGTAGATAATTTCATGGCATTTATTTTTTAAATATGATTTCCGGCACATGTCCACCGCGAAAACGAGTTACATAGTCCATTCGGTGAGTCCAATTTTTCACTACTTTTTCCAATAAATCTGGCCGTATGGCATCAATGGTGGCTTGAATATTGGGTTCCAATGCTTCAAGAGTTGCCAGTTTGTCGACATAAACCAATGACTTAACATAGCCCCAGAAAAAAGTAATCGAGAGGCGTTAAGTCGCACGAAAGAGGGTGCCAGTTAACAGGACCACTTCTGGAAATGAAGTTGTCACCAAATTAATTTTGCAATAAATTGATGGTTACGCCTGCTGTATGGCAAGTTGCGCCATCTTGTTGAAACCAAGCGACCTGCATACTAGGCTTTAAAGTAAAAACACAATCACGCTTTACAACCGACTTTGACAATTTGAAAAAAAGTTTAAATATACGGAAATGTTTAAGGTTAATCACAATACTGTTTTTTCTACAAATGCTTTGTTTGACTTACGTAAGGATAACGTAACTAAGGCTATTTGCACACACACCGATTTTGGACGGCCAGAATAAAATCGACCGATATTTTATTGGTAGCATGTGCTTGCACACTCACCGGATTTTTTCACCCGCTTCACTACCAAAATGTCATACATACCTACAATTTCACACAGCAGTCGAATGAAATGGTCGGTAAATTATCGGTGTGTGTGTAAGCGTGTATTTAGTCACGTACGCCACTACTTCCTCGTAATGCCGGCGATACAGTGACAGTGGACGGATGCTTACCGGAATTTTACCGGTACCGATCAGCGGTCGGCGTGTGTGCAAGGTCCCGTTCCCGTATAAAATCGGCCGTTCAAAATCGGTGTGTGTGCAAGTAGCCTAAGCAAGTGTTATATAAAATAGTTCGCTTTGTGACATTTTGCAAGGCAATAACATACTACGTTCTGAACATTATCGTGAAAAAGTGGAGTAGTGAAATCTCCTGGATCAAACAAATTAAAGAACACCTACTTAAGTTGGCCTCACAGATGGAACAATCCAAAACCGAAACACCTGCCAATGTTATCCGAAGATTAAACTGGAGAAATCTACATTTCGGAGCAGATAAGTGATACGGATTTTGACATTTAGCACGACCGATTTCAGGACATAGTTATATCTTACCCAGAGTTATATGAACTGGCAATCTAGATCGTACGGTTTGATAATGTAATGCTCACTTTCTCTAGCGTAATAAATGAAATCTGAATTTACTCCTAAGTGACTACACTGTACATCGGTGTTGACACTTTTTTTACACAAGGGCCAAAGATAAGATTATGTTGATTTTAAACTTGAGTTTAATTTTTTGTTATAAGAACTGCATTTGTAAATATAATCAGCCTGCATATATATAACAACTGAAAAAAGCCTAACAATTGACAGGAAGCCGAATATTGTCATTTTTAGCGAGTTTTCTAAAAAAGCCATATTTACAGCATTTTAAGATAAAATTAAAGCTCAGCACGGCACTTAAATTCTACTAGTGTCGGCATTGATGAATCCTTAATAAGTTTCTAAAAAAGTAAACTTACGTCCGACAAAATGCAGAAACGTTACTTACTTCAATACAATTTTTGCAGTGCGTCCCTCCCAATTTCAACAAACTCTGGTGTATATGTATATGGTTTCATCCAAATAACAAAATAAGATTAAAACGCAACAAAGTTGATTCACTGCTTAAAGTGCATTCTGAATTATTCGTGCCTTAAAACCAATAAATTGAATCCGGCATTGGTTGATTGATTAATGCCGTTGGCTTAACAAAACAAATTCTCGAGACACAACTGCAGATGATGATTCAGTGCGATCAACATCATTCGAGTACACATTGTTCCTACGCTACTATATTCTGACAAAACAAATGTATGGTTGGCATACAAAGTTTTATGGGCTCTTTACTTGAAAAAAGGAGAAAAAAACCTAATAGAACAACTAGGACGCACGTACTTGCTTTTCTTTAAAGAAACAATTGACTGAACCTTTTCTTCCAAAATTATATCAAAAAAATAAATGAGTTTTGTTTTCCAAAATGGGAAGTTGGTTAATAGCTAAATAATTGTTGTATTTAATAAATCTCTCTTTGCAGATTTTTTTAACTTTCATAGAGCGGCCTCTAGCGTTAGTAAAACAGACTATACTTAGAAATTTTCACCTGTCAATTCGCTTATGCTTTTCGGCTAATTCTATGTTTTTGAGTGCAACTACAGAAAGAAATTTAGTTGAATGTTTTTTTACGGATCCATAAATTGCCTTTAGAGTGAAAAAAGGAGGAAACAAGTGCATCGTCTACCTGATTTTAGTTAGCTGTCGTGCCAATTAGGCGTGCGTCAATACACGTTCCATGATTTCACTAATTTCGATTTCTTCCTATATTTACCTAGTGACAAACACACAAATGTTTTTTAGTGTTTTTATTTTTTAATTGTGAGCTAAAAAAAAAATAAATAAACTCTATAAACTTTCCGTGTGAATCATTCCCGCAGTGAAAAAATAATTGTTCACTCAGTTAATTAAAATCTTATAGATAGATGGTGAAGTCATTGCCCTTGAATGAGTTTTTTATATTAATATTTTTTTATGAAACAATAACATCAAGTATCTCAATCTTAATTGGTTATTAAATTATCATCATGACATTGTAGAAAGATTGTGGAAAAATTTTCTTGAAAAGGGGAAAATATTAGCTATGTATTCCGCGCCCATTTTCCCACACTTGATTATAAGCAATGCACTCTTTCGAACGTTGGAAAAACAATGAAAAGAATCCGAGTACTTTGTGCTATCGTTCACAAGGAATCCCTAAGGACGCGTATGAACCCAATCTACTATGCACAGTTGCATGCATGCAGTGTTTAATTTATTAATTTTTTTTCTCCCATTTACCTCAGTGAAGAACACCGCGACTTTTGTATCAAAAGTCATGGGAAAGCAGTTCTGTGAAAATATTAATCAAAGTGAAATTAAGCAGACTTTTTTTAATAAAAAATTAAATTAGTTTTATCACGAGTAAACGTTTATTCTGTACAAAAATGGGGGAAGCAGACTGTATCACGGCACAGATACATTTCTGGTGTTCCCGAATAAATTGCTTTATGTTATGCGAGGGGGAGGATGACCTTTTTTTCCTTTCCATTTCGCAGAAATAAGAATTCCGAATGATTTTTCCACACTCACCTTTCATCACAAAGGGAATTAAGTGAACTGTGAAAAGAGACGTGTGAGTTTTTTGTGTGCTCCCGCTAGGTGTCACTTATTAATTTAACCTCATGTGCCACTGTCAATGCGGGTTTTCTTTTCTAGAGAGGAGATCACTGACTATGACAGCAATTTAATCCATAATACCATAACAACAAACGGGGGAATGACTAGTGAGTGCGAATAATGGAATCATTGTCGACTACGACTGCTTAATTGACTAATTCAATTTAATTTCAATGTTTGATGGTGATGCTCGTAACGAGTTTATTTTGGTATCAAACTGTTTTTCTGTTCAATTAAATAACAAAATGATGACTGGAACTATGAAAGTGAAGAGATAAACGCAATGAGTTAACACTCTCGTTTAATTGTTGTTCGAGTTTAAAAATATGGATAAATTTGGGTACCCAACCACTGTAAATGATACCTTTTTGTACAAAACAAATATTTTATGTTTTTCAAGTACCTACTTTGAGAACTGTCAATAGGGATGTCTCGCTAATGACGGCATTTATGAGCTTTAACTTCACTTTTAGGAAGGTAAACAAAGCATTTTATAAAAAGTAAAGGGCTAATCACACTCGCCTTATGCACACCGAGTGTGGTTGGTGTTGCGATAAATATGTATTAATTCGTTCATTCCAAAATATACTGAAGAAGTATGACGTCACACTGTCACACGGTTACAATTACCGCGCCGGGTGCTTCTCCCACCAAATGTCGAATCTCCTAAGGAATCCCTTTCCCGCAGCATTATGGAGCAAGAGAAGGACACGGAGGAGGAAATTGATTTGGATAGAAGTTTGCTTCTTTTTCTTCTTTAAATCGAAGATTTTTATGATATCGACTGAAACCACAATATAATAATATAATAATAAACATAATAAACAATCCTACTGTATACGAATTGTACGGGCTGTACGGAGACGCAAAATAAGGCCAAAGTTTAAAAAGACTTTTTGTAGAAACCGTGTTTACTTGAGAAGCTTGTTTCTAGAGGCCTTCACTCATCACTTCTTCTTTAATAGTATTTTCCAACCAAAATCAAATCTCGGATTTCGGTAAGGATTTGAAGAACCAATAAGAAGGGTTCAAATTTAAATTAGAGCGTTCAGATCTTCAAAGTTGCATTTCTTTTTTCGTTCAGAGAATGATCAGAGCGTGCTCTGAGAACGCTTTATACGCTACGGATAAATTGACTGAGCATTCTGAGAAAATGCTGAACGCAATTAACGTCACTTTAGAGTTGTAGGCTATGTCAATCTTTCCCATGCACATTGCCTTCACCACTCTTCGAAAAATAGATGCCAAAGTGAAAGAGAGAATAGTATTATTTCCATAATATTGTCGCATGTGAAAGAGCCATATCAAAAGTGTCAATTTGTGGCAAACGTATTTCAAAAATATATCTGAGCGCTAAGACGATTCTCGGTTCAGATAATTATCAAAATATGCTCAGAACGCTCAGACTCCGTTGAGAGACCTTTTCTGAGTGAATAAAGAAAAACGCCTAATAACGCTTCACTTTAAGATTCTATTATCAAGAGTATATAAGCCCGGAATAGGATATCAAAATCGTGCTCAGGAACTTCAATGCTTAAGTTTCAAAGGAAAATATCTTTGCCGTTTTAGTGTGAAATAACAGCCTCCACAAAACGACACAACAGACAATGGTTTTCGACTAATTGGCCACAAACAAAATCGACGACGTGATTGTTGGCGCAAGGAACGCATAGCTTTCATAACTTTTGATGTCGAAATTCATTGGTTTTGAAATAAATGAGGACAAAACAAAGTAGTATACGCTATCAACAAACAAAGCTTCATCTGTCCACCGCCTAGACAAAATATCAGTGTTTGTAGCACTAGGTTTGGGATAATGAAAGAGTTTATTTGCCTCGGAACAAACATCAATTAAAGGATGTGAATTTTTTGATGATTTGCCCTAACAAACCTTTGCTACGATGGATTGGTCAAACAAGTGAGGACGAAGGACAAAGTGAATCCTACGCAAAACGTAGTTAAAAGGGATACTGTACCCTTTTGATAGAAATTTTTTTTAACGAATATTCTGTCTTGTATGTCAAGAGGGGGAATGGAATCAAGAAGCTAAAACACGTCGACTACATTGATTCAGCCACATCGACCTCAATCTTCGAAACGTAGCCCCAGGTTCGAGGCACCTAACAAGACCGAAATTCCGCTACATGGACCAGGCGATTACGGGAGCAATAACGTTGCTTGTCTAGACAACTGGAGATCGCTTGCGAGAGACCGTAACCGATGGAAAGTCGTAGTACCTCAGGTTGGCCCTTCATATATTGGGAGCAGGCTTAGTACAGGTAGGTATATTAATTTAAAGGTTTAGTGCTTAACTGTAAAGTTCACCAGGTGTTCTTCTCCCCGACGAAAGAGCAACACGGGGCTTCTGATGAATCGTGGGCGAAACAGTATGTTGTCTCCAAGTGTATTCGTAATATTGTAAAGTTTTCGGCCTGGCGTTCGACAAATAAAACTCAATCAAAATTCCAAAATAATATAACAAATCTCTTTATTTTATGAAACACAACGTCTTTCAGTTTAAATAACAGCAAATTTAACTTATTCCACTTATTCACAATTCAGATACGTTTTTATACTTCAGCACTTTTTATTTAACCTCAATTCAATCACATTTTACACATTTTCGAAAATAAACTAAACTCTTAATGCCATCTACAATTTGTATTTATACAAATTTACAAACTTCTAGAAGCTTCCGTCTGGTTCTGGCACAATCTAAGCTTTCGGTTGTTTGTACTAATTCGAGTTCGACTTAGTACTTCGAATTCGAATTAGTACTCAGTCAAAACATATTGCAAATATTTAGCATACTTTTAGGAGCATGGTTGTTGTACACAATAATGATGGTGTTGTGTTAAAAATGGTTGTTGTACACAATGTATCCTGCAGATGTCGTTAAGTTGGAAACAAAATGTAATCTCTGAATATCTTAAAATTTTGTTGCCGCATCACAATATAAGTCCTTCATTAAGGTTGAAGAAAAAGAGGTTAACGAATCTTTTTTTTCGCAACACTGAATTAAAAACAAAAATCCTAAAAAAGAATCTAGACTTTGTTTGACTTTAATCCAACAAACCTAAAAGCTTTACAAATATCACATCACAATAATCTCGACTCGCCAAAAAAACTTTGCTTATCTAATAATTAACTTGTGATTGCTTTTTATTAGATTGCCATATCAAATATTTTAGCCTTAATAGCTTCGTGCTATTAATTGTTCTGCATTAGGCACTCATAAATTGTCCCTTCCGGCAGTCATGTGCAAAAACTCCTGGTAAAACCCGTGACTATACAAAGTCTACACTCTCATGAACAAATAATTATTAAATAAATTAGTGAAAGGAGCCAGAACTCCTGCTACCCAATAAAGTGTCCTTCACACCACCTTAACAAAACATCGATATACACTCTTATACCAATACATGCGCAAACTTTTACCAATTTGTTATAATTATGCCATTTTCATTATTTCAGCCCATTAGCCGCACTAGTCATCAAAACAATCCTATTTCTATACTTTTGAGTGCTGAAACTTCCATAATCACTCATAAACTCAAACTCAAGTTTTTTTTCTTATTTTTTTTTTTTTTTGCAATTTAATTAATCGAACAGATCGACGAGAATTTATGATGTCATTAACAAACACAACAACTGGTGCAATCATTTAATTACAACTAATTTGAAAATTTAGAACAACTGATTCGGAATGAAAATTGATTGAAAGCAATTAATTTATTAAATTAAATTTCGTGTTCAATCCATGTTGAGTGAAAAAAAAATGTTGCAAAAGAAGAAACCGAACCGATGCACTTCATGTTCTTTGTTCGACAGTTTAATGGTTGGCTTGTGTGTTGGAAGATTTCTCTTTATTATGCAAAAGCGGACATTTTATTGCATGTCATTAATTTTATTCGATTTGGGGCATTTCCGGCATCGTCGTCGTCGTCGTCGAAGTTGGTCGTGACTGGTAAGTTGGGTCAGAAGATGCATTTTGTGGATTGGGTCAAGGCTCTTTCTCTTGCGTTTAAAATCAATATTAACAGACATTTCAAGGAACCAACGGTATATATGGGGATTAACTAAGACGCAAGAACACGGAAATTGCTGTGGCAAGTTGTGTGTGGCATGGCTTTTTGCAGAGGAATATAACTTTTTCTTTCCTTTTTTAAAAACGGGAAGTGCATTGGAATTTCATATTGAAATTCTTGACACATCAGCAGACGCCAATGAAATCGTTTGCACAATTTAACTACAGTTCGGAAGTTTATATTTTATTAATTGATGGTGGTACATCCTTTGACGTTTGAAGCGGAACATATTAAGGATACGTCAATACCTCAATTAATTTCTTCTATAGCACTGTAAGTATTATTGATTGGAGACTATCTTTATCTTGCGCTTACTTTTTCTTTCGTTTTTAACTCGTGTCGTCGAAATAATTATTTTGAGTATTCTCTTCAATTTAATGATAGTGACATCAAAAACCTCAAGTTACTTAAAACTGTGATGCCTATTACAAAAAAGTAAAAATTCTTACAGTTACAGTTTGATGATTTAAATTTATATTTTTTCCAGATTCTTCTCAATCTTTTAAAAAATGTGATACTTACTACAAACTGTGATAATCTGACTGTGATCATTTTGAGGACCGACGGTTGCCAAACGTTTAGTTATTTAAATTTGTTTTCTTTCCAGATTCTTCTCAATCTCCTTACAACTGTGATACCTTCTACAAACTGTGATAATCTTACTGTGATCATTTTGAGGACCGACGGTTGCCAAACGTTTAGTTATTTAAATTTGTTTTCTTTCCAGATTCTTCTCAATGTCCTTACAACTGTGATACATACTACAAACTGTGATAATTCTTACTGTGACCATTTTGACGACAAACGTTTGGTAATTTTAAATTTATATGTTTTCTTGACTAAATTTGAATGTTTTTTCCAGATTCTTCTCAATACTTTTACAACTGTGATACCTACAATAAAGTGTGATAATTCTTACTGCGATCATTTGACAAGAATTGTCAACAGTTTGTTAATTTAATTTGTTGTCTTTCCAGATTCATTTTAATCTCTTAACAATTGTGATAACTTTTACAAACCGTGATAGTTTTTGCTATGATAATTTTGACCACGATTGCGAAGCGTTCGGTCATTAAAATTTGTATCATTTTCAGATTCTTTTCAATCTCTTAACAACTGTAATACCTACAAAAAAAAACTTTGATAATCCATTTTGAAGACGATTGCTGTTAGTGGTTAACCGCCAAACACTTGGAACCTACGCTCAAGCAATTGTGTATATTAACCAAGAGGACAATTTTTCATCTAAAATCATCATGAGCGATGCAGCAGAATTCTATTTTCTATCTCTATCGCGACCCACCAACACGCTTAAAGTTACTGCATGGTGTGCTGTTTGCACTGGAGAAGTCACCGGGCAAATTTTTTCACAAATTTCGAGAGCCAAACGGTTACTGTAAACGGCAAAGCTACAGAACCATAATCAAAAAATCTTTCCTTTCTCAATTTGATTAATTGGGACTAGAGGAGATGTGGTTCCAACAGGATGGAATAACGACGCATACTGCACCAGCCACAACCGATATTCTGTAGGAAGCATTTCCGATTCGCCTAATCTCTCGCTTTGGGAATTTGCACTAGGTGGTTCTTTTAAACGTCAAAAGCAAACTGGCTGCAAGTTAACCAATTTTAGGTAAACATTTGACAAAACTTTACATTGGGCTTTGAAGTTAAGAAGGCTTGAACTGTATTTTGGCTTAGAACTTAATTGGTTAACCAATCCTACTCAGTTTTTTTAAATGGATTTGAATTAAAGTGCTTTAATGTTAAATTTGGAATGCCAGATGGAAGCCATTTAGGTCCCATCATGTGATTTATTTTGTTTTTAAATGATCTACCGTCAGTATAAAAATATTCTAAATGTATAATAAAAGGTGAATCTAAAGTTGGCAGCATTGTTTTCATTGACAGCCATTTTGCATATGCCATGTGATTTATTTTTAGTTTGGGTTGCCATTTCATCATGATTCGACTGACGCATGAACAACGCATCATGTAAATTGTGTAGATTGCAGAGATTGGCTGTCAAAAAAGCAAAACAGCCGCATTTGAAATGTAGATAACCCGCAAGCCATTGTTGAGACGCCTCCCTTACATCCAGAAAAAACTGACAATTTTTTGTGGTATAAACCTATGAATCTTAAACATATGCTAATTTTAAGCGTAATCTTATATTAAATAAATCTAAATCTAAATAATCTTTATTTATAATAGAGCTCTCTGAATGCTCAGGAATTTATTGTATGTTTTAACAATTTTTAATAGTTTTACACACAATAGTTTACTGAAATATTCCCCCAAAACTTTCCAAGCTTCTTAGCAGAGAGCTTAATTCTATTAAAAAGCCATTTCCATATTGAATTTGATGACTAATCATCTACTCATATTTCCCCCAAGCCCCAACACTTGTCATCCTGCATCAGCTTAATGTATATTCAAAAAAGTTATCTTAAGACTTTTATTACATTGTCAACATAGACATACAACATTGGAATAAACACGAGGAGTACATTTAAAAAAAAGGTACTAAACACACTTCATAAATAGACCTTCCATCGGAATCTGAAACTCCTCCGCCCGAACTCATAAAATCCCCGAAACGTGTCTTCTGAGCCGTTTTTCATGAAAAAAACAAAACCCCTTCCCTTTAGGACTTAAGTGAATTCTCCACACAAAACCCTCATTCCAATCACGTATGATGATGACATCTGAATCTTTTACAGAGCTAAGTATGTAAATCCATCTCTTGAGTTCGTATCGGTTCCGATCCATGTCGGTTAAATTAAGTTCAAATAAAACATAAGCAAAACACAACGACAAGATCTCAAGCACTCATTGTTATCAATTCCATTCCACTTTGTATCTCACCAATTGACAGACACACAATCCAAAAGATTCAGATGCAAAAAAAAAAAGAAATAAAACCTTTGACTCCACCATGTTTGTCTTGTCAAACGGTTACGAAACACACGTTATCGAAGACTATCTGTATCTTGAACTTGAAACTATTTACACAAAACTGCTGTTATCGTTTATTGAATTAATATGTGATGCAGATGAGTGAGTGTATTAGAAAGATAGAGTCTTGTGGCAAGAAGCTACTGGGGAAGTGGAATCTTTTATTTTGTTTGTTTTATTAAATCGATATGAAAGTTTCTGACAACAACAAACTCATTTTGATGATAAGCAAATCGATTTTAGTTGCTGGTTTTGGCTAGAAGCAAATTAGGAATCATAAATAAAACAATATGCTTGATTCCAAGGACACACAAGCACAAGTCAGTCGCAGATACAAATTGGCAACAAAAAAAAAACATATCAAATTCAGTCCTGGAAAACAAGGACAATGAAACCATGTAAATACAAAATACAATTTCGTCTCCATGGCTGTATGAGACAAAATTTGAATCGAATCCAATTAAGGACGCAACCAGGAGCAGGAGGAGTCCTGAGCCCTTAGGATGGAGGGATGGGACAGAAAATAAAGCGATTTACGGTTTTATTTTTCTAGAGATAGTCTTCTTCCTATTCTCACTGCATTTTTCAATATTGAAGTGGGTTTTATTTTTACCCTGGGCTATGAACTCATGGGCGAAAATTTCGGACAGAGTGATGCTCCAAGATCCTTAACAGTACAGCAATAGCAGAAGCAAAGCATAATGATGTACTTCCTTTTGCTGTTTTACATCGGACGCAAACTAAAGGGCAGCAGCAATTCAAAAAAATATTATAAAAATAAAAAAACAGACGCAGACAAATTGATAATAACAATAATAGGAATTACAGGGTGACACAAATTAAAATAGAGATTACGTGATTCTGTAAGATGAACTATATGGACATTTCTTTATTCTTGGTACCAAGATATGGAAAACATATAATTAGTCTCGGACATGAAAGTCCTTCCATAAGATGTCATAGTCAAGTCTAAAAAACAATTCCTAAAGTCTATCGTCTAATTTTACTTTGAGAATGTTTCAGTTAAAGTAGCTGAACAGAATGGTGAAGTTGAAGCTGAAGTATGAAGCGCTGTTAAGGCGAACACAATGAAATGAATTAAGGTGAAGCTTGAAATTTAGCTGAAGCGCACGTTCACCCAACTTCAACTTGGGCTTCACGCTTCAGCTTCATCTTGACATTTCACAGGAACAAAATAGGCTAGTTAGATGTTTCTGAACTATCCGAGATCTCTTTTTTCTCAGATCCATTGAAAATGACTGAGAAAATTCCTTATCACTCCGAAATCTCAAGAAACTTGAACTAGCTTAATCAAACGAAAACAAAACACGGAATTATTTATAGATCTGTTAAAAAAGAGAATATTTTATGGGATTTAACCAACCCCAACTATAAAAATATATTGAAAAGAAGGCACAAGTGTGGAGTAATATTTCGATAGCATTTAAGATATATATTATATTCTTGGCACCAGAATTGACATTTCGTACTTCACCATTGTATTCAATTTTGACGTGCTTCATTTTTTGCGCTTCATACTTCAGCTTCAGCTTCACCATTGTATTCAGCCAGTTATTCCTCATCCGAACTGCACGTTATTAAAAGCGCTTATTCAAATTTGAATTAAAATGCTGCCAGAGTGCAACGGTTAAAAAACTAGGAACATCAATAGGGAAATGTCAGTGAATTTCATTCAATTGTCAAAAAACTCCATAGATGCAAAATCACAAATTTTTCGACAATTCTTTCATATCAACTTATTTTCACTTACCAGTGGCAAATAAATAGAAGTCCATAGAATAAAATGATAAAATGATTCAAATTCATCATCATAACTAACACGTTATTTCAAATATTCAAATTTGAATTAAAATTACATTAGAACATTACAAAGCGTCCGCTTGAGAGCAACGGTAAACAATCTACAAACATCAACCATTTTTCATTTGTGTGTCCGTTCATTCGCAATTTCACAGTACTTGTTCTACCTTCAACCTGTCATCACGCGTTCTCATATTTTGTTTCAAATGAAAAAAAACTTTTTGTTAAAAAAATTGAGTAAAACAGATTTATTTTGCACACCTACTATAACAAGCTTTTCTTTTAATTGTTTAATATTAGACTTCTGTTTATATGTATTGTGATGTGGCGACAAAATGTGACGATTTTCTGAGGATGCATTGTGTTCCTACAAACAGACGAGTAAAGACATGAAGGAATCACTGAATTCACCCAGAGGCAGCTTAACGAAAGCAATGACAGCAAGTGAAAGTACTAGAATGTACTAAAATTCCCCCTCCAATGCAAAATTACCAGTTATTAGTAAAAAAGGGAAATTTCGAGATGCGTTGAACTGTGAACATCGAAAGCGTTAATAAAAAGTGCTTGAATTGAGATAAAGTACAAAAGTGTTGAAAGAATAAGGAGTAATTTCAATTGGCCAATAAGTGGTGAAGTCAAATTATTGTTATTGTGTTTGATATTAAAGTAATTCATTGTGTAGTTTTGAAAAGTAAAATTGAGTTTTATTTAACGAACCACAGGCAAAAATATTACAGTATTAAGGCCCTTCTTACTTTAGTCAAAACTAGATTTTACGATGCAGACGAATTGTCAGTAGTCGGCGAAAAAAATCTGAGTTTATCTCTTTTCACCGAAATGATGCGAACAAAATTCTCCACCACAAATTGTACTAGACGTAGACAATTGTTGCTCGCCCTTATGATTTGATGTTTCATGACAAAAAAAAAACAAAAGGCCGTCAATAATTTTAATTTTATCGGTTAATTTTGAATAAAAGTAATAACAGTTCATAGTAACAGTTATTCTTAGCAGTTATTCGGTAATAGTCATTTTGCATACAAAAGCTTAACATTTGACAACAGAAAAAAATTTTTATTATAGAAAAGCGTTTTTTTTCAATGGCCAATCAGTTTTCTGCATAAATACATAGAAAACAATAAACAACATATACTTAGTGCTTGGTTAATTTAAGTAACTGGAGTAATTCATGTTTCGGAACATACAAAAAAGTGTATTTTGTTAAAGATTTTTAATCCGTCTAAATCGTGGCCATCCCCGAATGAAATTTTGCAGTTTATATCTTGAAAGATAGAAGACTATCTTTATTTTGACGTGTATAGAATATTTCAATTCATATATTATCAAAGAGCTAAGAAATTGCTCTTTTTCTGGAAAATGCTTTTGTTCTCGAAAAATGCGATTTTAGGTCATTACGGGTAACATTTGTAAGGAAATACTCCATTCCATTCAAGGATGGTTATTGATGTTGATGTAGTGCCCCGTGGCTTAGTGGTTAGTGTGTCGGACTGCTAAGCGAAAGAGCCTGGGTTCAAATCCCGCTCATAGCCACCTTTTTTTCTGGGGTACTGCCTCTTGCGAGGAATTGACAAAACCTCCAAGAGTAAAATTTGTCTCGAAAAAGTGCATCTCATGTAGCCGTTCGGACCCGGCGGTAAACTGTAGGTCCCTTCCATCCTTGCAGATTAACAACACACACACAGGAATGGTTGAGAGTATAAGTCACTAGGCCTTGGCTCCTTAAGGAGCTGTCGCGCCAATAAATTTATTTATTTATTTATTGATGTTGATGGATTAAAATTTTTTTTAAAAATCTCGAATATATTGTTTTGCTGTATGGCTTTCGTGCGCCATTTAGAACAAAGCTTGTCCGACATAATGATGGCTGACATATCGATATATCATTATTATTATTACCAGTTATTAGTAATCCCTTCCCAATTATTGCAGTAACCGGTAAGAAAGAATTCTTAACTCTCAGAAGTTATTCGATATCAAAGTTACCAGTTATCTTAATCAATTATTAAAATAACTAGAAGTCCCCCGTGGCTGCTTAGTGGTTAGTGTGTCGGACTGCTAAGCGAATGAGGGTGGGTTCAAATCCCGCCCATAGCCACCTTCTTTTCCGGGGTACTGCACTGCCTCTTGCGAGGAACTGAATAAACCTCCAAGAGTAAAATGTGTCTCGAAAAAGTGCATCTCATGTAACCGTTCGGACTCGGCGGTAAACTGTAAGCACACACACAAGAGTGGTTGAGAGTATAAGTCAATAGGCCTTGGCTCCTTAAGGAGTTGTTCCGCCAATAAATTTATTTATTTATTTTTAGTAAGAAATGATTGGTAACTTTGATCAAGTAAACGGTTATACCAGTTATCAACGAATATTTAGTTGCTGATTACAGTTATTTTGCGTTTGCTGGGAAATTGCTCAGCTCCATCAGAGTGACTCAAAAAATTCCTTGGGATCCCGAAATCTATTCTAGACGACTGTACAATAGTCATATTTTTGGCTCTTTGAATAACACAATTGAAAATGTCTCCACTCGAACATTAAAGGATTCCCCTATATTTTTTTTATATGAAGCACCGAAAATGTTGATGTTTTGAGTGTTTTTTCTTCAATAACTGCAGTAAAATACATGTCACCCTGTCTGGAAATATGAAAACTACTGTCTGACAGGCAAACAAGTTGATGACTTTTACCCCCCTCTTTGCACACAGTAGTGAACAAAAATATACATATGTATATAAAAATTACTGCATCAAATCGTAATGTGATGAAACCCTTTAAAATATGCAGGCATATGGAGCTCTCAACTTTCAAGCTGACTTTAGAGAGTTCAAAGTTTTTGGCTTTTTGCCGAAACCTACATCAACACTATGCAATTCTGTTGTTCTCACGTCATATATATATCTGTGTATGCATTTTCTGCAGTGTGTGTATGTTTCTAGTTGTAGATATGCTAACTGAGGAGTAAATCCATTCTCACAAAAAAAAATGGCAACATAAGCATAAATGTACAACACAATGTGTTTGGTATTGTTGTTTTTTTTTTATTAATTTAATATTTATTCTCTGCAATATGAGGAGATTAAAAAATGAAAAATGTTCTTTTTGTCAAAAGGCAATTTTGCAAGAGCCTTCCGGATAGGAAGAAAAAGGAAGACATTTTTAAGTGGCTACCACGTTCTTTTCTAACCGTGGTGTTTCCGGTTACTTGGCAAATGTCAAATGCTTTTCCTTTATTATAGCGCTTTGTTTTGAGATGACAAATGTATAGAAGATATTTTATCCCTAACAAAATTCAAAATTCCTGTTTGCGGGTAGAAACTAGTCGTTGAATAATTTCAATAAAAGCCATTATACCTACGCAACAGCTGGTTTGACATTTCAGATCAGTAGTTCTTTTAATCATTAAACAAAAAAGGCACGACTGGGTCGCACGTACTTGCTCCCGTGTGCTAATCCTTTTTAGGTACAGGCGTCTTTTTGACAAAGATTTAATTTTAATGATTTTTTTACGTGCAACTTCTTTAAAATCGTTGTGGTTTGAATATAATTTATTTTGTGTTTATAATATAATTTGCTAATAGAAAGATATAAAGGACTTTTTTCAGTTTAATTTTCATTTTGGTATGGAAAAAATTGAACAACTGGCATAAAGATTCGGGGGAATCAGCAGTAGGGCAATAATGATAGGTATAGATACCTATATAGGCCTCAATAAGAATAATTTACTTTTTGAAATCAAATTAATTAAAATAGCTTAATTATGTTTGATGGATCGATAAACGTATGGTGTGGGTAGGTATTAATGGAATTTATTGAGGATATTAAGTACCTATAATAAGGTTGGAAAAATTAAGATGCACGTTCCAACTACTGTTAAGCGAGTGGGTATAGAGACAATATTAAAAGTTAACACAGTGGTTTTGTTTATTTATAGGAAGGTTTAAACTTTTGTTTTTTCGATTGAAATTTTTGCATTCAGTAGTAATCGAATAGTTTTTTTTTATTTGTTAGTTGTTTTTGTGTGTTTATCATAGGCTCCTTATTTATTCTGTGTGCTTTTAGATGACGAAATGCTTTAAAATACGTAAGTATGTATGTAGGTTGTTACCTTCTTTTATTTGACTAATGGCTAGGGCTTAGCCAAGCAGTATGAAATAAAATGTTGGGGAAAATTTTTTATGAAATCAAAAAAACACTATTCATAACGTTTTTTGGAAAAAAATGTTGTAAGCCATCATATTTCTTTTGCCGTTTTCTATTTTATGAATTTTTCATTTCAAAATCGTTCAACCAGTTTTTTTCAAAAAAATGTTTTTTTTGAAAAAAACTTTTCGAAAACATATTTTAAAATTTTTTGAGTATGCCAATTTAAAGAAATCTATAGTTTATACTAGGAGAAAAATTTAAAAAAAATATATATAAATCCGTTTTCAAAATATTCAAAAAACAAAATATTTTTTTTTTAAATTATTAAAAAATTAAAAAAAAATGTTTTTGAAAATTTTAATAAGCAATATTATTTAAATCATAAAACACTACATATTTTCATCAAAATCCGTCAATTAGTTAACGAGAAAGTCTGATTTAAAAAAACCGGTCAAATGGGAGGTACCGTATAAAACTTTTTCTGAAAAATCCATTAAAACTTAAAGATAGATTTAGCATAGAAAACACCATTCTGAAAGTTTTATCAAAATCGTAGGAGCCATTTTCGAGGTACCGTTAGTTTTGGAGCTAGAATGTCAATTCGAAAAACAGTCGGGTAGAGTACTCTAAAAATACTATATACCAAATTTGAATCAAATCGGCCCAACCGTTTAGGCTGTAGATATCGATACGGACAGACAGACGGACAGACAGACGGACGGAATTTCCGGACCCACTTATTTGACTTCTCTATCATCGTAATGTCATGTTTGATTGTTAGAATTTTTTTTACGTATGCATAACTTGCCTTATATTCCCTATAAATCGCAAGTAAAAACAACACATATTAGTATCATCTTCAATAAAATATCTAATCTTTAATCTTTAGCATATTTAAAACCCTTAAAAAAAGGGTAGGACAAAACGAAGTTCTTTTTATACAAAACCACACCCTTCAATGCAATTTAATTCCTTTTTTTCTAAGAATAACATGGCTCGCTTTCCTAACCTATCAATTCTCTGTTTCCATTTAAATAATTTAATATCTTTTTATAAAACAGAGTAATGACTTCAAAAAAAGGTTAGCATGTCCAAATGCACTTTATGTTAAAACAAAAACCCAGACAACAAGGATAATAGTCTAATTTTCACTCGAACTCGACAAAAAAAAATAACTGCGGCAGTTGTAATCCATTTCTGACATTTAGGCAAATTGGTTCCGGTCGAACGGAAACACACGTCAATTTGAGTTCTAGTGACTCTCACTCTGTCTGCTTTGTTTACTATAATGCAAGCATACGACCTGTCATGGGAGACTATTCCATTTGCCCTTAGGCAATTTCAAAAACTGGGAATTCATATAGCTTTTGTCATGGATCACTAGGTAAGGCTACAACTGCGATAGTGCTTGTAATTTGAATCACAAAATCGCATTAAATTCAGCTGCTGCCTCTACCGCCATTCGACCATGCATGGTTGTTTGTTTATAATATCCATATAAGTTGACAGTTTCGTTTACTTAATTTTTGTTTGGTTTATGCACTTTGCAATTACACAAACAAACAGAACTGCATGTTGCCCGGTGGCCCCATCTAATTATGCAAAGAAAACCCCAGTTCTGTTAAGCTTTGTGACTTTTCTTCGTTTTTTTTTATTGACTTGTAATATTTTGTTGTTGTAATATGGGAGTTCCTTGTATTATGGACATGTTACCTACTTCTTGGTCTGTTTTTGCTGCATTAGTTGACACCTTTGAAAAGCCGTAATCATTTCATTCACCCAGGAAGTGTACAATTCTACATATGACAGTTGATGCGGTGGTGTCGCATTTCCATTTCCAAGTAAAATAAGCTATTTTACTGTTACTTGTTTTTTTTTATTGTGCGCCCATTTGCATTTCTTGGATTTGCTTGGGCAAAAGCAAATTTTCTTGCATGGCTGTGAGAAGTTCATAATGGGAAAGATGGTGGCACATAAACATGAAGCCAAGATAATGTTTTTTTACGTGTACGCACGAAACTATAAAAAAAAACTTGAGAATGGTTATAATGAATTAAGCTGGTAATGAGCCGATGACGAAGCAAAGCTTTTTGTTTGAAAAAAAAAAAACCAACAGAAACAAATAAGTCAACAGTCCTTATGAAGGTAAACCTTTATGGCATGCAGTTGCCAAAAAGAAGTAGAAAATAATATCGGATATTTCTTAAAAACATTATCGAACTTTGAATATTTGAATACAAACTCTATATACTACGTTGAATACAAAAAATTAAAAGAATCAGCATTAAATTATTTACGACCTTTAGTCCATCAAAACATTGACGCTTCGTCCCG
Source organism: Platycheirus rosarum (assembly GCA_963971375.1). NCBI lineage: Eukaryota > Metazoa > Arthropoda > Insecta > Diptera > Syrphidae > Platycheirus > Platycheirus rosarum. The sequence continues at coordinate 15,838,901 of OZ020510.1, read as the reverse complement.
GTTGCTCACTAGAACTCTTCAGTTGGCAGTGAATACCTTGTCAAGACGCAACTTTCGATTTATTCAACATACTGTACGCTTTTCACAAAAAACTAATGTTTATTAAATCCAACAAGATTAAGAACCACCTTAAAAAGTACAAACAAACAATTCTTGTCTGAAAGTAATAATAAAGTAAATGAAATGACCTTATAATGGTCTAATACAGGTTGGGCAAAAAGAAATCACCCTATTGGAAGATGCTCTCATTTTTGCAAATGGCCGCCAATGTCAAATCTGTGTTGACATTTGTGGACTAGAGAGATGCAGAATACAAGTGAACAAGCCATGGAGCGACACATGAATCGACATGAACCGATATTCTGAAGGCGGCGTTCCATGGTCGCCTCATCTCTCGTTTTGGCGATTTGCACTGGCACGCAAGATCGCCCGATTTAACCGTTTCAGACTTTTTTTTGTGGTGTTTTTTGAAGAGTCGTGTTTATGTGAACAAGCCCGAGACTATGGAAGCCCTCAAGGACAACATTTGACACGAGTGCGAGAATCTGTCACCCGAAGTTCTCACTGAAGTAAAAAAAAAATGCCCGTAAGTCAATCAATTTACGGCGGCGCCCATTTGGCCGATATCATCTTCTCGACTTGACCAATACAATTCTAAAGGTTGAAATAAACATAATCAAAAAAACATCGGATGGATAACTTATTTTGGCCCACCCTGTATAATGGTTTCCATCACAATTTTTATTTCATCTGCAATTAATTGATCCATTTCGTTGTTAAATTTAATTTTTTTGACGTTTAAAAAAGTTTCCCTATTTTGATCCACAAAGCGTTCTTTTACTTTTGAGCGAATTTATTATTTTCTGAGAGTTTTCATCCCCACTCTTTAAAGTTTGACAGTTTTCCTAAAACAACCGAAAAAGTAGACGAACGGGCCAAACCCAGTGTTAGTATGTGTCTCTACGAAGTAGATTAATATGTAATATTTTAAGGAAAATGAACAATTGGGATTATGAAACGACAATTTGGACTGTGCCCGCCATCATGCACTGGAGTCTGTACTTCTCGTTCAAAGGATGTTTCGACATACGTTTGGTGGCGAGCTTTCGAGCGGATGGGAAACCATTGCTGGTATAGCTTCTGTCATACACGTTACTCCAATCTTTTCGACAAGAAATTTATCTGCTGAAATGAGTATCAGCAGACAGTCACTGCAGAAAATTCTGCACAAGGCTTTGAACTTATTTTCTTATTTTATTAGATTAAAATTACAAGCAAATTAAACCTTGCAGTCTTTCCGATCCGCTTGGAGTTTTGCCAGCTTTAGAAGACGCGAGGACTACACATTGCTCAATTCCATTTTTATGTCAGATTTATAGCTCACTTTGACTTAAACGGCAATGTTAAAAAAACAAAACTGTCGAATAAGGACCTGGTGTTTCAAATCCTGAAATATTCCATGAAACTGAATCGAATCACAGTGTGGTGTACATTTTTATTAAGCTGCATTGCCGGGCCATACTTTTTTCAAAAAAACGATTGCACTGTAACGTAACACTGGAAACCGTCATTTAAAAAAAAAATTATGTTTTTTTTTCACAAAACTACGGCAAAAGAGAATTCCAACAAAATGGGGCGACCCCACACCCGTTATGGCAGAATCGAAACGGAAATTCAACAATACAATTATTTCAAGAAACTCCATATTGCGTTGGCCCCGAGGCCTACGAACTTGACTGCATCTGATTTGTTCAGTAATTCGCGTAGAATAATGCTTCACAAACTCAAAGATGTCTTTTGTCATTGATGATTGGCAATTACATAAAGGAGAAAGATCAAATCGCAGTTCTAGATATTCGACGTCGCCAAAATCTTCTGCGAGATGTTTAGGTTTCAATTTACATCTACAGCGTGTATTCGACCAAAGCTTGAGAATAATACCCAGGTGCTCCGATAACGCATTTGAATTTCTTGGATCGTATCAAAAATACGCTTTAAAATTTATAGGTGATTGAAAAATTACTGATTAACTTACATCTGTTCAGCACTGCCATAATGTAATGGCGACAATGTCTTGTCGCTTGTTTTACAAACAGTATTCCAGTGAAACACCCAGTTGCATTCATCCCCTGTAAGAATTCCACCTTAATATTCGCACTTCGTATATATGTACTACAGCCATTCTTTCTTGAGTCGCACAACACGAATGTGAAATGTGGCTCTGTTCTTTCCTCCTATATTTTGATATGCAGACCTTTAAAACAAATGTATTTTGGTATGCACTCTCTGTTTTTATCTCTAGACCATTAAGCATCATCTAGTTGTTTCACATCTACATCATCAAAAATGACGGCTACAATAACAATAAAATAATAATGTTATTTTTACTTAGATAACAATCAAACATAACATAACGATAGAGAAGTCGAAAAAAGTGTGTCGGACAGTTCTGTCTGTCTGTATGTCGGTATCGATTCCCACAGTCTAAACGGTTGGGCCGATTTGATTCAAACTTGTTATATAGTATTTTTAGAGTACTCTACCCGACTGTTTTTTCGAATTGGAATTCTAGCTCAAAAACTAACGGTACCTGCCATACAACTTTTAATGAAAAACTTATTTTTTTTTTCTCAAAAACGGCTCTAACGATTTTGATAAAACTTTCTGAATGGTGTTTTCTATGCAAAATCAATTTTTTTGGTTTGAACGGATTTTTTAGGAAGTCTTATAATGGTACCTCCCATATGACCAGTTTTTTTTTAAATCTGATTTTCTCCTTAACTATTGGACGGATTTTGATGAAAATAGGTAGTGTTTTATGATTCAAATAATATCGCTTATTAAAAATTTTCAAAAACTATTTTTGTTTTTTGAATACTATTTTGAAAATGAATCGATAGATTTTTTAATTTTTTTCCTAGTATAAACTTTAGATTTCTTCTTAGATTCTCAAAGAAATTTTAAAATATGTTTTCGAAAAGTTTTTCAAAAAACTGGTCGAACAATTTTGAAATGAAAAAGAGTTGGTCGTCTGTAAAATCGGTTAACGGACGATAATTTTACGTGATAAAGTCAACAGAAAACATTGATGGCAGCAACACCAACATACAGCCCATTAACTCACACTCACACACACACACCCCAATATCTACATCTACTTTCTATTTTAAAAACTCCGCCTATTTTGTATATCTTTTTCTCTTTTTGTTATTTTTGAATTGGAGTGGAATTATTTTGGTTGAAAGAACCACAGTACCAAGGTTAGCATGAGTGATGAGTCTTATCAGCATGAGTCATATTATTTCGTACGTGTAGCCTGTCATCGATTTATAAGATTTTATCACGTCAAAATTCATAAAATAGAAAACAGCAAAAGAAATCAGATGGCTTACAACATTTTTTTCTAAAAAATGTTATGAATAGTGGCTTTTTGATTTCATATACGTGTGGTAGTACATTTTATTTGCCATTGCTGTTGCTTTTTCTGTTTCACGCTTAGGACAATAAATTTACTTTAAAATGATTTGTACTTGATGATGACGTCATACCAACAATTATAAAGTTATTTTATTAACCAAAAAAAAAATACGCTTTTTTATAACCCACGTAATTTTGTTTTAACTCACACGGAATGGAACGAATACATGACATGCCAGACATTCTGTCAATGAGAGAAAAATACCCATGGAGCTGCTTATCGATTAATTAATACGCACTTTCGTTTTCAACCACAATTATAATTAATTTTCTTTGAAATAAACTTTCATTTTTTTTTTTACTACCATCGATAACCGCAGCCCATTTTCTGACACAAAATGGGATTTTTGTAACTTCATTAATAAAACCACTCGATTGTTTATAATATTAATGATGATGATGGTGACAATGAACTTAAAAAAACCCATTTCAATTTAATTCATCCAGATGAACTGTATGTCAAAAAGAAAAGAAACAAAAAATAATGACAGCTGATTGATTAAACAAGGAAAGTGTTAGCACACACACTACAATGATTTGTGGATTCGTTTAACTTTTCTCGAATGTGTTTTTTTTTTTGTCCTTCTCTTGATCGATTGACCTCAAACCAAAATTAGAAAAATGTTCCATTAGTAGGGAGAGAGACAGCACTGATTTTTCAAATTTAACCAGAAAGCCAAAGTAAATGCAATTAATCATCCCAAACACACGTGTCTGAAAAACCACCAAGTCCCATGATCCTATTCGATTCGTCGTCGAATATATTCCACAAAAGTATGCCACAATATGTGGAGCAATTGTTCAAAAAAAAAGAAGCCGAATAAGACCACAAAACCTAGAATTTGTGATTTCAATAATTGGCAACACAACCGCGAGCCGATACATCAAAATGATTTTCGAAATCACATTGTGCTGCTCTGCGCTCCACATCCAGGCTGTTGCAACTGCAGTTCAAATTGGCACTCGTTTTCAAGTGAAAACCAATTCGGGATAAAGTCCTTTAGCTGGTGCATGGGAGCAAATATATAATTCACTCGGAAATTTATAAATTTGTAAGATTTTCAGGTTTTTAGGTCACATTGGGGTTTGTTTTAGTTTCAGAAGTGGGATCATCATAATTTTTAATATTTATAGGATTAGGGGTTGAACGGGACGTTCCCGATTCCCGCAGATCCAGAATGATTGCGGAGAGTTTTTGCGGGCATTCTTGGAATGTATGAATAGTACAGTTAAAATAACTGTATGTTTAAAAAGACAAGTCAAAAACAAAACATACAATGAAAAGATGATAATGATAAAGGGCTATAATTAGGATGCCGCGGTGGAACACCAAATTGTTGACATTCTTGAATTTGTGACATCAAAAGTCATAAATTCATAGTAAAAGACCATTAATTAATTACAATACAGTCAAATATAAAAAAAGGAATGAAATAACGCCAATTTGTTTGTTGGTTGGTCTGCATTGTGGGTCGGCAGAGATGTATGGCGTCTACGGAATAGCTGACATCGGATGCACTTTTTTCACAGTCCATTACACTTGGAATTTGGCATTTAAAACCAGGACATCAGTGGTGGTTGTCTGACACAAATAAGACTACAAGAACAAAGTAATTTGAATTACATCAAAGGAGCAAAATTTTTGATACTATTAGCATTGTTCAGTGGCCTTTTTAAATGAGAACAACACAGAGCAGAACAGCACAGAAGTAGTGAGAAACGTCAGAAGATATTAGAACAGGATGATATATATTAGTCGGTGTTGTTAACAAAAAGAGAAAACCAAGATATAAATAAAATATAGACAAAATAAATACAATTTTCTTCACAAATTAAAATCACAGTTCGTTGGAAAAAAATCGCGCAAAAGGCATCAGCTGGCTTTGACAGTTTTCACTTATCTGACCTTCCTCAAAAGTAGGTATAGAAAGTGGATTGGGAGGATGAGTCCGGAGAAGGTCTTGTAGGCAGGGGGAGCTGAGATTAAAGTCGAAATAGTTTTTATTCGCATTAACCCCTTGCAGCATACGATTACTTCTATATCGTTAATTAGTAATAATAAAAGAGAGAGGACCTAAGTGGCTACCTTGAGGGACCCCGGATAGGTAGATAAAATTGATAGAGGTCTTAGATCTGAAACAAACATTGTAGTTTCGGTTTCATAGATAAGATGAAATCCATTAAGTAAGGATAGGTTCACCTAGCCGAGGGAGGAGAGTTTACAAAGTTGTTTTTAAACTTTTATATTCGCGATTGTTATACATATTTTATATTAAAACAACTCAACGGACTTGCCGCGATGATTTTATTCAAAACAAATGGAATTTTGTCTCCCGACGTTTCGGCAAGAGACCACTTGTCGTGGTCAACAATTTGTTTTGAATAAAATCATTGCGGTAAGTCCGTTAAGTTGTTTTAAGATAAAATAGTCTACAAAGTATTAAAATGAAAATGAGACAAAGAAAAATGGTGGTGGAATGATGGAAGTGGTCCCCGATATCAAATTTGAAGAAGTGAAAAACCCTAAAAAGGGAAAAGCTATTTGCCAAACAAAATATCATCAGAGTTCTGTAAAAGATAAAGGACATCCGATCTAGGGGGCTTACGGGTCTCATCTGGAAATTTATTATCGGCGATCAAATGCCTTTATCACTGCTGCAAACCTTTCAAACCAGCGTTCGATAGACCACCACGGGATCTGATATGGGCTGCGCTCGAGCAACGTTGAGTTCGGGAAATCTACGTGCAGACGATCATGAAAAATATGAGGACGAGCAATTTAAAAAACTTAAGCCCGAAGAGTTTCAAATCAAAGTAGGAGTGCACCACGGAAGCGTCTTGATTTCTTTCATATTACAGCCCTTGACTTTCTGCTGAAAGTGTCAACAGCCTCGCTTCCCGAGCGAAATCAAGCATCATTACGCGTGGTTAGTAGTCGGATGTGGAGAACGTACTGTTTACATGTGTTATTTGTTTTCTGTTTTCCGTTCTCTTCCTTTCTTCTGTTCTGTCCTGTATCAATGTCGTATTGTGTCTTGTATTGTATGAACCGATGGTCTCAGTAGCCAGCCTCGGAATTGTCTCTACTTCGTAGATTTATCTGCGGAGTAGATCAATATGTAATATAATGTAAAGATTCACACAGGCGTATGCCGAACGTTAATTTAAATGGAATAGTTCTTCCATGTGCTAAAATATTAAATATCTTGGATCTCAGATGAAGCAGCGGGAAATATCTGCCAGGTGCCATCTTCTGTGATTTAAAACTAACCCTAACTAATTATAATGGACGCAATAAAGCCGATCCCTCTGTTTCGTCAAGTTTTCGACAAGTTTTATTACGGACGAAAACTCCATTCTCGAACGATGAAAATTTGGTGGATGACTTTTTGTGATTGAAATAAAGAACATTTTTGGCAGATACTTCGATATCCTTAGGTCTATTATATTTATGACCAATGTGTCCATTTGACTGAACGGAAAGAAAAGTTTCGTTTGGTTCTGACACTAGATTTTATCCATTATAGTTAGCTAAAATGAAGGCTCTTGATGGCAGCTATTCGTGCGGAGTTGGTACTGATGACCTGAGAACTTAGTTGATTGATTGGTTGAAAAGGCAATATCATGATGCAACCAAAAATCGAATCAAGGAGAAAATTTCTAGTAATATAGCCGAAAAGTAGAGCCTTTATTTTGTTTGTTATAATTGTAAAAGAATTAGAAAGACAGGAAAGAAGTTTTTTTCGGCGCAGTAAATCGAGAATTATGTGCTATTTCTCATTTTAAACTCACGGACTGGTGTTGGAACAATTGTTTTCAACCTAAGTATCAAAGTGACTACCGCCGGGTCAGAAGTAAACATCTTATCTACTACACCACTGCCTCCCGCAAATGACAGTTAAGGTTTAAAATCTAATATCGCTTTCAAGCAGAAAAGCACACGAACCGTGCTGCAAAAATAAAACGTAATAACTTTTTTTCTGTGTGATATAAATAAAAAAAAAACGATACAGCAGATTTTTATTCAATAAATATCAATATTGAATAAAAATCTGCTGTATCGTTTTTTTTTTTATTTTGCAGGTTACTATTTAAATTTATCAAAATGAATGCTTAGGATACTGAAAAAAAGGATTTGGATAGTGCAGCGGTACCATGCTTTGCAGTCCGTCATTTCCGTTCAAAGAGAATTTAGGCGGGAGTTTAGCGGTACTTCCCCGAGTAGATGGACCTCTATGAGGCTGGTGAATATGTTTGCCGAATCTTGAAGCATCGCACGAAGACTTCACCATCGAGATCCCAAAGTTCGGGTTCAGGATACAATTGCGGCTGTAACATCGGCAATACACGCAAATCCAAGCGTTTCGACTCGAAACATATCGGGGCAAATTGGAGTTAGCAGATGTTCATTACAACGGATACTTCATGATGACTTAAAATTGTTTCCGTACAAAGTCCAAATTACAAGCAAGTAAGGATTTTCAATGGGCGAAGAAGACAACACATTGATAAATTATTTGTTCATGTCTGATGGGGCCCATTTTGATCTAAACGGCAAACTTGCGGTATATTAATCTAGAAATGCTCCATGAGACGGAACTGCATCCAGAACGAGTCACTGTGTGGTGCGCAGTTTCATCAATGTGTATTGTGGGATCATACCTTATTATTATTATTTATTTTGACTTTATTTAATTAATACAGAGGATTTCCTTTTCATCTTCTTTATTTTTGTCATAAAAATGAACTTCTCCATTGGACAAACCACAATTGAATTCAGTGTTTTTATTTAAATTATTTTACAATTGCTGATTTTTAAAGAGGATTTAATCACAAGCTTTAAAAAAATTGTATTTTGCTAAATATCGAGTAAAAGGCGCTATGTGAAATGGTATTAAAGATCATTTTAGGAGAAATGTATATATTTAAAGGCGAGAAAGTAAAATATAACATCCCTGATAGATGCATCTCTCTTAAATATTGCTTAGAAAACCTTGAAGGAAGCATAAACTAATTTGCCACTTAAACTAAAATTCATTTTCCCTTCAGAAGGCTCACATTTCCTTTGCAAACTACATAAATACCGTTTAGAGGACGTCTTTCCCACGGAAGAAAACTTAAAACCCGCATTTAACATGGCGTCCGCTGCACCATTAACCAACTCAAGGAACACAAAAAAAGCATTCTTTTTAACATATGTCGTGCAAGTTCCTTAAGTACCTTGCTGCTCGTTTATGGAAAATAGCCTAGCTGCAGCTGGTGACTTAAGTAAACATGAATTTCCATAAATTCACTTTGTGCATGTTGAAAATGATTCTGAGATCCTTAAGTGAACAACCATACATTTTTACGACATAATTTTCTTGAAACAATAAAAATACCATGTTTCTTCGAATTGCAGAGGATATTCCTCAACAATGTCCAGTCCATGAATTTTTTTGTTACTTTTGCTGCACTCACTTCCTTGGCTTTTATTTTACAATATAATTGTTCTGCCGGGGGTTCTAACATGGGACTCCTTGCCTCCAACAGACAAATCGCCAATTTGCTCGTAAGGACGAATCTTTATGTTTCTGACATAAGTGAACAATATAAAGGAGGAACCTTTCTTGCTTTATATTCAATTAAAAACAACTGCAGCTAAAGGTGTTTCCCTGTGAGTGTAAAGTGCATCGTAAAACTGAATTTTACTCCTTCACAAGGCGACAAAGTCAACACGATACTTTTATAAAAAAAAAATTACACAAAGTGCTGTTTTTTAAGCGAAAATGCACATAAAAACGAAACGAGGCCATCACTTTGTTACTTTTATTTGAAATCATGATTTTCTCTGCCATAGCAAGGCGAGAGGATGTCGGAAGCAGGCAGAGAGTTGGCTTGGAAGGTTGAAGATGCAAGGGTCACGGGCTTATAGCCCGCAGGGATTAAGCGAGTTGAAACAAAGTTATCATAGGTTTTTTTTTTTGAAAAAAAAAAAAACTATTCTTGTCGTCATGGAGGTTGAGTATAGTGTTTCAAAAACACTGCTGTTCAAGGGAATCTTGCTTCTTGGAAAAAAAAATAAGGAACATATTCATCCCACTTAGGAAATCAAAAGCAATTTTTTTGAACTTTTTTTCTTTTGTTTTGTTTTTGTTTTAAAATTTTATTTATATTAAGTAAAGTTTGAAATCCATTTATTTTTCAGAAATGTTTAGTTTTTGTTATAAACACATTTTTAATACGAAAATTGATTTTATTTATTTAAATTTAATATTTATCTTTTTACTTGTACTTTATTTATTATATTTTTACTTTTTTACTTTTTTTTAAACAGAATAACTTATATATACCATGACATACCTTTCATTTAACGCGCCATCTATTGTGCAGTAGTAGTAAAAACAGTATATCTCAATTGGCGACAAATATTTAGACAACAGGTCTTCGAGTGTGTTTCTGGCGAATTTGGTAGAACTTCCGCGCCTGGTACGGACCTCGTTCTCTATTTCTTTCCATTTTACAGTCTCTTAGAAACTAGAGTATAGTCCAGTCAAAATAGACAAAAATAAGTCATAACTTAGCCAAAATTCGCATAGAGCTGAAAATTGGCTGAGACGTTAAATACATCATTATAAATGAAATGTCAAAAATCCCCTTCGATCCTACATCTGCCAAAAATTTTATTCAAGGTCAAACATACGAAATTAAGGTTTTTTCCATTTTTCTCAAAAACGGTAAGTTTTATCGTGAAAATAGGTGAGACAAAAGTTGAAGATCATACAATTCTCTACAAAAATAGCTTAGTCACTTTTTCTCTTACGACTTACCATTCGTGAGATATCGCGGTTTTAATCATTAAAAAATTCATATTTTACATAATATGCACTCAAATGCAGCCTGTACACGTCATCGGACGTTCAATATAAATGAAAATAAGAAACTATTGGTCTGTGTTACTTACACAATGAAACTTACATAAATTGAATGAGTATTTTAAACTAAAAGACTATACTGTCAGTCCCTAATTTCCCTTGAAAATAATGATGAATGTCAATTTTCATTGCAAGAATTAAAAGACATTGGCAAAAATCCGAAACAATTAAAAGAAGATTAAAGTTAAAGTATGGTGATAAAATTATTATAACTGAGAAAAAAGGAAAGTTTAACAATTATCTGTTTTTTTTTTCTTAATAAAGCTTGGTATGAAAATAAAAAAAAAACAAAATACAAACGAAGAACGATTCAGAATACTGAAAGCTGCCGCAGCAATTATTAGAGAGGATATTCAATCTGTAGTGATTGATAATGATAATTATCCCCCGCCGAGTCAAATGTTTGAAAATATTGACAGCAATATTCCGGAGTCCTTGACTTATTTTTTGGAGCAAGTAATTTAAAAAAATCAAGGATTTAAATTTGATCATTTGAAATTAATATGTACAACTATTAGCCACTGTATAATGACTGCTGTTCGGTCTAGGTCTTTCAAATCAAGATTACAATTGGGTTTATCAGTTTTTTTTTTCATCGACGGTTTGGATCGAAACGTCTTATACAAATTTTTTCGTCTTTCGGATTATGTGCATCATATAATGCTACTATAAAGTATGAGGCAGCAGCAGTTCTGCATCTTCCACCGCATATTTTGCCACCAGAAACTGACACATTTATTCAGTATGTTGCAGACAATGCTGATATAAACGTACATACTTTGGACGGTCATAATCAATTGAAACTTAAATTACTGCAGTTTTGTTTCTAAAACCGAATTTAATTCTGTCAGGGTCACTGATAACGTCATGGTTGGATATTCTATCCGGATGTCTCTGTCCAAGAACTGAGTTGAATTTGGAACACACCCTTCTAAATTTCTTCAACAAGACGGCAGTTGTCACTTCGGGGGTTAAATTAAAAGTGAATTATGGAGTGAATATAGCGTTTTATTGGGACTTCCAATACTGCGCTAGCTATAGATTACAATAAAACACCGCTATAATAGCTAATTAGCTATTTCAAAATTAAAAATGAAAAATGATTTTTTTTTACAAATTTTACCTAACAAGCAGCAACACTTGTAGGTACTGTTTAAACTAAACTAAGCATATGTACAACGACCTCGCGGAAAGAGCTTTTTTGTGCAAAATACTGCAATCAAACTTCCTTTACTAATCTTTTTTTTTTATTATGTTGGATTGTCATTTTGGTTTTAACTTTTTTTGCATAACTCTCCTTCTACCCTTCATTTTATTTGAATATTTTTTTTATTTAAAAATGTTTCAACATATTATTGCTACAAGATGTTATTACGAAAAAGCAGATGGTCCAAAAATTATCATTTACATTAACCGTTTTGTTGCACAATAATAACTCCAAAACTCAGTAGGCGGAATCTATGTCTGCTTAACCATTGCCAAGCTGATCATTAGACTGTCTAATATTTTATAAATTTTATTGTCAAATACTACCTATTTTTGACCCAGGCCCAGGCCAATAATTCAGTGCGTATATGTATTACAGAAAGCCATATGTTCAATTCCGTCTAACGCAGTTTTATTCAACAATATTAATGAAAAACAGAACAACGAACAAAATGTTTGAAGTGCAAAGTACATTTTCTTGAAAAGTTGGCGAAAACTCTCCAATTCATATAGAAAAATCTCTCCAATTTGATGACCTCAATCTGAAATTGAACGATTAATTGACATTCAAATCAGAAACCACATAAAACATAACACATTGACATGTTATTAAGTAAGAACTTCGTCAGGCTGACATAAAATGTAGTAGATTAATTGTCATTTCTTGGTACTATGCACGAGGGAAAGGCATAAATTGTTGCTGATTAATTTATTACTCACTTCTTGGCAAAAATGAAGTTTCAACTACCGTTGTATTCCCCACCTGACTCACATCGAATATTAAATGATGTGTAATCTTTCCAACCGGAAGTAACTCCATGCCATTTGTATGAACCTATACGTGCAATAAAATACCTCCCAAACCAACTATAATTGTTAATAACAACTTTCCTGTGAACTGATTCAATATTCGAATTCCCTGGATGCCTAAAATGTTCTACCTTGCCTGCACCTGAACATAGCCAGAGTGCTCATGTGATTCAAGAAATTCCTGATAATTTTAGCGACGACTACGGGACGACCGGCAACGCGACGACGTAATGAGAACATAGCAATCGTCTTGAAGAAGAACTATGCCCTCAGCTCTTCTCAGTTCTTAGTTAAAGCATAATCGAATAATAAATAAAGAAAGATATTTCTGGAGTTAATTCCTAAAGAATACAAAAAAAAAAAAAAATCTACTACTATCTTCGGAGTCCTCATCATCATGTCCTCCCATCTATTTTTGTATCGCTGTGTAAGTAGGTATGTTTATTCATGCTAAAAGGGACAACAAGTTGCGCTTCCACTGACCGAACGATAAAAATGGCCGGTAACATGAACACGAACAACAACAATCCTTGGATACGTATAAGTATCTATAGATAGAGCTGATGTTTGATGTTTACCTGGCGTATATCTCTTGGTTGCACCTGTCGTTTTCGGATTCCTTTGCTCGCTCTGTTTTTTATTGGGTTTTTCATTGTTTTTATGCCTTTCCTTGAAGTCCAAAGTTGTTTTCTTTTTTCTTTAATATCGAATGATTTTCAACGATTTTTTGCCTTTTTTGCTGTTCAGACGTAGACGATGACCACAAGGCAGCCAGCGGCATCGCCAAGGCTGCCACGTCGCAGCTCATCTATACGTTAAAGTAGCCATCAGACGTGAGATGATTACGTTTTTGAATTTTTCCCGATGTAATTTGGATAGCTCGTGTGAAGAAATGAGCTATCAAGCGCATTGATTTGATATCAAGAGATGGAAATAAAATTGTATCTGTGAGATACAAAATCTTATTCGAGGAGATTTTTGGCAAATTGTTCAGAGTTCTTGAAGCGCGAAAGCATCTGGTATCTGGATAGTGAAAAGCCTCCCAAAGAATTTCAACACACAAAGAAAAATTCATTTCAATTTCTGCTAAAATAATTCCCATGAGATTCTTTTTTTTTTTTTTTGAATCGCTAAGATAATTAAGTGTCTGGGTGAATATTTTTAGAATTTTTAAAATTTCTTGAAAATCAAGGAGAAATGTAGGAAAAAAAATTAATCGCAGCCATTAAATCATGGAAATTAATTTTTTAAGTCTAAACAAAATATTTTCATGTAGTTTAATGTTTTTTTTTTTTTTTTTTTTTTTTAAATTTGAGGTGTTTGAGTTTAAAGAATTTATTTTTATTATAATTCTTGAGAGATATTTAAATATTTTTTTATGAAAAAACACAGGAAGTTTGGATAATTATATTTTTCTTCTTTTTTGTGAAAGTGAGAAGTCTACCAGCTGTTGGCGAATAGTTTATGGCATGTGAATGCGTTTGTCATATCATATCATGGAAAGTTTAATGATCAGGGAGTGTGTTTCAGGAATTTTAAAGGCATTTTTAGAAGGTTATAAACTTTATTTCAGTTTATAAGTTAAATTAATAGAAAAAAATTATTAAATATTAATTCTTTGATGTTTGAACAAGATCGTACCAAGCAATAATGAAATAGTCATCCCTAGATCCCTTCTTACTACTGAAGCAACGGCTATTAGAATCAACTTAGGAAATGGAGAGTCACTAACAATCGTCAGCGTTTGCTTTAGCTGATCATCCAACCACGGAAATATACACTGTGAACTTCATACCTTAAACAGAATTCTGAAACTTTCAACGCAAGGCATTTTCAATGGCTTGACACCTGCATCAACAACGAAGGAAAAGCAATAGTCGACTGGATGAACCTTAACAGTGAAGAACATTCTTTGGTTGTTGTAACCAAAACTAACACACGACATCTTTCAACCTTTAATTTTGTTAATTTACTTCCAGAAATAAGCCATTACACCTGCTCAATTGTGACTCAGACCACGAAGCAGTTCAACTTTCAATCAACTTAATTCAACCTATTCTACTAAGGAGAGTACCTGAAGAGAAATATATTAATTACAGAAGACTGAATATTGAAAAGTTTCAAAGGGACGTTGAAGATAGCCTTACCTTGCCTCCATGTAATAGAAATCTACGCAATGATGAAATTGATAGTGCCATCGACTGCCTGGAATCAGCCGTTTCCCATGCCCCTTTGAGGTTCAAAAAATACCCAAGACTTCTAAGGACAGGTAACAGCATCTCCCGGAGCATGTGCAGAATTTATATTCTCATAGGCAAAGGCTGAGGAAACTACTGCAAAGAATCCAACGTAGAGAACTGAACACAGTGAACGTTGAATACCAGTCCGTCAAAACGAACTTCAATGTGTGAATATCATGTTTCGGAACTCAATCCAGCACCACAATAACATCCAATTTACAAAGAGGTTACAAAACATCAAACCAGGACCAGACGCATCTAAAGAAATAAACCGCGTATGGAAAACTCAACCGTTACCCGATGTTATGATTAAGGACAACATTGAAGTGATATCCACAAATGAAAAAGAAGCTTTTGCCGAACATTTTGAACAAAATTTCACCCCCATCCCATCAACGGAACCGGCATTCTTAGATGAAATCAAGGCATCTATCCAGCAGACTCTGCAGCCATCCATAGAATGAGTACAGTTTGATGACTCTTGTCCTGCGAGTAACCTAAGGGACATCTTTAAGTACTGCGATCCGGAGGACATATCCAAAATTATCATCAATTCCAAGCCAAAGAAATCCGATGGACCTGGTGGAGTCTCCAATTCTGTTATAAAAAGGCCACAAACAGTAATCATATTTCTAACAATTATCATTAACAACTGCGTCAACAACTGCTACTTTTCCCAAAAGTGGAAAATGGCCAAAACCGTTGCAATATCTAATAAAGGTGCCTGAAAACTAATTTCCAATTACAGGCCGGTATCCCTCCTAAATAACATCAGCAAGATTCTGGAAGAAATCATCCTCAGACGGCTTAGAAAATATAACAATGATTTCAACCTCATCCCCGACATGCAGTTTGGCTTTCGTGAAAATCACTCGACACCGTTGGTTGCTTTCTGGATGTGAAAAAAGCATTCGACAGCGTGTTGGTTGAAGCTTTAATCCATAAGCTTAAGTAATTTGGACTACCAAATTTCTTTCAGGAAATTCTTTGTTCAAACATCAAGGCCGGAATTGCACAAGGTTCAAAACTGGGACCTTTCCTTTTAACTTGCCGACATCCGATCAACCCATGCCAGCGGACTGCAAAAACCTACTCTTTGCTGATGACTAACTCACTTACGCCTCCTCAATATCTCCACTCATTGCAGCCCGAAGAGTAGAAAACCACATTACCAGACTTTTCGAATACTACAAATGGGGAATCCGGATCAACACAGCCAAACCTTGTCGATCGCGTATTCCTGGTGCTAGTGATAAATGCCCCGACTGACGAAATGTACCCCGAAGGGCATTGGCAACTATGTAAACAAGCAATAAGAAACGCAGCGTCGGAAGTGTTATGCTTTTAACAACTACTTCCGACAAACTCCGGGTTCGACTCCGAATGTTCTCAGGCAAAGAAAGCCAAAACCGATGCATACAGGTGGTGACTCCGGAAAAGAACTTCCTTTGGCGCAAGAAGCATGAGAAACGCTTACTCAGAAAAAAGAAAAAGATCACCAGCAACGTGAAGTCTAGGAGATGCAGAGGTGTTTCAACAGGAAAGAGAAGACTAAAAAAGCCAACATCAGGTTTGACCAGCTGTCCTTGGCTCTCTAAAGATTGGAATGGAAACACTGTATCAGTTACGCAGTCGTTGTTAACCATCTGAATAGAGTTGAATAGCGATAACGGCCAATATCCCGCCTATGATCGACCTGGACCTAGATAACAACCAAGAGCTACACCCGCCCGATTAATATGAGATCAAACTAGCCATTGCCAGACTAAAAACGAACAAGCGAAACTTTTAACACACGGTGTAGATGACCTGATGGTCATGTGCAAATTATGGTCAGAGAAAAATATGTCCGATGATTGGAATCTCAGTGCCAACTGCCCGATTCACAAAAAAGGAGATCGACTTCTCTGCACCAACTATAGAGGAACTAGCTTTTTTAGCATCGCTTCTAAGATCCTGTTCAGGGTCTTAAGCCGTTTGCTGACGGAATAATAGGTTCTTACAAAACCGGTTTTAAACCTGGAAAATCTACCAAATTTAACATCGAGACCCACCACCAATTCATCGATTTTAAGGCAGGGATGCTATTTCTAGCTTTGGAATTCCTGCTAAACTGTCTTATGAATGATCGCTGCTCCGTCAAAATAGACAGGACTACACTGAGATCTTCGTCACCACTAGAAGGTTACGACAAGGTGACGCTATGCTGTGCAGCTATTTCAGCATTGTGCTTGAAAAGATAGAACGGAGCACCCAGGTAGAGGGAGACCTCCGACTGCTTGGGCTGCAACATTGGAGACGGCAAACTAGAGATCGAGCCGTCTAGAGGGCATTTTAAGCCAGGCCCAGTAGCAACATGTAACGCCACCAAAAGTTAAAAGTAAGTCTTCGATTTGACAGGCTCGAATACAGGCTCATACCAATCCACGATGCCCATCATGGAAAACAGACGCCTTTTGTAGACGCCCACTATAGATACAGACGCTACTAGCTGCTACCGTTGGTCTTCAAGAATAAGCACATCCACCATCATACTTTCATGCCTACCCACAAGCTGACAGTTACCAGTTTAGGTTGCAGGCATTTTTCGCATGTTTGGGATAATAAGTCATAATCATAATCATGGGAAGTAGTTTATCAACCTAAATTATCTTTCAAACTTAACCTTTTTTTATTTTTTTAGAAATAAGGCCCACAACTTCAACCTTCTATGGTGACATCTTTAAATAGAATATTCCACAAACGTTTGCCATTTGTAATCTGTCAAAGTTCTGGGCGCGCAATCTTTCAAGAGTATGAAACCCAATCCCGATGACTTTGATTCGCACGTGTCATTGCATTCGCATGGGTTTCAGAGTGTTCATCTACATTACCGACATCCAGAAACCGCACATCTCTGTTCTAACAGCTCCAAACTATGTATACAATGACATGCAGTGTTTTTCTCCAATAATTCCATTATGTGACTCTGCGGTGTGGTTGAGCTGAGCGTCGTCGTCGTCGTCGTCGACCACAAGTTGTTTTGGGTTATTCAACAGGGACGACATCTCTGCAATCAACTGCTCTGCAGTCATAGTTTGAATGAACAAACTGAAGAAACGATCCCCCAGTACGCCGAGCCACTCAATGGCACATTACGGAAGGAACCGCACCTACTCTCCTCTACAATGGTTACTAAAGTCGTCCTTTTTTCTTTCTTTAGTCAAGTCGTTGGCGTTGGTGGTGGTGTCGGTGATGTTGATGATGTCAGTGATGTCGGGCGGCTTTCTTTATGCAGTTTCTGCATAGAAAAATAAATTCTTCCATTCCATTCCATGTTGGCACGATAGCTATAACACATAAAACAGTCCTCATCCTCACAGTCAGAAAGATCCTTGAATTATGAGAAGAGAGGTTGAGAATGCTTGAGTTTTAGAAAGGCATGTGTTTTCACTAATTCATTAGAGTGGGCTTCCACTAGGCCCTTCCAGATGATGATGATGATGGTAAGAGGATTGTTTGTTTGAGAATGACGGAGGTACATCTCTGTCATTTGTGTGGCACGGAAATGCAGGATTTTATTACAACGGACCAAGGAGATTGCGGTTGTAAAATTTCTCTAAAAACCATGAAGAGGAACACTTAACCTAATTTGTGTTCTTTGGAGGGTTTATTATAAATTAAATATCGTTTTGTTTGTGATAAATTTATGGAGTTGTATTATGTTTTTCAATAACTCTGGACAAAGAATGTAGTAAACTTTGTGTCCTCAATAGAAGTAAAGATAAAATTTGGTTTTCATTTGATTCAAAGGGAACAGAAGGTGTACTTGACTTACTCTATTAAATGTTTCTTTGAAAAAGAAAGCTTTTTTCGGGAAAGGAAAATAGGTAGCATGTTTTTATCACAAAAAAACTATCTATTTCGTTTTACCAACTGGCACATAAAGAAAGTACCTTGAGAGTGTCAGTGATATATTGGGTGAACTTTTAAACTGGTCTACTTACGAGGAGTAGCTATACATGAACTAGATCTTTTATTGTAGTTTCCTTTGGAATTTGTCAGCCTTTTGGTGTTTGAGTTTTTATTGGTCGCAATAGATTCTTTGGAATTCAAGACTTTGGTGTTTTTATTCATTGTGGTAGTTGGACAGTTAATCACTGACTAATAGACTAGAAAAAGTAGTAATCATTTGGATTGGAAGCTTAAAGTCAAAGCAATAAATTAAAAGGTATACTTTTAAAATGGGTAATAATTTGATATTGACTTGGACATAGATGGCTGCAAATTAGGACCTTGTCTTAACCGCCTGGTGTTGTTACGGAGCAGCGACCATTATCCATCGTTATACTGATAAGACATACCAACTTAACAGGAATTCCCAAGCTAGACATTACAAGTCATCCCTGTTTACATTGTCGTTGGCTGCCATAAAATCAAAGAATAGGTTATGGATGTCGATGTTAAATTCTTGGTTTCTTTCCAGGATCTGTCGTAATGTAAAGATTTGGCCCATCGTAATTTGCCCGGTCTAAAACTCCCTTGGTAAGGATCTATTATTACGTCAGCAAACGGCTTAAGAAGTTCACATAAAAAGCCCGACAGGATCTTATAGGCGATGCTTAAAGGACTAATTCCTTTATAGTTGGTGCAGGGTAGCCGATTTCCTTTTTTACGGATCGGACAGATGGTACTGAGATTCAAATCATCGGGCATACTTTCCTACAACCATATTTGGGTTAATATATGCACCTGAACAGGCCATCTCCACCAGCTGTTTTGTTCTTTTGTAGTCTAGCTATGGCTACTATGATCTTATTTCATGTATGTCATCTCGATTTACTGGTCCAGGTGGATCATTGACGGGATATTGGCCGTCATCACTATTCAATAATTGATTGAATAAGTCTCTCTAGATGGTAAACAGCGACTGCTTATCTACATTAGTTTTTCCATCCTCATGTACAGGATCCAGGACGTTGATGATGATTTTTTTTTTCTCTTGAGTAAGCGTTTCTTACCCTTCCTCACTAGTTTTAACTTGCGATTATAGGTACTATAATACAAGTTATGCATTCGTGCAGATTAAAAATTTTGAGATAACAATCAAACATGACATTACGATGATAGAGAAACATATTTGAGTTACTGGCAAAATTCTGTCCGTCTGTCTGTCTGTCTGTCTGTACGGATGTATATTGGACTGGAGCCTAAACGGTTGGGCCAATCGTCTTCAAATTTTGAACTTAAGGTTGACATTCTACAGAGGACTTTTTAAAAAAAAATTTTTAGCTCAAAAATTAACGGTACCTGTCATATAACCGTTATGTAAAAGCTTATTTTTCTCGAAAACGGCTCCAAGAATTTTTATAAAAAAAAAATCAGTGTACTATTGTAAATATGCATTATATTTTGGTAAAAAAAAAATTAATATGGTGGGCTAAAAATGGTACCTTTGGTTTTTTTCTCTTCGACTTTCTCGAAAACTGGTGATCCGATTACAATCAAAATTGATATTGAAGAATATGTAGGTAGCCTAAGTAATTTTGCATTAATTTTCTTTTGAAAACTTTTTTTTTGTATTTTTAATAATTTAAAAAATTTTTTTTTTGAAAAATCAATACTTTGAAAACGAGTAAGTGAATTTTTTTTTAAATGGACGCTATTTTTGTGCTTAAGTATGTATTCTTGAATTATTTTCTTTTAATTTTTTTAAAAAAAGTTGTTAAAAAAAACCGTTTTATTTAAAAACGGCACCTACAATTTTGAAAAAAAAATCACACTTTTTTACGTTTTCTAGACAAACAAAATGGCGTTTAAATTATTTCGCCCAATACAATTTAACGTACTTTATTCAAACAATCAAAAGTCACAAGAATCGAAAAAATGCTTTGATTTGCACTTTAATTTCTTTAATTTTATTCTACAATGTGACCGCACATATGAGCAAGTACGTGCGATCCAGTCGTGCAATTTATTTTGTGGTGCAACCACTTGTATGCATCCATTTTGGCTTTGCTTGCCTGAGCCCTGGTTTGCTCTGGAGAGGTGGTGGAGAGAAGCCCAACACCTCCGACACTGCGTTTCTTCTGGCTTGTTTACATTGTTGCCACAGATCTTCGGGGTTCATTATGTCAGCTGTGGGATTTATCGCTAGCTAATAAGGTTTAAAACTGGAATTTGGCCTCAATACGGATCATCTTAATTCTCTCGCTGATTTTGCGAAAGCTTAAGATCTATTGTCGAAGTCTTCCTTTGACAGCGAAAGCGCTTCCAAAAAGGCCGAATTCTCATCAAGGTGGCATCGGCTGGGTATCGGCTAGCTGTTTTTTTTTAACAAAACATGGATAGGGTTATTAGCCATAAACTTTCTACAGTCACAACGACTTTAGTAAACCGGACCTCGGATTTGGGCGTGTGGAATCTTCCATGATAGAACGGCAATCGAGAAGCTATAAGTTAAGAATCGACAACTAGAGCACGTCGAAATCTTTCAAATTTAACAGACAAAACTTTAAGCTACCGAGTACGCAAGAAAACTGGGACATGAATCGTTCCTTCCCTGTACGGACCTGGGAAGATACGAGGAGGTAAAACATTTAACATCCTCGGACTGAGCGAAACCAAATGGAGGCGAAAAGTACAAACTTAGGAATGACTAGGATTTTCTACTCTAGTGATAAGAAGTCAGGAAGTAGACAGAGACTGATATGGTGTTGGTATATTTTTGACTAAGGAAGGTAGCAAAAGCTTAATTAATCATGAAACCAGGGACAAGATAAGACACAGAATCCATAGTAAAACTAATGCTCATAAAAATGTGCTTCTACAAAACGAGTATAAGGTAGTTCATAAAACAGTAGAGCGAGGTGTGAGACAAGATAGAAGGGCAAGAACAGACAATTTTGTCGGAGAGTTTGTTCAAATTCAAATCACCAAATTGTCGATATACGTAGATCTTCCCGGGTGCATTGACATAGAAGGCATTTATATTGCTTCCGCTGGTTAAGGCTGTTTATAAAACTCTACAAAAAGCATAGGTGATGCGTAGTGCATAATGGACACATTTCCAATGTATTTGAAGTGCGACAGGAAGTGAGGCAAGAAGATATTTTGCCGGCAATTTTTGTATTACCGGTGATTGACGATGCGATAATTGCCGCGGTGGGTCCAAGCCACTATAAAGACGAAATCTGTTTCGGTGCTCTCAATGGGGTTAAGGATTAACTAAAAAAAAAAACAACATCAGATACATCTATAGAAGGACACAGTTCAGCTATCTGAGTATTGTTGCCAATCATTGGCGGAACGGACCTAGACTCAATAATAGTGCATTTAGAATCTTTCCTCCAGTATGGAACTCCGGCAATACTTCACTTCGCACATCGCACTAAGGTACAAAAAATTGTTATTTAACCTAGAACCCGTGCTTCTTTACGCCTGTGAAACATGGAAATATTCCGCCAACATCTCGAGCAGGTAATAGTCTGGGAGGCCGCCTTCCTCATCGAGTCAATGTAAAATGAAAATGTTGCCATAAATAAATGGCAAATTACATAAAATGTAAAAAACCGCTGGTCGGACAGACTTTTTCTTGTCCCTTTGGCGGTAAAATGGCCAATTCCGGTTTGATGTCGGATTTCCTCGAATCACGCTTTCTGGAATAATAGTACAGAGCTTTGGAAGATCATAAAAGAAAGTTCTTTTAACAACGTATAACTGCATTTACTTCTTGAAGTTAAAATAAAAAGCTTCAAATCATTGCTTTAAAATATTCACAAACAAAACCCCTTGGAAGGCCCCATTGTGTTTCGCTCCGCATTACACCTTTTGTTGACTCAAGCTCAACGTTCAAGTCATAGTCATAGAGGAGGTATTACTTTGCTTAATCCGGTTTTACTGGCCTGCTTCAATACTCAAGACTACATCAATGGCTCTGTTTCAACTCTGCTGCACTATATGGCGCTGCCGGTTCACGGTGATGCTTTCATCAAGAAGCTGATTCACAATCAAAGTAGCTAAAGTACAACCACATTGTAACCTATGGATTCGTATATAAATGGCGTCAAGCAAATAAAAAAAAAGCAACTTTATTGTTGTTTTAGTTTGGTTATTCGGGAATGGAGGCCAAGTATTTTAGCTAAGTATTGATGTAGATAACTTGGCAACAAGCCCTTATGATGGCGTATTTAAACGTCAGTGAGTTGGAACTGAATTGACTTACGTCGCTCGTCGCGTCGACGCGACGTATCTTTCCAGTTTTCTCCAAGAAATATAAGAAAAAACACTCAAAAAAAAAAACAAAGGAAAACAGGAAGTCGAAGATACATACGTTCGAAATGAAGAATGCCGGTGTTTAGGAGCCTGCCAGTGCCAACAGCCATTTGTTTTGTCCTGATACCATCCATTCCACATGCGGCTCCTTCTTCATTGTCATTTTTTTTTCATCCATCTTCTTTCTCCAAGTTGGTTTGTTTTATTCTTCAAACATTTGTATTCATTAGAATTTCTTGGAACGAATTATTTCTCCACTATTTGTCTGACTGTTTTTTTTTTTTGATTGTGTTTCCACCTTTATGTGGAAAATATAACTAAAGGCTTACCAAGAGATAAGCTGTATTTTTAAGTAGGTGGTGCAGGAGTAAATATATTCGTCACGATACGAATAACACAATGAACTTGGAAGTGGTGACAGTTGACTCATAATCTTTTATAAAGTAGCCCCGGATAGTTGTTAATGAATTGAGCTCATGTAAGAGGTGTGATATGGGTTTGGGTATTATGCTCATTAGGGGGACAATTTTTTTTTTTTTTTTTTAAGTTTGTCTACCTTTTTGTACTTACTTTTCTTGGTTGCCGCCAAGAGAGTTGGGTAATGTTTGGATTTTAAACGTACAACTTGTGGACGTTTGGTTTTATAGGGAGCGGTTTTTATTGAGCCTCGTCAACTGGTCTTTGAATTATTTTTTTTTTTGTAATAATGTACAGCTACCCGCGTTGTAATGGAAAGTTACTTTCACTTATAATTTTCTTTTATCGCTTAGATAAGGAGGTCTATTAAAAACGTCGTCGTTTAGTTTGAAATGATAACTAAATTGCGTTTCATTGTTCTTTCTTTAAGAAGGTATGAAGATTTTTTAGGAAAAAGGTTTGTTTTTAATAGTTCTTTAGATATTTAATAAAAAAAAATCAAGAAATTAAAATACGATTGCCTCAACTGTTTAAGCTGTTTTTAAAATACAAACGTTACAGACAGAGGCAGAACAATTTACCTTTATCATCCTATCGTAATAGTATCAAAAATAAAAATCAAGAAGTTGCAATCTTCAACACCACAGTCGCCACATTTTCTGAGGAAAATTCTGCAACAATCTCAGAAACTGGAGACGGTTTTACTTCCTTCGAGGAAGTGAATGTGTCGAAAATTATAAAAAAAAACCGCTTACCCGGTAAACGCAGCTTGAAAGGAAACGAGTAAATTGGAAGCTGTAGTCCCAGCGAGATGATAACAATCGCCGATTTAAAGAAGAAGAAAAAAAGCAAGAAATATTCGACTAGGAAGAGTATCAGCGTTGGAGTACCACAAGGTTCCAAATTAGGTCCTATACCTTTCAGCGTATATAACAGGGACGAAATTGAAGCTGTATAAGCCGATGTCTCGGCAACATTGGAGTGAGCTCAACTGCTTAAAGACGCCAATAGCACCAATAAGTAGGAAAATGTTACAGATGAAGAATTAGAATACTTCATCAACCGCTTTGAATTCTACAAGCACGCCGATGATCATAAGCTCAGTAAATGGTACATAGTTTTTATCAGAAGATTATGGACAAGGAAATCAATTTGAAGCCAATTCGAAGGATTTATTTTTCAAGATTTTTACCGATTTTTTTAGATTTTTCTGGAAGACGGGGAAGATGTGATGAAAAGCAAAGAACCAGAAACAGAAAAAAAAACATTTCAGGAATTTAAGGCAATGTTATGAATATTCTAAAGGAATTTTCGAAGACCTGACAGAAAGTGGCACCTGACATCGTTTTCTAAGAGACATTATTAGCTAAAACAGTTAGAAGAGATCAACGTAACTTGAAGTATAACTTTTCAAGAAAAGAAGATTTCTGGAAGTACTAAAAAAAGGAACGTAGCTGGTTTTGTGTTTAAGAATAGTTACACTAAATTTTCTTATGAATTTAATATCGAACATAAATCAGACGTCAAGTATACCTTGAAAGAGTTTCACGCCAATGCGAAAGCTTTGGAACACAGAATAAATAAACTATTAAGTGACAAGTATTAAGTTGTGAGTTTGACAATGAAGAAGTTAAAGGAATTCTACGAGACAATAGAATGGTGACGATGAAAAAGTAAAAAGTAAACCGTACAATCATAGAGATTTGAAATACACTTATTCTGAACTAAAGTTATGTTTCCAGAAGCTATTTCGGCAGAACACGTGAATTCTGCAATATACATACGTTCTTAATAGAACAGAGTATCATCGGTTGATTGAGTATGTCATTACAAGCTCTGGATAGGTAGAAAACGAAGGATAAAACATCTTCAAATAAGAGAATCTACTTGCAATACACTTGTACCTATTCAAAAGAGAAAGAAAATAGATAGGACAGCTGTGAAAGGATATATAGTTGGATATAGCAGTGATGAAAATTACAGAATCTATATCAATGATGATATCATAGACAAAGACACTGAACTATTAAATATACGTGCACAAAAATAACCAATAAGAATTGAACAAAAAAAATATTAAAAACTCCTCAACATCTTCGGTTCCAACGCTCATCGCTAATGACAAACCTATTGTCTACTCTTCAGAGAAATCAAACTTGCTCCCAGCTCATTTCGCTGCCCTACGCTACCTCACAGCAACGTTGCCCTTCCTGTATTTGACAATGTAAATTTTTCCATGGGACAGATTTTTTTCCGCGCTCGTACATCAGCAAGAATTCTCAAAGATCTACATAAGCTTTTCCATCGCTCCTACTCTCCTGGAATCTTTCCCAAAAGATGATGGAAAACAGCATTTATCCAGCCTGTTCCTAAGAATTGTTACCTACCCTTGTCCTAACGACCAATAGCACTTACGTCATACTTCTTTCAAAGGTCATGAAAACGCTGATTAACTCTCAGCTTAAAAAATATCTCGAAAACCGAAAGCTTCTTCATGACGAACAGTATGGCTTTCGCCACAATCATTCCACTACTGATCTGATGGCATAATTTACCGAACAGTAGAACAAATCTTCTACTGTATGTTAAGCTCATTAAACTCCGATTTATACAGCATTGTCAAATGGGGCAAAATGAATCGTGTGAAGTTAAATGCTTCGAAAACTCAATGCTGTCTTCTGTCGTTAAAGCTAAACATACCCCTAATGCCATTGTCCATGAATAGCACTTGCATCGAAGGAACCCAATAGCGAATTGAAGGTTTTAATACAAACTCTATATACTACGTTGTAAGAAAATAAAATTAAAAAACCACTAGGTAGAAGACTCGGCACTAATTTTGGACTTTGTTGAATTATTGATTCAAAATTGCTTTTTACGGCCTTTAGTTCACCAAAAATTGGCGTTTCGTCCCGGTAACTCACTTGGACTCATCAGTTCACAGTGAGTACCTTTGTCAAGATGCAACTTTCGATTTGTTCAGTTCAACATATATAAATAAGAAAAACTTATTGTGAACTATATCCAAAAAGATTAAATTTAAACTTTATATATGTTGACAGACAGACAAAATTTTACCAGTAACTCAAATACATTTCTCTATTATCGTAATGTCATGTTTGATTGTTATCTCAAATTTTTTAATCTGCACGATTGCATAACTTGCATTATAGTTCACTCAAAGTAGCCAGCTGCATTCCTCCCCTTAAAAGTTTTTCCCGTATACTCTTTAGAATCGTTGTGGTTTGAAACTCGAACGAACATGCGTCTCGAGAAAGGGATAAACACATAAATATATAGGATTGTTAGCTTTTGCAGTTTTTTAGTTAATATTCTTTCCTAATAAGGATATAAAGGACTTTTTCAGTTTAATTTTCATTTTGGTATGGAAAATTTGAACAACTGGCATAAAGATTCGTGGAAATCAGCAGAAGGGCAATAATGTAGGTATAGGGACCTATATAGGTCCCAATAACAATAATTTACTTTTTGAAATCAAATTAATTAAAATAGCTTAATTATGTTTGATGGATTGATAAACGTATGCTGTGGGTAGGTATTAATGGAATTTATAAAGGATATTAGGTACCTATAATAAGGTTGGAAGGAAGGTAGGTACTAAAATTAAGATACACATTCCAACTACTTTTTTTTTTTTTTTTTATATAATTAACGCGCGCACAAGGGACTATTTGTTTCCCTTTTAATGTAACACACTGCGCGGGCATTAGGGAGATAGGGAGGGGAGAGATAGGAGGTGTCGATTAACATTGGTTTTGAATGTTTGCAAATTGAAATGGCAAGGGAAAATCTCGCCGGGTAAACCATTCCAAAGTCGTGTTGTACGGCTAAAAAAAGAATCCCTACTGTTAAGCGAGTGGGTATACACGTTTGTTTGTTTTCTTGATTGAATTTTTTGCATTCAGTAGTAATCGAATAGTTTTTTACATATTTGTTAGTTGTTTTTGTTTGTGTATCATAGGCTTCCTTATTTATTGTGTGCTTTTATGATGATTAAATGCTTTAAAATACGTAGGTATGTGTGTAGGTTGTCACCTACTTTCATTTGACTTAGCCGAGCAATATGAAATAAAATTTTGGGGAAAATATTAAACAAATAAAATTTTTATGAAATCAAAAAAACACTATTCATAACGTTTTTTTTTATGGAAAAAAAATGCTGTAAGTCATCTTATTTCTTTTGCTGTTTTCTATTTTATAAATTTTTCATTTCAAAATCGTTCGACCAGTTTTTTCAAAAAAATGTTTTTTTTGAAAAACTTTTCGAAAACATATTTTAAAATTTGTTGAGTATGTCAATTTAAAGAAATCTATAGTTTATACTAGGAGAAAAATTTTAAAAAAAATCTATAGATCCGTTTTCAAAATATTCAAAAAACAAAATATTTTTTTTAAAAAAATTATTCAAAATTAAAAAAAAAATGTTTTTGAAAATTTTAATAAGCAATATTTTTTAAATCACAAAACACTAAATTTCATCAAAATCCGTCAATTAGTTGACGAGAAAGTCTGATTTTAAGAAACCGGTCATATGGGAGGTACAGTTATAAAACTTTTTCTAAAAAATCCATTAAAACTAAAAGATAGATTTTGCATAAAAAACACCATTCAGATAGTTTTATGAAAATCGTAGGAGCCGTTTTCTAGAAAAATAAGTAAACTGTCGGGTAGAGTACTCTAAAAATACTATATATCAGGCTGTAGGAATCGATACGGACAGACAGACAGACAGACGGACGGAATTTCCGGACCCACTTTTTTTAACTTATCTATCATCGTAATGTCATGTTTGATTGTTAGATATTTTTTTTACGAATGCATAACTTGCCTTATAGTCCTTATAAATCGCAAGTAAAAATTGTGTCATTGTGGTTTTAACTAACCATTTTAAGGAACCGCTTCCTCACTGCCGTTGATGTCTTCCAACGGCTTCAAACCACAAGAGAAGTCAATGTAAGCGAGCGTACGATAAGACGAGTGGAGGCAGTGAATTTAAAATTAAAAGCTCGCAGGCCAGCACGCGGTTCACAGCTGCTCAGTTAGCATCGAGTAGCCTGGCTTCGATTTGCTAGAGAACATGCAAATTGGATTTACGAGCAATAGGCTAAAGTTCTATTCGCAGATGAGTGCAGAATTGTACGTAAGGCAGATGGTTGAAAGCGTGTATGGAGAAAGAGAGGAGAGCGGTTTCTATCAATCACAACCATAACAATGGCTTTTCATAGAGGCTCTATAATGGCATGGGGAGGAATAAATTTCGAAGGACGTACAGAATTGGTTACCGTTAATAATAATAATTAAATGCAGCGCGATACGCCAAAGAGATCCTTAAGGAACTCGTATTGCCTTATACTGGGTTTATAGGATATTATCAGTTCCTGTTAATGCAAGATAATGCACGACCGCATGTAGTACGTTGTAGGGAAATACCTTCAAGCGGTGCTCAAAAACTGCAGTGGCCCGCTCGTACTCCAGGCTTAAATGCCATAGAGCATATCAGGGAAGGAAGAGAAGGATAAAGTGCTCATCCCACCCCCACAAATACTGGACGAGCTCCGATACGATACACTAAACACTTGGCAGAGCTTATTTATGTTACCGTTATTAAAATTAAATAAACCTTTGAATTCTCTTAATATTCTACAAATTAATTAAAAAATGCATATTAAGATTAAATAAATAAATAAATTTATTGGCGCGACAGCTCCTGAAGGAGTCAAGGCTTAGTGATTTATATTCTCAACCATTCCTGTGTGTGTGTTGATAATCTGCATGGAAGGGACCTACAGTTTACCGCCTAGTCCGAACGGCTACATGAGATGCACTTTTTCGAGACAAATTTTACTCTTGGCGGTTTTGTCAGTTCTTCGCAAGAGGCAGCACCGCGGAAAAAAGGTGGCTATGAGCTGAATTCGAACCCAGGCTCATTCGCTTAGCAGTCCGACACACTAACCACTAAGCCACGGGGCACTATTAAGATTAACTACAATAAAATCATTGACAACAAAATATTTATGGGGGAGTTACAACATAAATTAAGATTGGCAAAGTTTTCGTGCCCGAATAACGAACTGTATAGGTAACATATTTCAAATCCAAGGTATTAGGAGGTGAGTCCCCTAAACTAAACCATTACCGAAATGAGTTTATCTAGCCTCTAGCGTCACTCTTTTAAGAGATTTTGATAACCTTTTAAGGAGAGAAACCATTTCGACACAATCGTTAGTGAATAGATTTTCTTACAAGCAAATGCAAAAATACCTGTATTTACTTGGCCTTCAACAACAATTCAAAAACAAGAGGTTTGTAGCCGTTTTCTAAGGTCAACACCACGAACGAACTTCCGGAGGAGTTAGAGACCTGAGCTAAAGTACACACCTACATAATGTAGGCAATAGCAAAGGAAAAGTAATAAGGAAAACAAGTTAGCCAAAACCTATTGCTTTCGTTTATTTGATAAGATTGCATTCAGTTCTAGTAGGAACCCACTTTACCTGGGATTTCATTTAGGTACCTACTTATCTTATCAATTTATAGGCATTCTAGTGAGCTCACATATCTACATAAATATGTATGTATGTTTGCAGATAAGAAGGTATAAAGCTTGGAAATATTATCAGAGATAATCGCCCAAAATCGTATGTTTTCAACAATAACTCCAAAAATAAAAACCCCAAAGAAACAAACGAACAAAATTCAACTTACCAATTGCAGAAAACATGTTGACAGCAAAAAGTGTCGTCTGGTACAAGATCCCATGACATTATTATTCCATTGGTTTGTTTAGAGATGAGAAGTGGTCGTTCCACGCGAAAGAAAGGTCGATGGATGCTGAGGTTGACTGTTGAGGTGAACCAGCAGAGTTGCCAGTTGTTGTTTTGTTGTCTTCTTGTCCCACCAGTCCAACTAGTTTCTCAACTCGAAAATCCAGATAGCAAAATAAAACCAAAAACAAAATGTTTGATCTGAATTTTACTCTTTTTTAACTTCCCGTTCCCGATTCGATGCAATGGATTCCTGAACCTGCATCAACCAACTAAAGATTGGAATTTCTTTTCTTACACGTTTGTCGCGTCTTTCTTTTTTTCTTGTAACTTTTCAATTGAAATTCTTGGCTCTAACTTCCTGATTGCACTTGTTTTTTTTTTATTGAATTTCTGAAGACATCAACTATTTATCTTTCGAAATGAATCACACAAATTTGCGCACACACAACAAAGAAGCAAAAATAAAACAACGACGATGACAAAAAAAAAACAAAACGATTACATAAATCTATCACTATTTTGGGTTATTTATATCAGTGATTAGAAAAATAGTCATCCGTGTGACTTAAGTGGCAGAGAACAAGCAATTTTCAGCTTTTGTTTGAATAAAGGTATTTTTTTTTAAATTGGATCACTGGCGTTGTATTCTCGTAACACTTTCTTAGGATTGCTTGATTTTCCACTGGCACTTCTTGAAAACCATAGAAACTTCTTTCCTGGAAGAAATTTTCAGTTTTTTTTTTTTCTAAAGTAGAAAGCAATAAAATCTCCGTTCGGCCTTTTGTTGTTGAGAAAAAAAGGTCTTGAAACTTAGACGTTGTTGAACCACCACCACGACGATGATGAGGATGACAAACGAGGGACGATATTATAAAAAAAAATAAACAACGTCCTCTCCGATTCACGACAGTTCGAATAATGCTGTTAAAAAATAAAAATATTGCTTTTGCTGTTTTCTCCGCTTCGCTTTGTAGATTTTTTAGAATGCAGTTCTGTTGGAAAGAGATAAGAATATAACTAAAAGCTAAAAATGGAAATGGATTACCTTAGATAGACAGAGAAAGAGGGTGATGTTTTGGTTATTTTTCAATTAAAGTTGACACTTGTTGAATGAAGTGAGGAGAGACGATAAATTATTAAGGCCGATGCCTTGAAGTGCGAGGGCAATAGCATACTGTCGAATAAGGTTTGTTTTATTTACCTTTTGTTTTTGATGGATGGAAAAAAAAAGAAACGTCTACATAGAAAGAGATAGTTAAGTTCAGGTATGGTGAAGTTAATAATAAATTAATGGTGAATTCACGACAAAACGGAAATGTATGTAACTGACATTTTGAATTTATTCTTTGCCGCTAGATCTTAAATATTGCTGTTTTGAGTGAAAACTTTTTTTAATGCTGCTCTCATGTGGATTTTTGCCTGATACCGAGCATAGAAAAAATAAAAAAAAGAATTATGACCTGTACGGTATGTGTACGTGAATACGTGTGAGAAAATGGTTGATTGAAATTAAATTGGTGGAATTTAGTCACTGTCAAACACCGAAAAAGGCAGATACATACATATTTTTCGATTTTTAAATACATTTTAATAATGAAAATAATTACCTTGATTTTAAAACAGTTTTGAATTTTAGAAGCATACATACATATGTACAATTTGATGCAGCCAAAACATAAAAAATACGAGAACACACAGACAACTGGACTTTCATCAACAACAACCAGCACACCAACCAACCTGAGAATAAAAACCTCTTTGGTACAAGCATATTTGGCCTATACCTTCAGAGCTGCAGCCCAACCTGCCTATAGCTTCTTAGCAAAACCTGCAGTTTCTGAATTCGATTAAACCAACCAATCGGGTTTTGTTGTTTTTAGTGGATCCAACACAACAAACCTTTGTCTTTGGAGCTCCTGATGCAGACAGCAAGCCAGGCTTCGCGAAACAGCGTATAGAGAAGCGCGAAAAAGACTAAATACTAAATTTTTGATCCACGCAGCCCAATTTCGGACATTTGAACAAATTCTTCCCAAAAACCGAAAAGTTTTAATATTTTGGATATATTACCAGTATCGTATGCGAAGAAGCGAATTCTTACATGAACAAAAAAATCGGAAAAAAAATACTGCAATGTCCAAAAGGCATTACATAAAAGACAAGGAAAGAAAGGAACAGCCTTCCTCAAAATATCGACCAATTGCAATTGCGTCCCTTGCTTGAGATTAACTTTGAAGCTAAGACATACCTTGAAAATCGAAAGCTTCTTAATGACTGGCAGTACGTGACTTTCACAGTAATACTAAATCATGAGAATAAAAAATCCAGGAAAATGTATTAATATTTGGTTTGTGACATACGAAATGATGAGAATCAACAAGATTTTAAGAAACGCTAACCTCCTTTGCAATTGTCCATGAGTAGCACTTGCGTCGGGACCAACTCGTTGTTTTAAGTATACGCCAGAAGTTCTGCTAGGTGTTTACGTTTCCTTCGAAGAAACACGAATATTCTAGCCCGTTATTCACTTTGGGTACTCAAGATGAGCTCCCAATATTTGTTCGTTCAAAAATAAAGTACAAAATTACATTCAGTGCGCGAATTCACAACGGCTTGATAAATTCGCATATTTTCAAGCATTTCAAGTCATCCCATTAAAACTCAGATATAATTCTGGGCCCTAAAAACAAAAAATGTAATCCTTAAAGCGAATTCAGGACTACGATTTTCTTAAAAAATTCCCTCGTCTTCGTTAAGTTGCGAATACGTTTTATGATAATCGTTAAAAAGTATCGTTTTTTAACGTTTTTTTTTTCATATTCATTTGGTACTCGTAAGTCTTTTTCATGAACCCCTAATATAAGCCCAGGATAAAAGAGTTAGTTGTCTGTAAAGTCGGTTTACGGACGATAATTTTAGGTGATAACGTCATAAGAAAACATTGATGGCAGCAACACCAATATACTCCGCCTATTTTGTATTTCTTTTTCTCTTGTAATTTTTGAATTTGAGTGCAATTATTTTGGGAATTTGCGCCTATTCTTTTTCACGTTCGCCTGGTGCTTGCGATCGATTTTGGTTGAAAAGAACCACAGTATCGCTGTTAGCATAAGTCATCAGTCTTATCAGCATGATTCATGTTATTTCGTACGTGTAGCCTGTCATCGATTTATAAGAAGTTATCACGTCAAAAAAGCTTTGAGGTTTATATAAAAAAAGCGTTTTCGGCGGCGTCAGTCAGGTATTTGGCGGCCTGCAAGACGTCTGTCACAAACATTTTCGCAATCAGGAAATCGAGGGCGTTGGGGTGCGATACATTTGAAATGGTTTCCTTCACTAGGTCTATTTTCAGAAAAATGGTACTTTAAACCCACCATTACTCGGTAATGCTGCCTCTATGGGATGGCAGACGATTGATGGTGTTATCACCTTGGGGAGGACTGTTTGTAACCAGGGTTGCCAATTTACTTCATATGTAGTAGATCTACTTCATTTATTTATTTTTATGCACCTGCTACGTAGCAACTTATTTCTACTTAGTTTATCTTGTTTTAATGAAACACGATAAAATTGATATATTGATTTATTTTTGCAAATCAAAAAACCTACATATTTAGCAGATAGTTGATGTTGTAAGGAGTAACTTAGGCTAATGTATTATGTTATTATCCCATAGGTGGCGCTGAGGTCTTTTACGAAACTTCTTATTTTTAGAACGATTTGACAAAATTTTAACCCGAAAAGTGGGTGAAAATGTAGTCTTCCCTACATACCTTTATAATTTCCACTTCAACAATATAGTTTAAATCTAAAAAAAATGTGTGCATTAACATGTTTAGCTTGGTAGATTTCAGATATACTTGGATGTGATGTGATAGGAACTGAGTGCTGTCATTGGGATCCAGAAAAAACGATGATACACCTGAGCAATGCGGGGTGGGTCAGCTAGTATTCAATAAGATGATAATAAATTACTTTTTTGTCATTATTTTTGTTTTCATTATCTGGTACATTATTTTGCAAATCTACTTCGTTTTTTTGGGCGATCTGCTTCATTTTCTGGACTCAGCATTCCCATCCCTGTTTGTAACATCAATATCATTTGGTTTCCTCTCTCGCAAGAAATCTGTTGCTGGCTCTTAGACTCGCATACCACCCACCATTTTTTCTCTTATTATAAAATTCGCCGGTAGTCGAATCTTATACGTAAATGGTGTCATTTGAGTCGTTTGCTATTTTGGATACGAGTAGACAAAAAAGGAAACCAAACAATTTTAAAATCTTTGTTTTTTTATTTATTGTTACTGCTTCACACCAATTAAAAGAAAATTCAACAACAGAAACCAGCTAAAAGGGCGTTTCTGCAATGAAAGAAAATTTTGGGGTGGCCAGAGGGCACGGAAAGCCCGGTCTACATATATTAGACATAATAATTTTTTTGCCGTGATTTCAGGGAAAAGTTCAACAGCATGGGGCCTCCAAGCAGTGATGGGATCCGCTGGTTGTAGGCAAGCTTTAAAACTATTCCGGACGTTTTCTTTATTTGTTCTTGCTTAACCACGTTTGGAATGAAAAAAATATGCATCAGTCAAAAAAAAACTCCTTAATGGACAGGAGGTGCATTGCTGAAATTCTTCAACAGGAACATGTTTGTTAATACATCTGGCTCAACTTTTGGAATTTCGTCAGCATCCGAATCACAAATCCAAACACTACAGGATGATTTTGTTTTTTAAAAGGAGAATTTAAGTGCTGAAATTAGACCGTCAACTCATATGAATAATGTTGACCTGCTTTCACTAATTGTTAGACCCACGTTTTAAGAAACTCCATTTTGAATATCGGATGGCTTGCGCAAATCCCATAAAAAATAAAAGATCTTATGACACCAGACCTGAATATTAGCGGTGAATATCGGATAAAATCTGATTTGGATTCAGTAAAAAAAAATCCAGAGACTTCAGACTTTACTAGAGTGACCATCATAAGTCAGCTCATTACCATCAAAACGACTTTTCTCAAAAGCTTCATAACAGAGAATGAACCAAGGAAAATGAGTCCAATCAAATTTTATTTATACAGTTTAGAAAAAAATTGTAACATTTTTTTTTTTTTTAGTAAATAAAACAATTTAACTAAAATCTGTAATTTATTGTATTTTTTATAAATTTTACACACCGATGTTTTTATTCGATACATCCAAACATCCATACTTTTGCAGCCGATACACCGAAAAACATCGATCGAGTCAATGATCTGGTCCAACTATCTGTTTGGAAGATAATATACAATAAAAACAAAACCAAAATTTAGGTATTTCGTCTAACTTTTATTCATTTCTTTTTAAATTCTTTCGATTTTTTTTTTACTATAAAACACATTTTGGGAGACATATATTTTTTTTTAAGTTTTTTTTTAAATATTTGTGTTTTTATTTTGTTGTTTTAGTTGGTTTGGTATTGAAAATCAATTTCATTTTTTTTAGTTTAAAACTCTTTTAATTTTTGACTAAAATCAGAAAAAAAACAAGCAAAGAAAAATATTTATATATAAATTCACAAAAATTGTAATAGGTATAAGAAAAAATATTAAACATTTCGGGATGTTTATTTAAGTCGTTCACAAAACTAAGAATGGCTCTAGTGTTTCTTAAGTATATTGTATTAAATTTCTTAGTCGTTTTCTTAAATTTCGTTATTTAATTACTAGAAAATAATAAAATAACCTCATTAGTAATTATAGCTTTCTTTTTTTTTTTTTGTTTCTAACATTTATATATATATTTATATATATTCATTTGACTTTGCTTACTAAAATATAATTAAGGTACTATTTACAAGAAAAAAATGATTTAGTTTTTATAACATTTTCGGTGATTTTATTTGTTTATTATTCAAATTGTAAATTGTGTGTACCCAGTGGGTAGACAGATACAATAATTGTTCATATTCCATTTGACAGTAAAGTAATAAAACAAAATAATTAAAAAAAAACAATGATTAGTAAAAAATAAGATAGTATAATGAAAAAAATAGTACAAATTATCGACAAAAATCGAATAGTTATGGAAAGAAAAAAAACTAAGCTATTTAAATTGAAATTTAAAACATAAAACAATGAGTCGGTAGGTTTTTTGAAAACAAATGGTAGATTCTTTATAAGCCAGGTAGATTGTTAATGATTGAATCTTGCAAAGGATATTATTTTTTGTTTTTATTTTATGAATTTTCCTGAAATGATAGTTGTTGTCCAGTGTTTAATTCGTACATGTAATTAATGGAAAGAAGAGTGTTAGCTTTTCGTTAAATCACATTTTTTATGTATGTAGTAGTGGAAAAAGTGTATGCTTATTTTTAAATACTTTTGGAAAATCATAAAGCCGGAATTACAAAACTAGCGACAGGAAAAACGAAACTCGAGGAAACGATATTCACGGCGTTGAAGGGTTATAAGAAACGAGAATTCTATCAAAGAAATTGTGCCAGTTACGATTAAGTCGAGACTTACACGGCGCGTGTTTGCATGCTTGGAGTGCGATAATGAAATAGAAATAGAGTAACCCGAACATGCACGGGTAGAACTGTCCCTGCAACTTTGTTGACGTTTCTCTTTGTCTGTATTCTTTGTTCTTCTTATTTTGCTTCATACTTGTTTTGGATGTTGCTCAAACAACACAAACTTTTTTGTTGTTGTTTTTTTTCTCTTTCTGTGTCAAATTTAAATCGAAAAGGCAAATCAGAAACAGAAACCACTTTATATCGACAAATATGATATTTTTTATTGAGAAATTGAGTTTCTGAGAAAACAAGAGATACTGGAAACAAACGTTCAATGCGAACACTTGCTGTGTTTTATTATGTACGGATCTGGATCTGGAAAAAAACAATTTAGAATCCTGTTTTCTGTCTGGATTTCAAGATACAAGAATTAGTTTTAATTCTGGAAAACAGATGGCACTTTTGCAGAAAAAAAGTTTCACGATCTGGATCGTTTTATTATCGACAAAGATCCTTTTGAATCTTGGTGGATAATAAAACGCAACTACTGCCTTTTATGGGGGGAACATATTGAACCAGCAACAGCACCGGCAACAACTGCTACCATTATTTTAGAACCAGCGTATTTCAATGGCTCAAGCTAAAATGTGAACAGTAATGTGATTTTTTTGGTACGTCAGATCAATTTTTTTTTATCTGACAGCGAAATGTGATTTTCTTTGGTCAACAGATCAATCATTTTTTTGATCTCAGAGCAAAATCTGAAATCTCGTTTTCAATCGAGATTTAACACATATTTGCACACACACTACAATAAAGTTGCCAGTTCTCGAACGTCAAAGTTGAAGTTTTGTTCTCTCCTCTCTCTTCTGGACCCTCTGTGCCGTCAACTTCTGTTCTACCTACCAAACCAATACAAATACAAAAACAGATCAATCTGTTTCAATTTCGTTTGGACAGGCAAAATCCGAAATCTGAGATCATAACAGTAACGTCAACAGTGTTGTTAGATCAATGTCCTTTGCGGTTGCTGTTCCATCGCTACAAACTTAAAGCAAGTTCACCATACTGCAAAAAAAACAGACAGTGCTATTGTTCTAAGACGATGTTGGTGCTGGTAACAATAGGCGTTTTTCTTTTTCCGTTCAGAACAGAGCCTGGGTTGTCAAAAAGAAGTTGTATTTCTTTTTTCGCTCAGAGCGTTCAGATCTTTAAAATTGTATTTCTTTTTTTGCTCAGAGAATGATATTAGGGCTCAGAATAAATTGACTATGTCGAATTCGTTTTTAAAGGATCAATCTTTTTTTGATCTAGATCACTTTTTGGAAATCTGGATTTTTATCGAGAATTACACCGATTCGCACACACACAGAAGTTTGCATTTCATTTGGATTTTGTTATGCCTAAAACACAATCTTCGGCTTCGGTTTCGCCTGACGTTTACAAGTTCATTCATAGAAAATCAATACATCTTATCACAATATCGCTTTGGCTTTGACGTTACGTTTGGTTAGTGTACAACGGAAACGTGACTCAAACGCAAAGCTGAAGTAGAAACTGGTTGAACTTTTGCTCGCTTTGACAGAAAAAAACAAAACCAAAAACCGAAATTGGGAAAATGTCATTCAAAGCGGACACAAAGCGTGTGAAATGTAACGTGACGAAGCCAAAGCTGAAGCGTGATTGTGTTTTAGCCATTATTGATTTGAAAGTTTTGTGTTGATAAAAGCGAAAAAAGGACCAAGAATTAACAAAATATTAAATAATTTTGTAGTGTTCTCATCAGGCACGATATCTACGTCGTCGTCGTCTCCGGATTGTGACATTTTGTTTGTTTTTCAAGCAAATTGGGGTAAGCAAAGGAACTCCGTGAATTATTTCATTGAGGATGTTGTGTCCTTTTTACACAATTAAACTGCTCATCCGTTTTATTAATGATGATTAATGAAGATCACATCGCTCTCATTGCCACTACACAATATTCATTAAACAATTTGGTTCAATGTTCATTTTGTAATATTTTAATAACATTTTCTATGGAAAACAATTTTTTTTGTACCTTCAACTTGTTTTCTGTTTGTTTACAATTCCGTTGTTTAGACTGTCAGAAGACACGACGGAAAGTTGTCAAAAAGCGCTCACACAACTACAAAAAAAAATCAATCTCGTTTTATGTTCGTTTTTACAAGAAAAATCTGAAATCTGAGATCAAATCTGAAATTGAATTGAATTGAATTTTGTTGAGCCTTATTCTTCGATTACAATGTTCACTTATCTATCTTATAAAGGATTGTACAAAAAGGGCTGTAAAGTATGGCCTTCTTTTTTCGGTTGTTATTATTCTTTTAGCCTCATGGCGAACAGATGTTATACTGGATAAAATATATTGTTTGACTGCTTTTGCTCATAAGCATTAGTGTGAGTTGCTTGAGACGATTGTCAAATATATACAATCGATACTTATACTTATCAAATCTGAAAATTAAAAACGAATTCGACATGACCATTTTGAGAAAATGCTGTAACGTCACATTAGAGTTGTAGGCTATTTCACATTGCCTACACGACACCACCCTTCGAAAAATAGATGCCAACACGAAAGAGATGTATTATAATCAACTGAAACAAGCGCTCAGATCACGCTTGGTTCAGAGAATTATCAGAGTATGCTCAGAATGCTCAGACTCTGTTCAGATACCTTTTCTGAGTGAATAAAGAAAAACGCCAATTAAATACCAAAAAGCTGATCTTTTCTGTCTGGAACAATTCAGAACAGGCTTATTGAACAAAGCTATCATTTTCCACTGGTTTCACTCGGGGACCCACTCATTCTGATATCCAATGGAACAGTAAAATTGCTTTCGCTCAGATTAAACGCTTTTGTTTAATATGGGAGTGTATGGGAGTAAAAACTAAACCAAATAAAAATACACGCTGCCTATTTTTCATAAGGTTCGTTTTGATATTTGAGTTATAGTGTTGAGTGGATTCTGACTTCAAATCCAGAAGCAAAATTGGGCGAGTTCACATTTTTAACGGATTTGCAATTTTGGATACCCAAAGTCATAGGTTATTAGGCCTTATAACATAGGTTATAAGACCGATAAACGACACCGAAACGTTGATTTAAACATGGATCTGAGTAAACATGCCTTCACCGACATTTTACACAAACATCAATTTTGATAGTTTCCTCGTCATCTTATCTCATCACTCATAGAAATTTTGTTCGAAAGACTGAGCAAAACTCACCATACCTGATACCGACACGTCCGCACAGACAAAGATATTTCAAAATATTTTGAAATCACACAGACTGCCGCTGCAATCAGCCGACATGGATACACACAACACAGACGATCTGAGCAAACATGGTGGACTGCAAAATATATTTGCCTGCGCATACGAGTCTGTATTGTCTATGGTCTAAACGGACATGTTAACAAGGAAAACTGCCGTTACTGGTCTCTAAGAACCGATATAATAATAATAAATATTTTTTTTAACAAAGTGTCTGTAAGGCACATATCCTTTTAGAATGCAACATGACGTTGCACGACCCTAGTTAGAAGAATTAGAAAGATAGGAAAGGATTTTTTTTCGGCGCAGTAGATCGAGAATTAGGTGACTATTTTCTCTTTAAACTCACGGACGACTCTAGCTTGCACTAGGAGTTAGAACAATTTCTTCTCAACCTGAGTATCGAACTGACGACCTCCGGGTCAGAAGCAAATATCTTATCTACTGCACCAATGCCGACGGAAGCATCAAATCCAAAAAAACAATCTCCGAATGGATTGTAACGCTGCGAATCACCAAAAAATTGTGTTCACAGAATCCGAATTGAGTCGAAAACAAGATTCGGTCGCATTCTTAATTTCGAAATCGTTTGGTACGGTCAAATCACACCTTCAAAGAGTGCTGTGTTCAGATTTTTGTGAGATGGCACTTGGTGTTGGTGATAGGTATAAAAATCTACGAATTTCGTTGCAGATTTTTCACTACGAATGGAATCTGGGATATATATTTCGGGATTCGTAGAACATTTTCAATTACAATGAAATTTTTGATAATGCTGAATGTTTGGTGCGCTTTGTCCACGAATGGGAATTATTGGAGTTTTTTTAAGGTCAGTAGTCAGAGTTATGGGCAGATGATTTTGAAATTCTTTTAACCTAAACTGCGAGCTCATCCTTTCCATCGTTCTCATCACATGCGTGGTTCCAACAGGATGATGTAAGAACTTCGATGAATTTGTTTCGGGAAATGTACCCGCAAAAACTTCATCAGTCGCTTTAGAGACATCCAGTAGCCACCGAGGCCACCCGACTTGACCCCAATGGAGTATTTTTCATGGATCTACTAAAAAGCGATGGTTTATAGTTAGAAAACGTTCGTCATGAAATCAGGGCTCTAATACGAATTTCGACACTAGCGGCAGGAAAAACGATAGTCATGGCGGCGTTGCCAGATACGAACAAAAACTCTTAATCTCTACTTAAAAACATAATGATTCTAAATATTTTAATAGAGTGTTTCACATCTGGCTATCTTTATTGTTTTACATTTAATTTTTCTATCTCATACCAATTTTAGGTGTTTTTTTTTCGTTTAAACTTACATATATTTTCTTTGTATTATATATGTTTACATTGTTCGTACGTGTGCTTACATTGTTGTTAATTAATTTATATTAAAAAAAAAAGAAAACACTAATCAATCTATTAATCTTATTAATTTGTTTACTTTTGGGATTTTCAATTTCTTCTGTTTTTAATCGTAATATATTAAAAATATATATTTTTTCTGTTTATGTAAATTAAAAATGATATATATGTCTATGTACATAATGAATGTATGCATTTTTTAAAGCAAATTGAAAACTTAATCTATAAAGAAAATCTTTAAGAACGTTACTTGATTTATAATTTATAATTATTTCTCTTCGCATTAACCTCTAACATCTCTGTTTTTTTTTTTTTTTTAATTAATTCTCTCACTCAGTGGTTTTTTTATTTTTAATTTGTTTTAAAAACACCTTCATTGTCGTTTCTACAATAAAATTAATTTACCTCTTCCTTGATGTGTAGTGTGTGTGATTATGGTTGGCATATATATTATTTAATCCTGGCTTCCCTATTTTGTGTTTTGTTTTTCGAAAGTTGGCTGGATTGGTTAATGTTCTATACTAACTTGAAGGATATTTTCGAGGGATAAATGGATGTGGTGTTGTGTTGCACACGATAGTTTAGAAGATTTTGTTTATTTCTTTTCGATTTTATTCGTTTGCTTATGTTTCAACCAAATCTGGATGTAATTAGTTAAGAAAAATTTTAATTAAAAATTTTGATAGTAGTAGCTGGGAAAATTGTGGTTTCGTAAAGGAGGTGAATTTTATGATTAAAAAAGTGACTTTTCTATTGAATTTCTATGAAATTTTATTGTTATTTGTGATCATATTATGTTTTGAAATTCATTTTGAATTGTTTTAAATTTTATTACAAAATGGTCGGAGGACAGATTTTTTTTGTTTAAATTTCAATTACCCAGCACATGGACGTCTTCTTGCTCCTGTTCGCGCTGGCGCACAGCTACGGCGGTTTCAACTAGAAGGTACAAGCACTTGAATTTATCTTTGTCATCCCGTATGACACCTAAAAGTAAAAATAGACAATTGTTGTTTTGGTGAATTTCAAATTAAAATCATTCACACTCACCTTTCACCATATGACTGCTCTGTCCAGATGACGCCACTGTATTGTTATTTGTATTTGTGCTGTTATTATTGTTGCTGTTGTTGTTATTGTTATTTGACGCATTGTTTTGTTGTGCTGAAGATGAAGTGACAACGGTAGCCTCAGCTCCCACCGTCGAAGGTACTACTTCCACTATTGAATTTGATGGC
This sequence comes from Platycheirus rosarum, assembly GCA_963971375.1. Taxonomy (NCBI): domain Eukaryota; kingdom Metazoa; phylum Arthropoda; class Insecta; order Diptera; family Syrphidae; genus Platycheirus; species Platycheirus rosarum. Next base: position 15,796,394 of record OZ020510.1, on the reverse strand, counting down.
GAAGATTGATGTATCACGTGATTAGCCGATGAGTGAGATTGATTGGTAGATTGAACAATGATTTGTGGATTCGCACTGCCTCCTCGCGTTAAACCAATAGGAACTGAAATTGTTTTTTCTTTGTGGATATAAATTCATTAAATTAGGAGTAAATGAGAGGCAAAATCTATGCAGAAAGTAGTTTTTTTTTAACTTACCAACTTTTGTGTTTGTTGTTGTTGTTGTATTACCACTCAACGGATGTGGTAGCTGTGGTAAGTGTGCCAAATGCGGATGTGGCGCACTCCAGTAAGCAGCATTCGATGGACTTGTTGTCACTTCTTCGGTACTAAAAACAGACCCACATTTTCAATAAAAGAATAATTTTTTTTGAAAACTTAAAAACCATGCAACATATATAAAAAAAAATCCTTTAAAGCATACCTTATAACACCCTGCCATGCATCAGAATTTTCAAATTTGGATGTGTCCTCATCACTTGGTGAAATGGATTCATATTCATTGACGCTTTCATCTTCGGACCTAAAAGAAATGAACGAGTTTTTTTTTGTTGATAAAGGTCAGTATTTTTAAACCTCGGTTACCTCCTCGGTTTCTTGATAGCGGGAGTTTGAAATGTTTGATTGGGATTATTTTGAATAATTTGATTAACGGTTTGATTATAGAAAAAGTTATTGCTGGGAAATTGACAGAATTGAAAAGCTTGAGGTGGCCGAGGAAGGGTTGTGTTGTTAAAGGGATATCTTGGGGCTTGTAAGAATTGTGGGTTTGAAGGCGACATTTGTCGGCGATATCTTTTTTTTTTTTTGGTAATGGATTATGATTTCTGATGAATAATGCAAGATAAATGATAAAATGAATGTAAGCGTTTACCTGTATATAACACTGTCGTCGTATTCCATTTCGGGTTCAACTTTGACAACTTGACCGCCTGGCGTTTGAACAAAATGATGGCCCAGTGCGGTTAGTACATTGGCAACGCCATCATGGACTTCTTCTCCGTCGACTTCTTCGGTGGCTCCGACAATCTATGTTAACGTAATTATAAAGTGTTTATTATTTATATTTTTTTTTATTTTACTTACAACTTCAGAAGCTGGGCTGCCTGTGATTGGATTCGGGGCATTATTGCCAGATGTGTTCAAATTAGATGAGCTCATTGAAGAATAATTAAGTTTTTTTCCTCGCCTCGAGATGGTATAGTGTAGAGGATCATTGCCTTCACGGCGTATCATTTCTGGTAAGATTCTTCGTCGAGCGTTTATAAACCAATTGCACACCTGAGAAAAAAACGCATAATTTGAATGCAGTTAAAACAAACAATTTAATGTTTTTTCTTACCTGTAAAACCGTCAAATTTGCTTCTTGTGAAAGTGTTAGCTTTTCGGCATCACTTGGATATGCATTATATCTGTGTTCATAAAGCCAACGCTTAAGTATCTTTACAGAGTGCTTTGGTAGATTTCCTCGACGTTTGCGTATCGAAGAAGTGTCCATAGTGCCATCGCCAGAATCAATTATACCCTTAATATCTTTGATATCTTTTATGTCTTGCATTTCACTCATGTCGTGCATATCTTGATGATTGCCCTCATGATCAGACATAGATTCATCCGCACTTGATGTTGATTGGAAGTGATCGCGTGCTATAAATGGGAAAAGAAGGGAAGATGGTAGTTAAGGTAAGTTATTCTTTAAAAGCACCCAAATTGTTTTGTAGATTAGCTAGGGAAGGATATTGCATGAAAATTAGAAGTGTCTTCAAGCTATGACCAGAAGAAAGTGTGACATGAGTTCAGGATATTACAATCCATAAAGAAAGTTAGAATTTTAGTGAAATTCCTTTCGTTACATATTTGTTTAAATTTACGTGTACGTACATATTAATGTACATATATGTGTATGTACACCAGTTGAATTAAACAAAACTTGTCTACCAAGAATTGGTCAAACACCGTCATTTTTGCTTGGTGATTTTCGTCAAACTCTACCTATGATTCTAAGATCAACACCCGCTGATGACCTCAATGCTTGCCTGAAAGCATCACCACTTTGGAAAAATGTGAAAAAATCTCTTTATCGACCAATATGCGTGTACATTTACTCCAAGGTGTTTCTGCTCAAACATTCTCCAAGCAACTATTGGATATTGGTGACGGCAAATTTCCGATCGATTATTCTACAAGTGAAATACCTTTTCCATCATGTTTTAGCCAAATGCAGTTGTCAATTCAAGACATTGAAAAGATGGTTTCCCGAACATTTCGACAAACTTCAAAAATCATGACTGGCTTGGCAAACGAGCGATTTTAGCTCCCAAAAATGATAATGTTAACAAAATCAATGATCGAATTCAATTGCAAATCCCAGGAGAGACACTGATATCAACTGACACAGTTACAGATGAGGATCAAACAGTCAATTATCCGGTAGAATTTTTGAATTTCCTGGAGCCGTCTGGAATGCCACCACATATACTATCTTTGAAAGTAGGCTCACTAATCATGCTTCTTCGAAATTCGGATCCACCAAAGCTATGCAACGGAACCAAACTTTCCGTTAAGAAATGAATGCTAAATCTTATTAAAGTAACAATTATTAGCGGTAAAGGCAAAAGAGAAGGTGTGCAGATTCCAAGAATTCCGATTATACGCACCGATGTACCGTTCAATTTGAAGCGATTGCAATTTCCTGTTCGCCTAGCTTTTGCGATTACAATCAAATAAAGCTCAAGGACAATCTCTGGCTGTTGCGGGATTGAATCTTGAGAATCTATGTTTTTCTAAGTGGCACTAAGTGGAAAAACCAAGAATATTAGGGGTATTCATGCAATCGCGTAAAACCCTGATAAAGCGTATAAACCTCGTAAATTTATCTTCTCGTAAATGAACTGTCAACATTTGTATGGGAATTTATTTATGCGAACTTTATAAATTTATCTCATGATTTTGCCGGATAAAGTGAAAAACATGAACCTCGTAAGAATGAGGAATGTCTTTGTCTTTTGTGACAGCTGAGGTGACAAAGATACACTTGTTAACAAAAGTCTACGTACATCATTTTTGTGTATGTAACTTTTGTAATCCTTTTTTATTGCATCTATATGCTGACTAATTTTTGTTTCTATTTTCTTAAGAAGTTTGTTTTTATTTAATCATATTTTCATATTCATATTTTCAGCTATAATAAAGCGAAAAATAATGTTTGTCTTCGAATTTTATATTCTTTTAATAAGAACCAATAACTAAATAATAACATCTACTAGTGAACGTATACTTTTGTTTGGAAGTGTACTTCAATCTCAACTCTGACGTTAAATGACAGTAGGTTTGTTCGATGTTCCCCGCCCCAGTGCGCACTGGGGAATGTCAGTGCATTTCGTTTAGCTGTCAAAAAACTGTGTTTCTGCTCGGGGTTTGATTTAACATCGAACAGCTCAGTGCAACAGTTTTAGTTTTTTGACATTTTATTTATGTATTAATTTTCTTTACAAAGTCTACAGTTTTTCCATTTCCATCAGATAGAGTATATCTCGGCATTTTATCTAAAATCACAAAAATAACTTAATAATTGCAAAATAACCTACAAAATATCTTATATTTATCAGATATTGCACTCCAAATTTGTAAAATAAAATTTGTTTTAAACTTCTACCACCAAGCACCAACAGCTGATTTGAATTTTGACAGCACTGATTTCTTACACCGACCAAAAACCTGGGGCGTGAGAGTGTGCACTCAGTGCGTGCTCGGGGTTGACATCGAACACAGTGCAAAAACACTGGGGCGAAAAAAGTGTCACATAAAACACCTCAGTGCGAATCCAGTGTACACCAGTGCGCCCCAGGGCAGACATCGAACAAAGCTAGTTTTAACATTTACACAATGTTTCTAATAGCGAGTTTCATTAAAATTTCAAGGATTTGATCTGAAAATCGAGATTTGCTCTTTTCAATGAAACTTGTTTCATCATTTAATCCTAGTATTGGTCATTCACTGACGAGCATACACAGTATTTGATATCACACACAAAAATACCAGGCATGCACAGTTAATATATTCAAAATGCCATATTTGTATTTCTCACTTCAAAAACAAATTTATTATAAGGGCGCAAATGCTTGCGAAAGAATAGTTGCATGAATACCCCTTTTTTACACGGCAAAATAAGGTTCGCAGAAATACATTGCCATACAAATTTTGACAGTTCATTTACGAGAATATAAGTTCAAGAGGTTTTTACGGAATACCTCTATAAATTCCAATTTTTTATTAACTTGTTTTTATCTATTTTTAACATTTTTTTTTTGAAAATAACCATAATCATGTAACACTGCTAGAAGTAGAGCCCTATTATGACTCGCGATTCGCCAAAAATATTTGTCGAATCCGAATATTTGGCATTACTGTTTGCGGGTGGCCTAATTACTTTCGCCCCATATGTCAAAAAATGTGGCGAATTGAAAACTCTTTCTATTACCATTAGCGAACATTCGTCTCGTATCTGTAGGAATCGTTCGAACTATAAATCCTGGTGACTGAATGAAAAAGCAGTTTATTTTGAAAAGGATTTCTTTACGAAAAAAAAAATTTACGAAATGAACGATAAAAATAAAAAAAGGTGCCATCATAATTGAATTATTAATTAATATTATGAATTGAATTTTTTTTCCTTAAAACATCAAGTATGATATAAGAACAAATAAAAATCAATTTGCAAAGCAAAGATATGCCAAAGGCATCGGCTCATTTGGGTCTTCAAAAAATGGAAAGATTTGCCATTGAACTCAACTCATTAGGGCCTCCTTCACGTAAGGGAAGCGAATGGCATAAAGTAAGTAGTTGAGCATTTTGATCCTTTTGAACTTTGGTAGCTGCCACTACCAAGGAACCGTAAGGCCGATGAACTTATCATATTTAAAACAAACTCAAACGCATGTTTGTTAAGCCGTTCAACAACAAATTGACATTAGCACATTCAGTTTTTAATGTTGGTAGCTTTGTTATGACAGGCGAACGTCGGAATTCGCTTTTCGCAGTACCACGACAAGAGTAGTTCGCTAAATTGTTCGCCATGAGTCGAACGTTCGACTCGCTAGTCATAATAGGGCCCATAATTATTTAAAATGGATCTAATTTAATATTTGTGCGGTACTACACTTGGACGTTCTGCACACCGCGTGTTTCGTTAATTTTCTTTTGAACACTCGTCTCGTCAGTCAAGCAAAAGAAAAAGCAAGAAAAACGTCCAAGTGTAATAAACACTTGAACGTTTTTCTCATTTTCGGACCGCTTGTTTCTCTTTCAGCAATTGCCGCGTTCAAATTCGTATTCTTTGAATTGGAATAGATAAGTTCACGTAAGTATCCTTCGGATAGGTTAACTTGCTTTTATTATAATTAGCATGGTTAAAATCAGCTGTTTACTAGCTGAAGAACATATGAAAACCGAGAGAAAACCCAAAGGTATCCTAAAATTTATTGGATATTTTTCTCTCTGAAGGAACATGCGATGAACAGCTGATTGTTTCAGTTTTGCTTCAAATTTTGAATGGTAGTCGGTTTGTTCGTTCACAAAAAATTGGATTATTGGTATCCGAAACCGCAAATCCGGTAAACTCTGCCAATGCCAAATAAAGAACGTTGAGCAAAAGAAATATCAAAAACAGGCGTAGATTTTTTTTTAAATCTCATTTGAAAATTGAGAGAGAAGACTGTGAAAGATCCTCAATTGACAAAACTTTGACAGATTGACGTTCAGTTGTTTAGCAGTTGTTAACTTCAAAGATCTTGCGTACATGATTTCTTTGTTCGGTTGTTTCTTCATTCTTCTTTTGGACAGACACGTCCGTTGGTGTGTACGCTGATTTGGATTACCCCGAATATATCCAATACTTTCCTACAAACTGTGCTGTTTATTCTAAAGAAATTTGCGAAATTCTAAAATATTTTTTGTATTTATGGCCCGATTTCGACGAGACTTTCACAGGCAGATAGCTGATGTTGCAAGGAATGAATATGGCTATTTAAACTACCATCAAGTGGCACTGAGGTGGCTTTTATTTTAATTCTTATTTTTGGAACGATTTTTGACTATACTTTACACCATAAGATATATTCAAATAAAAATAATAATAATTTGAGGTTTTTGTCTCCATGTTGACATCAATTATTTGAATGATTAAATAAAATTAAAACAATATTTGTTATAAATGGTAATTTTAATTAATTTAATTTAAATTAATTAATTTAACAACATATAATTTTTATTTTAAATAGAGATGCGCGTTTTGGACTATTTGTCCATCTTCGGGCTAATTTAAATACAACTCCAAAAAAATAATAAAATGAAAGATTTTGGCAAAATTTTTACCCGATAGGTATTTTTATTAAATTTTGTTTGTACTTGACCCGATATGTGACGCTTTTTATGGGATCAAGAAAATATGTGATAAACCCAAGTAGCGCTGGGTGGGTTAGATAGTTTAAAATATTTCTATTTCACTTGCTGTCTCTTTTTCAATTATTTGCGTCTTTGTGAAAACATATAAGTGTAATAACGCACTTAGCAACTTCCCTCCTCCATTGGTTCTCAACTATCCAATCAGCAAAATTATGTATTGAATTTGCTGCGCCCCTGCAACAGGGTCACTGTTGGATTATTAGGCCTGGGGGGAAACCGGTTTTCTGGACAAGGGAAACGCGTGGTGTAGATTGGACTAAAATCTTCAACCAACTTTTTTTGAGTGAATTAACGAAGAGGAAAACTAATACACACACACAATTTTGGACGATTTTGGGTCTACAAAAGGCAAAAGAAAAACTAACACATAAGGAAGAAGTTCATGTATACATTTTGTTCCACCAGAGTAATTCATCCAGTTTCTGTTTGAAGAAGGATTGGAAACCAGTTTCCCCAGCTTGAAATAATCTCGTGTGTGCAGGCTCATTGGGTATAAGCAGTTTTATTTTTAATTCAGTTAGTAGGTATATCTAACAAAAAATTATACATAGCATGGAATTATTAGGTATGGACTGCTAGTTGGTTGTCATTTCCATACCAAACCAGGTGTGGAAAATTTAGTTACAAAAGACTTCATGTTCAATAAGCGTCCATAGAATATGAGCAAGGAGGTGTAGCTGCAGTTTACTATGAATTGATTTTTTTTTTTCAAACTTTGTTAAATTTAATAATACGAGAAGCAAAATTACGAAGTTTCGCAATACAAAAATAGTAATAAGCAATTTGGCAAACCTTATAAAAAAAACCTTATTTATCATTTATTATTTTATATTTGGTTGATTTAGGTACACTTTTGTGGTTAAGAGAGATTCTACCTCTACCAATGTCTATTTATTGAAATTGTGTTTCAATATTTAACAACCAGTTAGTTTCAAGCGCTATAAGAAACCAACGTAAAGATGGAGGGCCATGCTGGTTCATGCTACCTCCTGCTTGGGTCACTATTGGATTTCTCTATTTGGATTGCGAATATGGTCCAGTTCTACTAAAATCTCATTACTGAAACAAATAGAAATGTCAGTATAAACCATTCGTGTAGTTTTTCATTAAAATACATATTTTTTCTGGTAAAAATCCAAAATTTTGAAAATTAAAAAAAAATTGAAAAAATATTTCCTTACAAAAATTTGTTTAACAAACATCTTTGTCATTTTAAATGATGAAAATAAAAAAAAAAATAAAAAATGTGTGCTAATAAAAACATCAGCCAAAAATCCAACAAACAAATATTTTATAAAGAAAAAACAATTGTTGGGATACAAAAGAAAAGCTACTTTATGTAAGCTGGACCTAAAACGAAAACCTAATATACAACATGAGTATAAAAATAGAAGACAGTGATACGTCAACCTTGTCTTATTTTCTCATTTCCGCGCCGTCGTCGTCGTCGTTTTCTTCGAATGCACAGATGAAAAGGAGAAACAGAAGACACAAAATAAACACCAACCCAACGCACACTACTACAAAAATACATTTTTTTGACAGAGCAAGGGACAGGGAGAAGAAATAGAACAAAAAATGGTTTGATTTTTTAAGTTTTCTTCTTGCAAACTCTGGACAGGCGCCATATTGATATCTTCTTGAAGAAATTTCACTAAAAAATGTATGCTTGAATAAGAATCTGTACAATTTTCATTAAATGCTTTGTAAAACTTATGGCATTTCGAGAAAAGTCCATTATGACAGTAGACCAACAAACAAGAAAAAAAAACTTAATTGACACTCATGTCACATTACGTAATTTGACAATTTATCTGCCGTGCTTTGGTAAAGCAACGACTGTGGCACCACAGACGTCTGCCAAACGGGTTGGTCTTTAATTCACTCGATTTTTAAACAATTTTACTTACCTTCGTGTTGGATTATTTGAGCTTGAATTTGTGCCTCCTGCGCCATGTCGTGAATGTCCTGGCGTATCTGTCGGTCGAGGTCAGAGTTCACCTCTTCATGGTGCATATTATCGGGCGAAATCATTTTACCGCACTTCCTAGAGTTTTCCTAATAGTTGTTTGTTAATCTTGTCCTTGCTGATGAAATTAAAGCTTTTTGCCGACTGTGAAACGAGTTGTAGTAACCACGAGGAAACTGCGAACGAAAAATAATACAAAATTCTTACAAATTATTCAGTCACATTGACAATATTAAAAAAAATTGAAAGCATTTCTTTTTAGCATTTTTAGAAAATCTAAAAAAGAACACACCAAATGATTGGAAATAATATTTGTTCTCGAGGTTTAGGCCTCCTTGGGGCAGCGCCAGTGACGACAATATCGACTAAACGTTTAGATATACGTTTTTTTCACAAATGGACGATTGAGAAAATTTAAATTTTCTTTAAAACCTCAACGGCTATGGTGATTGTTATTTATTTATTTTTGCAAAGTAGTTTACTTTGACTTTCGAGTGTTTTGCATCCGTAAATTAATTGATCTGCCAAAGAAACTTCAAAATTATTGTCGAAGAAAAGACGTATTTTCACACAGTCAACTCTGACAGCTGTCACCAAACGAATGAGAAGTGCCAGAAAATGTAAAAAATTATGACGGCAAATTGGCCATTTAACTGAATTGGTTAGAGGGGCTTGACGATAGTCGTGAGTGAAATGGAAAAGTAACGCGGTAAAAATTTTCAGCAAAATGGCGCCGCATTCTCATTTATTTTTCTTATTATTAAAAAATATTTATTGGTATTGGTGGTGGTTTGTGGGGTTGTGTGAGTGTTAGTGCAATACCGGTGACGATTGACGTTTCTTGTATATAAAGAAAAGTATGCCAAGAAAACAATGTAAGGAGAATGATGCAATAACACAGTATTACCAGAAGAAAATTTTAATGAAATATCGATGGAAACTTGAAAAATATTTTATAACCCATACTTTTATTCAGTTTGTTTTTATTTGCTTTTAAAAATGAATATTAGTTTTAAGAATTAACATAAAAAGGCGTAATGTGCACATTCCAACTATTCACACTCATAAACTTTATATGCTATAAATAAACATACATTTTTACCCCAGCGAAACTGTCAGTATTTTTTCTTTTTTATTTTACCTATGTCACATTGCGTTTTTTTAGAATGCATTTGGACGTTGCACGACACTAATTAGAAGAATTTTTTCGACACGGTAGATCGAGTATTAGGTGACTGTTTTTCACTTAAAACCAAGGACGCTTGCACTAGGAGTTAAAAATTGTTTCCCAACCTGTGTATCGAACTCAAAACAATCAGCGTTGGGCGACCTTGACATGGAGACTGATTTTAAAGCATAAGTGTTGGAGAACTCCCTACAGTTCTTCGAACCAAAATAACTCCAAGAACCCGAATCCCATATTTTACGATTAAAAATCTGGGTTAAATATTTGATAATCGTACATTGGAATTAAAGTTCTATGTATGTGTAGTAAAAATATAACATTTTTTTATATCCAAAGAATCAGCAAGATTCATTACGTCATTTCAAAGATTTGTATTTCCATTTGATAAAGAGGCAAATTTGTATATCATCAACAAACAATAAACACATGGCACTTCTAAGGAGAAATAGAATATCATTTATGAAAATGTTAAAAAGAAGTGGCCAAAGATGACTTATTTGAGGTGTTAGAAAAAAATATTCCATAGTTTCACACATTGCATTCTGTTAAGAAGAAAATCATGAATACAAAAAGCTACAAGAATCTTATGTCAAATTGAATCAAATGGTTTGACAAAATCTGTGTGGATAGTATCAACCTGGAGCCTATTTCTCATAAGCTACATCAACTACATTGTAGTACACTGACAGTAATGTAACACCATGTCTGTTACACAAAAGCAATGTAGAACATTTTTTACTTGACCAATGTTGTATACTGGAAACACTGGAAGAATGTATCATTTAATTCCGTTTCACACAATTTTGAACAAAAATTTTCAAAGCAAAATGCAATTTTTTTATTGAGTCATAATTATTTAAATGCTATTTCAAACAAAAAAAAACATTTCTATGTTTTTTAAATAAAAATCTTAGAAATCGCACGATAATTAACCATTTTTTCGACCTTCTTTGCGAATCGGATTGTAATATGAAAATTTCTACTAATTTAGAATCAATCCAGAAGAAAGGAATTTATAAAAAAAAGAAACCGGGGTGCTATTGAAGGCTGGCATTTATTTAAAACAAATTATGGAATTCGATCAGGACCAAGATTATAATTTTTTTTTTTTTTTTTTTAATTTTGAGATACCATTTACAATGTCACATTCATAAAGATTTAGTGTTAAAATATAAACATTAATGATAGCAAAGCTTTATGTTTAAATAATTAACACGGAATGATTTTTTTAATTTTATGTTTGTTTTTTAAAACATATTGTTTGTGTAAATACATATTTGCTCAAAAAATTACATTCTTAGGAAATCGACTGAAAAGTTTTTTAGAATTAAAAAAGTAGAAACACATTCACGCTTTACAACCGACTAAGACAATTTGAAAAAGTTTAAATATACGGAAATATTTAAAGTTTATCACAATACTGCTTTTTCTACAAACGCTTTATTTGATGTACGTAAAGATAACGTAAGAAAGCAAGTGATATACAAAAAACTTCGAATTGATTGAACTTTGTCCAGTATTATATGGCACATGTTTAGCTCTGCATGTATGAAGTGCAAAAGAGAAAAATTAAAATAGAATGCAATAGAAAAACAGCTACCCGAACATGCTCGGGTAGAAATTTCCCTGCATAGTTTCGACGTTTTTCTTTTCTCATTTTTCATAATTGCTTTATTTCGTTTTCGTTGCTTGTGCGACGTTGTTATTTAAACTCAAAAAAAAATTTATGAGAATTCCTAGTAACACTGAACACTATAATAATAATTAGAATTTTTCACAGAATGTAAAATAAAAGATAGATATCAAAATCTCAAAATAATGCGCAACTCGAACATGTTTTGTATAGTAGTACTCGCTTGTCCGAAAAGAAGTATAATAGTAACAAAGCAGAAGTTTCGCATCAAACTCATGCGCCATGTAATAACGGTCTTTTGCGCGCTTTCTGAAATTTTACTCAATGAATAAGTTCATTGTTTTTTTATATTTACAGTAGGTTCTTAAAATTTTCACATTGAGGGTGACAGAACAGCGCTCTCAAGCTTTATATACGTAACGGGAGGAAGTCGATTCTAAAGCGTGTATGTGTTTTAACCATTTAATGTGTTTTTCATGCTGTTACACAGTAGAAAGTTTTTTTAAAGAAGAACAACAACTTGTGTGTAGCACAAGTTCATTGGCTAGAGTTATAGCTATTTCACTGAAGCCAATCCGATCATTAGACTCATTTTTTAGTGGTGCTTTATCGCTTTATGTTCATATTCATACTCTTTTTTTTCTTCATTATATAACAGTCGTAAAATGTACACCTTTTAAAATTTAAAGGAAGAATTATCGTTTAAAACCGTAATATTCACACAGTTTAAACCCAAAATGTAAATCCTTTAAATAGTACGAAACATGTATGTTTGAACCGAATGAGCTCTATTTTGTTAAATAAAAATAATGCGAAAGAAACAAATAAAATAAATAAAAAGAAAAAAGGAAATGATTACACGCGTATTTCCATAGTTCTGATTTTATTGTTCTGTGCTTTAGTACAAAAACTTGGATGCTGAGAAGACACGGTCCGTTTAAAATGTTGTTCACAAAAATTAAACCGACTACAAAACTTACAACTGAGAAAACGGAGTTCTCAAAGGGTTCACAAACTTGAACTTGCAAATTGCCCCAAAATTCTCGCAACAAACTGACATATTTTATTTCAAAAACTGATCTTAAAAAAAATTAGAATTATTTCAGATAAAACAAATTGAACTTTCAAAGTCAGCTAGCTCGTGTTTTTACGTTTAAGAAATCTGAACGATATTTTTTCTCCAAATCATAATTACATTATAAGTTTGTTCCAATTGCTGTGCAAAACTGCGAAATTCGCCGAAAATCACCGAAAAACTATCCAAAATCGTTCCATCTTGTGAATTTTTCGTAGTTTTTTACAGAAGAGAGAGCTCGCGAGAGTAAAAAAAAAATTCCCCACCATGATTTTCTACTACAGAAATTTTTGTGCACAGAAAATTGAAGACTGTCAAACTATACAAAAAAAACATTTGACATTTCACTTTTTAAGTTCTGCCTGTATATCTGTGATTTTCTGTCCAAAGTCGTTCCACCTATTTGTGCTCAGTTTTTCTTTCTCTGAGCGATTATTACAACCACTCCTGAAAAAATACTGTGCTGTGAATTTCTGTGCACAAATCAATTGGAACAGACTGTATATTAATATTTTTTTGACTTCAATTTGGCAACACCCTTCAATCAAAGAATGACATCCCCATGAAAATAACCACAAGGCATAAACACCGATAAATAAAAACAACTGAAATTTGACATTTAACTGATTGGACGAACAAATCTCACCATTTACCACTACAATTAAACATTTTACCTGAAATAGAACACAAAGAGAAAGCACACTAGCGCGCAAATACATTACACAAAACTGCGCAAGAGCACAAAGAAAAATTAAAGATTATTTGACACGAAACCATTTTGACATTTTTCCCATCAAATTTGATGTTTAAAAGATTTCAACTTTTTTTTTGTTATCCAAAATGACAATTATGAATCCGTCATTTGAAAGTTGCCGCTTTTTATAAAACAATAACAAACCATAAAATACAATAAAGCTATCACTAATAAGAAAATTTAATATTTTATTTAACCAAGCGAAAATGGCGTTATACTTACATGGGTAAAAAACCAGAAATGGCTGGTTGCCTTTCTTATACGAAAGTATTTAACAAGTTTGGTAATGTATTTAATTTACCACAAAAAACGCGCGAAATCACTTTTTTTAAACAAATTTTATAATTCTCCTTTCCTTTAGAAAACTTAAAAAAAAACTACTGAAATACAGTTATTGCAGGGTTACCATTTGTCAAACAGCTTTATAGCGAAAATTATCGCGGTCAATTTCTTCAAGCACTACATTTAGCTTACTGGGCTAGTTTTTTTTTTTATTTAACAATATATCAATTAAAGAGACAGTTGAATGTTTAGAATTTGCATATTTAAATAAATTTCAATTTAATAATTTATCTGTATACACCTTTTTAAGTTTGCGAAACCTAGTGCGATAAAATAAATGCAAAAGCAAAACAGCGACTGACATGAGTAGTGACAGGAAATGCCGAATTAAGGGTAAAAGAGAATTGCCAATAAAGCCAAAAAGGAGAGGGAAATTCCGTTTTATTTGTCGTTGATGTAGTTGCAGCTCATGGCAGCTCAAGGGTATGTTCACAAAGTAGTAGTAGTAGTAAAACTTTATTGAGATTTTTTTTCCACTTCCAGTTACGTTTTTCTTAACAATTTATGTCAATAACTTATAAATAAAATAATTGCCGACATAGAATTGGTCTGGCTAAACAAACTTTAATCAAACATTAATTTGAGTGCTAACCAAAAGGCAAGTAGTTTTTTTTTTAGAATGAATTACATTCAATATGGTAATTTATGTGTCCACTCAAGAAGACCATGAATTTTAAACGACTTAACCTAAAATATTTACAAAGTAAGTGATTTCTTTTTCTTGAGCTGCCATTGTATAAACATTCTCTATAGTACCCTGATGAATGTCTTTTGGCTTGTGGCCATCGTCAAGGCCATGCAGTAACCAACTCTTCGTAGTAGAGACTCTGGAGACGAAAACATTTTACCGACAAAAAAGTTTTTTTTTGAGGAAATGAAATTTTCTTATACCTAAGGCGCCAGTTATAGCGATCATTAAAAATCCATCATTAAAAGTTGAAACAGCTGGAAACTGAATTTTTTTACGTACGGGTAGTCATAGCGATCATTAAAGTTGTGTCAGAATTTACAGGCCAACCACACCAGCCATAACCTCAAATTTGTTTCTGTGATGCAAAATGCTTCAGTAAACTTTTTACTGATGGGTTGGAACATTAAAAAAGTGGACCATAAACACTGGAACAAAATATTCCATTATTCTGTCAAATGACAATCAGCCAAAAACCAATTTTCATCATTAAAATAAATAAATATTTTTTTAATAAAAAATACTGTTTCCCGGGTTTGTTTTTTGTCAAAATAAATTATTTCAATTGATTTGCCATCGATTGGCATAAGTTTCATGTTTAAAATCTTTTTCTAACACACAAAAATATCCAATTGAATTTTTTTAATGATGTTTTTTAATGATCGCTATAACTGGCCCCTAACTTTTTTATTTTTAAACTATGCGCATTGAGCTAGATTTTTTTGGACTTCAAACAGCCTAAAACATTAATATAGATTTCTTTGTGAGGAAATGACTTTATTTTGTTTTTGTTAACTGTGTTAACTGTTTTTTTTTCGAAAATCAAGATAAACATGTAACATATAACACTGGTTGGAGTAAACTTAAACTTAACTTAAACTTTATCTAATTGTTCTTTTTGAAATTTCCTTCCTCCTCTATCCAATTAGCAAAATTATTTTTGTTTTTACTTTTTTTTCTGAAATGTTGAGTTTGAAGCAAGTTTTTTCTTTTTTCAAATGTTTTGTATAGATATTTAAAGATTTAAAAACTATGAAAGAGAACTTTTGGCTTTAAAAAAGGTATAGCATGTAAGTGTTGGTGTGGCGTTATTTTTAAATATATTTTTTCCAAAGTAGGTACTTTTGCCTATTCAACTAGTGATATTTATCATTATATCTCATCTGCAAATTAATCAGTCAGCATATGCGTTAGTAGGAATGTTAGTAATTTGTTACCACTACATGCTAAAATACAAATGATTAGGCTTTTAAGTCATCGGTAAATACTTGTGCTTAAGACCGATCGGTTTTTAACAATTCTTCAGTTTCTCAAGAAAACAATATTCAACTCGATGGGATTCCAACAACTTCAATAAAACGAACCAACGATACCGACATTTCGCTCCTGGCCGAATATTTAAACAGTATTAAGGAACGCCATCCATATAAATAAAAGTAATAACCCCTACAAGAAACGTATTCGATGTTCTATACCTTAGCTTAGATTACCGTTGAATACCAAGATTTTTTCATATAAGAAAAAACAAAAATCAAATCACAGTCCAACGGGCATTTTAATGTTTACATTTTATTTAAAGCGAAAAAAGATACAATCTTGGGTCAAAAAACTTATAAGTTTATTATTAGTAAAACTTAATACCTAAACATAAGAAAACAATGCATAAATTTCATATTTATTTTTGAAAAATAAAGATATTCTCGACATATTGTACAATTTCCTTGCATTAACCATTTTTGATTTATTTATTTTTTTTAGCGAAAAAGGTAAAATGTTGACCTTTTCCAATTATTTTTTCGTGAAAAATCAACCATTAATAGATTTTTAAAAAAATAATTAATAAATCTAAGTCGATAACCTTTCTTTTTTTTAATAAATCTCAAAATCAAGCCGAAATCTTTTTACAGGAAAGTATATGTACATACATGGACGTATTATATATGGACTGCTAGTCTAATGTCAGCTTCAAACAAGAATTGTCAAAAAAAATGTCGCCAAAATTGAGAATGCGATGCTGCTCTCCTGAACCCACTCCAGGAAAAAAAATAACTACTTAAAATATTGACATAGAAGCTCGCGACATCTGTTTTTAAAAATTCAGAAAGTCGCATTTATCGGTAAAACATAACTGACACTTTTGAATTCCATCCATAGAAGTGTGCGACATCTTTGGTATTTTGCCTCTTGTTTTTTAGATCGTGGACAACTTCCTTTTTTATTGGTTTGTGCCTAAGTTTTGCTAAAAGCATTAGAAGGAAAAAAGGTATTTTTTATTAATTAATTCTGGATATTCTAAATAACACGGGGAGAAAAAAAGGAAATTTTAAAATGCCAAAGTCTGGGATTACTGGATTTAATATCAAAATTGAGGTTTAATTTTTTCCCGCTAGTGTACTCAGGAGGGCTAGTGTCGCCCAAAATAACTGAAACTAAAATGGAACCAACTTGAGGTAGGCAACTAGCAGTCCATTTATAATACGTCCATGTGTACATATATAGTAACTCAGAGAGAAACCTTCTTTCCTTTTTACTTGCGATTTACAGGGACTATAAGACAAGTTATGAGCTTTGTTCGTTGAACTTTACCCAGGGTCGCCCCAGGTTTTCTTGACATCTCCAAGAGTTGTCAAAAAAAACGTGGGTTTTTTGAATCTCAAAAAACACAAAAGGTCTGTCAATTAAGTTACTGACATACCACAAGAAGCACTGACTCACTTGTCGCACAATCCACAACTTAAAAAGACTCCATTTTTGTCACTTTTTAACTTTAATAATTCAATTTTTATTAAATTAAATGTAAAAGAATGAATAAATTCACATTTTTGTAATTACGAATTAACAACTTACCTGCAGCAAATCAACACAAATCACAAATTGACAGCTAATGTCAATAAACAACAGCTGATCGTTACCTCAACTCGCCCTAGCAAAATACCAAGATCGACTTCAGGTTGACTTCATGGCGACCCCAGGTTTCAAAAAACAGAGAATTTTCTCTTGAGGGCGAGTTGAGGTATTTCAAAAAACGAGTTGTGGCGACCATAGGGTGACTTCAGGGCTCATCGAACAAAGCTATGGATTCGTAAAAAAAAATTCTAACAAGCAGACATGACATTACGATGATAGAGAAACATTTTTAGAGTTACTGGCAAAATTCTACCTGTCTGTCTGTCTGGCCGTCTGTAAGGATGTATGTAGAACTACAGCCTAAACGGTTTGGCCAATCGTCGTCAAATTTAGATTCTAGATTCAAGATTCTACAGAGGACATTTTTAATTTTTTTTTGTTAGCTCAAATGTTTACGGTACCTGTCATATAACCGTTAAGTAAAAGCTTATTTTTCTAGGAAACTGCTCCAAGAATTGTTATCAAAAATTGTAGGTGTAGGTTATGTTTTGATGAAAAGATGGTGGGCTAAAAACGGTACCTCCTTAAAAAAAAGTTGTTAAATAAAAACCGTTCCTACGATTAAAAAAAAAAATCACGATTTTTCAAATTTTCTATTTTCTTAACGTATTTTTTTTCAAACAATCAAAAATCAGGAAAATCGAATAAAAACTTTGAATTTCCTTTAATATTTTTCAAATTTTATTCGAAGCTGTGACCGCACATATGTAAGAGCAAGTACGTGCGATTCAGTCGTGCAATTTATTTTTATGCTGTATGACCCCTTTTTGACGGGGTTCTCAGAATCTCTTCGGTTGCGCTCTATTTTTTCTTAAGATGGTATATTTTACTGAAGGCTTTCTCGGATTTTCGTACTTCTTATTCGGTCAAGCGTCAAGCTTTGTTACTCCTGCTGTCATGCGAAGCATCTCTCAAGAGAGCAACCAATTTCAATTACAAACAATGGTAATAGTTATTTCTGATCTCTGATATAAGCAAAAGCATGAAATTTTGCAGTAAAAATATAAGCAACTTGGCACAAAAAAACCTGACGGAAAGTTTTTCATCACCGGCAATATTATTTTCGCAGCAATCATTCCTCTGGTGATCTGATGGCATATCTGACCGAACAGTGGAACAAATGTTTTTATCACTTTGGCGAAAGTAAGATTACTGCGCTTGATACTTCCAAGTTATAGAGTTTGGCATCAATGATACTCTTGTTCGTTGGATTTGAAGCTATCTACTGGGCCATTCAATACAAGTTAAATTGGACGATTTCAAGTCTGATTCCCACAAAATAATTGCTGGTGTGACCTCATTTTCATAAATGATCTTTTGTCTGTTCCTTCTAGTCCACTAAACTGTTTTGCTGATGACCCAACATTCAGCTTTTCATATTCGTTCGGTGATTCACGTCCTTTGCCTTCGGACGTACAATCGCAAAGGTACCATATGTTAAGCTCACTATACTCAGATTTACATACCATCGCAAATAGGGTAATAGGAATCGTGTGGAGCTTAATGTGTCGAAAAGTCGATGCTGTCTTCTGTCGTTAAAGCTAAAAATACGTCCACGCCATTGTCCACGAATGCCACTTAAGAAGCCGAAGAGCTTTCAGTACTCGACGACGATCTTCGTTCGAACGAAAATATACTTGAGATCAGCAGAAATGCTGCTTAGTGCTTGGGTTTTCTGTATCGATACAAGAAGTTTTTTCTCCTTTTGATTTGGCTACAACTGTATAAATATTAAAATGGAAACATTAATCCCTTGTGCGCGCGCATTTTCTATATGGCTGAGTTTGGAGCCGGTGTGAAATTTAAATTAAAAATGGTTTGACTCGTTTGCGGAAAGTTTATTGTTTCTGTGCATAAAGTATTCATTCATTAAAACTGTAATCATTCGTAGGTAATGAAACGAAACTATGCCAAAATGCAATAATGGGCTCTTGTTTTTGTTTGACTCTAATCGGACAACACTACTATAGCCTTTTCTTAAATCATGTAATCCAGGCGAGATTTTGACGTACCTAAACATGCCTAGTTGTTACCAACTAGCTACCTGCTTTTTACTCTACACAAAAGAAATATCTAACGCAAGCTACTCGAATCTCACTGAACTATCTGTAGTCACAGGTACTTTGCTCTAAGCTCTAAGATCATTCTGTGGTAGCACACAGTTTGCTCTGAAATAATTCTAAATTTGTGTGCTGATATACAGTTTGGCAATACGCATCCAGGCTTGATTGTGTAGAAAAAACAATGGTCTGTATAAATGAATAATATTATTAATATGGGGGATATATAGACGATAGAAATTTGTTTGTATCCACATCCAATCCCGAGGGACAAAACCACAGTCTCTGATGGGGCATTAAGTAACTTTGCGTGGGGAACTAATGGCTAAAACACAATCACGCTTCAGCTTTAGCTTCGTCACGTTACATTTCATACGCTTTGTGTTAGCTTCATGTGACATTTTCAAAATTTCGGTTGTTGTTTTTTCTTTTTTCTGTCAAGGCGAGCAAAAGTTCAACCAGTTTCTACTTCAGCTTTGAGTTTGAGTCACGTTACCTTATCTTGTACACAAACCAAATGTAACGTCAAAGCCAAAGCGACATTGTGATAAGATGCATTGATTTCCTATGGTTGAACTTCTAAACGTACGACGAAACCGAAGCTAAAGCGTGATTGTGTTTTAGCCATAATGATCAAATCTACTGAAAACGTTTTTATCTAAAGGCATTCTTCTCCTCCAATGCAACCGTACTACTTGCGCTTCTTGGAATGCCAATGAGTTCACTCTTGCGCCCATTTTCGATCGAACTATCAGATACAGAAATTCGTTCCTTAGCCGTACTACACGAATGTGCAATTATCTACCCAGCTGTGTTTTCCTCCAATTGTGATATTCAATACAAAATTAAAGGCCACTTCCTTTTGAATGAATTTGAATAAAAAAAAATTAAAAAACAACGTTTTTATTTTTTTCTATCTTTTTTAACAAAGAATTGCTAATGAAACTTTTTTCTTTTTTACTTTGATGGGTTAAAACCATTTAAAACAACACATTTTTTTCTACGTAGTATGTGCAAATGACGACGGTCAACAACTTTTGTCAAAAACAACCAGAAACAGGCATATTTCATAGTAAGGTACTTAAAATTTGTATTGAAACTTGTTTGCAGTGGATTGTTTGTTGGTTTTTGGCGGTGCCGATTGATTGAGGAACAAACTCAAAAACTGTTCATTTTGTGTCTCGTTCAGAGGCATCTCGAGTTCACTGCAACTCTTTATAACCTCAGCACAAGCCCGGAGATCCTTTCGATTATCTAAAATAAGAATAATGAAAATATTAATGAATGAAATCAATTTTAAGCTAAATTTAAACTCACATTGATAATTGAACAAAAGACTTAGACAATTTATACACGAATCACGCTGCTCATATTGCAAAAACAATTCGATTAAACGATGCACAGCATCGACATTTTTTTGCCGCAAAAATGAAGAACACAGTGATTGAGATCTGCGGAAAAATCAAAAATGTATGAAAACCGAAGAAAATGTTGTTTTACATTGGATTACCGTCTTCCAACCAATGCATGCAATTCCTTGTATTCCTCGAATAGCTGGGCAGCGTTTTTTTGATCTGAGAACCATTCACTGGCGAAACATGCCTTCCAAACGCATGCTAAACCAAAAATATCTTTCTGTTCAGCGTAGATTTTTCTAGCCAACTGTGTAAGACCAACCAGGACTGCATCACTTTTAGTCTCGAGGGTTTCCTCGGATATTGTTTTGAAGGCAATTCTTATCATGCGACGACCTTCGTCGTCCTTGCAATTCGAATAGCCTTGATCAAGAGTGCGCAATGCTCCCTCGGAACTGCCACTTCGCCACATGGCCATAGCCTTGAATGGAGCCAAACCACCGTAGATTTTCAGGAGTGGATTTTTCTGCAGCTTGCAAATTTCTATGAAATCCTCGATTTGCTGGGTCTTTTGCAAAGTGCTTAGGTACTTCAGGCATTCGATGAGAACGTCCTGAAATGACATTTAATGATACATTTTTTCTTTTCCTATTTTTTGCATCGAGTACCCTAAGTTGGACTTATTTGAAATGAGTGCCGCCTTGGGCCTTGTACATGCAGCCAATCAGGAAGGATGCAAGGCGAAGCTACATGGGAGGACCCGAAGCACTCTAGCAACATAAAAGTAAGAGGAACTCTGAGTTTTCATAGAAAAAAAAAACAAAACAAAGACGGCGGGTCGTCCTTGGTTTAATTTTATTTAAGGACGTAGTCAGTCATAGAAGCGATAAATAACTACAAATATCGTTCATGCGTCTTATACACGCCACCCTCTTGAGACATCATAAAACTAAGGTGACCTTTAAGGCCGAATGGGGGTATAGTCTTGGTATTGAATTGTGATGTCATGTTTCACAATCATAAAAGCAATGACCTCACACGAAATACGTTTTGTTGTGAAATTCTAATTTATAAATCTCCAAAGCAATAAATTGACCTGACAAGATTCTCCAAAGTCACAAAGGTCAATCAAAGTATCAACACTCAAACTTACCTTAGATGGAAGTAACTTCCAAGCTATACTCTGCTTGATTAAATACAGAAAATCCACTTTGTTTTTAATTTCCAGAGTAGACAGCAATAGATTGTCCAATTGGGCACGTGACAATGTTCGTATATCCAATCCCAGCTCCGGCGAACGTATGGATTCCAAATCTTGCATGACACCCTTTTTGGCCAACACCACAGTTTGGCCAAACGATGGTGTCGGTGAACTACGACCATCGGATTTCATTAGATTTTCACGTAATGATTCCCATTTCTTCGTCTTTTTGGTAACCAATTCATTTGTGAAGCTGTCTATTGCATCAATTTGCGTTGACTTGTGCAACGATGGCCACAAGTAATTGATGCAGTTCTGGAGATGCAGCAAAGCTTTGGGCGATCCAGGCGATGATGAAAAACGAGTTAGCAAAGCCATTGTTTTTGTTTTGTTTGCAGGGGAACAAAACTTTTTAACGGCAAGCTATTTGGTTTGATTGATTGGTAATGAGAATGTTTAAGTCTTATGTTGTTAACAATGCATTTTGCCAGCGGTTATATAAAGAAAAACAACCAAAACAATCGGATGGTATTTTCACATCGCCAAAATAAATACAAGTGATGGTATAACGAACGAGAAACGAAAATCTAAAATCTATTGAGAAAAATGTAGAGAAATGTCAAGTTGGATGGAGGATTCTTGTACCATGGAACAATTAATCTACTACGTGTTAAGTTTGTTTTACTGCGCACCTAGCGGTTAGTAGGAGTATTCATGCAATCGCGTAAAACCCTCATAGACCGTACAAACCTTGTGAATTTATATTCTCGTAAATGAACTGTCAACATTTGAATGGCAATTTATTTCTGCGAACTTTATAAATTTATCTCATGATTTTGCCGTGTAAACATTGTATATATATTATATATAGTACTATCAAGATGCGTGTTTCACCTAGTGCCGTCTAGTTTCGCTATCTCGCTATTTCTCAGTGTATACTTTTAGTCGGGGAGATGAATTCAACACATATGCAATATTAGAAAAAGACAACATGAAAAATTTATATAAAGTGTTAGCAGTCATAGGGAAGCAAATTATCAAGACTTTTTCGTGTTATTTCTTTGTCATTTTCTGATAATGAGAGAATGGAAGATAGAAATTTAGACAGGAATGTGAGGAGTTTATATTTCTGCCTTGAAAATACATTGTTTTTGGGTGTTTTTTTTATAGATACGGCAACAGGATGAAATTTACCGTTTTAACGATTTTTGCTGAAATTTGATTGTTGGTTTGGTTTTTTTTTATCAAATTTTTTAAGTCTGCAAAAATTTAATTTGAGTGGAAGTACCTACCTAGTTACTTATTTTACAAATAAAATACATTGATTGCAGATGTTTGTATCTATGTTATTGCTTTAGAGCATATTCACTTATCTGTCAAAAAATCTAGTACTAACTATACTACTCACTACTAAATATAGTACTAATTCTACTAATAAGTACTAAACAATAGTACTAAATATGCTACTAAATCTAGTACTAAATATAGTACCAAAACTACGATAGTCCTAAATTCTAGTATTTTTTATTTATTTTTTTATTATTATTATATTTATTTATTATTAGTTTACTATAAAAAGTGTGCATTTCGCCCAAGCATGAACGGTGGGCTCATCAGTTAGACCGTTCATGCTCTTCTAAGACGCACAAAATAGGTCGATGATTATCGACTCTTCATAAAACACATTGCAGAAAGCAATAGTGAATTATATTTCTTTTAGGACACACTTTTTGGAGTAAAGGACACAAAACCTTTTTATTGAATTTAATTCAACAAAAACTCCACAAAAAAAACAACAACAAACAACTAGCAATAGTTTTTGTTGTTGCAAAATAATTTTGTATTAGTTTACTATAGCTATTATAGGCTACATAACGTCAGCCCTACACCACCCAATGTAGTCTCGCCTTAAGGGTCTCCTTAATTTTCCGCAAACTGCTTCTATGTTCACTACCATTTCAACTGTCAATGGCAGCCAACTGTCATTTTCCAACACATCTCCACAAAGCAATTTCTCTCTTAAAAATGTCATCAATTCGTGCGCGCATTTCTCTTCTACAGGGTTTTTGATACATTTTCCCGTGTCCGCCACTGGTTCGCCGTGTGTAAAACATTTTCGCCCAGAGCTCACTTTCATATCCAGTTCTCCTCGACTCGACGAAGGGCGTCGCTGCAAAGAAAGACCCAGCAGAAACTTTTGCTTATTCCAAGTCAGGAATTTGTGGAGAAGAAAAAAAATAAAGAATTTCCAAATTCTGAAGCCATTCTGCTTCAAAGCAAACAAAAACCTAACTTTTCTAATTAAAAAATGTCCGGTCTGTGTAGATTTCGCTAGACTCTTTAATCGTGCAATCGATTTAACTAATTTTTTTCTTGTTTTTCACGCGTTCGCAGTGAATCTGAATCCGAATACACCTTCCATGGATTTATTTAACCAAAAGTGAGTGAGACCAGCAGAAGTTGAGTGTCGCTCTGCTTGGAGTGCGTGTGTGTGTTTATTATAAATTCTGCAGCTGTTTACAACGAGTGCAATAAAACGAGTGTTTTGCTTGACAATAATTTATTTTTTTGTTCTTTGATTTGGTGCGTAGCAAAACGCCGAATCAGTTCCGCCCTCCAGGGATTTACAACAAACAGCACCAGCAGCCGGGTCCACTGACCGAAGTCACTTTCCTACAAACTTTCAATTGCGGTAAGTCTCCAAGTGCCCCCTTGTCGACCCTGGCAGCAGGAACAAGTCGAACAAAAAAAACTTAAATCAGTGGTCTGGTCTAGGCGCTCACTCCTGTTTCCTTCCCTGTCATCTTTCCTAGCCCTCCCCACCTCTCTTCTACTAATGGTTTTGCTGCCACAGAACAGGGCGGAAGTAGACAACATCACAGGGAGAAGAAAATCGATTATTTTCCCCAAAAAAAAAAAGAAAAAAAAGTGAAGCAACATCACTAGACCCACAGCCTGGCTCCCGAACACCTTTCATTTCACATTTTTCACTTTTTCCGCTCAGCCATGTAAGACTTTTTGGTTTTTTTAATTTAATTTTGGGAACATGTTCATGTTTTGGGATAAATCTGCGTGCAAAGTCTATGTTTGCGGAAAATAAAAGTCCAAAAATGTTTGGCAAAAAGGGAACAACTGATGGTGTTGATGCTGGTGGAGGCGAGCAGGCGGCCAGGCCCCTTTAATTTGCTGGAAATTTGCGTTGGGTATTCGAGATGAGTGAGTTGTGTATTGTGTGTGGGTCGTGCACCCATTCCAATGTGGCATTGGTTGGTGTGTGCACGAAGCACGACAGCAGCCGCACACACCTCACCAAGCCAGCCAGCCAGCCAGCCAGCATCGCCTGCAGATAGATGATCATGGACGGACTTGTTTTGTTTGTCTTTTGGCCGTAGTATGACGGTTCGACGGAAAGTCGACCGCTCATCGTCATTCTCGTCCTTTTATTTATTTATGGACCATCAACTTTCAATGGATTGGAGGAGTGGGCGGACGAAAAAGAAGGGGTTTGCTCTGCTCTCACTTTGGTTGATTCTGGTTTATTGAGATTCCGACTGGGACGAGGGAGTAGATATTTGTGCAGCGCGCGATACATCCAAACTCTTTGTTCTTCTGCTTTGGTTGTTTTGGGGGCCTTAAACTCGAACAGCTAAAAAGCAGGGAGCTGCATCGAATCACAAGGGACTAGGGAGTAGGACTTGGATTTGAAAAAAAAGAAAGAAATTTATATTTTTACAGGAAATTGGGTGACTTTTCTTGAAGGGAAAACAACAAGCTTGAAACGGATATTTAAACGAGAGGAATGTTAGGAGTTGTTGGTGCATACCGACACATTGGAATTGGAATGTTTAGTTATACAAAAATTGGGAAAAAAAACTGCAGTTTTCGATGCGGATAATCAGGAATATTTATATCTAGTTGTTGAGGAAGGAGCTGAAACTTTGCCAGTCATTGTTAATATTTTAAGCGAGCTTTTTAATGAAATGCACTTCTTAATGTTGCAACATCAGTGCTTCTGTTCCTATCTGGGTGTGCAAGAATTCTATTTTTGCAGTACAATGAAGGGATGGGTTGTCAGGCACAAAACAACAACATTTTTGTGTAATGAATTCAAGTTTTCTGTTTTTTTTTACTTAAACTCTTTAGTCTCAGTCATTTTTAATTATTTTGTTGGGAACATACATCGGCTATAGATGATCCAAGGAAACTGTCTTCTTTGTGGCACTGTCCCTCGGTTTTTGATATGTCAGCAGTCGGTCTGCAGTTGGAAATTCAAACAGCGGACATACTTCAACTAACATTTTTAATCCCACGTTGTTCTTGGTCCTCCAAACGACCGCTTTGATCTCTGAATCTGAAGATTCCTTTCGGAAACACTACCTATACAGTGTTGTTATAGTCTGGCTTACTTATAGCGAGTTTCATTCAAGAAAAGATTTGCTCTGTCAAAAGATTTGATAGATTTTTTAATTTTGAAAGTTTCATTGCAAGTCTAGATCAAATCTCAACACGAAACATTTGATCTCTGATGCGGTGGAAGATTTGATCTGAATGCACACATACATGCAAGTAATCATTTCTGCCATATAAGGATGCAAGCGATACATCGATGTTTTAAAAATCGATGTATCGCTCATAAACATCGATGTTGAAACTCATTTAAACATCAATAAATCACTCTTGGTAAACGATATTTAATAATAGTGCCATGTTTGTTAAAAGAACCTATGTCTGAAAAGGAAAACGTAGTGATCTCAAATTCAATGTTTGTTACTGAAATTTCGGGCAAAAACCCGTTTTGTGTTGGGCAACTGATGACAGTTTTTTGTCTGAAAAGAACAGAACATCGATTATTTTTTCAAAGAATCGAAACCACGCATACGTGGTTTAAAATTCAAAATAGTGAAATGTCATTTCTATATTACACTAGCTGACCCACCCGGCGTTGCTCGGGTTTACCCTAGTTTGTTTTTTTTTCGATACCGAAAGCGGTCCAATTATAGCCAAAAACCACAAACGTAGTAGTTACAAAATGTTTTCAAAATCGGCCAACCCTTTAAAATTTCATGTTGGTTATATGAAAATATATGAATTTTCATACAAAAATACATTTTCGTTTTTTCCAATATCCCGACTTTCCCAGAGGGTTTTTAAAAAGTTTCTTCGTAAAAACTTTCTCCTGGCAATTACAAAAAACGGAAATTTGACCCAAATTACGGTACATTATTATATATCGGGCTTTCCAATAGGGATTCGACATTTGAATTTAATTTGTGAACGCACCCTTTCACTAATCATCGAACTGTCATTGTCAATTTATTCAGTAAACTGAAACTCAACATTTTCATCATGGTAAGGTACACGAGCGTCAAACGTCTGCAAATTATAACATTTTTTACCGCAACTTTAAGAGCGTTGAATTCTTGAATTTCATCGCAAAATCATCTTCAGTGACGAAGGTCATTCTTGGCTCAATGGGTTCGTCAATAAGCAAAATATGCGTTATTGGTCGGGTGAAAATCCACATTTGCTTCATGAATCACCACTTCATCCACAAAAAACAACTGTTTGGTGCGGTTTGCATGCCGGCGGCGTTATTGGCCAATATTTTTTCGTCGACGATAACGATCGTCACGTTACTGTGAATGGCCAAGCGTTATCGCACCATGATTACCGATCATTTTTGGACCGAATTGGAAGATATGGACTTGGACGACATGTGGTTTCAACAGGATGGAGCCACAAGCCACAAAGCACACCTTACAATGTTATAATCAATTTATTGACGAGAAAGTTTGATGAGCATGTTATCTCAAGAAATGGGCCAGTCGATTGGACGGCTCGTTCGTGCGATTTAACGGCTCTAGACTATTTTCTTTGGGGCTACGTTAAGTCATTGGTTTATGCCAACAAGCCGACGACGTTGCGTTGGAAGAGCTCAGAGCCAACATTGAACGCGAAATGTATGGCCGACTCATCGAAATTTGGGTCCAACGAATCGACCGCTGCAAACGTGCCCGCGGTGACCATATGAACGAAGTCGAGTTTCATTCATAAATGTTTTGATTGTACTTCAAGCCGATAATAATGTTCTTGAAATATCTCAAATGGTTTGCGTTTTATTTAAAAATAAAGTTGTCAAGTCCTTCCACGAAAAGCCTTTATATAATTTGTAAGGTGTTTTATCTTGCTTCAATACTTCCTCCATAAACACCAAACAAAATATTGGACATGAATTATCACTCTCGGTAATTATTCGATACCTAACTTCTTTCGTAGCATCTGGTAACGAACTCTTTCAAGTGGTTTTGTCAGTAAATCTGCTAATTGGCCAGTTCCTGGAATATGCTCGAGTTTTATGTCACCTTCAAGGAAATGCTCACGAACATAAAAATGGCGAATTTCATTGTGTTTTTTCTTTTATGATATTCAGGCTTCTTTCCCAATATCACAGCACTTGCGCTATCAACATATAATGTATGTGTGAATTCTGTCTGGCCTGTTAGATCTTTTAACAAGAACTTTAAGCCACTTAGCCTCTTAAGCACCTTCACTGGCAGACATATTTTCAGCTTCAGTGGTTGGTAAAGCTACAGTCCGTTGAAGTTGACTCGTCCAAAACACAGCTCCACCAGCAAACATCGAAACTACCCCAGTAGTGGAACTTCTGGTTTTCCGCATATTCATCTCGCTGCAGAACTTATTGCATGAGCGATATCAGGTCGTGTTGTTGTTGCCAAATACATCAAACTTCCCACAGCTTGACGATAGGGAACTTCTTCTTTAATGCCTTGTTTTAAATTTTCTTCACGAGCAACAGGCGTCGTTACTGAATTACGTTCAGCCATGTTGAAACGTTCTAAAATTCTGTTTACATAGTTTTCTTGGCTGATCTTAATTGAGCCATTGCTTTTAGTTTGAATTTTTATACCCAACAAAATTTCTAAAGATCCCAAAGTTATTTTAAATTAATTTTTGAGTGCTTTCATAAATTTTTGAATTTCAGCTTTGTTATTTCCAACAATAAGACCATCGCCGATATAACACGGTTTCGCTGTTGTTACGATAGAACAAAAATGGATCAGCTGTACTATTCTTCTCACTTACTTACTTGGGATCGCTCCAGTTCGGGACGAACCTGGGCCTCAACCAACACGCCTCTCCAGCCAGCTATGTCTTTGGCTAGCTGCCTCCAGTTTCGCTCTCCAAGTTTGGTTGAGGTCGTCCTCCACTTGAGCGCGCCACCTAAGGCGAGGTCTTCCTTGACTGCGTCTACCCTCTGGGATGGAATCGAAGATCCTGCGAGCCGGAGCATTGTTGTCCATTCGCTCTACATGACCTAGCCATCTTAAACGTGATATGCGTATTTTTTTTTGACGAGGTCAATGTCGCTGTACAGATCGTATAGTTCTTGGTTGAACCTTCTCCTCCAAAGCCCGTTAACGCAGATAGAGCCAAAAATCATCCGATGAATCTTACGCGGATATCTTCATCCGCTTTAGATAAGAGTCGATGCCTCGGCGCCATAGAGCAGGACTGGGATGATTAGGGTCTTATACAGAGTCTCCTTTGTCTTTCGAGAGAGGGCTTTGCTACTCAATTGCCTTCCTAGCTCATAGAAACAGCGATTGGCAAGAGTAATTCTTTGCTTTATTTCTGACGAGATGTTGTTGTCAGAATTTATAGTGGATCCGAGGTACACAAAGTCCCTAACTACCTCAAAGTTGTACCTGTCTATTGTGATGTTTTGTCCAAACTGCAGGTGTTGTGTGTCCCAGGTACTTCGTTTTGGCCTCATTGACTGCTAGTCCCACCTTAGCCGCTTCAGCTTCAATGTTAGCAACCGTTCCAGTGACAGCTCGCCGAGTTCTGCCAATGATGTCTATGTCGTCAGCGTATGCTAATAATTGCACAGACTTTAAAAAAAACTGTCGCACTACTATTCTTCATTCCTGCCTTTTCCATGAATTCCTAGATTGGTTTGTGCCAACTACGTGGGGCTTGTTTCATTTTGTTCAAGGGATGAAAGTTCTTCTTTAATTTCTGATAGCCACTCCTCGCTTTCTTTGGATTTGAGCGCATCATAGCAAGATCTTGGTTCTGTCTGGTCTTGGTCGCTGGCCGGTTCTGCAAGCATCATAAATTCTACTCCTATCATCCAACTTGTCTTCTTTCTTTCTCTGGTTCTCGAAATTAGGAGTGTAGAGTTTTCTTCACTTTCAGCTACAGTTTCTTCAATTCTTTGGTTTTGAAACAAATAAAAACTTTGAAGGTCCCTTAATAATTTTTCAAATTGTATTCGACGTTCTATGGGAGTTCAGAGACAGTTAAAGAAAAAATTTTAATGCCCTTATACTAAAAAAATAATTGGAGCTGGAAGTGTTAAATGCTTTTAGAAGTATTCAACTGTTCACCACCCAAAATGGAATGTGTTGGAGGGTTGTAAAAGGTCATCGGCATCAACTTGAACCCTTCTGCATCTTGAATTAAACGTCTATTACGACACTGCTAATACCACCCATAACCGGGTGATGAAGCTTTAGCATGATAAACATAAAGTTAAGTATTTATAAAAAAAAAATTAATATTCCTTCTGCAGAGTTTCAAGCAATTTTAATTATTAAAGATCAACAAAACACAGATTCGTTTCTGTTATTCGTTATTTTGGAAGAAACTTACTAAATTAAAATTAAAACAACAAAAAATGGATAAATTAACTTTTAATTCCGATTCGCTTAGTGGTATATCCACTTTTACTCATCGGCACTCGAGAGAGATAAAATAATACTTAATTTCCATACCAGATGTTGAATCATTTTGAATTGGCTGTTGCCATTTTGTCTGGCAACTCACTTTGCTAGCTGACTTTTTCTATACAATTCATCCACATTTATACAAAAATATCTGGTTTTTGTAATTTTCATTAATTAATGATAAATTATCATCGTTCACGCTTTCAAAGCTTTGCTAATATAAATATATAATAATGAATAACGTTTCTCATTATAAAATTATTTAAATGTTATAGTTTAGCCATGTGCCTAGAAATTTATAGGAACAATTTCCTTGCTTATTGCTAACTGAAGCTAAAGCAGTTCTTGTATGAAAAAAAAGTGATAACCTAGTTTAGATACCTGTTTTTGGTAGATTAGATGGGTTGATGATAAGGCAAACCGCATCACCTCACATATTCAAAGAGAGGGTCTTGGCTGCTAGACTTAGAAAAGTTATATCAAGGGCCCACACTATTCCAGATTTTTCCTTAAGAAACACCAACTGGATTAACTCCTGCACGGAAACCCTAGAGTGAAGTATGAACAATCACTTCCCAGTATGTGTCTTCGATGAATTCCATATATAGATTGAGGCCCAAACATAAGGAAGATCTTGAATATAGGTAACCTAACAAAATCATAGAGAGGAAGAGATTGGCTTGGGCCAGAATTAAAATCTGCAGTGCCTGATGGAATAATTGTGCTGAGTACATTGACGGACCATTTCTGCAGACTGTTAAACAGCGGTGAAGACCAAAATCCCGCTGTCAGGCAAAATGAACCATTCAACATGGACGATGACAAACTAAACTTCCGTCTAAACTAAAAAACAACAAAGCTCCTGGACCCGACGGACTACTCGCCGAACTTTTTAAAGCGGCCGGAGATGACCTTGTGGAGTGCATACACCAACTCATCTCTAAAGTTTGGTCAGAGGCATCGTTTGCCCGATCCACAAGAAAGGAGACCCTCTAAACTGCGCCAACTATAGAGGAATTAGTCTCCTGAATATCGCCCAACAACCCAAGAATTCCAAATCGATACCCACCACCTCTTTATCAATTTTAAGGCCGCGTACGATAGCATTTATAGAGACGAGCTATACAGAGCCATGTCAGGTTTTGGCATCCCCACAAAACTCGTCCGACTGTGCAGGATGACGATGGAGAACTCTCGCTGCTCCGTCAAGGTTGGTACTGACCCCACAGAAGCTTTTGACGTCAAAAAAGGATTCCGACAAGGTGACGCGCTATCGTGCGAATTCTTCAACTTAATACTTGAAAAGAAATATAAGAAACACGCAAGTCAATTGTAGTGGCTGGAGAGGCATGTTGGTTGAGGCCCAGGTTCGTCCGCTAAGTAAGTAAGTAAGTATGTATGTGGTTAGTGTGTTGGACTGCTATCCCAAAGAGTCGAGGTTTGATTCCCCGTCAGAACAACCTATTTTGCGGGACATTGTCTCTTGCGAGGAAGTGACAAATGTCCTAAGAGTAAAATTTGTATCGAAAAAGTGCATCTACTCATGCAGATTGGTTGAGATTATAAGCCACTTAGCCTTGGCTTCTTAAAGGGGTATCGGTTTCGGACCAATAAATGGTTTTATTAATAAAAATTATTAATGCTGTCCCATACTAACGATTTCCTTTGAGCCACAGGCTTTGTTTTTGATTTATGTATCGTGGCTGAGTTGGAGGTTTTCGTCAGTTGCATTCCAGAACATCTCTTCTTACGAAAGTTCAATATATTTTCAAAATCATCCAGAAAGCTTGGATAATTGCTGGTTTTGAAAAGAACACCAAAACATTAATTGCAGGCTTCTATCAAGGCTCTTGTGTGTTGTAAAGAGTTATATTTTTATATATAAATTAAAATCTAGCCAGAGAAATGGTTTGTACTTGTGTAAAGAAGATACATTTTTACGCTTCTTTCCAGCCTTCACAAGAAAAAAAAAAAAAGAAAAACATCAAGAAAACTGAGTTATCATCAAAAAGTACATTTCTGTAAATAGAAAACACTCGTATATGTATATGGATGTGTAAACATTTCTGCATACAATCCATAGGCTCCGATTCTGGTTTATATTTGGAAAATGTTTACATAAAAAAGTTTCATGGATAGAAATAACAAAGCAGATACTTGGACTGAGTAATTGTAAACTCTAAACACCAGGTGTTGCTGGAATGTTGATTTTGTTCATTCAAAATTATACTGTGTATACCGCTATGTAGGCAAGAAAAATGAGCTTGAAAAATTCGGTCAGCAAAATGATTTTCAAGGCTTTTTGAATTTGACTTTGGTTTTTGAAACAATAGTGAGTGCGAATGATTTTTGATGAGTTATATAGAAAAAAGTGTTCCTTTATTATGTGTCTGATTGTGGTAAACTTATTTTTTTTTGGTGGAAAACTAAAAATAATAATCCGAATATTTGCTCTTTAGAATTTTCTAATGAAAATTATTATCTTAGATATTTAAAATTACTAATTGAACAGAGTTAAAAGCTAGATGACACTAGTGTGACACTTCTGGATCACTTTAAAGCAATATCGCTGCGCTAGACTCAAGGGATTTTGTTCAACGTCTTTATTCTTTGTGAGACTTAATAATTAGTAAGCCTGTTCCCGAGGTTTTCTGTAACACAAAATTAAAGCTTATGACTCGGGGATAGGAGTTAACATCCTTCAGAAAGAGACAAACTGTCCGAAAAGTACGGACGTCAACACAAAAGTGTCATCAAGTATTGTTTGACGGATGAGCTTGTCAAAAATTAAGTTTGCGGTTGTTAAGAAAACAATACTACTTTCCAGCAAAATTGTTGCCCATTGGTTCAAGAGAAGTACACCTTAGGAAATAATGTTGCGTATTCACAAAAATTTTATTCGAAACTGTGACTGCACATATGAACAAGTACGTGCGATGCATTCGTGCAATTTATTTCTTTGATTATTCTTGTTCGCACTTAATTAATGCACGAATAACGAGGCACTGTGTAATTGTGTTATATTTATTCACTTTGTTCAAGGAATACTAAAGTAAACAGTAGAACAGATTAGATGAGAGCGGCGTAGAACAGCGCCACACAGCTGATAAAAGTCAGAGCAAGTTGGAGCACAAACACAAATGTTACAGAAAAAAAAAATATTTTGTATAAGCATTCCACTATCTACTACTGATTCGCCCTCATTAGACTCAAGTTCAATATAACGTATTTTTTCAATTTTATTTTTAGAATCACGTTTATCTTTTTTGACTAATTTAAGCTATTAAATGTTTTTTGTTCAATATTTAATTAAAACAACCACTCGATGACACCTGATTTGGACACTTCTATTCCAACTTGCTCTCACTTGCTTTACCTCAAAAGCAAGTGTAGAAAATACTGCTGCTCCGAATTGCTCTAAAAAAAACTCACCGAACAGCAAATCAGAAAAAAATTGATCTTTAAGCTTTAAGCTTACAGCAGAAAATTCTCACTCTTGCTCTAGTTAGGACAGGCTCACTGAACAGACATATTGATTTTTGCTCTAAAATTTGTCATATGGCTTTTTATTGGCGGCAATATTTGGCATAGAATATAACTATTTTTTCGCGTTGCCGAAAAAAATTGTTTTGTGACAACTCTGAATCTGTTCCGAACGAAGAACAGAAAAACGCCCATGGAAATGTCAAACTAATATACATTATAACCAAAAAGTACCAAAAATCCAAGAAAGATTGAGGAATCTCCTTTTTACTGTGAACATTTTTTCCGGATTTCGGGTGGTGTGTTAATGAAAAAAAAGTCATTATGCATTGGCTATAATAATAATGGACACCTCTATATATTTCGTTAAGCGTGATGTTTTTTCATTCCGAATCGCTCTGACATATGAGAATTTGACAGCTGTAGCATTTCATAGTAGAACAAAATGACAGATAACCATGTTTATTATAGTTATTCATCAATTTTTTTAGAAATATGACGAACATTTCGTTTAGTTTTGACAGTAGGCCATTTATACTTGCGATTATAGGGACTATAAGGCAAGTTATGCATTCGTAAAAAAAAAAAAATTCTAACAATCAAACATGATATTACGATGATAGAGAAGTCAAAAAAAGTGGGTCCGGAAATTCCGTCCGTCTGTCTGTCTGTCTGTCTGTCTGTCCGTATCGATATCTGCAGCCTAAACGGTTGGGCCGATTTGATTCAAACTTGGTATATAGTATTTTTAGAGTGCTCTACCCGACAGTTTTTGGAATTGGCATTCTAGCTCCAAAACTAACGGTACCTGCCATATAACTTTTATTAAAAAACTTATTTTTCTCGAAAACGGCTCCTACGATTTTGATTAAACTTTCAGAATGATGTTTTCTGTGCAAAATCTATCTTTTAATTTTAATGGATTTTTCAGAAAAAGTTTTATAACGGTAAATTTTCAAAATATGTAGTGTTTTATGATTTAAATAATATTGCTTATCAAAATTTTCAAAAACATTTTTTTTTAAATTTTAATAATTTTTTTAAAAAAATATTTTGTTTTTTGAATATTTTGAAAACGGATCTATAGATTTTTTTTTAAATTTTTCTCCTAGTATAAACTATAGATTTCTTAAAATTGACATACTAAAAAAAATTTTAAAATATGTTTTCGAAAAGTTTTTCAACGATTTTGAAATGAAAAATTCATAAAATAGAAAACAGCAAAAGAAATAAGATGGCTTACAACATTTTTTCCAAAAAAACGTTATGAGTAGTGTTTTTTTGAATTCATAAATTTTTTTCCCCAACATTTTATTTCATATTGCTCGGCTAAGCCCTAGCCAAGCCATTAGTCAAATAAAAGAAAGTGACAACCTACATTACATACATACTTACGTATTTTAAAGTATTTTTCATCATCATAAAAGCACAGAATAAATAAGGAAGCCTTTGATAAACACACAAAAACAACTAACAAATAAAAAAAACTATTCGATTACTACTGAATGCAAAAATTTCAATCGAGAAAACAAAAGCTTACACCTTCCTATAAATAAACAAAACCACTGTGTTAACTTTTAATATTGTCTCTATACCTACTGGCTTAACAGTAGTTGGAACACGTATCTTAATTTTAGTACCTACCTTCCTTCCAACCTTATTATAGGTACCTAAATCCTTTATAAATTCCATTGGTCCCATATTGGGACGTATAAACGTCCCTTTACCTAGCATTATTGCCATACTGCTGATTCCGACGAATCTTTATGCCAGTTGTTCAAATTTTTCCATACCAAAATGAAAATTTAACTGAAAAAAGTCCTTTGTATCTTTCTATTAGCAAATTATATTATAAACAGTAAGCAGCAAGTGGAAAGATAATACTACACTAAAAAACTGCAAAAGCTAACAATCCTATATATTTATGTGTTTATCCCTTTGTCGTGACGCATGTTCGTTCGAGCTTCAACCCAAAACGATTCTAAGGAAGTTGCACGTCATACAAAAAATATTAAAATAAAATCTCTGTCAAAAAGACGCCTGCACTTAAAAAGGATTAGCACATAAGAGCAAGTACGTGCGACCCAGTCGTGCCTTTTATTTGTATTTGGTAATGCATATCATATGCATATACTTAGTTAGTCCCGAAGAACTTTGGGCATTTATGTTTCTTAACTGTTATTGACAGACCCATAACCATAACCATAAAAAAATTAAACTGCGTTTACTAGCCCTCTAAGTTTTTTGTTTTGGTTTTTCATTCTGCTTTCAACATCTGGCATTTCTTGAATCGTTAAAATAATACTTTTCTATTTTGGTGTTCTTTTTTGTTCATCAATAAACAAACCCACTGTAAATTACCGCTGATGCTGTGGTACAGTTCTATTTCTGGTATTTTTAATTTATTGTTAATAAACATCCAAATAAACCTGATATTTTCACACCAAACTTTGGTGTTGTAATTTTTGAAAATATTTAAATAAAATAATGTTCCATAAGTCCGAAACTTTAAAAACTTGCCGCATCGTTTGTTTTCAATGAAGTGTGTAGTCTCCTATTTTATGATCGAAGGGAATTTTATGAAAAAGAAAAATACAAAGTGTTTAAAAATAAACATTTCGGCGCTGCATCCTCGGAAAACTTGACATTTTTTGATTTCCAAGAACATCGAATTGACAAATATTTTTGGAAAAAGTCAACCAGTCATTTCAAATCCGTGTACTTTCCCGTCAAAAGATAAGTAAACTTAAACCTCTGATTCACTTAACAATTCTCGAAACTCAAAAGGTAAACAGAATACGTCTGCTTCAAAATGATTCACAATGACTATATTAACCTGAACATGGAATCATACAAAGAAGAACCTCTCATTGTGCAATAAAAAAAAATTCATGCATTGTTAAAGAAATCTAACGTAACAGCCAAGAGAGCAGCGCCAGCGTTAGAAAAACAAAACAAGACCAACGAACTTAAATGGCCTCTTAACCGACCAAAATTGCTCCATAAAAACAATTATTTTGCTATGTTTTCTCGTCCCGAACCCAGCATTTATGGATTTTGTACATGAAATGACACCATTTCTTGTATGAAAAATTAAATTTTTATAGCTTGGGTTTGGGTGTACGAGTATTGCAAAAAAAAAATATTGTTATCGCGTTCTTGTTATCTTAAACAATTTGAATGGCGCATTATCTGTCACACGGTTTTTACACATAAATTCCACAATTATTTTGAGGTAACAATTTCGCTATCACTTTTTCACCACCTCCCTGTGTTTGTGTGGCATTATGAAATGGTATTCCTTCAAGTGCAATCATAATACAAACACCACAACAATGGTGTCGCGATTTCATGTGGCTTCCCCAAGACAGTTGACAGTTCTGAAAAAAAAGAGAGCAGAACTCTTTTTGCAGTGAATGTTTATGGTATCAAACGATTTGATCTTGACCAACATTAAAAGCAATACAAATCAATCGTTGATAGCCGATGTGATTGGCCGGGTTAATGACCTGGACTTAATTAGTGAAACCACGAGCCAGATGAAACAATGAAAAGCAAAAAATTAAATATTAGCGTCATTTAAGATGTGAAAAAAAATCTTACTGGTCTTACTGAAACCAATTGTCATGATTTCATATTCAGCATGACAACAGAAGGGTCCGAAGATTTAATGAATGAATTTTAAGTGTTTGTTTTAATTCGGATTATTTGTTTATTCATTTATTTATCTATGAATAATGATGCTGTTAATATTTTGGCAGCAAAAACTTTTTGACAAATCCAATTAAAATGTCGTTTTAGATAGATGTTTAAGCTGTAATGCGGACTATTGTTAGATATATGTTAAGGCAGCAAACAGGTATGTATGTACATTTTTAATTTATAAAAATCACGAGTCAAGATGTTTGTCGCTAATGGACATGTACTCCAAAACTACTTAACCGATTTTGATGAATTTTTCTATATTGTGTGTAATTTGGTCCACAACTTGATGCATAAGATTATTTTTATCTCAATTAATGCACTCAATATTTTTTTTTTGCAAATTAAAAGAGGCGCAGCAAAGCGTGGCCGAGTCTGTTAGTATGTTATAATTATAGGCGTGTTTTTTTGGCAAAGCTATCCGTAGCGAAGTAGGATTTTACACACATTACAAAAACAACAACCACCTGCCGATAAAAAAAAATTTTGCTGCTCATAAAAGTAGATGTTGAATTTGGCTGGGGATAGAATATTCGAAATAAAAGGATTTCATTCACAATAGATCTGAAAGGCTTCGTTCATAGAGTAGATTATGTGATTATAGGCACATACTTAATCAAAAAAGATGATGGGAAATAGGAGAATGATAGTTTGATTCGTTTGGGTGACTCGTTTTCTGTATTTAGTTAATAATGATTTTTTTACATATACAAAATTAAATTATTAAATGATCATAAGAAACTATTATCGCAATTAAAGCACTTAAGTCCATTAATTTGATATGATGTATCGTCATCCAGTGCGAGTTTTAACATACCTCATAGTATTTCTACCTCTTTAAATCTGTATACGGCAACACAAGTGGTTGAATCCTTTTAAAAAATTATTCATATTTCTTAATTTTGCAAGGAAAAGAAATACATGTTTTTCGATATTTTTATTATTTGAACCAAGCTACGAATACTCCGTGAGATAGATTCATATTTTCCCCTTTCTTTTAATAAGTCATACATTTGTAATTTTCTATTGTTCTTTCAAATCCACAATGCGCGCCATCTACTGGACGTTAATTTTACCTTTCTATAAGTGTAGGCAATAAGCTGACAAAGTTTCATTATAATTGGGTATACAGTATGGCAGCGAAGAAACAAACAAAAACAAATTTTAATTTTTGTACAAATATTAGATGTTGAATATGTTTTTAAGAATGTAAAAGTTTAAATTTTAAATAGGAAATAAAAGCATAGTCGTAACTCTTTCAGAATCACAAAAAATGCCCAATGTCTAATAAGAATAAAAAGTTTTTATAAAACCAAATTACATACATGTGTATGTATTTTATGGCAAATACCTGATTCTACGAACAAACCCCGTCGGCTTAAGTAGTTGAGATGTCAATTTTAACATAAGACAACAGGCGGCTGCCTATGGGTTTTTTTTTTTTTTTTTGGGAAATCCAACTTCACTGCGCATAGCTTTCCCAAAAAAAACGGCTAATATGTTTGTTCGAAATCTTCACTGGGTACCCTGAATTCGCTCTAGGGTGTTTTATGTGACACATTTTTCGCCTTAGTTTATTTGCACTGTGCTCGATGTACGTTCGGAGCGCGCACTGACGGCATTCAAACACACCTCAAGACTTTTGTCCGGGCATGAAATCAGAGCTGTCAATGTATGTGGGATTCAAGCTTCTCACTTCTTCAATTCAAATTCAATAAATTCGTACAGAAATACATGTATTTCATATTTCGAATAGTAATTCATTACTTCGTAATTTTATGTTGCTCTTTTAAGGTGTGACTCAACAGGTTTATATTTGAGGCAATGTCAATAGTAATAACGCTGCGGTTCCACAGGCAATATTTGAGGCAATGGCAATAGAAATAAGGAGGGCAATTTTCAACTTGGGTGGGCTTTTCATTGCTGGCAATTTCAATTGCGAGCGCATATGAGGGCAATGGCAATGAATTGATAAATGTATTGCCAATGGTGACCCTGGGTTAAAAACATTTTCTGGTAAGACATGAGCGCCCCCTACTGGACGTTTATTTTACAATGCATATAACCTTCCCATAAGTGCAAATAATAATTTGACAAAAGGTATGTTTTTTTGCACGCGTATATACGCTTAAAATAAAAGTGTACACAAAAATACTGGAGATATTTTTTTTTCAAAAATTGGGAAAATTTTCTTGCTAAATATATGTATTTAAAAGTGTTCTTCTTAATGATAGAATTTAACTTTTACGATGATTAAAAAAAACAACAAAGATCTTCTTGCGGCTTATACCTGTCAAATAGAATGAATTTTGTTAAAAATTCATCGCAAAAGTGGAAAAGATTTGTGGAAGCACTGTTTTTTATATCTGTTTAGCTCATAAGCCGTCGCTATCTAAGCAGAAATTGAAATTTTTTGTTGTTGTATTTTATGTGTAAATATTTTTTTAAGCGTATACGAGTGCAAAAAAAACACACCTAAAGTTTCATTGTATTTGAGTTTACGGCTGCCTATGGGTTTTTTTTTTTTTTTTTGGGAAATCCAACTTCACTGCGCATAGCTTTCCCAAAAAACACGGCTAATATGTTTGTTCGAAATCTTCACTGGGTACCCTGAATTCGCCCTAGGGTGTTTTATGTGACACATTTTTCGCCTTAGTTTATTTGCACTGTGTTCGATGTACGTTCGGAGCGCGCACTGACGGCATCCAAACACACCTCAAGACTTTTGTCCGGGCATGAAATCAGAGCTTTCAATGTATGTGGGATTCAAGCTTGTCTCTTCTTCAATTCAAATTCCTTAATTTCGTACAGAAATACATGTATTTCATATTTCGAATAGTAATTCATTAATAATAATTTCATGTTGCTCTTTTACGCTGTGACTCCACAGGTAATATTTGAGGCAATGTCAATATGATAACGCTGCGGCTCCACAGGCAATATTTGAGGCAATGGCAATAGAAATAAGGAGGGCAATTTTCAATTTGGTTGGGCTTTTCATTGCTGGCAATTTCAATTGCGAGCGCATATGAGCGCAATGAATTGAGAAATTCATTGCCAATGGTGACCCTGGGTTAAAAATATTTTCTGGTAAGACATGTGCGCCCCCTACTGGACGTTTATTTTACAATGCATATAACCTTCCCATAAGTGCAAATAATAATTTGACAAAAGGTATGTTGCACGTGTATATACGCTTAAAATAAAAGTGTACACAAAAACACTGGAGATATATTTTTTTTTCAAAAATTGGGAAAATTTTCTTGCTAAATATATGTATTTAAAAGTGTTCTTCTTAATGATAGAATTTAACTTTTACGATTATTAAAAAAAACAACAAAGATCTTCTTGCGGCTTATACCTGTCAAATAGAATGAATTTTGTTAAAAATTCATCGCAAAAGTGGAAAAGATTTGTGGAAGCACTGTTTTTTATATCTGTTTAGCTCATAAGCCGTCGCTATCTAAGCAGAAATTGAAATTTTTTGTTGTTGTATTTTATGTGTAAATATTTTTTTAAGCGTATACGAGTGCAAAAAAAAAACACACCTAAAGTTTCATTGTATTTGGGTTTACGGCTTGGCAGTGCATTACATACTTTGTTTTAAAAAAAAATTGTACTTTACTCTGTCCACTAAAAATTGTCAGTACAGGGAAGATAGGAGTATTTGTCTTGCATTCGCACTCTTTTGTTTTGCAACTAACTAACAATAATTGGTAATTCACAATCGCAATAGAGGTAAATTTGATGTCAATTATTCACTGTAAATAAACAAAGTTATAATTTCTTAGCATTACCAAACGCATTTCGCTTACTCTACATTTATGCTTCTTGAATCAGTACAAAATCTCGCAAGTCCATTTTGCAACATTTAAAATCAAGTAAACTTATAAAAGAATTCACCGTAATCGATTCACTTGAGTGATATCTTAAAAAACATACAGCCAATTGAGGCTGCATGTTTCAAGATACTTAAGAAAGAAGTACACACTGTAAACCAGGCGCAGTATACGTAAATACTGTAAAAATACAACAATTTACTTCATTTCGATTGCTTCAAATTCCCCCCTCATTATGTTGCATTAACATGCA
The DNA here is from genome assembly GCA_963971375.1 of Platycheirus rosarum. Classification (NCBI taxonomy): domain Eukaryota; kingdom Metazoa; phylum Arthropoda; class Insecta; order Diptera; family Syrphidae; genus Platycheirus; species Platycheirus rosarum. The sequence goes on along the minus strand of OZ020510.1, from coordinate 15,754,736 downwards.
ACGAGCAATTATGAAATGTCCATTCATGAACAACATGAGCATTATGTCCCCTCAGTCCCTCGATAATAATAAAAATATTTATCTTGTTTTATAAGTAAAATGCTTCAATTAAATTACAAATCATTCCGGTTGAATGATCTGGTACTTATTACTCCATTCAATGGCATAAACGAGCATACACAGCTGAATGAGTGAATATGCTCAAAGATGTTGCATTTTCAATGCTGCGCTGCGACGCAACGCGAGGGGCACACTGGTATTAATGCTCACACATTTTTAAGGTTGACGATGGCAGCCCTTGGGGGAGCTCGTGGTTTATTCGAAAAAGGGGTGTATGAATGATAAGTGTGATAAGGAAAAGCTGCGTGTTTGGTACAAGATACTGGTACAGTGAAACCTCGATAAAGTGTCTTAATAAAAACAATTCGTTTTCGGATTTAGCATCAGTATGCATTAAACGAAAACATTTCCAAAAATCAAAGTTGAAAACATAACCTAACCGCTGCATAGGTTAGGTAAAACTGTAGGTTAACAAAAATATATTAGTTTGTTAGTTACAGCGTGTAACTTTTTTTTTTATAATTAACGCGCGCACAAGGGATTATGTGTTTCTCTTTTAATGTAGAACACACTGCGCGGGCATTACGAAGATAGGGAGGGGAGAGATAGGAGGTGCCGATTAACATTGGTTTTGAATGTTTGCAGATCAAAATGGCAAGGGAAAATCCCGCCGGGTAAACTATTCCATCTGAAACTGAAAAATGTTCAGTGATATTAGCTATAAATTCTTGTCTTGTTTTTTAGTGTTTAACGTTTTTAATTTATTCATTTAATTATTATTTTTGTTGAATGTTAATTTTTAAATTTATTTAAAAAAAATTAAATAACAAAGTTCAATAAAAAAGAATCCTTGATAAAGTAGGAAAGAAACAACGAAACGTCGGAAAAATAATGAAATAATCTTTTATTTGCATTCGGAAAGCACGGATTTGTAAGCCTGTCAAAAACAAATTACTATCTATTGGTTTCGTATATAATTGACAGAAAAAAACGAACTGTAACCCCGCAACTGAGCCAAAACTTGAAATTCATATCCTCTGCCTTAATTTCACTATTTCGTTAAGTTTTCGATAAGTGTTGCTGCGACTAAAAAAGTGAAAACTGCACTGTGATCCGCATTTAACGGACGAAAGTTTGATGGCTGACTTCATAGTGTGTTTGTAATTAAGAAAATTTGACATATACTTCCGTGCTCCTCCGTCGACTATGGGTTACATTTTCCTTTGAATTTTGATTGGAAGGCAACGTTTTGATCGGTTTTGAAACTAGGTTCCATTTACTCCCATTCTAGTTAACACTTTTTTCTACCGAAACACTTATTTTGTTTGTTTGCATTTATAGTCAAATAAATGTCATCGAAACGAAAAGAAGACCGATAACATTTGAACAAAAATCATAAATAATAGTAAATTTTAAATAAAAAAAACACTGATTTATTTTATTACAGCAACAACAAACAAATGAACATACAGATGACTTTAATCTTATATCTTAATGTTATATACGCTACGTTATGTTTGTAATGGCTAAAACACATACACGCTTTGCAACCGACTTCATCCCGTTACGTATATGTATATAGCTCCACCGCGCTCATCTGTCATCGTGAAGTGTAAATATTGAGTATTTACCGTACAAATATTTACCATACCTAAAAAGCTGCTTTTTTATATGATACTAGCTAATCCGCCCGGCGATGCTCGGGTATACCATTAATTTTCCAAAACAACGAGGTGTCGAGGTGCCACCTAGTTATCAAAACAGCTTTAGTTACTTCTTACAAAATTAGAGCTCTGCTTGTGAAGACCTCATTTTACAAAAAAAAAAAACACGACTCCAGTGCCACATAGGGGTAATTAAAATAGCCTTATCTACTCCTTACAATATCAGCTATCTGCCTGTGAAATCCTGTTGAAATCGGTCCATAAATAAGAATTAAAAAAAAAAACGACGCCAGTGCCACCTAGTGGGTAATTTAAATAGCCTAAGGTACTCCCTAGGACATCAGCAATCTGTCAGTGAAAGTCCTGTGAAGATCGGAGCAGCCGTTTCCGAGATTACCCGGAACAAACTGACATAAAGGCAGAAAGACAGTTAGACAAAAATTAAAAAAAATGTGTTTTTGTTATGAGTACAATGTAAACTTTCATATGCATCTTTAAAAAAGCTGTTATTTTGATATTAAAAACAGACACTTCATTTTTATTTATCTATACATCTATACACATAAATAAAAATGAAGTGTCTGTTTTTAAAATCAAAATAACAGCTTCTTACTTGATGTATATAAAAGGATATACAGTACTTATAACAAAAACAGCAATAAAACAATTTTCGTCTGTCTGTCTGTCTGTTTGTTCCGGGTAATCTCGGGAACGGCTGCACCGATTTTGGCGGGACTTTCACTGGCAGATAGCTGATATCCTAAGGAGTAACATAGACTATGTTAATTACGCACTAGGTGGCGCTGGTGTCGTTTTTTTTTAATTCTTATTGTGGACCGATTTTGACGGGACTTTCACAGGCAGGGAGCTCATTTTGAAAGGAATAACTAAAGCTATTTGAATTACACTTAGGTGGCGCTGGGTTTGCTTATTTTTCAAAAAATATTATTTTAGAACGATGAATTGTGTAAACAGTTTTTGATAAAATTTTAGGCGGACGAAATCGCGGGTAACAGCTAGTGTGTATATAAATTTTGTAATCTGTCAGTGTTAACAAAATCGTTTTACGTGTAATGCGTCAGCGTTGACAGGGTGAACTTTGACACTTATTTCGTGTGCTTTTATATCGACGTTAACTGTTTACGAATTATTTATTTTTCCGAAACGTCAAAATGTGAACGCGTTGACATTCAAAATCATACGTTGGCTGTCTAATAGCAGCCTTATAGCAACAAAATCCAAGAGAATCCGACAAAAATCCAGATTCCAGAAACGATATTGTAAAGTTTTTCGGTTTAAATTTTCACGTTGCCACTGTATAAACAATTTGACACAAAATTGTCAAAGAAAACTTAATTTTGAAGTTTGACGTTATTAAGGTCAAGTTATAGTGAGAAACCCACCAACCTTGTTGTAAATACTCGTGCCTGCACTAATTTCTTAAGTCGTCTCGTGTCGTGAGTCTTGACCCATATTTCCGTTTCCATCTCTTTTTTTAATAGAAATTTTATATCCATTTCGCCAATGAACTCCAATTTAAAACAAGAGTTCTGGCAACACAGAACCGAAAGAAACCCTCAAATCGCGTTTGCGTTAATTTTGAGTGTGTGGTTGTTGGAAACATTTAACGCTAATGACGTTCCCAGATCCAGCTCCACGCTCTTTCGTTAAAATAATGCATGGTTGTTGTTTGTCGTTTGACGCACAATTCTTTAAAATTAATGGCAAACGACTATTTATTATTTAATTGAATTGTTGCACACAAACAGTTTGTTGTTAAAACAGATACAAGGGGAGACAGAACGGACGACCATGATGAAGATGACTCGCAATGGAATGTAGATATACACACCAGGCTATTTGTATCTTTATTGGTCCAAGCTTCAAGATTGCCATTCTGGAATAATGGGAACTACATGTGAATTACACAAATGACTTCATTTAACAAAACCAATGTTTGTGCAACTACAGCTGACGTCATTCAAATATAAAAAAACAACCATCGAAATACTTTAGTTTTTAATAAGTGGTCAAGTCAAGTGGTGTTTCTTCTAAAAGATACTCCATGAAAACCAAGTAAATTGAACTTTGCTCCAGAAGAAAGGCGCCGCGTGAAATAAGAACATAGCTACATGTATTTTTTTTATTCTTTTATTAATTAATAATTAACCTTTTGTATAGGCGATTGTGATCGGAGTAGGCCAAGAGAACAGGAGCATTCACAATAATGCCTTGATGAATAGAAAATGTAACTAAAAACGAACTGTTTTTAAACGATTTTATTTGAATCTAATCTAAAAGAACGCGCGGCAAGTTGAAAAGGTGAAGTATGTTATCTGTGAGATAAGATTAATTTTCAAATATAAAATATGCAGGCCGATTATTTTTCTATCGAAATTAGAATTCCAGAAGACAACATGAGATGCATTTTTTGTTGGATGTGAATCATTTTTTTTTCATATTAGTCATTTTAAAAGTTTTTTTTTTTTTTTTATTCTCTGTCATCGATGATTATAATAACAGAGATTTGTGTGTTATGCATATTTGATTGAAAATATTTTTGTAATTTTTTTTTTTGAACTTAGACTAAGTTGAGCAGCATGATGTAAGAAATAAGTTTTTCAATATCAATATAACCACAAAATATCTTTTAATCTGTGTCGGTCATTTATAAAAATGTAAAAATGTAAAAAATACGTCTGCCTTATGAGAAATTATCGTACAAAATTTATTCAAAACGGTGAAACTAATAATTAAATGAAAGACATTTGTATTGATTAAAGTATCCATTACTGTGAATAAGTAAAAACAGTTCTTAATTGATATTGGATTTGATTAGATCCATTGTGAGCTTCGTCTGAATGACATTTCAATTTGACAAGGAAGATACTTCACAAGAAAGTTTTACAATTTTTCGCTTTATATTAAGCCAGTTCGTTTGTGCCCACTGAATAAAAATGTGAACTGGGTTACCTTCTCAGGAACTAGAAGCAGGAGAAAAGATACGCTCTGAAGATTCAACTCCAACACAATCTACATAAATATGCTTATGCATAGGCCTCACAGGCAGTCATGTAAAAAAGAATTGTGATGAACAAACCAATAATTTTAAAGACGCTATCAAAAAAAGTTTTTTTTACGAGTTCCTTGTTAAAACGTATAATATATTGGGTGATTTTAACGTAAAAAAATGGGAGGTAATAAAATCAGAAAGCACAGCCTACACGAAACCTACTCCGGAAACGGACTCAGTCTCATCGATTTTGCAGCGGGAAAAAAAATGGTGTTAAGCACCAGGCGATTCCCTCGTCTTGACATCTACAAAAGCACGTAGAGCTCGCGAAATGGTCAAATCTGCAACCAAATCGAACTCGATCATGTCGCGATTGACGAAAGACATTCTTCTGCATTATCCTGAAGATCATACCTTCCGAGGAGTAAACATCGACTCGGATCACTATTCCATGGAAGCTAAAGGGTCTTTATCAACTTGAAATTTTAATTTAACTTTAAATTTAAAGTGTGTGTGAGATATCATCGAATTTTTGACGTGATCACAGGCTACAAGTACGAAATAACATGACTCATGCTGATAAGACTTATGACACCTGCTAACCTCGATACTGTGGTTCTTTCAACCAAAATCGATCGCAAGCACCAGGCGAACATGAAAAAGAACGGGCGCAAATTCCCCAAAAAAAGAACAAGAAGAGAAAAAGAAATACAAAATAGGCGGAGTTTTGTTAAATTAGAAAGTATATAATGGAATGTGTGTGTGTGGATTTAACGAGAGGGTTTGTGGGTTATTCTTTTCAACCAAAATCGATCGTAAACGTATTCTGAGCACCAGGCGAACATGAAAAAGAACGGGCGCAAATTCCCAAAATAATTCCAGTCGAATTAAAAACAAACAAGAAGAGAAAAAGATATACAAAATAGGCGGAGTTTTGTTAGCATATCAAAATTTTTAATAACTTTTTTTTTCTAATAAAAATTAATTTTTAATTTTTTTTTTGAAAAATCAATATTTTTAAAACTAATCAAAAAAAATAATTTTTAATTTTATAGTCACATTTATATAAATAAACTCTAAAAAACTGCATACCAAAATTAAAAAAATAAGTTTTTTTTTCAAAAAACTTTTATTTTTAGTTTTTTGAAAAAAAAACAAAAAACAGGATTTTATCAAAATCCGTCCTACAATTTTCGAAATACTTTTTCATAAATTCTTTGTTATTTAAGACGTGTGATGGCGTACTTCGTTTTTACTAAAAACCTTTAAGTTTTTAAGGATTTTGATAGTTTTTATAAGTTCAAACTGTGTTATTTTCTACGTAAATGTTATTTGTTTTTGTCAAAGATCTTGCTGTCCAATGTAATTATGCACATAAGAGCAAGTACGTGCGACCCACTCGTGCCCATTTTTATTAATGATCTCCTGTCTGAAAGTTCTCATGCACTAAATTGCTTCGCTGACGTAAGTACACTTAGCTTCTTATATATCTTTTTGGACTCAAACCCTTGGTCTTCGGATGTGGATCTTCAACGTAAATTAAGCTCATTAAATTCAGATCTTATATCATTATCAAATTGGTTGTTAGAAATCATGTAGAATTTATTGTGTCGAAAAGACAATGCTGCCTTTTGTCACTAAAGTTTTAAGTACCATTTCTTGTCGCTACTCATGCGTCGAAATCGATCATCTTGAATTTCTGGATACCTATGTATGTGCATCACTAACCACTTCTTGTAGAAAGATCATTAAGCAATGTAACTAAAATTTCCGCATCACTTCAGTGGTCCTTTGAATGGAATTCATGGAATCTCCACATTTCCCAATAAGTGTTTTGGGATTTCGAAATTTGATGATTCCCAGCAAAACAAAACCTCTTATTTCAGCCGAAATTTGGTATTTGAAATAAAATCTCCACATTTCCCTTTACGTTTTTTAATTTTTATTATTTTATTTCCTCATTACAGCCTACCTAACTTTATTTTTTTTCAATAACTCTGCTTCGAGGTCGATTCATATAATTTGTGATTGTATATCATCTCCTGATAGCCAAATTTCTTTGGGTATTCCGTACAGTTTCCTTAATTTTTTCCATCTTGCAGCGTGTCCCGTGTTTTCCGGGAGACCATCCAATGTTGTTGAAAAACGTTTTCATCTTCCATTCCAAATATCATAAGAAAATGTTTTCACTTCCCCCATATCACCTCAAAGTCAGCATTTCTATTTAACGACAAAGTTCTTTCGACAAAAGGGTGAAAGTGAAGTATTACGTTGCATATGTTGGGTTAGTGTTGATTTTTTGGTCGCCAATACTTCGTTCACATAAAACTCCTCCTACCAATAGGTTTTAAAATGTTCTTGATATATGTAAGTTTCAGGAAATATCTATTATCTCTATTCTGAATATATTGTAAGTTACATAGTTGATACATTTTAATATTTATATAAAAATCTGGACAAGTCCATAATTTAATTTTTTCCCAGCGTTTCTGTCGCATGAATGGTTTCTTGCGGGCTTTTGCCTTCAATTATGTATCTTATAGTTCATTAGCCATGTAAATGGTTCTCATAATAAATAAATGGGGGAGAACCCTTAAAATTCACCACCCTTGTGGTTGATATGTGCTTGTATAACTTTGTGGACAAAAAAAAATATTAATTTACTTTCTACCGACCTTCCATATTTTGTGGTTCTGATTTAGGGTTTTTTTCAGTTCAGCCTCTAAGTTCAACTTATTTTAACCCAATAATTGCATTATTTAACAATTTCTGTATGTAATGACGAGGGCGGAGTTGTCCCTTGTTTTTTTTTCTTAAGTCTCTTTGATGTTTGTAAGACTTGATATTTTGTCCATCTGCCCGTATTGTTTAGTTATGAAATGACTTGATTAAAAACGAAATCAGTTTAATATTTTTATTCTTTTCTTTTCTTTCTTTTCAGACAATTACTTTTTGAGAGTTTCTTTCTTTTAAGCTGAAAAGTTTTTGGTAAGTTGAACAAATGTTTAACACTTCCAACTTAAAATTAAATCACCGATTCCATTATGATATCGAAAGTTTTAAGGAAGCCTAACAAATATTTTAAATACATTTATTTGTTAACCTTTTACGATTAAACTACTCAACCGATCAAAGTCCGTAGCAATGCACTAATAAACGAATTCTAATATACACTCCTGAAGGTATGCAATGCTCTTTACTTGGGTCAGCAACTATTATTATATCATATAATAAAGCCACTGAAATTAAAATTACGACTCAGTTCAAAATTAAATGTTTATTGGCTCAACTAATAAAACTTATATTTACATACTAGCAGACCCGGCCGTGCGTTGCTGTGGCTCATTTAATATGCAATAAAACAATATTGAGTTCATTAATCGAGATAAAAAACAATCCTATGCCTCAAGTTTGGCCAAATTACACACAGAATATTAAATTTCATGAAAATCCGTTCAATAGTTTAACAGTCTATTGGCTACAAACATCGTGACATACATTTTTTATATATAAATGTAGCAAACCCACCGGGCGTTGCTCGGGTTTAAAATACGTTTTCTGGATCCCAACAACGGCGCTATTAATCGCTACTACCAGGCTTATAGCTAGCCATGTTAATACACACAAAGAATTTTTTAAAGATCGGTCAAGTCATTTTAATTTAATATTGTTGATATATACGAATTGTAAAGGTTCATGGAACACCTCGTTTTCCAATATCTCCTGCCCAGGTCAAGCTATCGGGTAAACATTTTGCTAAAGGCTTTTTTTATTTATTTTTTTTTGTTATTTTTTATTATATCCCATCAAAATCTATGTAAAAATAAGAATTTTCGAAAAAACGACATCAGCGCCACCTGGTGGATAATTAAAATGGTCTAAGTTATTCCAAAAAAACACCAGCAATATAAGTGTGAGAGTCTCGTTAAAACTGGAGCAGGCGTTCTCGAGAACATCTCCTTTTTATGGATAAACAATTTTTGTGTTTTTGAAAATTTGTAATGAAATAAATAAATCTTTGAAATAAATTTCAATGGGAACGAAAACCTTAACAAAAATCATCATTGGCTAAAAAAAACTTCGACTTCCGTAGGGCGGATTTTAATTCATTTGGTTCTAAACCATTTACAAATGGTGCCCTTTCATTTAAAAAAAATTATAGAAATCCACCCAACCGGACCCTAGACGTCACACACAAAATTGAAACTTGTTTTTATGTATAGAGATTGCCCAGTAAAGCAGCTTTTTGGCAAGAAAGGCGATTATTATAAAAATTTAAGCAAAAACAAAAAATTTTGTTTGCTACATAAATAAATAAACATATAGCAAGAAATTGCTTTTCTCTACCGAACGTTTTTACTCTTCGCCAACATTGGCCATGTATAGGTGAGCGCAAACGAAGAGATTCGACGAACAGGTTCAAAGACTGGGTGTCCCAAACCATCGATCTCAAACTTCATATAAATGTGTTTGCATGTATTGGTGTGAAAGAAATCTCAAGGGGCCAACCCATAGAATCTGTTGCATCTGTTACGTCGACGGATTTAACTGACAGCTCGATAAAATACACACGTTCTTATGAGAACCGACCCATACATGACGGGCTCGACGGATGCGGTTTAAAAAAAAAAATGAGAATACGGGAGGAAAAACGAATATTCTATTTAGCCACTTAGTAGCAATTTATTGAATCGATATATCTATGTGTGCGTGATTTTGAATATTTTTATCGTAAAATGCAAAAAATATAATTTTTCAAAAATTTAATCAAAAGAAACTGTAAATGAAATAACAATTTTTTTGCTATAATTTGATAAAAAAATATAAAATAAAAATATAAACATATATTGGGCGATGCATTACTTGTACACATGTATAAACGTATGCTCACAAATACAGCCATAAATCGAAAACCAATACACATAAACACATAGCACATAGCTTAAAACCTTCTTCTCGACCATATCTTTCCTAAAAAAAAGTATATTGAAAATGTTCGAATGCCAACTGAGATCATTAGCGTCATACATTTTTGACAAACTTTTTTTATATATAAAGATTATTAATATTTAATTATTTTTAATTCATAATTTATAACTTTTTTAACATAATCTTATATTTCGGCGCAGTTTTAATGTAAAACTGTTTAGATCTCACCAAACCAAGTGGACATATAACTAAGGCATTTGATTTCGTATATACAGTGCCGTTCGAAAAATGTTGGTCAAACTTTTTTTTTCGAATTTTGTCAAACTTGTTCCAATAACTACATATATTTTAATGAGGTTTCGTTTTCTTATGCGGTTTCAATCGTTTCATGATACATTTAGAGTAATAAAATTTTTTACACGCGGTCACGAGAGTAAAATGTTGTTAGACCGAAAAATGGATTTTTTGAGTACCTGGCCCATTTGTAGGGATTAAAGAAAAATGCTTTATTTGTGCAGTTTTTTTGTTTTTTTATTGCTTCTGAGGCCAAAAAATACGACCCCAGTGGAAGATCGTTTTTTGGTGCTGCAAAGCCGTCGGCATCGGTTCAAAACTTCAGTGGATCTTAAAAACGATCTTTATCGAGCTACAGGAAAAGTTATTTCGTCAAGCGCAGTGAGGAAAAGGCTCGTAAAAGCTGGACTTAGAGCACTCAAGCCAGTACTGAAGCCAGATTTTCCAATAAGAGTCAGAGAAAAACGATTGGCCTGGGCTCAGGTGCATCTTAACTGGACTCAAGACATGTGAAACAACGTTATCTTCTCCGACAAATCAAAGTTTAAGCTGCATGTTGGAGATAGGAGGATTCTTGCGCGAAGAAAACCAAAGGAAAGACTAAGCTCTGAATGCATCTTACGGATGCCCCCCAAAACTGAAGGTGTGATGGTCTGAGGATGCTTCTCTGGAGATGAAAAAGGTAGAATGGTCTTTCTAGAATCGAAAGTTACTGCAGAAGTATACCTACGGGTTCTGAAAAATGAATTTGAGCCCTCTGCGCTGGAGCCCTTTTTCCTGCTGGTTGTCCCGGTCGCACGATATTTTTTCAAATTCCATGCCACAGTTTGTTAAGCAACATTCAATCTTTTGGAAATTTCACGAGTTGTCAAATTAAGACGTGACAGACACAAAATATTGTTTTTTTTCCCATTTTTTTCAATTATTCACTTAGGTTCGCTTTGGACTGCTATCACGAGCTGAATGCACCTCTTCTTCATAAAAACATCGATTTGTATGCACTTTTTGAACTTTTGAACGACATTTTGCTACCTAGTGCAAATAAATCTCGTACCTCTCATAAATTCCAAGAACTGCGCCGGAAAAGGGTAATAAAGGGTTTGACCAACATTTTTCGAACGGCACTGTATTGTATTTTAGACCACTTTTTACTTTTTGTACAGTTAGTATTTAGTTGGAAATCCTTTTTGTCTTATAACTTCTGCACACCTCTTCGACATTGTACCGACGAGCGCTGCACATTCAGTAGTTGTAATTTTAATCCACTCCTGTTGGATTATTTCTGTCATTGACAAAACAATGTATTGGATAAATTATTTCTGTTCGAAAGGTAATAACTAATCCAACGAAAAATAGTTTCATTGTGTCCAAATGTACACATTTTCGATAAAACGGTTTGGTGCTAAACTCTTATAAAATGATTTTTATTTTGCAATAATCTTACTTTTTCCAAAACGGTATAGGGATTGGTTCCACTTTTCGGTTGAGATATTGGATCAGATCAACAATATGTGTTACCAAAGTCATATTACAAGTCATCAAGAAGCTTTCGATCTTCAATGAAATTTTTGTTTCATAAAACACTATTATGGGTTACCATATCTGCGCTGGTGCCACTACCAATGAAGCATTTTGACCAGTTAATGGTCCTTTTTCGTCTCATTTGATTTCTATTCTCCCTTTCCAGCTGACAGAAATTCTTTTTGCCTTTTAGTTAAACTTGCCACTTTTATTCTTGGAGAAGCATTCTCCAAATCCTCAATACTGCGTTTCTTGTACTATTTCTTTATTGGGAGAAGCAGATGTTTCTTCCTCAAATCACTCACTAGTTTCAAATCAAAGGTTTCTTGTTCGTGGTCTGTTGAAACCCCGAGTATGTGAGTTCTTGTTTCTCTAATGGTTTTTTTCCAGTGTTGCCACTGTGTTTCGATTATTATTTAATAGCATTAATTAATAAACAAAATATTATAAATACAAAAAAAAAAATCGGCTTAAGGTCTTTATATACAAAAAAATAGCTCAAACAGCATATTAAAACCAAAAGATACAAATTACATCTTTCATATCGAACGTGAACTTGCTTAATTCGTTTTCCGAGTGTAGGAACAATGTTTATTTGGTTAATCCCTCACTCACTTACGAATCCCACGTACATACACACGCCTTTGACGCATAGTTTTTCGCACTCTGTTGTTGGCATGGCATTGCAGCCAGAGCCACACAAAGTCGAAGCATCTGCGAAGATCCTCAATGACTCATACCATGTGAGTCTTCATGATGAGTGTTCAAGAATTTTCTGACTCCAACTCGAAGTTTTTACATTGAGATACCCCCTCAACACATGAACACATGTTATATTCCTATACGCCATTGTATATTATATACTTTCAAATATTTCCTTTAAATGCAAAAAAAAAACGCAAAACTTAACTGAATTCCGCTAAAAGCGGGCACAAATAATAATAAACTTCGTAGGAAATTATTCACAAGACACAAAGAGGAAACCGAGTTTATCTCTGCTCATAATGAACCTAATAATATAAACATGCAGGCGGATCGAGGCGGTGGCCTGCAGAACTAAAAAAAAAAAAAATACTAAAATATACATATTGAAGCAGTCTTTAATGCACTGGGGTAGTATTTTACGGATCACTTAGCAAGAACAAGTTCTTCATTGACATGATATTAAAAAAATAAAAAAAAAATAAAAAAAAAACCAACTCCATTCCATATTCTGCGTTCTTTTGGTTTTCAAATGCAGAGTTGTTAGCAGTGGCAGCAAACAAATTGAACTCTTTAAGATATTTTTCTTGCACCATATAGTGGAATTGATGTTGTTGGATACATGAATCTAATTCTAATGCACGTGCTCCCTCCTTGGAAGACATAGTATCATGGATGTGCAGCTCGGTGTTTAGTCAATAATTAAAAATAGAAATAAATCTTAAAATATCATTTAGCCAACGACTGGGCAGAACTTTCGAAGGAGAAGGTAGGTATTTGTGCATTTGTGTCGGAGCGCAATTAACTTTTTCTTGCATCAGCTATATAGACAAATTATGTTAATTTCTGTTTGCAGAAAGCATATAGTGAATGGCGGGTCTTTGACACTTGATGTGCGTTAATTTTGGGGAAACCAAAACCGAAAGTATTTTTAAATAAAAAAAGTAAAAACAAGTGAATGGAAATAGAAAGAGACAGGTGTCATCATTCCCATCAAAACCTGACCTACCTCAAACGCAACAATTGACTATTCCCTTCGGACACGTTAGCCACAGAATAATTTACTAAAATTTTGTTGGTCTTGCGAAACGTAAAAAGAAAATTAAAAATTATCAATCAGAAAGATAAATAAACGAAAAGCCATAGAAAAAATTAAAAACATAGGATCGGTACCCCCTTCTATATCTATAGTGTATTCAGTAAAAATTGTCAGTACTAGGTTTATGGGCAAGCTTTTTCCAAAACTGTTTTCTTTCTATTTTCTCTCCGCACTGCTAGGAATGCCCATCAGTTTACCCTTGAGCACTTCGGACATACAGTCAAATACAAGAATCTTTTCTTTAGCCGTACCACACGAATGTAGAATGCCGGACTATGTATTTCCATTTTGAAATGCAGAACTTTATAAAAAAAACAATCAGACATGACATAACGATGATAGAAAAATATATTTGAGTTACCCGCAAAATTCTGTGTCTGTCGGTCTGTACGGATGTATATTGAACTACAGCCTAAAACAGCCAATCGTTTTCAAATTTGCAACATAAGGTTATTTTGACATTCTACATAGGACTTTTTAAATTTGTTTTTTAGCTCAAATATTAACGGCACCTGTCATATAACCGTTAAGTAAAAGCTAATTTTTCTCGGAAACGGCTCTAAGAATTTTTATAAAAAAAAATCAGTGTACTGTTGGTGTAGGTCATGTTTTTGTGAAAACAGAATTCAAGATAGTGGGTTAAAAACGGTCCCTCCCATAGAACCGTTTTTTTCTTCGACTTTCTCGAAAACTGGTTATCCGATTTTAATAAAAATTGATATTCAGGAAGATGTTGGTAGCCTAAGTAATTTTATTTTAAAATATTTTCGAAAACTTTTTTGCATTTGTAATAATTGTCTTAATTTTTTTTTTTCAAAAATCAACAGGTAGATGGATTTTTTTTTTAAATGTAGATTATTTTTTTTGCTTAAGTTTGCATTTTTAAATATTTTTTTTTTAATTTTTGAAAAAAGTTATTAAAATAAAATCGTTTTAATTAAAAACCGCTTCTACGATTTTGAAAAAAAAAACACAATTTTTCCGCTGAAAACTATATTACGTCCTTTTTTCAAACAATCAAAAGACAGAAACATCGAATAAAAACTTTGAAGTTCAACATGAAATTCAACAATTCAACGTTCTTAAAGTTGCGGTAATTTTTTTTTATAACTTGCAGACGTTGCTCGCTCGTGTACTTTACCATGATGAAAATGTTGAGTTTACTGAATAAATTGACAATGACAGTTCGATGATTAGTGAAAGGGTGCGTTCACAAATTAAATTCAAAGTTGTCAAGTCTCTATTGGAAAATCCGATTTAATTATAGTTGAGTTTGGAAAAATTATAACTGGCTTGAAATTCTTTTGACTTATAGGACGGGTGTACGTAAGTTGAACGACAAATTTACTGCCATTGCTCTAACGGGTTTTTTATTTTTCATATCACACCAGTGCCATTAAATGACACTAGGTAACTCTATAGTAGCAAGTTATTAATATTTATGGTATTTTCATTATTCTTTAAGAAAAAGTCGACGACCAACGCTGATAAACGAAACATTTATTGTAAAAAACCTAAACTCAAGTTATTACAAAATATTTCATTGATATATTTGCTGTAAAAAACAGGCGTTGGACGCCATAGGTAGTACTTTTTGACAGGAAATGTTATCTGTTGAGTTCTATGCGTTCAGAGCTTTATAATCGCTTCAATAAGTCGAATTGAATTCGAACGCACCTATGGAATGACGTTTACAAGACACTGTTCAATTTATATTTTCAGTACAGACCTTATGGAAGATAGCTTTCAAACACACTGGAACCTGCAAGTGTTTGCATCGCACTCAACTCAAGAAATTGCCACTTAAATATAAAAGAGAACCCTTAAATACATTGAAATTGTTGTCTGCTCCCCGGCTGTGAGGACTGAGGAGACTGATTATTAAATTGCCTCGCGCTTATTATGTTTATTTAAAAAAAACACTACTGCAGAGTTACCATTCGCCATTAATTGAAATTATACCTTTTTCTTTGGTTTTTGTTTTGAAAGTTCCAGAATTGAAGCTTTCTTAGAGCGAATGAGAGCATATTTAAAGTTTAAAGAAGAAGGTGTGTCGCTATGTTTTTTTGTTTACATCTTTTCGTTTATATTAAAAAAAAAACGGTTAAATTAAAGATATATAATGCAATAATTGCTGGCAATTTTTTTTACTTGCGATTATAGGTGCTTTAATGCAAGTTATGCATTCGTACACAAAAGTAAATTGAGATAATAATCAAACATGAAATTACGATTGAGAAACGGATGTATTTTGGACTACAGCTTGAACGTCGTGATCGATGGTCTTCAAAATTTATAACATAAGATTATTTTGACATTCTACCTAGGCCTTAATTTAATTTTGTTGTTAGCTCAAATATTAACGGTACCTGTCATATAACCGTTAAGTTAAAGCTTATTTTTCTGGAAAACGGCTCCAAGGATTTGTATGAAAAAGAAATCTGTGTACCTACTTTTGGAGATGTGGTTTATATTTTGGTGAAATAAAATATAAGTTGGTGAGCTGAAACCGGTACCTCGAAAACTGGCTATCCGATTACAATCAAAATTGTTATTCAGGAAGTTATAGGTAGCCTAAGTAATTTTACTTAAAAAAAAATTAAAATAATGTTGTTAAAAAACCATTATATTTAAAAACCGGTCCTACGATTTTGAAAAAAAACCTGCTCCTTCAATTGTTTTAAGGAAATAAAATGGCGTTTAAATTATTCCGCTAAAAACTATTTTACGTACTTTTTTCGACCAATCAAAAGTCAAAATAAAAACTTTGAAATTCCCTTAATATTTTTTAAATTTTATTCGAGCTGGATCTGTGACCGTCGTGCAACTCAACTGAACTCTTAAAAAAACGCGCCTACTATCTTACCTCTTGGTGGTGTGCAAAAAGATAGATTTAATTTAGTTTAATTTTTTTTTAGATTTAGTTTACAGTCTACATGTTTCCGTTTTCATAAAATTTTAATAAACAGTTGGCAACCATACCTACATTTGTGTGAGAATTATATCAATTTATAATGCCCAGTATGACAACCATTTTAGAGCTTTAAAATGGAGATAGCTTATTGAAATCCATAAAAGTAAGAGTGAAAGGCAAATATTCTATCTTCCGTGTACTGAAAATATAAATTGAACAGAGTATAACGCCAAATGTGCAATTCTAAAAGTTTCTCGTCAGGGATGTTACAAAATTATTTTTTGTTTATAATTATACTTGATTGTCAATAAAATAAAATTTTGCATTACGGCAAATAGATTTCAAAGCTTTAAAATGTTATTTACACAAACAAAAAGATTTCACATGACAAAATTTCCAGTGAGTATGAAAGAGAGAACAATCTGAGACGATATATGATTTGAATTTACTGTCCTTGTTACACCTCTATTTTGCTGTGTTCAGCAATGCGAACATTAATTGCTGAATACTAAGCATTGTTTGATTTGACAAATTTGGATTTTCAATGAGATTTCAAAGTGATTTCGGCGAAATGTCGTATTTTGAAGTCACAAAAATGTATGAATGGGGAATTCGTTTGAAACCTCAGATTTCTGCTGAAATCGGAGATTTCGTTTCAGTGGTAAAACATAGCATTATTGATTTTTAATGTCATAACCAAAAATTGTTCTTTACTTGTTTTTATACATTTTTTGTTGGGAACAACACGAGAAATGTGTGATTTTTTTTTTAAGGATAATATCTATACTTATTTGTTATTTACATCAAATCTTTTCACACCGAAAAAAAATTGATTTTCAATAAAAAAGCTTTCATAAACATCAGAAGCATTCACATCAAATAGTTTTTCATTTTATTTTGAATTTTAAAGTACATATTTCTTAACAAGTTTTTTCACACCTAATCTTTAATTCAATTTTACACGCACATTTTCACACCCAATATTATTTTCTGTAAGTTGAGTTTGTAAGCCAGGTGATGACATTGGGGCGTTTGTCTCTTTCTAATTCGTTTTTTTTTATATGCCATTAATGTGCTGAATGAAAAGCAAGATGTTTTTGTTTTAATCATGTCATAATAGCTACGAGTTTTTTGATGTTGTATGAAGAAAAACGTGCGTTTTTTCATAAATTTATCGAATTATGATCCCTGAGGTGTTTTTGAAAAAAAAGTAGATATTTCACTAGATTAAATATTTATGTAGAGCATCTTTTTTCTGCAAAATTCGTTATGTTGATGCTAATTATTGTAATTGGTGAAAACCTCAAAGCCGCTTCTTTCGAAGTTTATTATTGAGAGCAATGCTTCTGCAATTCACGTTGCAACTACATACTTGCAATCAATTGACAGTAGTCTTCTAATTGGTGAAAAAACGATTTTTTTGCTAGTTTTAATGATTTATGCAAAAGCCAGCATTTATTATTTTTATTTTCTTCAGAATAGTACAAATATATCAAAATGGCATTTATAAACAGTTAAAGTTAATTAACCGATTTGATTGAAAATGTAGGATTAGACTATAATGATCATTTAAATAAATTTTAATGGCGCAAAATTATAGACAACCTATTTTTAATCCATTCACTTCACACTACTTAAACCGTTTGGTGCTGCACTAAGTTTTCCTAATTTATAAACGTAAAAAGACATGCAGTAGCTAAAATCAGATTAAAAAGTTTGAGAACTTTAGGGGAATTTTGTTGTTATTGGATTTAGTTTGTGTTTGTGGTGTATTCAAAATGGCGTTTTCTGAGAGTGAGCTGTCACTCTCTCAGAGAATTTAAAGTTTCACACTAAAAAGATAATGCGGGGGTTACCTATTATTACAAATCTAGTTTCATACTAAGAAAAAATCAATTATTGATTCATCTATAAAATAGTCCCCTTTTCATACACATAATCATATGACGCTGATTCTTCATCAATTCCCTTTTGGGCACGACTGTAGCCTTTACACGTTGAATCAGCGTCACGCGACAGTGTGTGACAAACGTTACTATGTCCTTACGTTTGTTTACTTATAGCAAAACATACATCGGACCACAAACTGAGGAAGATAATAATAAAGTAAGCAATGAAAATAACAAACGAGAATGAAAGAATCGCAACAAATTCTCGGTCCCTGCGTGATTGTGATCCCCACTACACTTCGCAACTCCTTCGCCCAAATACTAAGTCACGCTGCGGCATATGCCTATGTTTATAAAAGGGGACTAACTGATCATAAACTTTGGTCAAACAATTTTGTTATTTATTACAACGGTTTTATAATTAATAAAATCACAAAAAGAGTAAATTAAAGAAGTAACTCATAATGTATCTTTCATAAGTCTCGGGTTTGTCGATTTGACAACGATTTATCAATTTAATAACGTTAAGAGTTTGGACTTTGAATAATTAATGTGGCTCCACATTTCCTATCAAATCTTACTTCCTACATTTATATCTCGTTTCAGGATCTTATTTAATTAATTGAGGTTAAAATTCAAAATTATCACACAGTCCTTTGATTATTTATTAGTATTATAACTTCAGCTGTCATTTGATTCAAATAAAAAAATCTCCGGATGTCAATCAATGACAGCTAAGATGTCAACATGTATCTTGATCCATAATGTATAATAAATGAAAGATGGTTTTGTTTTTTCCATCATTCAATACTAATTTGTCACTTCTTGTCTCATTCGTCACCCTCTTCATCCGAAAATTATAATTTCACTTCTTTCAGCTTGCACTTCAATGAGGTCTCCACTAAGTATTTTGGTTGTTCTGATGTTCGCGTTGGCATTAAGCAGACATATGTATTTCAGATTGAAATCTTTTGTTCTTAATAAACAATATTTATAAAATGTTTTTATAGCGTCTTTTAAGTACACATGTAATCATAGCTTTGATCACATGCCACCCTCTTTTGGAGCACAAAATGCGTGACTTATAACAATTAGAATTGCTTGTCGGTTCGATCCTCTTAAAGCAATATTGTCTTTGAGTTGATCGAACATGTAATTGACTGTGTATTATATAACTGAACACACTTTGGAACATTGAATTATTTATTATTAGACGATCAAATGATTCTTTACTTTCAATATAAAGTTAAACTAATATCGGGTTTTCCAATAGGGACTTGACAACTTTGAATTTAATTTGTGAACGCACCCTTTCACTAATCATCGAACTGTCATTGTCAATTTATTCAGTAAACTCAACATATTCATCATGGTAAAGTACACGAGCGTCAAACGTCTGCAAATTATAAAAATGTTTACCACAACTTTAAGAGCGTTGAATTCTTGAATTTCATCGCAAAATCATCTTCAGTGACGAAGTGAGCTTCTTGGCTCAATGGGTTCGTCAATAAACAAAATATGCGTTATTGGTCGGCTGAAAATCCACATTTGCTTCATGAATCACCACTTCATCCACAAAAAACAACTGTTTGATGCGGTTTGCATGCCGGCGGCGTTATTGGGCCATATTTGTTCGTCGACGATAACAATCGTCACGTTACTGTGAATGGCCAGCGTTATCGCGCCATAATTACCGATTATTTTTGGACTTGGACGGCATGTGATTCCAACAGGATGTTGCCACAAGTCACATAGCAAACCTTATAATCGATTTATTGAAGAGTTAGTTTGATGAGCGTGTTATCTCAAGAAATGGGCCAGTCGATTGGCCGCTACGTTCGTTCGATTTAACGCCTCTAGACTATTTTCTTTGGAGCTACGTTATGTCATTGGTTTATGCCAACAAGCCGACGACGTTGGAAGAGCTCAGAGCCAACATTGAACGCGAAATAGCGTCGAAGTTTCGGATCTTGGTTTGCGGGCTTAAAAAATCCAAATCGTGCAAGAATTGAAGCCGAACGACCATCAAGCGCGTCGCACGTTCGGTGAATGGGCCCAAAACGAGATGGCCACCGATCACGATTTTCACAAAATTGGGAAAATTGGGCCTAGGCTGGAATTTTTTCGAGTCAGTCGCGGCGGCCACTTGCTACTTGAACTACATCTTTCAAAAATCACTCAACAATTTAACTGACGATGAGGTTTTTTCGAATTAAATAATGAACAAACGATTTGATTATCAATCATTAATAACAATGTTTTTATTCGTTATGACCCAGATTGCAGTTGCATTCTTTTGGGTAATATTCAATGGGATCTTTAACTTGCAGAATTTTTCTAAGAAGTTATCAGATAAAAACCTAAGCACGGGTAGATGTTGGCACCTAGCGCCGTTCTGCCGAAACCACATGTTGCCAGGTCAATTTGGTTCAATTTGGACCATCATTGGTTCTGTGGCCATGTTGGGTTGGTGTCGTGGTGTTCTCCCATATACGGCAATCTTGCAGTTTTTTTCTTCGAAATAAAATGCAATTAGTCACTAAAGATCATTTTTCGGTCAAAATTGGGGTTCTCTTCCAAACGCTCCGAAGCCCGGTGAGCGAAAATAACGGCGTTAGATATATATTATATATGTTTATCAACTTTGAGCTCCTGGGTCAGTTGGATCTTGTTCGTGTTAGGCCCAAGTTACGACGCAAAATTCGCCAAATTCAAGTCTTCGTAAGGCGGAGTTTTTTTTACACGGCGAGGAATCGACAACCTTGGTTTCTGCTGTACACATTCTTGGATCGCAGCGGTCGTCGTTGGCGACCGATCTTGCATTCCTTTGACGGACGTATTTTGGTTGATTGATTACCCAACCAGTCGTTTCAAATTTGGCTACCGAACGTTGATCGCACATTTAACGCAAAACGGGCAATACGCACCACGTTTGCACTAACGAACACTCATATTGATAATTAAGTTTTATCCTGCGGACGTGCTGTTCAATCATGTAACTCGCAATGGTGATTTGTCATCACTCATCAGTAACTGAACAAGTTTCATCGTTCGTAATCACGGAATGATATACTGACGTGTGATTGATGAAACTGTTTTCGGAACGCCTAAAAAAAATTATAAATATTTCTCAAACGCAGTAAGTTCCGAAAAAACTTAATTCATTCAATATGAAAAACGTCCTTGAAAAAATAGATTTAAAATTTCATAATAAACAGCAGATCTGACAGATGTCATCAAAACAACATGGCCACCACAGATCGGCAAAATCTACGCGTGCCAATTGCAAAACCCTATATTTTTTCGATTTTTTTATTTCTTAGTTTATCAATGAAAATAGTTTGTTGAACCCTCGTGGTCATAACTGGAAATGCTTCATGTCTTCCAGTATCTTGAGTTTTTTTTCCAAAAACAGGTTGGTAGCACTAAAATGGTCATCTTAACAGAAAATCACCTATCAGCCCATCTTTACCATATTATCCGTTCAAGTTCCTTCGCCGCACCACACGAATGTGGAATACCTTTTAACTTTCATAAATATATTCAGAATTTTGGAACTATTTTGCATCCGTACATCCTCATTTCATTCTCAATCGTATTCAAATTCCTTCAGTCAGCAATCTGACATGAAAAACTTTCCAGTTCAGCCCTATGGTTCCACAAAACCATAAGAAAAGCCATAAATTCGCCATGGAAAATGATAGACAATTTTGTACGAATTGCTTTAAATTATTTTAAACAATTCCTTTCGTCAAATTCAATTTTCTTCCCCAAAGCCAGAAATTCAAAACGTTCACACCAAATCACAATTGAATAACAAATGTTCAACTCATGCTGCACACTTGTTCGGCAAATGTTTTCCAAATAAAATAACTGCACCGCATTCAGTGCGGCATAACTTAAACTATCCTCCTCTCCAATTCAAAAGTACGGAAGTGAAGAATAACTTTTCAATTTTCAACAACATTATGTATTTTCATTTCACAAACGGAAATTAAAAAAAAATGTCTGCTGCTATACCGTTATGGCAGCAGCAAGCAGCCATCATGGCATATGGAACTTTTGTGGAAGGAAAACCGAAACCGAATTTACTCACTTGGAAAGATATGTGGAAATGAAATGATATCATTTTTCTATCACCATTCTGTGTACACATGACTGTGATGAGTGCGAGCAACAGTACGTTTGGAGATCTGGCTGTCCTGAACTCGCCTGGTGTTGGGTGTTCATTTCCAAAAGGGTGAGTGAATGGTGCTGGCTGGTGTTTGGTGATATCTTTTTTTTTTTTTGGTTCTAAATGAATAAAAACAGACAACATACTGCCGTGTATTTTATCTGACAATTATAATTCATGATGTTACACTTCACACAGTGGGTCAAAGAGTCAATTGGAATAGAGTGCTAATGGAAAATAAAATTGGGGTGTGGGCCACATTGAATGTAACTCAATTATGCGACAGTTGCACGTGTAGAAAAACTAAATCTTGTAACTTTGAACTAAAGAAGTGACTTTTCTGGATTTGTACCTCAACTGTTGCAAGATGTCGCAGAATAAGTTTTGAAGTGGTACAAGTCAATTTAGACGATAAATATCTGGAAAAACTTATTAGACAGGGGTTTTCCCTGAACTTTGAGTGGAGAATGTAGGGTGATCTGTAATGCTCATATCGAGAACTGGAAGTTGAACGTTGATTGTTCCATTGGATTGTTGGAGAGTTCAATTCTATGCGACTCATCACCGAATAGTGCAATCAATATCAGAATAAAATGAGCTTATCACATACACTGTCGCTGCAGTTCCACATCCAAGAAATATTGTGAATCAGAAACCACATAACGAATGACCGTGCTAGCAAAAATTTAATGGACTAGTCGTTTCAGTCAAGACGTTTCTAATGTATGAGGGAAAGATTTGGAAAAAAAAGTCCGGTTATAGGGGCACACCAGATTGTCCTCTGTTATAAACTTCAAACTTCGAAATGTCAAACGCTAATTGTATCTGACGGACAATTACTCATCCAACGGAGAATATTTTTTCGATAACGCAAATGCAAATCGGTTAAAAATGTGTCACAGTATTGTAAAACTGCAGATGTCATCATTCGTGTGGTAAGACTAAAAAAGAATCTCTGTATTTGATAGTACGTCCGAAGTTGGCCTCAAGGGTAAATTGATGAGCATCCATTGCAGCGCGAGCATTACGGTTGAATCTTTTCAGGGGAGAAATGCAACAGGCTATTTCACTAGAGCATTGTTTATAGAAATAGCGATAAAAAAGCGAAAAGCAAGAGATGTTACGACGGTGCTCAAGAGATGTAAATGTTCCTGTTATTGTCCTATCATTTTTAAAGCTCTTTTCTTAATTCTATCCAAGAAACTCAAGTTAGTCATGGGAACACTTGCCCAAATATTAGAATTTTACTCAAGTTTTGGACTTTAGCCAGATCAGATGGGGTAAAAAATGGCAGCATTCTTTGCGACATCAAATATGTGGTCATTCCACAAAAGGTGGTCTGTAATGCACATACCGAGAACTGAGAAGTGATCAGTTTCTACGATGCAAGTGCCACTCATGGATAGTGGCATTGGGTATATTTCGCTTCAACGATAAAAGACAGCATTGAGTTTTTGAAGCATTAAATTCTACGCGATTTCTTATTCCCCATTGTACAATGCTGTCAAGATCTGAATTTAATGAACTAATCATACGCTGCCGTTGCAGTTCCACATCTGAAGAACATGGATGAGAATCTGGAAATGAATATGAAAAGCTGTGAGTACTGTCGTCAGCAAAACAATTTATTGGATTAGTAGTTTCAGATAATAAGTCGTTAATAAATATGAGGAAGAGAGTCGGAAACAAAACAGGAGCCCTGGGGCACACCAGCATTTATTTTGTGAGTATCAGACTTGAATAAGTCCAACACAACTTGTATTGAACGGTTCGAAAAGTAATTACTAATCCAACGAAGAAGAGATTCGTCGAGTCCCTTTTCGATAAAAGGGCTTGATGCCAAACTCTATCAAATGCCTTAGAAATATCAATGCCAGAATAGACAAAATTCATCATTATCCGTGGGGCTGGTATTGGGAAACAGAAATCATTGGGCTTGGGTGTATTGAGTTTAACAAGCAATTTATAAATCGCCTTTTCTTAACCTACATCTCGGCACCCACGATTTCAGTAAGTTGAAGTTGAATCATATAACGTTTTAACTTTGAAAGTGTTTCTTCCGAGGACGTTGTTGAAAGTTTAATTTTGATCAAAACAAGTTCAATTGGACTTGATCTACTTATTCCCATATTTGTCAAAGTCACTCATTCTACCATTCTTATCCAAAGTAACTAAGCAAATTAATCGTTTCTTCAAATCAAATGACCTCTTATTCTTACCAAACAAGTCTGGATTTTGATCTCGATATAGTAGCAAGTACTTAGACGATGACAAAGTCATCAAAGTAGTTCTTGATATTTAAAGAACATGTGGTATTTAGGGTTTCCGAATGGTTTTCATTATTTCGTGGTGTTCCTCAAGGGTCCATTCTAGGACCACTTCTGTTCTCAGCAGTTCATATCATCATATCTAAAGAAGATGTGGTATCTAGGGTTTCCGAATCGCTTTCATTATTTCGTGGTGTTCCTCAAGGATCCATTCTAGGACCACTTCTGTTCTCAGCTTATATAAATGATATTCCTAGTGTCATACGCTACGGAAATGTGCAAATGTTCGCCGATGATGTCCAGTATCTTTAGAGTTCTTCGTTATGTCTCATTGAAAATTGGGTGTACAATGTAAATGAAGACAAGTGGATGTTTTCCATTGTTCCAAAATAACCCGGGCTTCGGAAAAATTATAAAACCCTTTCGTTGTCCATCACATGCTTTTTCAACCATCAAATTCATTTCTTTTCAGCGAGAACCCTTCAAATCGACTTAATTGATTGAATGCTCTTCTACAGAATGCTCACTTCTGCCCCAATATTATTCTTTCACACCTCTATAAAAGCCTTATAAAAATACCAATTGAGTTTCAGGTATCCAAGCCACAGCTTTCCTAAACGAATTACTCCGGTCTCTGATTTCTTTCTATTTTCAACAACATAACCAAAATAATAAAAAAAAATACAAAACCATTGGGTGTTCATTCTGCGCCCGACTGATTGAAGCAACATTTTCTTCTCCTCATTGTGAGGCAAATTGTTCACGAGTTTTCGGACGAATTAATAAATGGGTCAAGCGACGACGAGTTATTATATAGAATCTCTACAACCGCATCGCTAACATGCTAGCCTAGCATGCAGCTTTGCAAGAGGCGCGCCCTTATTACCATTGAAAAGATTTCTTTGACCGTCACTTCTAAATGAAAGTCTACGGGTATGAACACAAGGGTTCCAGCAGATCCAGAAGTACGGCGACAGGGCGCAGCGAATGAAAGTGTTGAAATAGCGCTGCAGTGTCGCAATAATACAAAGAAAAAAACAAAAACAAAACACACACACACACACACACACAAAACACAAAACCCTGAGAAGCTGCAACCTCCAACCACAGCCATTGTGTTAGTCGTTTATATTTTTATTTACAAGAGTACCTCTTTGAAGTGCGGTAGCGGGCTTGCTTATCCCTTTTCTTGGGTGGAAATTTACATTGACTTCGTTAGGAGGGGCTTGGAGTAGAACACAGTCTAGTTGTTTAGGAAGTTGATTCCCAAACAAAATGCATATATTTTGAGCAGAGAAAAGGACTCTGAATTGCACTAGTTGTTGTTAGTGTTGTTGTTGTTGTTGTTAGTGTATGCGGATATGAGTTGAGAGATAAGAATATTGCCTAAGATGGTCTATGGTGTTGTTCTATGCCAAGGGATGTGGATGACTGGGCATTGGAACAAAATTACATCCCTTCGGGGTTGCAGAGCCATCAGTGACATCATGCTGTGGCAATTACGTATGTGAAAGGACAGATTTTCATGTACGTGTACAGGAGGGTATAGGGCATTGGAAGACAGGTTAAGTGGGTAACCGTCATCCTGGGTTTTTTGTTTCTTCTTTTCAGAGAGCGGATTGAGTGCAGGACAACCGGGCCAGTAGAGAAAATATCGATAGTTAGTGGTAGCTGGTTCAAGTGTTAAGGTTAAGTGATGCACGAACTGTGTTGTCTATCGGAGATGGACTAAGCAGAGGATTCATGCTGAATTTTCTTTCTACTATCGTTTTTTTTTTGGTAAGGTAAAATTGTTTTCACGATAGCTTATGCAAAGGCAAAGTGAAATTCTCGTCAATATAGAAACAATTAACTCCATTATATCACGTCATTTAGTATCGGAGAGGTCTTTATACATACCCATCGAGGGTTTTATTTTTGGTAAATAAACGAAAATTCTTTAACTTTAAGAACAGCCGAAAAAAATTAAATACCCGGGCGATATAAAACCCACCAAAATGTCGGTTGAATTTCCTAGATTTCCTAGAGCTATCAACTGCATGAAAAAGCACTTAGTTGTGTGTTAGCCTCCCACTATGCGACTATAAAAAAACGTCAATTTCCCATTATGCGCACCTCAATCTTTAATCTAGTATGTCTTACAACTCTCCAAAGGACTTTTATTTTCTCTTTCCGTACCCAAAATAAACACAACACCGTTCTTACTATACATTTTTTGATTACAAGTTATAACATTTCGTTCTCTATAGTTACTCAATGCTTTTAGCTTGACGACTGTTTATAGACTGATTAGTTAGGTTTGATCGTGCTTTCTCGTATGTTCGTATATCTCGTATGTATGGTAATGGTTGTGGTGGCTTTATGTATATAGTTTCTTATGCCATTCGTTCATCGGATGATGTTGAACATAATTTGCAATTGTTCGTTCGTTTGGTCACGTACGCGTTTATGTACTTGTTGCGTCGGTTATATTTGCGTTTGGTTTGTTACTGTCTGTCTCGTCGTTTGTAGGGTATTGCATTGCATGATTGACGCCCAATCCTACATGTATGTTGTTTGGTCATATTTTGGAAAATACTTACGTGAACTAGGAACAAACTTGAAAGTAAAAATCTAGGAAATCGTATATGCGTTTGTGGTATCTAACTTTCTTGTGTTAATCAGAAAGCATCACAATAAATGATCTTCCTTTGACCATAACTTTTTAATATTCTTCCAGTAGAATTCCAGGAGGAAAAATATAGTTTCATAGGAAGATGTTTTTTAAACTATATCTCCTTCACTGCCATCAAGGCCTTTCGTCCTTAAATCCGACTCTGTGTCTGTGCCTTCTCTTCATAACATATTGAAACTTTCAATCCCAAGTATACTATAGTAGTATGAAAAAGATTCATTTTAAAATATAGCCTGGGGATGTGTAATGATGTGAATGTAAACTATCGGCATCCAGCAATCTATTGCTTTTGCAGGAAACTTGATAAGGAAATGCGCTAGTAGGGTTAAGGAGTTCTAGGGAATAGTTAAAACAATTTGTGCATATTTAAAGAATATGTCTCTTGTCTAGGCAAAATTGTGTGATTTGTGTTAACAATTTGTTTAATTAAGAAAACTCGAAGCGGAACGGAAGTTGATTTTCTCTAAGGGCATTCAACTTAAGTCTTTATTAGGAATTAAAGGAGGATTTCTTTGATTATTTTTTGATGTAGTCATTATAGGTTTTATATTCGATGAAGTAAATAGAGTTATTGTATTCCTACTTTAGTTTTTTCTTTTTAATTTCAAAAAGAATAATCCAATTATACTCTGTTCAATTAAAAAGATAGACATTTTTCCGTTTTCCGAATAGTATTATTCTAACAAAAGCTCTCACCAGGAGTACCGTAGTACTTCTTAATTTGTAGGTCAATCTTATAGTAATGCTGTCATTATTCCTGGGGGTCAATTCCCGATCTGTGGAACTGTGAAATGATTAAAAATGCATTATTTCAGTTTTCACAAAGACTTTTAATTTTTATCACTTTATGAACTGGATTTATGCGATTCTCGAACTCAATGTGATAAATTGGTATCAAAGTGTGTACTAAAAAGTACTAAATGATAAATGCTGTATAATTTTCAGATTTATTTTTTGCTTTATAATGCATTGGAAGTTTTATTAATCAGTATTAATAAATTAAAAATTTAAAAAGGTCGTAAAAGTAAAGTAAATACATACAAAAATAAAATTGCCGTAAAATGGATCGGTCCCCCATCATTTGCATTTCTTATACTTGGTTGCTTATTCCAAAATTAGCCTTAAATTTGGGATGCGGTTAATTTGGTTGTGAAAAATAATTCATCACTGTGAAAAGGCACCGTGAAGACGTGATAAAATTTATCACTTCACAGTTTCACAGGGGTCAATTTCCGATCTGTGAAATTATCAAGTGATAAATTTGTTACCTGAGTAAAACCAATTGAAAATGATGTTATAGACAAGCCTACTTAGAGTAAACTTACGAAAGTTGTCGCGTACGTCGTACCAGCAAATGTTTTGGAAAGAGCATTAAAGAAGGGATAAGCTCAAATCCTGTAGAAATAAACTGAGCGGCTGCAAAAAATTCCAATGATTTGTTCCAATGATGCATTTCAATGATCGTTAAAAATTTATCATTTAGTGATTTCATTAGTAAAACACAATTAATGATATACAAAAGAAAGAGAGTGTTGGGGGATGGAACGTGCGAAAGATTTTCCTCTTTATAATATTTTTACTCTATGCCATAACTACCTATATAATAAATTTAATCAATCGTAAGGCTGAACTAAAATAGTTGTAATGGCTCGGGCAAGTAATTCGTATCTTGGAATTGGCTCTAAATTGCGGATTGCTCCGTTTCGTCAAATTTCGATGAGTTTTGCTTAGGAACTCATTTTACGGAGGAAAATCTGACTTCTTCTAGCTTCTGATGGTGTTTGTAATGAAGAAAATTTAATACTTCCGCGGCATTCCGTCCATTATATGCAGACGTGCTCTTTTGTGCCTGGACACATTGACGAAAGATCGCATTTGCATCACTGCAAAGTGTGCTTCTACACGTAGACCGCCCAGTCATGACTTTTTTCGAAGTTCTCTTTGTTATTTTCTTTACTTTTTGGCTTGACTGACTTGACTCAAATTTGACATTCCTTTTGTTTTTTTCCTGCTTGAAAAGGGGGTATTTTTTTATTTTTGACATGAAGCAAATAATAATAATAAAATAATAGTCTTTTACGCTCGAAATGCTCAGTTATGTTGTATTATATTTTCAACAAATATTTGTCATTGGAAAAATATAAAAAAGCATAAACAAATATGAGACAAATCGCCCACAGCGTAACCGACTCTATAAGCACCGAAAACATAATGAAACAACACAACACAATGATAAAAAGAAGAGAAAAGAAAAACGACAAAAAACTCAATGAAAAAATAACCCTCGACTCACAGGTTAAAATGTTTTTTCTTCTCAACTTTCGAATTTGTTATCTCTAATGCACTTATGTGAGTCAAGACTTAACAGCCCAACTAACAATTTAACTTGTATAAGGTTCTAAAGAAGCTATTTTCTGACTGCTATAGTAACATTTAAAGGCCTTATACAAGTTATTTTGGCGCACATTATACAAGCTATTTAACTGCTATAAGACTTTTGTTGAATGGTCTTATAGCAGCAAATAGCTTTTCATGAAATGTTATTAGCTTGTCTGAACAAGCCATTTTGTGACAGCTTAATGCTAATAGCCTGCTCTGGATGTTATAAAAAGGCCTTGCCTTGTTTAAACAAAAATTGCAATATTTTTGTTTTGTTTGAAAGTGTTGAGTTTTTATTGCATTATTTGTATTGCATTTTTTTAGCTATATTTCTCCTCAGGCCGTTGCCAAACTGACTTTTCTACTGCATACTGGTAACGATTAAAATTTTATTTTAATTATAAAAGTGAAAAGTTTATATTTACCTGAGTTTTGAATTCGAGTTCTTGTCGTAACATTCCAGTACTCTACCTCTACACCAATTCACGGTTGGTTAAACATCGACAGACCAAATATTATTTTACTTTATATAAGGCCTTTTTAGGCAAGCCTTACACAAGTTGTTTGCATTTTAATGTAATGTAAACATCTTTGGAAGGCCTTATATAAGCCATTTTTAACCTTTATAAGCCTTGTATAGAGCTTTCCAAACTAACTTTTAAAGGCCTTATAGCAGCTATTGTTTTAATTGTCAAAGTTTGAATGGTGTTGCTTTATAAAGTTTGAAGCATATTAGCTCATTATTACAATACTTAAAAAAAACAATTGGGTTTTTTACAAATCAAGCTAAATTGTCATTTGAGAAAAATAAATTCAAAGGCTAATTCTTTGAAACCATGTACTTCACGTTAGTATTTGATTTAATTTCTGTGAACTTAAGAAATAATTTCTGTTAGCACTTCTTTTCTGTTTTACAATATTCAGTTGTTACTTTCTTATTTTATTTATAAGAACTTATTTATAAAACTCTCGATATTAGCAAATTAATTCAGTTTGTATAAGGGCTTTATAGGCAAGCCTTACAAAAGCTGTTTGCTTTGACTTATCGTGAAAATCCTTATAGCATCAATTATTTGTTTAATTTTCAGTAAACATCTTCGGAAGGTCTTTACAGGCCATTTTGAACCTTTATCTACAATTGTGTCCACATTGTGTTGTGATAACTCATGTACTATTGCTTAAGTGTGACAAGGAAAAATAATAATAAAATATTCTTGGCTTTTTCACACCTACAAACTCAATAATAGAAAAATGGAACATTCATTTAACTACAGAGTATCTGCTCCCTTCGCCTCTCACCCTTCCTGACTTCAAACTCACCCGTGAGGCCAATGAAAAATCACGGTGTGGACAGGCACTTAGAGAGATTCGTCCAGATTTTGGATTCTTTAGCCCATCTCTTTCATTCTTATTGAAAATAATTCCTTCTCCTTTACATATTCCTTCAATATGCATGCGCGCTTCCGTCAATGTGTCCAGGCACTAATAATAGCTTCTAGCAACTTACTTTACTTACTTTAGATGAAAGAAGAAGAAAAGAAATAGATAAATGTCTATACTTGAAAGTTCCGTACGTTTTACTCGCTCTCATTTAAGTCCTTTAAAGTGAACGAAACTGAACCAAATGGAGCATAGTGATAATGACTATTACTTGCAAGAGTTTAAAATAGTGTGTATTCGCTTCGTTGCTTAAGTTGACTTAAGCGAAGCAGTTATATAGATGCCGCTGCTAGTTTCTGCTTTTATAGTTTGTTCTTTATGGTCAAAATAGATGTGCAGTTAATTGCGTGCAGTAAAAAAAAATACACAGGCTCTTATGGGACATGTCAACCCAAATACTGCAGGGGTTGCAGAATCTGCACGATGTCTCTTTTTTAAAATTTCATGCCTAGTTTCATTGCCACAACAACAAACGAACAAAATATTAATAGTAGGTAATTGGCATTACTGATATATACGATATTCCACACTTGTTAATCAGTGTTGCCGCTGTGACACTTTTGCCACCACTTTAAAGAAAACACTTCATCATAGTTTTTATTGTTATGTTTTTCGTTCACTTACATACATGAATAGGATATAAAACAAAAATCTATTTTTTGCCAGATTTGTTGGAATTTTAATTCTTTATTCACAGAAATTTGATTTTATTTACATTATTTTTAAGTGACTTTTGAGTGTCACTTTTTGCAATATTTCGAAAATGACCAGTGATAACGCTTCATTTTGACATTAATACAACAATACACAAATATCAAAAAGTATGTACATCTGTTTTGGGTGCGGCTCTGGGCTCAGTTATGCGTGCAGAACATCTGCACATTGCACATCTATTTTCGGCTTGTACTTTCTTAGGGAAATATTACACCGTATTAAATTGTCTCATGCCAAATACCGCGTTTATCCAAAAAAAATTTAAATAAAAATAAAACCAAGATCGAATTTGTTTTGTTGTCATATCTTTTACCATTTGAGGTCAAAAGACTATATCATTAGCGATTTGGAAAAAGTGGTGATATATGCGCGAGGCAACGCGAGCACCTGTGTGCTAGTATCTAGTTATACTAGTTAATATACTTCCTTGTTTTATTTTATCTACACTGTTGTTTTTCTTTAGTTTCAGTTCATTAGCGCATACCTTAAAAATTTTAATTTTTTGTCATTTAACAGGCGCCTCTTCATTCAATAGAATACAATTAACACTTCATTGTCATTCATAACTGCTTTGGCGGGAAGATAATAATTTTATTGCATTTTCGTGTTTTGAATAGATTTTCTTGGATATTTCGATTTTTTCCGGCTCATTGCAAAAACAATTTCTATTTTTTTTTTAGACATGCAGTTTTAACAATCTGCCGATTGATTTTTCATTGTCGGTATTCGTATTAACATTTTATTATTAAATATATGTGTGTGCATCTGTGCATTTAAATTATCATCATTTCCATCAAATAAAGATAAACAACAACAAAATACAGAACACACATTTTATTTAGATGATGTTAATTTTATTTCGGTTACTTGGTTTTTGGCATTCCGTTCCGCAATTTTGTATTTCAATTTGTTTTTTGAAATAAATGGTTTTATTGTTAAAAGAAATAATTTCAACAGAATTTTACATCAATTTTTGACGAGAAAATTCCAATGGATTTTATCTTGAAATACAAATACGTAAAAACCTATAAATTGATTTAATTTTATTTATATAATTATTTATTGAAATAAATAAATAATATATTAAAAAAGAATTTGTCTTTCGCATGTGCTTACGTCTTGCTTTCTCTCTTTGTAAACAACAACAACACTGATTGACATAATCATCAGTCGTCTAAACTGTTCTGACGTTTATCACTACTTCTGTGCTGTTCTGTCCTGTTCTGTGCTGTTCTTATCTTAAAAACGGCCATTGAATAAATCTCATCTTTAACCTTGAATATACTCTGCCCTGTCCTCTTTCAAATGATTTGGTAATGAAAAATACATCAAAAAACAAATCAAAGTATCAGAGACTGTATGTGTGTGGGAGAACAATAACTATCCTATAAAATAATTAATGTAAAATATAATATTGATTGTTAAAACATTTGATTCCTCCCTCCCTAAGTTATTTAACTGCTCAAACTGCTATTCCTTTCTGTGCTAATCTTGCCAAAATGAATACAATAGCATCTTTACGATGTAATTTTGAATTTGGTTTCCTTTCCATCCAATAAGCCAACATCCTCCTCACTCACTCACATCATGCGGGTACTCAAAATGTACCCAAATGTTGGTTTGGATGGATGTGGAACCCCTTTTTTGATTCAACAGTGGATTATAGCATTAGGGAAGCAAACAATAAACAAATGAATTGAGAAACTCTTATCACTTTTTATTTATATGTGTTAAATGTGGTGGGATCGAGATGGATGATTCATATCTGGCATCCTTGTTTTTACTTTCTTGCAATCTATATGCCCTCCTCTTCTCTGATAGATGAGTATGTGTGTTTTTGTATGAATAAGAGTTTTGAAGTGAAGAGGTCGTTTAGCTGATTCTTAATTATGTACTTAAAAGTGAGTATCCTGTGTATTTTGGCAAAACAACGAGTCCTTTGTTTCGTTCTCCCCCATTTTGGTTGTTGTTTTTGTTTTTTAAATGTCTTATTTTAGAATCGCACTTTGAAAATACAATTACACACTTTTCATTGTTTTATTTCACACTACCCCCTCATTTCTCTAATCGAAACGATCTAGATTTCTAGAGAGATTGATTTTGATTAATTTTTGTTGAGGCGGAGTGGGATTAGTTCAACTAAACGTTTAAGTATACATTGACAGAAGGAGTGATTGTTATTTGTTACTAATGCGAACGCAGGAAATGAAGTGTCACTTATAATTACGAGAGAGAAAAAAAATGTTTTGTTATTTCCGTTCGATGTAGCTTTTAATTGGAACTTGATGATTGTAAAATTAGAACAAAAAATCCCTGAACTATTTTTTTTACAATGTACTCACTGCCAACTGACGAGTCCCAATGCCCAAATGAGTTACGAAGACGCAACGGCAATTTTGATGGACTTAAGCCCGTAAGAAGCCAATAATACATTAACATAATGTGATTGTTTAATTTAACAAAATTTTACAGTGATTGTGAAATAAACAAACCTCTTTTGTTTTTGTTTTTAGCTGGACACAAGTTAACAGTTGTCGAAAACAACAACAAATTCCGAAACACATGCCAGAAATAAAAGAAGAAGAATATAGGGGAACGTTTATACGTTTCGAACTACAAAACCATTATTTTAGTTTTTCTAATATAATTTCATGTCCAACAACAATTTTTTGACATTTTGTGAACGAAATAAAATAACATCCAGAGATTCCTCTCTCCCACTTTATTTCTTTCCGACACATTATTGACCCTTGACATTATACAGGGTGGCCAAAAGAAGTCAACCATCCGATGTTGTTTGGCTCTCTTTTTTTTTCTAAACGAAAAACTTCGATTCTGTTTTTTGATTATGTTTATTTGAACCTTTAGAATTATATTGGTCAGGTCGAGAAGATGATATCGGCCAAATGGGCGCCGTCACAATTGATTGCCATACGGGCTCGTTTTATGGCAATTTTCATCACTTCAGCGAGAACTTAGGGCGACAGATTCTCGCACTCGTGTCGTATGTTGTCCTTGAGGGCTTCCAAAGTCTCGGGCTTGTTCACGTAAACACGGGACTTCAAAAAAAACCCTACAAAAAAGTCTGAAACGGTTAAATCGGGCGATCTTGCGGGCAAATCGCCAAAACGAGAGATGAGGTGACCCGGGAACGCCGCGTTCAGAATATCGGTTCATGTCGGTTCATGTATCGCTCCATGGCTTGTTCACTTGTATTCTGCATCTGTCTAGTCCACAAATGTCAAAACAGATTTGACATTGGCGGTCACAAAACACAGTTGACCACTGAACTGTCATCATAACATTTTTACTTGCGATTATAGGGACTATAAGGCAAGTTTAGGATTCGTGAATATTAAAAAAATTGAGATAACAATCAAACATGACATTACGATCATAGAGAAGTCTAAAAAAGTGATCGAGAAAAAATGTCTCTGTCTGTCTGTATGTATAACGAGCTGCAGCCTAAACGGTTTAAGCGATTGCCTTCAAATTTGGTGTGTATGATTATTTTGGCATTCCCCAGAGGGGAAATTGAAATTTTATTTTTAGGCCTAAAAATAACGGTAGCTGCCATATGACCGTTTAGGAAAAGCTTATTTTTCTCGAAAACGGCTCCAACGATTTTGATGAATTTTTTTGAGAATTTTTTTGTTAGTATTGGCTATCATTTGATTAGAACCAAATTTCCGGGAAAAGTCTATTAACGGTACCTTTCATGTAACGGTTTTTTTTAGTTTTGAGCTTTCTCGGTGACGGCTCTTTGGATTTCTGTCAAATTTTATATTTGAGAAGATCTTATGTAGTTTAATTATTCTGCGTATCAACATTTTTAATAACTTTTTTTTCTAATTAATTTTGAATTTTTTTTTTGAAAAATCAATATTTCTAAAACTAATCAAAAAAAAATATTTTAAATTTTATATTCACATGTATATTAATAAACTCTAAAAAACTGCATACATAAACTCCAAAAAAAAAATCAAAAAACTAAAAATAAAAACCAGGATTTTATCAAAACCGGTCCTACAATTTTCGAAATACTTTTTTTCATAAATTCTTTGTTGTTTAAGACGTGTGATGGCGTACTTCGTTTTTACTAAAAACCGTTAAGTATTGTGGTTTTAATACTTTTTATAATTTAAAACTGTTTTATTTTCAACGTAAATGTTACTTGTTTTTGTTAAAGATCTTACTTGCTTTTCAATATAATTAGTCACATAAAAGCAAGTACGTGCGACCCAGTCGTGCCCATTTTTTTTAATAAACTGAAAATTATCAGCTTTGTTTATGAAATTGATGTTTTTTAACTTCCTGACTTTACCCCTTAAATAAATAAAGTACAAAAATAATTAATTAATTTAATTTATTTAATTAATTGATCCTTATTTTCATTGGGAGAGCAACCAGATTCGTTTGTTCTGTTGTTTGTTTTTATTTAAAAATTTTTTTTTTACTGTCACAAAAAACGAATGAAGTTAGCCGCACTCAAGTTCTTCGCTCGATGTGCTCTGTTTTTTTAGCGAGGTCATCGAGCGAGCCCCGAGTAAGCTCCGAGCTTAAAAAGAAATACAACAACAGCGTGCGTGTAAATAGTGTAACATTTGCTTTGTTGTATGACACTGATTTTTGAATATTTTTTCGGGCATATGGCCGTTAAAGCTGAATTATTTCGAATGCATTGAAAACATCCGATTTCTAGTCTCACTTGGTCTACCTCAAAAGCAATCAAATCAAAATCTTGCTCTTTTTTTATCTAGAGCAGCTTATAGCAGGCTCATTGATCAGAGATGCATTTTGAAGAGGCTTTGACATTGTCTTTCACTTTTCACACAACGAAAATCAAATTAAGCGCGAAGCTTTTAAAAGTTTTTCACTTGACTACATCACAGATAAAGAGTTTTAAGGTGTTTTCATAAACGTCAGACTAACAAGAAACCGCATTATCGATGCTCATTAACTCAGATTTACGATCGAACTAACCTAGGTCCAGTGTCGGAAAAATAGTCCAACTAAACTATTAAATGTAAAAAAGAATTCACTTGCAAAACGAGCTAATGAATGATCAATGACTTATATGAAAATTGCACTAGCGCAGATTTTCGACGTTTATGAAAACACCCAAATTCATTCCATGGGGCTCTTAACTTATTAAGTATTGTTCTTTATTTCAATACAATATCTGCGAGAAATATGTCGCCAACGAAATAAGCTATCAAGGATATCATCATAAGAAACTAATTTTCATACGCGTACTTAGTAACTAAGAAAGGGCATCATATAACTTGAGCTAATTTTTTTTAATTTTCGCAAAAATTTTTCCATAGCACAAAAACTGCACTTGACCTTTAAGCACGTGACAGGAAATTTTAATTCAAATTGTCGTTAGACTTAAAAATCGATACAAAATGTCATTTTTTTGTATGCTCCTGGAAAAGATAATTTAGTGCCAACTGGAAGAATCTTACAACGAAATACACAATTTTTACCACGAAGGGTGGCAATTATGAGGATGAATCAATGAACGACTTGTCAAGTTCGTTAGGTTAATTATCAACTT
Source organism: Platycheirus rosarum (assembly GCA_963971375.1). Taxonomy (NCBI): domain Eukaryota; kingdom Metazoa; phylum Arthropoda; class Insecta; order Diptera; family Syrphidae; genus Platycheirus; species Platycheirus rosarum. Next base: position 15,717,443 of record OZ020510.1, on the reverse strand, counting down.
TGTCTTTTAGTTAAGCGGAAACGCTGTTCCGCTAAAGCTTGGTGCGGTTTAACTGCTGAGGTCCAGTTCCGCCCAAGTGTGGTGTTACCCTTACCATATACTAAATTTCATTTAAATCTATTAAATCCAATAATTATTATAATTTTTCATTTTTTTTTTATTCAAATTTACATATTTTTGTTAAATGTTATAATTAATCTACTACAAAATAGATTAAATTAATTTAAAAAAATGGTTTTCAAGGCATTTATCAATGTCTAATATGTATCCTAATTAAACACAAATTCTTCTACAAAACTGAAGAAGTTTCTGCTAAGATTATCTTAAAACAGAAACCAAAGCTACATACACATGTACATATATGAAGAATTAATCATAAATTATAAATTCAAAAAACGACACTTTTCGATGTCCATAACCTACCTACCTACCATACCAACTACAACATCCATAGACTCGAATTTTTATTCAACAGATAACCATGCAAATATGATGATGATTTATGCATTTTTATGAAAATGAATTTCCGCCTCAATGCGCGCAAAAGGCAAAATGGAAAAAGAAGCCAACAGCTGAAACGTGATCAATTTAAAGAATGACTAGAGACTTCTTCGTTGGCGATCGGTAGCGTCTTCGCTTCAGTAGAGCTGCTCTGGCTTGGCAGTTCTTTTTCTATCATTTTACATTGAATGGTTTTTTTTTCTACTTCGGAGTGTCTTACTTCGGTCATGCGTATAGCAGAACCAAGATGGGCCCTTTTCCAAGTCACTTTTGATTCTTGTTTTAATAATAATTATGCAATATTGTCGATCATTAACTGTCATTTGTAAAATTAAGATTAAATGATATCAAATAATTTAATCAATGCCCATTAAAGAAAATTATTAAGATTTCTCCTACAGAAACCATAAAAGCAGCCTATTTTCATCCATCAACCTACCAGATTTCATTCGAATCCGTTAAGCTGTTGAGGCGTTAAAACGTCGTTGACATCAAAGCTGCACTCTTCTTTTCCAACTTTTTCTGACATTTTTTACTCTCTTGTGCAATGTTTCAATAAGTTTCAATGCTTGCGTTCGGAAATACGCATAAGGTATTCCACAAACCCAGAACGAGTAAATAAAAAGTCTGCAGACATTATGTGTTGCGCTTCTTGTGTCAGTGAACGTTCACAATTAATGCAATGGTGGTTATCACCCAACATGTGCAGACGATAAAAAACTAAGGTCAATCTCTTTCTCACACGCTTAATCCTTTTGACCACAGGAAGCTATAGTTACAATCTTGCGGTTTGTTAACTAAGTGACAACTACGGTGATTATTTTGTGAAAAAAACTACATAATTTCAAATTTTATGACAATTATGCATTCGCAAGAATTCTGGGGTGGAATCGGCTAAGGTGATATATTATAAGTGATTGTCCCAATCAACAAATTCAGTCTTCGTAAGGTGATTGTGATAGGTGACAGTCACATTTTTGAGTGAGTTTTTCTTGTAATTGATATTTAGGTGGGGAGAAACGGAAACGGAAAACACAAAATATAAAATTATACAACAAAGAAAACGACTGCCTCTTCGCAAAAGAACGAATTTTTATTTTAGGATCTTTTTCTTTTTTCCTACTTGCGATTTATAGGGACCATAAGGCAAGTTATGCATTCGTAAAAAAAAAATTCTAACAATCAGACATTGCATTACGATAATAGAGAAACATGTTTGAGTTACTGGCAAAATTCTGTCTGTCTGTCCCGCTGTACGCATGTATATGAAACTACAGCCTAAACGGTTTGGCCAGCCGTCGTCAAAAGGTTATTTTGACATTCTACAGATTACTTTTTTAATTTTTTTTTAGCTCAAATATTAACGGTACCTGTAGTGTCCCGTGGCTTAGTGGTTAGTGTGTCGGACTGCTAAGCCTGACTCTTGTGGGGAACTGACAAAACCTCCAAGAGTAAAATTTGTCTCGAAAAAGTGCATCTCATGTAGCCGTTCGGACACGGCCCCTTCCATTCTTGCTGATTAACAACACACACACAGGAATGGTTGAGAGTATAAGTCACTAGGCCTTGTCAATAAATTTATAATTTATGTTAACGATACCTGTCATATAACTGTTAAGTAAAAGCTTATTTTTCTCGGAAACGGTTCCAAGAAGTTTTATGAAAAAAACAGTGTACTATTGTAGGTGAACCGTTGTATAGAACCGTTTTTTTTTTCTTCGACTTTATTGAAAACTGTTCATGCAGTTTCAATCAAAATTGATATTATGGAATATGTTGGTAGCCTAAGTAATTTTATTTTAAAATATTTTCGAAAACTATTTTTTAATAATTTTCTTATTTTTTTTTTCAAAAATCTGTATTTTGAAAACGGATAGATAATTTTTTTTTAATTTTGTTTTTAAATGTAAGTAATTTTTGTGTTTAAGTCTGATTCTTGAATAATTTTTTTTTAATTTTTAAAAGAAGTTTTTAAATAAAAACCGTTTTATTTAAAAAACTGTTCCTATGATAAAAAAAAATCGCACTTTTTCACATTTTCTAAGGAGATAAAATGGCGTTTAATTTTTTTCACTGAAAACTATTTTACGTACAGTCGTGCAATTTATTTATTTGGGTTTCTTCACAGCGAAGCTCATCGAATAATTTCTCTTGTTTCGAGGCGAAATCTGTGAACTTTCGTTGGATCTTTCTTGTTTTTTTATTTACAATTATGTAGTTATTTTCTTTTAAATGCAGCGAGTAATGGCACAGTACAGCAACAACGGCTAAAGATTTACTTTTTCTTGGAGCATCGATATATTAATACTCTTGGGAGAAAACCAATCGTTTTGTCAATGTTCATAAAACGCAACGTACGTTCTCAAAAATAAATAAACTAATAAAATGGCAATCTAACCTAAAATCTCTAAATGTCAAAAAAAAATTCCAGAATCCAGTTTCCAGTGGAAAACTGCAAAGATGCCAGATTTCGTAATTTTCGTGGTGATCACTTTAAGCAGACTGAACATTTTATTTGATCACATGTGACTATCAGAAATGTGACTGTCACATATCACCTTACCCGATTACACCAGTATTTATATGTTTTTTAATCGACGCTGTGTTTTTTGGGGCATTCTCATTTTAAGAATTCAAAATGTTGTTCGTTCGAAACCTTCACATGACAAAATTTGCATTGGGTATGAAAGGGAGAACAATCTAATGTATATGATATGATTTTAGTGTCAACTGCGAAATCCATTTATATTTTCAGTACAGGGAAGATAGGATATTTGCCTTTCACCCTTACTGTTATACATTTTAATAAGCTATCTTCATTTTTAAGCTCTTGTATATGGTTGCCGTACTGAGCATTATAAATTGGCATAATTCTCACACAAATGGCGGTTGGGGTGCCAACTGTTTATTAAGATTTCATAAACAGAAACATCTAGACCGTAGTATGTATATATAAAAATTAAATTAAATCTATCTTTTTCGATATCACCAAGAGGTAAGATAATAGGCTCGTTTTTTAAAAGTTCTTCAGAAGGCCTAATCTCTTTTAACGTAAAAATGATGTTTATTGCACTGCCATTTTCTAAATATTATGCTCAAAATTCTTCTTTTTATTTTTATTTTCATGAACAAAAAAACTATTTGGCATTTCAAAATTAAAATTGCAGTTAATTAATGAACCGAACTCCACCAAAAACTTGCTCAAATAGTAATTCTTTCCTAAAAAAAGAGCCAATAAATATTGTATCTATAGCTGTATTTTAAACGTTTTTTTTCAAGAAAAACAAAAAGATATACATACGCAGAATAACACGCTACGCAGCGACAACACCTTTTTCCTTAAACTTAAAATATATGCTCCCAAAAGCTCTAATAAAACTTCAATTCTGAAAGCTCTATAGCAAAAACCAAAGAAAAGCTATTACAATTTCCATCAACCGACGAATGGTTACTCTTAATCAGTGTTTTTTTTTAATAAATGCAATAAACGAGACGCAAATTGGCGGTCAGACTCCTCAATCATTACAGCCAGGTAGCAGACAGGTCATAGTGGTTTTTGGAATATTACAAAAACAATTTCAATGTAACTCAGAGGTTGTGGTTTTTTATTTCAGTGGCAATTAATTTGAGTGCCATATAAACACCAGCAGCTACCAGTCTGTTTGACAGCTCTGTTCCATAAGACCTGTACTGAAAATATAAATTGAACAGAGTATAGACGGTTCTTGGTAATGCCCATTATAGTTGGACCTTAACCAAGTCGCTCGTGTGCAAACAGTCAAAAAAAGAAAAGCAAACATAAAAAGGCTCAATCCAGAATATACCTCAGTAGCTGAATAGTCAGTCACATGTTCCCTCAATCAATTCCATTGATCCCAAAGTCTTCAACATTAATTGAAAGAACGTGTTAAGAATAAAAAAAATCTATTACACATAATAAATTGTAATCCATTTGTTGGGATTGAAATCAATACACTCAAACGCGCCTTTACACGAATGGGCGGATAAATCAATTCCTTCCCAAAAACCCACTAGCTTATATGATATACGAGCTACCCAGAATTTTTTATCGACTCCTAATAGCTAAGTATCCATTTGAACTTTAATTCTTTCACATGATCCCAATATTAATAGGTATGCTCGCTCGTACGACGAAGCATACCACAATCCATTTCTCCCCACAAGTAGTAATACCCTAACCGTCAATAAATCTCCTTTTGGAGTAAAAATCTCTCCAACTTTATCGCTGGTCACACTCTTTGAATCCATATCGTCATACCCAAGTGGCATATAGGGACATGCTCCATGCACCCGACCGACCAACAATCACCTAGAAAAAAAAATTAACTGCGTGGGCTGAGTATGAAGCACATAACAATCTGTGTTTCACCATACAGCACACACAATCCGACAGATATTTATACGACACGAGACTAACACGTACGCAAAGTAATGAAAATTGAAAGGTTTTGTATTTTGTAAACTCACAATGTAATATATGACGATGACGACAAATGAAACTCTAAAAATAAAAACTAATATATCGATAGTATCTTTTGATCAAAATAATAATACAAAAAAAAAATAAGAATATTTATCCTAGACTCGCTAAGCCAAACGTGTTGCTGCAGCAGTAAGCGGACGGATATGCCTTCAACAAAACAAAATTATAAAAAAAAGAACCCGTGTTGGGGGAATCGAAAGATTCCAGATGAAGGATTGCCTGCCGTGCTACGGCGGGACAGATGGTTTATGAACTTAAGAAGCGGACGCCAGCCAAATGCATGATTTGAATTTAAATGTCTTCTATAGAATGCACACTATCCTGTTGCGACACCAGAAATAAACGAACAAAGAGAGATTTGGCCTTGCCGTAAGGAAAAAACTAATTGATTATAATATTTGATTGATGTTTTGAATGCACGCTGCTCAAAGCAATTCTAAGCAAAAATTGTTTATCCATAACTTAACCAACGATAAGTTTATTTAAAAAGTCATCTACATATTCATAATGTTTTTATAATTTTTTTAATTAAATTGTTCCGTTGTCAGCAGGTTGTTCACTCATTCATATAACCCTCAGGCTTGCACAGTATTCTAACATCATTTGAGTACCCGTTCATTATAAACTATTTTTGCCTACCTAAAACTCCATCCTAGTCCAATTTTTTTATTAGATCCATTAATCTATTCATCACCGATATCGATATTTTGGTATTTACTTGCGATCGGAGTTCGATCCCTAGCTCTAGTCTGTACACTAAAAATAGAACGTTCATCTCTCACTCTGACTGTAATGGAATCTGATTAAACTGTCAGAGAGCGCAAAATATTAAAAAGCTTTAAAAAAGCAACAATTTTGAAAGCTCTTTAACAAAATCCAAAGAAAAATCCACCACGATTTGCATTAGCGTAGAAGTGGTAGTTCTAAAATGATGTGCTTGTTTTCAATACACACGAAGAAGGTTGTTATCATCAAAATTTGTGTGTAATTCGTAGGCTAATCAGTGGGTGGGTTTTAATTTCAGTGGATAATTTAGGGAGTAAAATACACCAACTGGCACCATAATAAATCTCCCACATAAAACCTGTATTGAATTTTTTTAGTGAACAGACTATACCTCCCTCCAGTTTTGCACGTGAAGTCGGTCGACGACTTCTTCAACTTGCGTGCGCCACCTAAGTCTTGGTCTTCTTTTACTGCGCCATACCTTCGGTGTACAATCGCATATTATCCGTGCGGGAGAATTAATGCCCGTCCGCTCTGTATGTTCCATCCATCTAACTCAAAATCAACTAACTAACATCAACTAAAAGCGTCGTCATCCACTTTTGACAATGTCTATGCGTCTGCACCATACAGCAGGACTGGGATGATCAGGATCAGGATCTTATAAAGGCAATTGAGTTGCCCGAGGGAAGGCTTTGCAACTCAATTGCCTTCTAAGCCCGAAGAAACAGCTATTGGCAAGACTATTCTATCAATTATGATGTTGCAAAAGATGCATGGCAGCTCATCACCTTGTAGCTTCCCAAGATCCCTTTTTTCTTTTTAAGAGCTGTTGTCCCTTTTTCCTCTTATGAACGTACAGGCCACGAGTAGTTTTTCTCCTTCTGTACAGCGCCAGCGCCGCCTTGTATGGTTCCTATTTAGCTGCGTGTGCTTGCTGAATACTGACACTCATTGTCGAACCAGAGTTTTAGTTTTGGTGGCCATGTAAAACCCAGCACTTCAGAGGCGGTCTCCCTGATAGCATTTTGGAAATGTTGCCACTGGTTCTCCGTTCTTGATGCTGTGGTAGTTTCTTTGAAGGTTATTAGAGACCCGATCGGAAAACGACATGGCGATTTTTTGAGATTGCAGCCGTCCGACGTCAAAACTTCCGCACAGTATTAACTCTTCTTGCCGTTATTCGAGATATCAGCAGCCTTACTGTGGCTACAAGGAGGTAGGGGTCCCAATAAATGTTTTCCCATCGGAAAGTTTGGACATCCATTATACTGGAAACTAGTGTAGTGCCTTGCTTCGATCGCAATGTTGTCAATCTGGTTGATAGTTGATTGATCAGGAGATCTACATGTCCCTTTATGAATGTTGAGGAAGAGGTGTCGAGAAGGCTGTTTTCCAACGATACCATCTCTATTTAGCTTGGCGTCTTCCAAAACTGCAAATCCTGTCTCGGGACTTAAAGATAGTTATCAATGTATATCGCCTGTACGTTTATTCGATTTTTTTCCATTGAAAACCATTTTTAAGTATCATCTACCAAACTATGATATAGTTCCATAAAGCTGCAACTGACGCATGCAAAACACTCGAAATATTCATACTTTTACTGGAAACACAATTTTTGTTTTCTTTCAGGAAAAAATTATTATAATAAAGCACCCTTGAAAAAAATAAAGCACTAAAGTCCTTTTCGAAAGATGGTAGTGTAGATTGCTTGGCAACGATTTTCAAGAGCACTTCTCGCATTACGTTAACTTTGAATTAAAAATTCAACAATGTCCGCCCTTCGTCCTTTTTCCACTGTGTCATAGCTCATTGAATGATGTGTAAAAGCTTGAAGAAGGAAACAACTATCAAGTATCCATAAAATTCCTGCTCATAAACGATACCTTGTCGAAACGTTTCAAAACAGAAAACAAAGAATTTCCATCAGTGCTGTCATCTTGTCCAGCAATGTGATATCCTCTTCCTTCAACATCCAACGATAAGCATATGCTAAAATCTAACCTATACATCAGGCGTACATTATACACCTTATAGCGCTATTGATTGTATGATTTGGATCTCGTTGTAGGTATTGCTTAACATGAATTATTGAGTTTCAGCGGTACACCTTTAGGCGATGTCCTCAATGAATTTCAACCTGCACTGTGAACACGCATGTGTTTTGAACAAATAAAAATCTCTAAGTTATTCTAGGCACATCACAGAGATGCACATTGTACATAATATACTTAAACAAATTAAATTCAGTCGCCCAGGTAAATAAGTGAATAATACATGACACTTTCCTTGATACGCAGAAACAAAGAAGACAGCCGACTGACATGACGGTGGCTGTGGCGGCTGCGATTTCCCCCAGAAACAAACAACTACTGTTCACTTAGAAAGTATTAGAAATACTTTTGTTTGCCATTATGCCACATAGTTCGGAGGATAATATGACTTCTATGACAGAGATTATTAACTACTTATTGTGTGCCGCTCTTCAACAATCGATTGCCATCTATATTGTTTGGCTTTTTTGCCGCCTCATTGTGGGGCAACATAATTGGAATGGTTCAGTTGAAATCTGGGTCACATCCGTAACCTTTTCGAAAGTGTTGTTTATGCTCTCCTATCATCCCCTTAGAAACCATTTTTGTTCTTTATTTTGTCTTCACTATATAAGCACGTGGATGAGTTCAGCACTGCATAATATAAGCTTTTGCTCTTCTATTCCCCAAACACACCCTTGAGCCCTAGAGAGGCTTGAGTAGAGTTGGAGGTACATATAATAATGGAGGCCAAGATGAATTATTATCGAAAACTTACTCAAGTGCTAATTAGCGCAACTGCTCCCTACTTCAGTCGGCTTTTCAATACATATTGTCTAAATGTTAGGCATACGCAAATAGCCCAGAAGCATCCATCAAGCTTTGTTTTTATTTTGAAAAGTACAATGATTTTTTGTTCTACTTTTGTTAACTTTTATTAAACTTTGTTTTTTTTTTCTTTCCAGATACAACATGATTTGAATTATTTATCGCAGTGAAACGGATTGTGCTTTGGTTAATCTGGAATAAGTACGCTGTTGGCTTTGATCAAACAACAAAAAGAGAACAACTTTTTTACACACCATTGTCATCGGGGAGAAGCACAATCATGATTCCGCTTAGCATCCGCAATTTATCATTGGTTACGTTATGTTTTCTACTTTCAACAAAAGCAGAGCGCGATTTTAATTTCAATGATGATGTTCAGGTAAATAATGTGTTACTTATGAAGTTTTTAATTAAATTGGAAAAGAAATATGTTGGCAGGAAAATTTGACGAGAGGACAATGACTGGTAAATCACAACAATTGAGCAGGAATACCTGCAGTTCTAATATCCAACCTGATATAAATTTTTGTTCTTTATTTCCTTGGTAGAGGAAACCACGTCAAAGTAAAACTGACCATAGGTGGAATGAGCTTCGAATATTAAAAGGTTGGGCCTGGTCTACCATTAACAAGACGACTAGGTCTCTAGTCCCATATCTGTATGCGGAATTTATTGAGCCTTGGTCTCCGTTCTCCGTTCACAATTCTAATTCTAATTATTTCGGAATCTATCTCCAATTTACAGAATTTTATAATAGCCTTTACCATGGATATCTAGTTGAAACTCAAGCTAACATCATTAACGATCCCAAGACTTCCAATTTATCAACTATGAAAAAAAGTCTGATATCCCTCCTCTCTTTCCCTCAACAGTAAAACCTCAAGTGACCCTCAACATATAACCGATTTGTTAAGCAATTCTTTTTAACTAGACGAACCTTAAAATATCTCACCGAATTCTTTTATCGATCCTTTTTTCCCGTATTTCAATCAATATTCAATCAACTTGGTTAAGAGTTTTCTCTTGAGCCAGATAATTTCCCTGCACTTCTTAAACAAATTTCCCAAATGCTCTTCTTCCCACTTTCTCATCATCATCTTATTTTTGAATTTGTTTCCTTTGTACTCTTAGCACAAGTAGGGATAGAAGTCGATGTTATCTCAACTGATTTTAGGAAGGCCTTTGACAAGATTTCGCATTAACTTGTACTTTCAAACTTAATGCACTTAGCTTTGAACCGATCTCCTTGAAATGGATATCTTCTTACCTAAGAAATCGTTCCTACAAAATGCATTTATGGAATACACTTCTTCCATGTTTCGCTAGTTCCGGGGTCCCCCAAGGAAGTCACATAGGCCCATTTCTTTTGACCCTTGCCATTGATGACATTGAAGGTATTATAAAGCATTCCAACATCTAATTGTATGCTGACGATACTAAATTTTTCATAACCATATCATAAGTAAATGATTCCAACCCTATTTCATTAGACTTTAGCTTTTCAATTGGGTGTCACAAAATTGTATGCACCAAATCATAAACAAGAAGAAAGCATGTCCGATGAATGGAATCTCACCATAATTTGCCCGATCCTTAAAAAAGGATCATATCAGTGCGGTTTTTAGGCCAGAAAAGTCCACCATCGATCAAATATTCACATTAAGGCAGATCTTGAAAAAAAAAACAAAGAACTTCAAATCGATTCCCACCACCTTTTCATTGATTTCAAAGCCGCGTACGACAGCATTTATAGATACGAGTTATATAGAGCAATGTGCAGTTTTAACATCCGTGCGAAACTCGTCCGCCTAAGTAAAATGACGATGGAAAACGCACGCTGTTCCGTCAAGGTCGGTAAAGACCTCACCGACACCTTTGAAGCCAAAAAAGAATTTAGACAAGGCGATGCGCTGTCATGCGACTTTTTCATACTTGAAAGAATAGTGCAGAACTCTCTCGCCAACACCAGAGGTACGATCTTTCAAAAGTCCGTCCAATTACGCGCATACGCCGACGATATTGACATAATCGAAAGAACACTGCGTGATGTCAGTAGCGCTTTTGGATTATTGATCAAGAAGACACCTAACATCGCCTACATCGACGGGTTTGACAAAACATCAAGAAAGACGGCTATAACTTTGAGCTAGTTTGCTTTCAACTCAGACAACAACACCAGCGCTGAGATCAAACGAAGAATAACTTTTGCCAATCGCTGCTACTTCGGGCTTTGAAAGCTATCTGGCCCTCGCTCGGGCGCATGGACGTTGTCAAAAGTGGACAGAGAGTGGAGAAGGAGATACAACGAAGAACTGTACCGGCTGAACAGCGACTCTGTGTCAAAAGAGTAAAAATCCAACGTCAATGACATCAATGCTCCGGCCCGAAAAAGTTTTGATTCCACCCGAGAGTAACGGTGCAGAGAAAGTACGAGACTCAGGTGGCGCACACAAGTGGAAGAGGACCTGGACCGACTTCACGTGCGAACTGGAGGCAGATAGCTGGGGACCGAGCTGGCTAGAGGAAGCTTGTTGGTTGAGGCTCAGGTCCACCCCGGACTGTAGCTTTACCTAAGATAAGGTAAGGTCACAAAAATTGTCTGGAGTTGAATGTTGACTAATAAAACGTATAATATTGCCTCCCCGTCATTATTTTCTCTCCAACCAATCCATTTCCATTGTTGATTAGATCCGAGATCTTGGCCTTTTATGTGATCGTGAGCTTAAGTCCCTTACAAACATCTACGAAATTATCCAGAAGGCCAATTCAACACTCGGCTTTGTAAAAAGATGGTCTAATCTCTAAAGAATTCTCCAACCTTATTGTGACTCTATATACAACCTTAAATAAATGCTTCTCAAGTTTGGTGCCCATACCATCACGTTCATATTTCCAGAATTTAAAGCCTGCAAAAAACATTTCTTCGTTTCCTCTTCGTGGCCTTCCATCGCAATCCTATATCCTACGTCCCTATCAATACCGTCTGCTACTCATTAATCTGAAAACTCTGGAAAAACGAAAAGTGATTGCCGATATCCTTTTCATTCACCGACTTTTTTCCGGTTCCGTTGACTGCCTTTCGCTTTATAATTGCATTTTCTTCAACCATAACCCCCGTAATCTCAATCGACTGCCTTAAATATCATTACAACGAATCTAAAGCTACGACTCCGTAACTATCTGTACTTTAAGATTTGCCGTTCTTAGCAATCCAATTCCTTGCGTTTTACTCTTTTCGCTATTTCTATGGCGCTGCACAACCCGTATATTTCGTTGTTGTATTTCTTCTTCCACTCAAAGCCTATGTACACAGACCAACAAATCGTGCGAAAAATGTTCCAGTCAAGGCAACTTAAAGCGTGCTCATCTAACTAAAGATAGAACTTATAGGACCAGATCCATAATATAACCCTACGGACAAAGAGCTACATATAACGCACATAATAGATACGAGCTGCAAATATGTCATGACTGCAATTGTAGATGCCAGTGTTGATTCCTTCTAAGAATTTTTTCACTTCCCTTTGAATCCAAGATAAAAACACTCCTCAAGCATCTCCTTTGTTGCCCTAAACCTTCCAAAAAGATTTTAACCCGATTCCCAGTTGATTTACTCGACACCCGATGTATAAATCGTGAAATTGAGAGTAGGAGTTGATAGGTTGCTTGTTCCTTACTTGGGCTCATATTTATCTTATGGACATTTCAGTTTTTCTTCACATCATGAAAATTCTCTTTTATCATGTACAACAACCATTAAATAATTTATCCTATCTCTACACAGATTTCGTTTAGCGAGCCTCGAGAGGAGCCCAAAAAGATTTTGATCTACAAAAACCCCTACACAATAGAATACTCACAATGTCCGTACACAGAAAGCAAAATTATGCTTTCTCTAGTCCTCAAATCGAAGGACTGGAAAGATCTCATAGAAAAGAAACGCACTAAAGTTCTTAATAAACTTTCAAAATTCTTCGCAATTCCAAAGGTACTTTCAATTTCGAATAACAAAACTTGAAATAAATAAAAAAAAAAAACGTTTGCATTTTAATACCAGGAATTCATAGATTTTGATTCTTTAACCAAAAGAGAAATCCAAGATCTGTCCAAAAACTCAATCCGAAGAGGACCAAATAGATCTGACACAAGTAAAAGATTGGGTAGAGTTGACTTTACGGTAAATATTTAATGGTTTGTCAATTTTTGTTTCTTAACTTTTCCCAAATTCTTATTCAGATTGGATGCGGCCAAAACTATTTTGCAGCTGGTGAACCGATTTCTAATCAAATCGGATTGCAAATGAAGGATGGATCGCTCAATGATATCGCTGGTGTCGACTTTGGATGGTGGGTGATCTGGAGGAAAAAACTTAGCAACAGGTTAAACTTAGTTCTCATTTAAATCTCAAACTGTCATAAACGTATTTTAAAAACAACAACAACAGGGTTCAACGTTTCAAAAGGCAAATTGAAGGATCTGGTGAGGAGGAATATGAGTATGATTATGAAGATGAGGATGGAGATGATGAAATTGAGTATGTTCTTGAACTCGTCGTTTCTTTTTAGTTGTTTATTGAAAATCTGTTTAACATGAATGTTTTCACCTTCCACAGTGATCCTGTAACAGAGATTCCACAAGTGACAACGCACGCTCACCGACATCACCATGGCCTGGCAAAGGTAAGTGCACGTTCGCTTCTATTAGTTAGTAATGCTGCAATATTTACAAACATACACATTGGAAGTTTTGTTTCAAAGCATATCAATATTTATATAATATAGAAATCATACACCAAAAACACACAATTGCTTAATTAACATTGCGGTAGCTATTAGTTTAATTTCACACACATAATCACGCTATCGAAATGGCCAAGCACCGTTTCACTGTAAAAAAAAAAAACACTTAGAATCTTTAATTTTCTAAACCTAAATTCATTTCATTTTATTTATCAAATTTTGTTTGTTTGTTGTTGAGTTGAGTTTTGTTCTTTAGGTGTTAATTAATGTTTGTTAGTAATCCAATTTAAAATAACGGCTTACTAGCTTAGGAAGAAGCGTTTTTGTGTCACAAGCGAAACGCTTCTTTCTCGAAAACAAAACAAAAAACCATTTTTATAATTTACTTTTGTAAACTATGCTTTGTTTTATTCTGTTTCTGCCTCACTGCTGCCTCACTGTACTACTGTGTGTGTGTTTGTATGCGTGTGTCTTTTCTTTGACGTGTGTTGAATTACATTTAATAACACAAATTCATCTTTCAACCAAAAATACCGAAATACTGAATTCTATCCAAAAATCTAAAAAAAAAACTAAATAAATTCCACAAAAACTGGCAAACTCTTCGACTTGTGACTGTTTTTGCAGCCCGAAATCATAGAGACAAGTAAAATCAGAAAGATATCTCTTGACAATGGCGTAGTCGAAAATCCGAACAAAATAAAGCACAAGAAAAATGACTTCAAACCGCTTGTCAAAAACGATAATATTGACGAAGATATTGTTCGAAGTGTTTCGAAACTAGAATCTGATATAACAAAAACAATCGAGAACACTAAAAGAATAAAGGATCTGCCGCCGTTCGTTGACTCCGAAATAAATTCATCTCCATTGCAGGAGGACTTCAAGGATGTGCTAAAGAATAATGATGATTTTGTTATTGATGATTTCGATACAACCACTGCAATAACAATCGGAGTAACTACAACACGATTACCAGTCAGTAGCAGAAACAACCAGAACAACAACATCAACATGAATAGCAGTAGTAGAAGTGGTGCTACTGCAAAGATTAGCAAGGGCGCCACCACAGTTTCGGTTGAAAAACCTGCCAGCGTCACTCCTTCGATATTGTTAGAACAAAGAACGATACTTTTAACAAGCACAACCCCAACTACATTGTTGCCAAAGGTAATAGTGATCTTGCAAACGGATTGCATCATTCGAATGCAAATTCCTAAATTTTATAAATTTTATAATATTTTATTAGTTTTCTTCTCTCTTCCTTCTATTTCCATAATTCAATCCTGTGTTATGTATTTTTTTAAATGCTCTTCCTTTTCCAAGAATCACAGTCACTAACTTTAATTTTTTTTATTAATTTTATTTTTCAATTTTTTTTTATATTGATATGATTGATTAATTTCGTTTTTGTGTACGAGAATCCAATTCCTTGTCGATATTTGTAAATCTTTATGTAAAATGTTGTCGATACAAAATATTTATAATACATTTAACAAATGATGTCTTAAAGGTATTTTTTAAACTATTATTCTAGATCATTCAGTTCAGACAGTGTTAGGCTGAAAACACACCGGATCAGTCAAAACGTTTTTAATTAATAAGTCAAGAAAACGCGTTTTCTTTCAACACACACCAACCGAAACACAAAGAAATAAAGAAAATACTTTCGGTTGTCTGTTTCGTTTGGAATTAGGCTACCAAAAGGCAATCATTGGTCAACTTAAAGAAAACCGAGAACATTGTTGTGTTTTCAGTTGTGTTAAGGTTTTATGAGGGTAATTAGTTGGACAGTGTTATAGTTGTCAGAGTCAAACTACTGCTGCTGATCTTACTAGTTTTTTATGATACCGAAAACTTAAAAAAGGAGAACCAATATTTTTTTTTTTGAATATGTGAGTTAAAATCTCACTTTTCATAAAAAAAAATCCCGAAAGTAAAACAATAAAAAGACCTTAGAAGGTGTTCAACATTGGTACGAACCCCTGATTTTTCTAATTCGGGTATTAGTCTTTTTTTGGAACTTCAGTCTAGCGATATAATAGATCAGTAGCATTAACAGCTCTATGTATTTAGAATCATCCTAACTATCGTCCTCGAAATTCGACTAAACAAAGTGTGTAGTCGAATACAAAAGAGTCAAAGAAATGTTAAAATTTATTACATTTTGATGGTTGGGAAGATTAAACGTGACGACAGAGAAGATGGCTGAAGCAGATTATCTATCTTCTCAAATCGAAGATTGTTATTTCGACTACACCACCGGCCAGGTTGATCTCAGAAAACGTCGGCAGGCGTCTCGGTGTTGCCTGAGTTCCACTAAGTACAGATGTCTTTGCCTTTGTTTGTTTCAGGAGTTTGTACTCCTGGCTATGTGGTATGTTATTTATATTAGGTTCTCCAAATAAATAACTGACGTAAATTGAAAAAAAAAATGACTGGAAGGATGGGTGAATATTTGAAATTTCGAGTCGATTGAATGAGGAAATAGAATTAACCTTGCCCATAAGGTTATTGAGACAAATTTTGCAAAATCATTTATAATTTCACAGCGTTAAATGGTTATTTAACTTATTTATAAAAAAAATAAGCTCCTGAAAGTAGGCAACGGCCGATAATATAACTCAAGAAAAAGTGTTTGAAATTATGAACTTCCAAAATTAGGGCTTCCAAAGTTACCTTTCAGGAAAAAAACAAAAATGTCTTCTCAATCAATTTGTGCATTATAATCAAAATCTAAATCCTTTTTGTGATGATTTAAAAATTAATTTGACAGGAGAACCGATCATATCGAAAGGAATCGGCGGACAGTTTATTCAGATTAGTTCCAATCAGAATTCTCACACTGCGTTCTGAGCAAACTTTTATTTGTGCAGGTCGATGGTCGAGGAATAAAACAAAAGAAAGGGCACTTATTATATATATATTAATAAGAAGGAATTTTTTTAAGAGTTCAAGTTATTGACTGAAAATACAAAAAGGTGAATCTATGTTTTACATAAAATTTATATCTAAGTTTCTCTCTCACACGATCGCATCGCTACACCATTTACACAAACAACAACACACATTCTGTTGCTGTGGTAGCATTTTAGTCAGGACGTCTGCTTGTCGATTCATTGTACTGATATAGTGGATGTTGACTTCACCTTCCTTTTCTTTTTGTGGTTTTATGGTTTAACCTGCTTGGCTTCCATATTTCGCGCCATTTTAATGCATCTTTGGTTGTCGAAAGTAAAGCATAATACCCCCTTGCACATCGAGAACCAAGCAAGCGATGACTTGCTGCTTCTTTGATGTCCAGCTGTCTGTGTTGCCAAAAACTTTATAAAGGAACCCGCTTGTGGACTTCCTAGCAACGAACCCATCAGTGTTCTTGCATCTATATTCTTCCTGTTATTTATAATGTACTGTAGCTTTAAGGTATCTCAGCAATCTTTTGGCACTTTGCCAATGTTCAGTTCCAGGAGTACCTTGATGACAACTGAATTGAGAAACAGCAAAGCAAATATCATGTCTGCTGCATAGTATCAAATAGATTACTCTACCAATCACTTCTCTGTAGGGTACATTGATCTTCATGTTGGCATCCAGCTTCTTTAATTGTATTGAACCATACACACCATTGCAAGCGATCATCTTGATGAACGCCAACAGAGCATTGATTACTTTATTTTGCGACAATTCTAAAGATTCTTTTTCATCATAGGTTATTGCTAAGGAATTGTTCAAATTGTGTCGTCTTTTTTAATTCAAATTCACTTATGAGCAATTCCTTGACTTCAATTTGTTACTCTCTATTTTCTGCTAATAAGCGAAAGAACAAGACCAGATAAGTTATATAACAGTCATAGTGTCCGATATAAATGCAATACTCATATTGAGATCTCGAAAAGCCAATCTTTACAACAGCGTCGTTGAAACTTCGTTACCAACAGAGAGGCGACTGCTTTAGCCCATATAGGTCATTCTGCAATTTACAGATCATACCATTCTTTGGCCGCTCCCTCACTCACCGGTGCGGTTTCGTATCATTCGGTTTCCTGGGTACACATTCGGGATGTGCGGAATCGGTACGGTAAGAAAGCGGTGTACCGAGTGTCGGTATAGAGTATCAGTATTGTTCTTATATTTACCGCAAGGAATCAGGAGGAATAATGTTTATAATCTCTTAAAGATCCCCATTGAGAAATGCCGTCTTTGTCCGTCCATTTGGTTTTTTATGTAGCTCTTGTGTATCGCTAATGAAATAACAATTCCAATCGCGGCTAACAACGCCTCAGGAGCATAAGTTTGCTCATTGTCCATTCCAAATTCTTGATCGCAACCTCTTGCAACCAGCCGCTCTCTATACCCACGTGGTTTGCCGTTTTTATTCGTCTTTAGTTTGAGAACCTATCGGCAGCTTAGAATTTTCATATTAGATGCCTTCGGAATAATCTTGAAAGTATTTCTCCTTTCCAACGACTTCAATTCCTCTCGAATGGCAACTCCCCATTTGCCACGATCAGACCGCGCCTCGATTTGTTTAAATTGTACGATGCATCTGAAAAATTAACTTAGGACAGATTTATTTGTTCGAAATTAGAATTAGAATTTAACTTGTCTGAAATCTTTATTTTGTGTTCCTAATTAGGAAACGGATTTCGAACTATTAGCAACTTTTTTTAGACGTTTACTTAGCGTCGACTCTGGTTAAAAGTAATAAGTTCTTTGTACTTCCAGTTTGATAAGCTCGACTCCAAAAGTAAAACAATTATTTGCTTCAGAATAGATATGAATACGTCGTATCCCTTACTGTAATATTAAAAAAAAAAACTTTTTTAAAATAAATAAAACGATGATGTATGAAAAAGTTTTCTCAATCCTCCCTTACTCGTACTCGAAAGATGACTTACAATTTTATTATTAATTATTTTCATCTTATTTAATTTACTTTAATAAATTTATTTCGATTGGCTCCATTATTAATAATTATTATAATATTTATATTCTTTTTGAGTGCACTTATTTGATCACATAATCTAACCTTTTTATTAACAGTTCACGAGAAGTAGTTAAATTACAAAATATATATTATAGTTAATTTAATTGATTTTACTTACCGATTTTCTCACTAAAATAAAAAAAGCAATTGTAAATAACAGCAATACAAAAATAAAATATTCATGGTGTATCATATATTTTACATTGTTATTTGTCGATTTCTCTAACAGCAAGCTGAAGATAGTAGTACTTTAGTGCCATTAATAACGGATGAGGTAGTTACTAACAAAGAAAATACAATTCAAATGACTAAAACACCAATTGCCACAATTTCAACGACAACTGAGAGCAGTATTGTAATAACAACAACAACAACAACACCAGTTGTGCACGTCTTAACACCAAACATTTTGCCAACAACATCAACCATATTACCACCATTAACTTCATCAATTCCATCAATAATTACAACAAATACACCCCCGGGGGTTACAGAACAAAGTGAAATTACTACGCAATTGCCTACCACGACAACAGTCGCCACAAGTTTTAACATCCCGACAACAACAACATCTTCAATATTTTTAAGCAAAAAGGTGATGGAAGCTCTATCATTTAAGATTCTAACATTATTATTGGGTTATGTTTTTTTTTTTTTTTTTTGAAATATTCGAGATATGTCTTCATTGTGGTATTGGAAAGATTTTAATAGTTCAGAAAATTTTCATCATCTTATACCGATCATATTGGTTCCCAACTAAATGTTCAAAACATCCACAGTCAGGTTATCCCTATTTTGCTTTTGATTTTTGAATATATAGAAAAAAGGGAAAAAACATTGTAATTTGCTTCCACGCTCTCGGGAAAATGTTTAGATTAACGTTTACATTAACACCAATATTAATTGAAACAATAGGCAGGAAGGGTACATCAAACGAAAAATTTATAAAATCCGTGGATTTTCCCTTCCAAAACATACCTCATTATAA
This sequence comes from Platycheirus rosarum, assembly GCA_963971375.1. Taxonomy (NCBI): domain Eukaryota; kingdom Metazoa; phylum Arthropoda; class Insecta; order Diptera; family Syrphidae; genus Platycheirus; species Platycheirus rosarum. Next base: position 15,698,134 of record OZ020510.1, on the reverse strand, counting down.
CTAATCTGTTCTAAATCTTCAATAAGTGTCTCGTGCAGTATAGGTATAGTACGCTGGTGTGGGGTTCGTGGTACCACGGATGTAACTTTCATGGAGACTTCCGATAATATATGTATCTCTGTTGAACTTCGCATGAGTTGAGGAGTTGCCTATTTTGCAACCTTGCATTGTTGCAGACTCCTATATAAAAGCAACACATTTGGACTTATTTTTCTCCCTAAGTATAAGATCCATATGCAATCTATCAATCCGGTCAAAGGCTCTCCTAAGATCAACGAAACGCACGTAGGATAAATCTCCGGCGGACGTTTTAGCTCACTTATAACAGAGACTCTTGGTTTGTTATCAGTTGTAGAGTTCTACCCTAATAGACGTAATGTAGAAGTAAATACACGATTAAGTGGATCTGAACACACGAATTAAGTGTAAAAATCACTCATTTTCCAAAAAACTCAACAAATAATTGTTAAAACTAATTATAACAACATATTCCACTAGTTCTGTTCAAAATTCTCTGCCTCAGGGCTTATAGCGAGTTTCATTAAAATTTTAGGGATTAGATCTAAAAATCGAGATTTGATCTTTTCAATGAAACTTCTTTTATGATTAAATTGTAGTATTGGTGAAGGACTGTCACTCTTCCTTTGTCATTTGCATTTAGGGATGCAACTTCGTTCATAAAAACATCGATATTATGATGATGATATCGATATTTTCGCGATGTTTAAGAAAAATGTTTATGAACTGATTTTTTGATGCTCAATAAGCGGTTACTTCTAAAGTTAAAATACGAATAGTTTTGAAATAAAAAAAAAAAACAATAACTAGCCAGCTATTTTTAATTCTAAAGGTTGTGTTTCATTGCGGTTAAACTTCGACGGAAATCGGAAAAAAAGTTTTCAAAGCCTAAACCCTACCCTCACACACCTACTCAATAATTTCTTTCTTAAATTTGTGTTTATTTTGTTATTATCTCCCGGAAATAAACAATCTCAATTTCATAAATCTTATATATATATATATATATATATAAAAATGGTGTGAAAATTTTATAGTAATTCATCAATTCAGAACGTCTTGGCCGATTTGGCTCAATTTTTTTCCGTTGTTTGTAATAAGCAGGAAAAGGTTTTTACGAAAGAAACTTTTGGGAAAACCCTCCGGAAAAGTCAGGAAATTGGAAAAATCGAAAATTGATTTTTGTTTGGAATTTCATATATTTTCATAAAATCAACATTAAATTTGAAAGGCTTGGCCGATTGTGAAAACATTTTATAACTACGTTTACGTTTGTGGATTTTGGCTATAATTAAACCGCTTTCGGTATCAAAAAAGCTAGGCTAAGTCCGAGCAACGCCGGGTGTGTAAGCTAGTTTAATATAGAAATGACATTTCACTATTTTGAATTTAAAACGATGTGTGGTTTCGATTCGATTTTCCCTTCTCTTCAGACAAAAAAACTGTTGTCAATTGCCCAACCAACACAAAACTGTTTTTTGCATAAAATTTCAGTAACAAACATTAAATTTGAGATCACTACGTTTTCCTTTTCAGAGATCGGACCTTTCGACACACGTGGCACTATTATCGTTCACCAAGGACGATGTATCGAAATTTAAGTGGGTTTCATCGATGTTTCGAAATCGATGTTTATGAATGATACATCGATTTCTTTAAACATCTACATATGTATCGCTGGTATGTTGCATCCCTATTGACATTGGCAGAAATGATTATTTACATGTATGTATGTGTGCATTCAGATCAAATCTTTCACTCCATCGAATCTTTCGTGTTGAGATTTGATCTAGATTTGCTCTTTTTCTTGCAATGAAACTCTCAAAACTCAAAAAGATCAAATCTTTTGACAGAAAGAGCAAATCTTTTCTTGAATGAAACTCGCTATTAGTGAGAAATGTCAATAGTTGCTATATTTAAAATCATAGCACCTTGAACGCAATTAAAAGGGGCGAAAAGAAGTGATTAGTGGTTGGTTAAATATGCTTCATCCTCTTTTTGTAGTTTTGTTAGAAATATGTTGTTCTCCGCTGTCAATGGCTGGCATTCTTACTTCTTCAAAGGATTCCATGCACTCAGGTACCTTGACATTGATTAGCAAATTCCGCTTATAAGTTGATTCGGATAGCTCCTGATTTGTCCCACCAGCTTCTTTTTTGTTAACAGAATGAGATCTGTCTATAGGAATAATCCCAGCTTCGTTGTAGTTGTTAATTTTTTGAAATATCTCAGTCTTAGATATTTTATTTATTTATTTATCCATCAATTAGAGTACAATGCTCTTACAGACTACTTAACAAAACTTAAAATCTAATAAAATTATTAAAATAAAATAAGAACTACAATTTTGTATCTAATTTCCAGAGTTTAAAACGGATAACAAATGTGTTTTAAAAACATCTCTTTTACAAAATTTGAAAAAATCAATGGATTCATTATTTGAAACTGCATTTGCCTATCTTAAGCAGCACTTGATAGGCTTATTCAATCCATGATTAACTCTGTAATATGGTATACGAAATGTATCAAAGGCTCTAAAAGTATACGACGGGCAGTTTAATCCTACCATACTCAGTAACTGAGGACAATTTATTTTATAAGTTATAATATCTCTCACAAACATTATATCAAAATATTGTCGTCGTATTTCAAGAGTTTCAAACCCAAAAAGCAAGCATCGACTTTGATACGAAGGACGAGATACATATATTCCAACGTTAAATATAAAATAATTTTCTGGAAAGCCGTTTTTGAATTTTTTTCTATTCTATTTGAATGAACAGAGTAGAACGGGTTCCATATTATACAGGCATATTCCAGGTCAGATGGTGTTTTCACGGCACAATATAGCCTAACGTCATCAACAAACATAAGACATTGAGAATGAGTCAACGTATCAGAAATGTCGTTAACAAATAACAGAAACAATAAAGGCCCCAGAAGACTACCTTGTGGGACACCTGATGTAACCTGTTTGGTATCTAAAATGCTGTCGTTTATTCTAACAAACTGTGTTCGTGTACATAGATACGATTCAATCCATTTTAGTAAATTAGAATGAAAACCATATCTTCGAAGGTGTTCTACCCTATCGAACGCCTTGGCAAAATCTGTATATATTACGTCGCACTAGAATCCTTTCTCAAGTGCATTCAGCACAAAATTTGAAAAAAATGGCGAGATTTGTGTTGGTAGATCTACCGCTTACAAAACCGTGTTGCTTGGAGATATTTCTTCTTTCAGCGAATGCATAAGCTTTTTATTCACCAATTTTTCGAAAAGTTTTGGTATAGTTGATAACTTACATATAGGGCGATAGTTACTTATATCATTTTTAGAACCTGCTTTGTGAATCGGAGTAATAAAAGAACTTTTCCAACAATCGCCTGACTCAATAGAACGATTAAGATGGTCGTACCGCTTTTGAAGCCAGAAATATTTTCCATATAATTCAGCGTCACTATTAGAATTACAATATAGGGCCCTATTATGACTCGCGAGTCGAACGTTCGACTCAGGTCGAACAATTTAGCGAATTACTATTGTTGTGGTATTGCGAAAAGCGAACTCCGACGTTCGCCTGTCATAACAAAGCTACCAACATTAAAAACTGATTGTGCTTAGTCAAGTTGTTGTTAAAAGTCCATTGGTTCCATTTGTGTTGAAAATTGTGTACGTTTTTTATTATTAAAAAAGATTTCAGAAAATATAAAAAAATAAACAGTAAAATAGATTTGTTTTTTGGCGACGAAGACCAACAGATAAGTGATAAACAAAAATATGATTTGTAAATTGAGAAGTTTGAAAGATACATACAGATACCCACTTGAACAACCTGACACTTTGTAAGGAATGTAAGGAACAAATTACTTATTCCCTTTGTCCAACTAATTGTCTTTTACATTATTCATTTATTTTATATTTTTGGATTAACAAACATGCGTTTGAGTTAGTTTTAAATATCATGAGTTCATAATTTCAAGCAACTCAAAGTTTAGTAATTTCAGCAATCAGCCTTGCAGTTCCTAAGTAGTTGCAGCTACCAAAGTTCTGTCGGAAACGACTTCAAGCTGGAGCTCAAAAACCTGCAGTGTCTGTTGTTTTAAGCAAACTTCTTTACGAGCTTGAAACAAAAAGTTGTCCGGGCTTGGATAAAGATAGATATGACCAATTCGAAAGAGCAACAAGCTAGAAATGATTTCTTTAAGAAATCTGGACTCCCTGAAATGGTTGGGTGTGGATTGAACCCAACAGGAATCATCGCCCCGAATGAGTTTCAGCATCATTATTTAAATAGAAAAGAAAATAAGATGTTTGTTCTTAAAACACAAGTTTTTCAAAATAAATTGCTTTATTATTTAAAGTCACCAGGACTTACAGTTCGACCGATTCTGACAGATAAAGACCAATGTTCGCCAATGATAATAGAACGAGTTTACAATTCGACACATTTTTGACACATGAGGCGAAAGTAATTAGGCGATTCGAAAACATTAATACCAAATAATCGCATTCGCCAAATATTTCTGGCGAATCGCGAGTCATAATTGGGCCCATAATTTGTATGCCTTGTTTTTACGATTATTCAATTCTTTGTTAAACCACGGGGGTTTATTAAGATTTCTCATTCTTTTTTTAGGGATAAAAAGATTTATTGCTTCTTTTAGCTTGCTTGTGAAAAATTCATAGGCATTTGTAAGTTCCAAATCGCTTTAAACAGACATCCAGTCAACAGAATTACAAAAATGGGACAATGACACATAATTTCCATTAGCATAATCATAAAAATAGCTTGAGCTAGAGCCGCAAGAACTTTTAAAATATTCATAAAATTTTATTGTTATGTTAAATAATGCAAAGTGATGAGGAGATTTGGAAAGTGGAGTTGATGAGATCAAATCTATGTCACCACGAAGTTCCCTGTCAATAAAAATTAGATCAATAATATGATTAAAATAATTAGGGAAACTATTAATCCGCTTCAAATTAAACTCAGTTAATCTATCAACAACCTCACTTTCCACATCATATCTTACATTATATGGTAACAAACACTGAAGCTCTTCATCGTGTATACAATTTATGAATGGTAACTGAAATCGCCTAAAATAATAAGATATTAATTTTCATTTAGGTTTTCTAGGATTTTGCAACAATTATTTATATGAATTATGTATAATTCTAAGGAACTTTTTGGAGGAATTAGCTTAACATAATAAATAAATCATGAGTCTTATCTAAGCATACTCGAACCAAAAGCTGGTCGACATCATAACATACATTCATACTTGTTGAAGCCAAACATATCTCTGTACAAGAAAACGATGATTTAACTGCAAATTTGACTCCACCACCTCGTTGTAGATCTGTTGTATCTGGCTTTCGGTCATAAATAAAGAATAGCCCTGTGCATGTGCATATTCTCGATATTTACCTCTCAAACAACATTCCATCACACAGCGAAGCTGCAGCTGATGATTGAGCGGATGCGTTGCTCTTATATGAGCAGCTTGAATGACTGGTACCACGTTTTGCTGTTATACATGTTCCATCAGGGTGTTTTAGTAACGGCTTCAACAGGTTGCGGCCGATCGGTTGCGTCTTCTGGCTCTAAGTCTTCTAGAGCAGACAAGTTCACATTTCGCCGTGAAATTGTCCTCAACCACACTGCGCCTAATTTATAATTGGCTAGGCAATAGTCCCTTAGATCTTAAATATTTAAAATTATCTCACCTAGCAAAAATATCCGTTCATATACCTGGATCAGAAAACGGGCAAACAAGTCAACTTGAACTTAATTTGTACCCAACAAATGCATTTTCAAAGTTTGATACTTTTTCGAAAACAAAACCATAAACAGTAAGTATACCTTCAAAGATCTTCATGTCTTTTCTTCTTTCTTAAAAAAATGCATTTTTGAAACTTCATGTTTTTTTCAAAAGCAATTGAACAACAGTAAGTATACATTCTAAGATCTTCATGTAAAATATAATATTTGTTTCTATAACCTTCATATCTCTGTTAATCGTTTGTCTTGTCTATGTATAAAATAAATAAAACTATTTTCATATTCCACAATGATGACATATTTCTGTGGTTGTACGCCCGCTTAAAATATATGTTTGGTATTTGGGATACTTGTACATAAATATAATATTCTCAAAATATTTCTTTCTTCTTATCACAAACATTTTAATTTGTATTTGTATTTTAATTGAAAATGTAATATTTTTCTAAAAAAATGTCGAATTAAAATTAAATAATTTCTTAAATAAAATTTAACAGAATGACACATCTGGACCAATTATCAATGAAGAAGAATCCACATCTGTTATACCGATTGGTTTACTCGATGAAGATGAAGAAACAGAAGTTTTGACTACACCCGAACCAGAAGCAAATCCTGTGGTAAGTTAAATGGATGTTTTTTTTTTAAATAAGCGGTTAGTTCTAAAGTGAAGTCTTATGGAAAATAAAACTACATGGTAGACCATTCCATTAAGTTGGAAGGACGTCGGCGTCATCGGCAAACAATTGTTATCGGGAATTACGGAAAAACTGCATCTGGACCGATGGATAGTTCTATTTTTTTTTTAAATACTGTTTTTTAATTCAAAAACAACACAACAAGGTTGGGGAGAAATAATGGCCCTATTGGACCACACCATACTTACTAAGGTCCTCAAACCTAATAAGTCCGTAAAGAACACATAGTGGAGCGCAGGGCTACAACTTTGCTATTTCCGGAAATGTGTTTCGAAGACATCTATTACCGAACCCTAGCAGCTTCCTCGTGACAGCTGAGGAACTTTCCAAGTGAAGCATTTCTATAGCAGTACGGATTGAACATTGGAGCGTAACAGTCGAGTTATTCCTCCATATATTTTGTATCATACTGAAAGCAGTATGATAGACTGTTGATGTCTTGTTCGGTTCAACCTTCGGTAGAGATGATACTCCCAAGGTATTGAAAGCTTTGTTCTTTCTCTTACAGCGGTTGGGAAATATTTATTAAAGAGGATTACTGGGTCCTGAGGCTGATCATCTTTGTTTTTACTGGTATTAACTTTCACTCCCCACTATTTCAGCTTTTCTCTCCACCCTTGTTGACACTTGATTGATATCAACAATCCTTTGACCAAGTAAGCATACGTCGTCTCTATAATCAATATATGTTTCAGGTACGATATCAGAGTCCATCGAATCCCTCCGTTTAATTTCAAGGCTGACCGCAGATCATCGCTTACAACTAACAAAAACAGTATTGGCGACAATATACAGCCCTGTCTGACTCCACTTTGGATCCTTCATACGTTGTTTAAATAATAGCAATTAATTTATCCGGGATGTCCTTCCGATATTCAACGCAATGCTCAATTATGATCCTTGAGGTGTTGATATGATCAATGCATGAGGATCCAGCGCGCAAACCGGCTTGTTAGACATCGAGTCTTCTTCTAGATGTTCTCTTATGCGTTCCAGAACATTCTTTGCTACTATTTTGGCAACAGCAGGCAAAACGCAAAAACGCTCCTTTTTTGTGAGCTTTGTCTTCTCTTTCTCCACTCGTCGGGGAAGCCTTCGGAGTCCCAAGCAGTCTGTATGAGTGGATGTAGGATGTTCGCTCAATGTTGTTGGATCCGCTTGTAAATGTTCTGTGGGAAGGCCCACCGGTTTGTTGTTTTTCAATTTTTTAAGCGGCACAAACTTCATCTCTACAGCGGGTGCAGTGCGAATTCGGGAGTTTGTTGCTTCGGGCAGCCCAGAAGGTATCGCTTACATATTGCTATCAGTCAGTCGGTTTAAAACCGCCGCAAAGTGCTCTTTGGTGCTCATCCGAGCTAAGCAGAGAGCCGTCAATGTTCTTAACTAGGCTTTGTTTTTGCGGCAAATTACAATTCTGTTTTGGCATTTGTGAAGTAAATAGATGTAGAATACACGTCAATGAGCCATCAAAAGTTATACTCCTTAAGAACGTGGAAAAGTGCATTAATTGATCGGCTGTTTTGGCATATCGTGAATTTCGTCGCAGTTGTACTGCCCGTCTTGCACCAATTGGACATGCACTCAGGCGTTTAGCCGCTCGCCTTGAAGAGACTAGGTCAACACGATATGCTGTCAGTAGTGGGCTGCCCCGCAGCAGCCGTTCTGCTGAGGATATCGCTGCTGTTGTCGCAAATTTCAAAACTGACTTCGGAATATCTACTAAATGACGTGGCACGCAAATAGGCATTAGCTGGCTGTCCATCCGACGAATTTTGGTGAAAGACCTGAAGATGTTCCGTTATAAAGTTCAGACAGTCCAACAGCTAATGGCTGTGTAAACCTGCGCTCAAGCCTATTTTGCGTGATTGCTTTTGGCCCACCTTGTATTATACAAATTTCGCAGTATAACAACTGGACATGAACATACTAGTCTCACAACACTCATATAATTGGTCAAAGCATTGAAGGGCAAACAATATCACTATTAAGCACAAATTGTCAGTTTTGGACGATGAACTAGTTTTTTACTCCAGAATTTTACTTCTCTTTATTAGAAGAACTAATAATCTCATAGAAATCCGATGTTTTTATTACCCCACCCACTTAATAAATTTAGTTCAAAATTACTCTTCTTACATTATCCACTAATGAAAGCCTTCAATACAAACCTTCACTTACTAAATATATTCTTTTTATTCCTTTAATTATTATCAGGCAACAACAACGCAACTTCCTACAACAACAACTACAGAAAGTACATCAACAAGTACTACAACACCAACTACAACTACTACAACTACAACCACTTCAACAACAACTACAACAACAACAACTACTACTCCAAAACCGACAACAACTCCAACTATTCCAACAACAGAATTTATCGAACCAGAACCTGTAAATACTCCGCCAGTAATTAAAAATCGCCTCAAGAAACACCCGGTGACCGCAGGAAAACCATTTACATTGACCGTGCCCTTAGAGACATTCTATGACAATGAAGATGGAACCAACTTACGATTGGATCTTTTGGATAAAAATGGCAATGAGCTCAAATCAACTTCATGGATACAATTCAATTCGGAATTAAGAGAAATTTATGGATTGTAAGATTTCACAGTTAAAAATTGGTGATGACACACACATAATAAATTTTATTTTTGTGATAGACCACTTGAAGATGCCGTGTCCAGGTGGCAATATAAATTGGCTGCCACAGATAGTAGCAATGAAACAGTTCTGGAAACTGTAGACATATCAGTACAGCAGCATAAGGGGCATCGAAGTGTAAATCATGAAATAAGCATAGGAGTGAAACTTATCGAGAAATACGTTCGTAACATTGATTGGCAACTTAGATTGATTGAAGGTAAGTTCATTGTTGTGAATGAGAATATTTCTAAAGTGTCTTTCTTAACAGGTATTGTAAACACTCTTGGCGATGATTCAATGTTTGCTATAGTGGTGAGGGAAGTCCGTCAAAATCAACTAGATCCACATACAGCAACATTCATCTTTACCAACGAAACGCTTCCCAAGAGTGAGTGTCCCGATGAGCAACTTGCTGAGCTTGTAAAACGCCTTAGCGAAAACCTATCGGAAGCTGTGCAGCCGCAGCTTGGTATTAAATTGGTGACTGGTCAGACAGTCGGACCATGTCTAAAACAGAATGTACCGAAGCCTAAGCCAACATCGCATATGGCAAAGAACTATCCACCAGTGCCGAGAAATCAAGTGGACCGTGTGAATGCTACTGTTGGTCATTTGCTTGTTTACAAAGTTCCAGCAGATACTTTCTATGATCCAAATGATACAACTGATCTTAAATTGTCATTGCTAACCAATGACCGCAAAGAACTTGGTACGCGACATTGGCTGCAATTTGATTCAAAGAATCAAGAATTCTACGGCATTCCAAAAAGTGGTGATATGGGCTCCGAAGAATATTTGCTTCAAGCTGAGGATAGCGGAGGTTTAACAGCAACCGATGCCCTGGTAGTGGTTGTTGGTCATGCACCTAAACGTGAATTCAGTGTTTATTTCAAAGCATACTTGGCCATTCGCCACGAACAGTTTAATTCGGATATGCAAAGAAAGTTTGTAGAACGTTTGGCTCAGTTGTTCGGTGATCACACAACACAGTTTATTCAAATTCGATCCATAACCACACACCATGATTCGGATGGAACAATTGTCAACTTCTACAATACGACACTATATAAATCACATAATCGGTGTCCCGAGGAAGAAATCGAAGCAGCTAGGAATGTTTATTTCCATCAAGATACCCTACTTCGAGATCGTGTCAGGAAGACTATTGGAAGCGAATTCAACTTAACGAACGTTCAAGTGATACCTCTAGGATCTTGTCATCGTAAGAGAAAACATAATGAAAAAGTGTATAATTAACTGATCTATTTCTTACTATCATTGCAGCTATAGTGCCCGATATCATTCATCGTGACACCATCCCCATTAAGACTGAAGAACCAAATACAACTTCGACGTTTACCGATGATTATTTGTTCACTTTTATTTTACCAGCAGTTATAATTGTTGTGATGATTTTGTTGGCTTCGATTATAGCCTGTGTGTTGCATAGACGTCGACTAACTGGGAAAATGGAATTGGGTAAGAGCTTCCTAGTTCGATTTTTAATGAGAGTTGTAATTTAATGAAAATTATTTTTTTTTAGGTGATGAAGAGGAACGAAAATCATTTCGATCAAAAGGAATTCCTGTGATTTTCCAAGACGAGTTAGATGAAAAACCTGAAATTGGTAATAAGTCTCCTATTATATTAAAGGATGAGAAACCTCCATTGCTTCCACCATACAACAGTACAAATTTGGATGGTGAGTACTCATTGAAGTATATGTTCTTGTTTTGACTTTTAGAACCAGTATTTGTTTTTTAGTTGTTTTGTTCATTCATCCGATATGTTTCTTTTGCTTTGAATAACCACACAGTCTCTGCGAATATTGTCACAGATCTACCTATGGTGATCTCTGTTTTTCCGCAAAAATCTGTTGACAATTATTGGACAATCGAACCACATAGCCCATCCCTTCCGGTAATTTTCCAAGGCGTATCAATTTTCTTTTAATAAGCGGCAAACACGACGCTACCAGCAGCCTGTTACTCCGGATAGTATCCAGCAAAAAGGCAAATATTCTCTACTCCTATCGCCCTAGTGCCCTGTGGCATAGTGGGTCCGGGTTCAATTGCTTGCCGAAGTCAACTTGTTATTTCCACAGCACAGTCCCTTGTTGTTGTTTGCATCCAGCAATCCGGTCCCAACGTTGCAGACTGCTTTCTGTGAAATTAATGTTTGATTGGCTTCAATTTACAAATTTAAATCCTGAATGGTCCATTTATAATAATACTGAAAGGATACAGGTCGTTTTTCTTTTTCCAAATTACACAACTTGATTATCTTAAAACTGTTTGCTTGTTTTCTTTTAACGTTTTCGTTAAAATAAAATCTGTTTACCGAGTGAGTGACGAGTGTTATTGGACGATCGAACCACTTAGCTTACACCTTGCAGTTCTTCACAATATGTTTCATATAACTGGATACCAGCTGATAGCCTCATTTGTTTCCAATACTATAATTGAACAGGTGCCAGTCCATATGATAACATCGTACGAAGTACACATGCTAAGGTTTTCTGAATCAATCTGCTAGACCTTTATGACAGCCTTTATAAATGGTTTTTATTAAGTGCCTCTTATCTTTTAATTTAAATGAAACCAAATGTGTGTGAGGTATTTTCGATTTTTTTTATTCATTCGAACTCACACCCACAAACCCTCTCGTTAAATCCACACACACACACACCAATATCTACATCTACTTTCTACTTTAACAAAACTCCGCCTATTTTGTATTTCTTTTTCTCTTCTGGTACTTTTGGGATTTTGCGCCTGTTCTTTATCATGTTCGCTTGGTGTTTGCGATCCATTTTGATTGAAAGAACCATAATATTGCGGTTAGCATGAGTGACGAGGCTTATCCGCATAAGTCTTATCAGCATGAGTCATGTTATTTCGTACGTGAAGCCTGTCATTGATTTATAAGACGTTATCTCGTCAAAAACTCTACTTCAATTCAATTCAAAAAATTATTTTATTTCATATAGTATAAAAACATTTTGGTTTCCATTCATCACATGACATGGCATACGCCGTCTGCCAGTTGGCAAATAATATTTTATACAATATTATTAAAGTGTTTCAAATTTATTTTAAAAAAGTTCATTAATAATTTGTTTTCTGTAGCCAAGTGCTATCTTAATGTACTGATAAAGAACCTCCCAATCAGACTCCCCGTTAAGAATTTTAATAATTTCAGCTTCACTAAGGTAACTCTTTCCAATGGTACTTCTTCTGGTTTCCAAAAGTATCGGACATCTGCCCAGAAAGTGAAATACGTCCTCTTTCTCTCTAAGGTTACATAGCTCACACGTTTCTTGTAAATCGCTTCTATGCAGTAAGTAGTTCAGGGGGAGTAACTCTCCTTGTGCTTTTAAAATGAGTGACATGAGATCGGTTGAGTACTCCGCCCTGAAGTAGTTGTTAGTTGACAAGTTGTAGTTCAGTTGCGCATATTCTTCTATGAGACGAGCTTCTGGCTTTCCCAACATAATCTTCTCGTTTTCTTTCGTCTACCAAACTAATCAGGCGATAGAGTTCGCTTTTCCACGTGTCCATCCTATCATCTTGTAGTGAAAATGAAAGTCCACAGTACTCGGCTAAATTTCTCCAAAACTCAAACCATGATAATTTCTTTCGGATTACAAGCATTGTTATTTTTTTTGGTAATCGACTGTCCTACATCTCCCTTGTTCTGAGTACGTAGTCAATCTGAATTTAAGTGTTGATATGAATAAAGGAGAAAGACCGGTCTCCAGCATAAGGATGTGGTAAGCCGTACTGTTTGGTAACCTCAAGGTTCGTTTAGAAAGAATCTCAAGACTCGTTCCACTTCTTCAAACTGCTTATGACCCCAAACTTGAGCTGCGAAACGCATGATCGCTTTCGTTATTGTTTAAAAAATGCGATATTTGGCTTCGTATTCAACATCTTTGCATTGCATGACACTTCTCCAAGCTGCATTTAGGGCACTTTTGGATTTCGCTAGTTTATCTACCATATTGTTTTTAAGGTTCAAACTCCTGGAGACCCTGACACCGAGATAGTTATATTCTTTAACAACCTCGATACTTTGCTCTCCCCACTTCCACGTTTCATTGCGACACTTGCGACCTCCACTGTTGCAGAAGATCATTATTTTTGACTTTGCGCGATTTACCTGGAGCCTCCATTCCTTGCAGTATTGGAACAATCTATTTATCATCAATTGGAGACTTCCAGGCGACTCGGCCAGGACAACGATGTCATCTGCGAACATTAGTACTTTCATTAAAAGATCATCTGAAACCCGTGCTCCCCCTTGCAAAACCTCTTCTATGTCATCGATAAACAGGGCGAACAGAAGAGGACTTAAGCTGCAGCTTTGTCTAAGTCCTATTTCTATTCGAAATTGCTCCGACATTTTGTTTCTATATACAACCGCAGAAGTTGTTGAATAATACAAAAGTTCTACAATGTTTTCAAACTTAGTCGAGACTCCTTTGTTGTACAGCTTCAAAATAAGTGCTTTTCTGTATATGGTATCGAATGCCGCCTTGAAATCAATAAAGAAAGCATAAAGCTTTTTCTTGCTAGGATATGTCCCTGTAGTTAGCCGGGGCTCTGTTGTCACCCTTTTTGAAAATAGGACAGGTAATAGCCTCTCTGAAGCAATCTGGTAGCTCATTTAAGACAGTTTGTACCTCTAACCAAGAAAATGGGGCATCCAGCTCGTCGTTCTCGATATATGGTCTAAATTGAAATGAAGAGGAAAAATTGTCTTGCGTTAGCATCCTGAAGAGTTCTACCCAGTCATCCATTTCAAGTGTTCCAGCAACTTGTTTGTTCGGTTTGTAGTTAATTTCCCCAACAGTTTCCAATTGCCCCAAAGCCCATTCAGTGAACACACGTCGTTCTCTATGGTCCTTTACCTTCAGTCCCTGGGTCACTTGAATTTTATACGGGTGTAGGCCCAAGCTTCAACAATATTGCCTATATTTACTGTCAAGGTCGGAAGTCTCTATTGGAATTGGAACACCCTTTAGCTGTCGTTTGTCTTCTAAGCAGGTTATTGTAGCTTTTTGCTAGGATTTAGTAAACCATTCAAATCTTTTGCTATTCTTATTTAAAAAAACATTTATGCATGTGTTTTATTTTAAAAGCTTATGTATTTTAAAGAAAACATCTTCAATTGATAAGAAAAGAATCTTCATTTGCAGGTGACAACGATGTCGATGAATACGTTCCTCCACCAGCAGTTATTGTCGGCGGCCGGGAAATGCGAGGAAAATCACCAGTCACTCCATCCTATAGAAAACCTCCGCCATACGTATCGCCATAAGTAGTTAAACAAAAAAAATTTTTTTTTTACTTTAAAAACTCGAGTCACAAATGCAAAAGCTAAGTATGAATTTATTTATTTTTAAATTCTATTTAGAGTTGAGATAACTGTTGACTGATTTTTATTTTCTTTGTTTTTTGTTGCTGTACAAAACATACTGCAATAGTATGTTTGACAAACACACATTACTTCCTAATTTGTTGCATAAAACTTGAGAATTACATTAGAAAATGTATAATTTAAGCCTAGAAACTGGAACAAAGGTGTATAACATCATGGCTCTTAATGCATTAGAAAAAAAATAATAATAATAATTTCTGTCCAACGATGCACTGCCATTTGCTAGTTGTTTTCAAAATCGTATGTTTTTTTATATGGCAGACTAAAAATCTTTAAAAAAACAATGATAACTCATCCTACAGGTACTATTTTTTCGTTTGTTCTTATTTAAAAAAAGAAAACTTTTTATTTTGTGTAAAAAAATAACAAGAATTTAATCTCGAAAGTGCGACGCGACTTATTACTTTAGGTGTCGAACGAATTTAAAAAAAGGAATAATTTAGATCATAAGTACTTACATAGTTCACAAAGTTATAACCCATTTAAAATGAGTTTCAAATCTAAACTTATCTACATATATGTTTCCCAAGCAACCTTCTACTAAACTGCTCCAAGGAAATGCTTCCAAAACAAATACCAAAAAGTAAATGAAAAATATTTTCTTAATTGTATAACCAACTTGAAAATATTATATTTGTACAGGAATTGAATTCTGTAAATAAAAACAAAATCATTACAATACATCCACTCGACAAAAAAAAACCAACCGATATCCCATCTCAAGTAATAAGAATATAAATGTGAAATTATATCGTAGAAATTAAAAAAAAAAAAACTCCTATCAATAATATCAAAATCGTATTTTTAACTATGAAATTATATATATACATTATAATTATTATTAAAAAAAATATTACTATAGTGAAAATCCTAAAACCAATCAATAGAGTTCGATCGACGTACACATATTTTAAACACAAATGCAATCACTGGTGAAATGATTTCAAAGTAAATTTTAAGTATGTATACCTATATATTTTTTATAACGTAAAAAAATTAAAATAGAACAAAAAAACTGATAACAAGATCCACAATCATATAAGTATTAAACTTTTAAAACCCATTTTTTTCCTTTGATATTTTTAAATGAGCAATATTACCTTGTTGCTAAATTGACAATATATACATTTTTTGTTGTTTATTTTCTTTTTTAACCTTAACATTGTTTTTTTTTTATAACATTTCAGTTTGAATATTTAAATTTTAAAGTATTAAAGTATTATAAGCCGTTTTTCTTTACAAAAAAAAATCACAATAACATTTTATAATTAATAGTAACCCGAAAACAAAATTTAGATAAGTTAAAATAAAAAAAAACAATAATTTATAAATATTTGAATATAAGAGATAAAATAAAATTTATATTTCACGGGACTACAAAAAAATATACATTTAAGTATTAAATTAAAAATTAAGTGAAAATACCAGAGACATATTCACCGGCGAGTGAAATTTAATAATGAAAAAAATAATAATAATAATGAATAACAAAAAAGAAGAAAAAAAAACAATATTTGTAATTTTGTATTTTTAGATTGTACACATATTACGTGAGACCCGAAACGGATCGTCTTTATAGTAGAAACACGACAACATTTTTATACAAACAAATCATATATTATGAATTTTATTAAACAAAAAAAAAGGTAAATTTAATATAAAAAAGCATGAACTAAAAATTGTAATTAACAAATTAATGATGTTTCAAAAATGAATACAAAAAAAAAACAAAATATTTTAATTTTTTTTTTTTTGAAAAAATATGTATATTATATAAAACATAATCTCATGATATATATTAATGCATATATATTATGTAAACTACCAAAAACAATAAATTGAAAAAGAAAAGGAAACCAATCCGTCTTTAAAAGTTTTGAGTGTTTTATTTTATTTGTGATGCGATTGTGTCGAGTTTCGACGAAATTCGAAATTGTTTACTTGCATTTACATTTTCAGTAATAAATATGATCTGACTTGAGAGTTTTTTTTATAATTAACGCGCGCACAAGGGATTATTTGTTTCCCTTTTAATGTATTTAAGTACACTGCACGTGCATTAGGATTATAGGGAGGGGAAGGTGTCGATTAACATTGGTTTTGAATGCTTGCAAATCAAAATGGCAAGGGAAAATATCGCCGGGGAAACTATTCCAAATTCGTGTTGTCCGCCAAAAAAAAAAGAATCCCTATATTTCACGGTACGTCCGAAATTGGGCTCAGGGGTGAACTGATGAGCATTCCTTGCGAGACGAGTATTACGGGAGAAACTTGACAGGAGGAATGCAGCTGGATACGTCGAGCTAACATTTTTTTTTTATAAAAGAACCGATAAAATAAGGAGACATGAAACATTGCGTTGGTGTTCGAGAGGGGCAATTGTTACAGTACGTTACACTTAAAACGAATATACTTTGAACTTATGAGAATCATCTTTGCTTTTATGAGCATTCCTGTTGTAGTTGGTATACTTTTCTGCTTTAAATTCGTAATATTAATGTCAGCACCTATCATCATTCATCATCCCTGTACGGAGCATAGTGCACCAATGACTAGCCTTCATCTTTCTCGGGCGAGAATTAGTTATTCTAACTTTATTCACTTTTTTCCTGGGTGTCCTTTTCGTCCAAGTTGTTCTGGATTTTTTTCGAATGAAACGTAACGTAACTTGACGTGCTAAGAATGAGTTTATGAAATCAGTATTTCGAAAATTGTTGTACCGATTTTGAGTAAATCCAGTTTTTTTAGTTCTTTGACAAAAAAATTGAGATTTTGGGGTGCAATTTTAAGTTTATTAATAGAGTTAATCATAAAATCGCACGTACTTGCGACTTTTCATTGTTCAAAAAAAGTACGTGAAATAGTTTTCAGCCATTTTATTTATTTAAAAAATGTGTGATATTTTTTTGAAAACCGTAAAACGGTTTTTATTTAACAACTTTTTTTAAAAAATAAAAAAAATATTTAAAATAAATAAATAAACTTATTGGCGCGACAGCTCCTTAAGGAGCCAAGGCCTAGTGACATACTCTCAACCATTCCTGTGTGTGTGTTGTTAATCTGCAAGAATGGAAGGGACCTACAGTTTACCGCCGAGTCCGAACGGCTAGATGAGATGCACTTTTTCGAGACAAATTTTACTCTTGGAGGTTTTGTCAGTTCCTCGCAAGAGGCATTACCCCAGAAAAAAAGGTGGCTATGAGCTGGATTTGAACCCAGGGGTGGAATCGCGTAAGGTGATAGTTGATAGGTGACAATCAAAAGCAATACTTTTCCTCCATGTAAGGTGATTATCAAAACGACATCGCTTTTTGGCGATAATTTTAAGTGACAGCTATTTAGGTGTCGCTTTCATACTTTCTATTGACATTTTGCATTGTTGGTTTGAACTTCGTGAAAAATAAAAGTTAAAATTATAAAAGCGTTTCTTATTGAAATTAAAAGAAATTATTTAAAACAAAAATGAAGTGCAATGTTTGCATCATTAGCAATTTTTAATAACGCTAACAGAGTGAGAAATGCAGAAAATAATTATAAAAAAGTCCAACTGATCAGAACCAAGCTTAGAAATAAAGCAAATATTCTGGATCTTCCTAGCGCAATGTATGAATCCTTTATGAACAATGTTTGACAATTGTTAATTAAATATTTTACATATCTATTATAGATTTTCGTCTAACTAAAGAAGCCTTTGTTCATGTTTTGCGGCTGCTAGATTTACCATCTGGAACAAGATCAACGCGTGTTCCCCCTATTCTTCAGCTCGCTGCAACCATACATCTTCTTGGTGGTGGTGGTTACCAAAGACAAGATGGTACTGACTGGGCTGCACCAATGGTATGCAGAACCTTGGAGAGACAACTTACAAACAAATTGAACAAATCAGAGCCAAAATGTCATTTAATTCTTGGCAGAATTGTAAGTGATGCCAATAAAATAAAAAAAATTGCGATCACCTTACACAGAGCAACCAAAAGGTGATAATCAAAAACGACAGTCACACAATGACAGTCAATTATCACCTTACGCGATTCCACCCAAGCTCATTCGCTTAGCAGTCCGACACACTAACCACTAAGCCACGGGGCACTACATTTTGCATTCTCTAATAATTAGAGAATGCAAAATTAAGCACAAAAATAACTTTCATATAAAAAAATCACTTGCCCGTTTTTAAAATATTGAATTTTCAAAAAAAAAAATTTAATGCAAAATAATAATATATATAATAACTCAGAAAATGATTCGAAAAGTTTTTTATGTTAAATTTCTTTGGCTACCATCATCTTCTTGAATATCAAATTTGATTGTAATCGGGTACTAAGTTCTCGAGAAAGTCGAAGAAAAAAAGGTCCTATGGGGAGTTTTTAAACCACCAACATAATTATTTTTCTACCAAAATAGGTGTGGTATAACCTACAAAAGTACACTGATTTTTTCATGAAAATTCTTCGAGCGATTTTCGAGAAAAATGAGCTTTTACTTAACGGTTATACATATGACAGATACCGTTAATATGAGCTTCTGTAGAATGCCAAAATAACCTTAAGTTCTAAATTTGAAAAGATTGGCCCAACTGTTTAGGCTGTATTCCAAAATCCATACGAACAGACAGACAAAATTTTGCCAGTAACTCAAATATTTTCTCTATAATCGTAATGCCATGTTTGATTGTTATCTTAAAAAATTTAATCTGCAAAAAGAATATTCAAAATGTTGGTATGCATAATTAACTTGACTGCCTAGATCTTTTCAAATATAAAATTTGATAGAAATCCAAATCCTGTTACCGAAACTTAATTTAATTTAGTCAAAATTGACTTCCGGTAAATTTGTTTTTAATAAAATGTTAGGCAATACCTACCAAAATACTCTCATCGAAATCTTTGGAGCCGTTTTCAAGAAAATAAGCTTTTCCTTCACGGTTATATGGCCATCATTCTTAACCCTAAAAATTAAATTTTAAAATCCTCTGAGGAATGCCAGAATTGAATTGAATTCTGGTGTGTTTCCATATTTGTTTCATGTTTACCATAACAAAGGTGACGGTAAAGAAATCAAAATTGATTGATAATAAAAAAGGGAATTCGCACAAACCATTGTTTAACAGGATGGCATAAGTTATATTTTTAAATTATTTTGTAACAAAAACAAATACATAATTTAAATTTAAACAAAATAGAAAAAACAACTCCATTATTCTAGAGCATTTCCCTATCATCCGCAGATTTCAATCCAAAACTTAAAATTCTTGTCCCCATTGATTCGATTTCTAAGAGTCCCAATGTTTTTAGTTCTATAATTATAAAAAAAAACTAATTATATACATGTTTTATGATTAAAAACTCTCACCAAGAATAAGTCTAAATCCTTTGGCAGCTTCAAGCCTTGTAGTTCCCTTTTCATACAAATTATCCATCTGTACATTATTATCTTTGATAATTCGTTTGAAAACATAAGTGTACATCTCAAAATCGTCGTTCTAAAAAAATTTAAGTTTAAAATGCATTCTAAAAATATCAAATATTCCAAAACAAACCTCACTGAACAAACGAGAATCATAGTGCTGCCAATTTTTGTAGTCAGCTTTTCTACCTGCCCTCTGGAAAAATCCAAAAAAATATTTAAATTTCTTTTGTGTTAGAAGCACACTTGCCTTTATCAATTCTAAATAAGTCTCCAACACTGTTGCGCTATCACCTTTCATCGGATGTTGAGTGACCTGATCCGAAAAACCATCAAGACCAATAGAAGATCTTGCAGGAGGATTAGTTAAAACTTCCGGCGAACCATTATTTTGTAGTGGAATATTTAATTCTGCAAAGTTTATTGATTCCTGAATATCTGGCGGCATTTGATCTGGGATTTGATTTAAAGTGCCAACAGGAGGAGATAGCATTTCATTTCTACGCAAAGGGCTTCTTGGGATATCGGTCAATTCGTAGTTCAAACGCGGTCGAACAACCCGCTCTTCACTGTTTCTACGTCTTCTTCTCCTTTTTCTTCGTCTTGTTGCTCCTTCTTGAGGATATTCTGGCAGATCACTTCTAGGTCGAAGAATTTCGAACCAATTGACACGATGGTCATCTTCTTGTCCGATGCTTTGAGCAATTAATTCCTGTAACACCAAAGTAGCCACTTCTTCGTTTTGGTTAGCAACGTGTCTTTGAGTCAATAATGGCAGTTCTTCTAATAACGGAGCTAACAGACTAGGGACTTCTGACCTTGGAACTATGTCAACACCAGTTTCCATTGGTATGTTTGAAGGATTTTCGAGCTCTGCTGCTGTTCCCTGTTGTTGGATTAAAGAATCAACTTGTAGTGATGCAATCAGTTCAAAATCTTCATAATCCATTCTGGGGATGTTTAATGGATTCTCTTCAATTGTTCCTAATGGTATGGTTGGTCCATGTTCAGGAAACGGCTGAATCATTTCCATAGTACTATTCAAAGGCTCCTGGTTCTGTTGTGATGGGATTGACACAGGCTCGTTGTGAATAACTTCCATTTGTTCTTCGACCGTTAGAATGTTTTCAGAAACAGCTCTGGGAATATTAGAGAATGCTGCAAGGTCTTCATTGGACTGAATTTGGGATGAACTTTCAGTAGGAAGTGGAATGTTTATTGGAGAGTTATTGAGTTGAATCTCTTCAACTAACGGATCCACTGGAATATGTATTGATGACTCTCGCTCAGGTATTGGCAACAAAGGCTGTTGACGCAGCAAAGAACGGGCAGCAGTTTCCATTCTAGGATATGATTTAAAAAAAAAGATTAAAATGTTGATGCTTGCAATAACAAATTTTGCCTACCCTGAAATGTCTCCTCGAAGAGGTGTAAATGGAAGATGCTGCGAAGCTCGCAGTAAGGCTTGTGGTGTACATGGTGAACGTGACGAATCAATTTGGCTCAAATGGACCGGTTGCTCCACCGATATTTGTCTAAAATAAATAAATAACTAACAAACATTTATTTACGAAATATTTTGCTGTACCTTTGACTTGCGTGCGCTCGCAACACGTTGGACAAGTTGATAACCCTCTCAATGGATATGTGTCCCGGCTGTCCTTCTGGTATGACAACATTGTTTATTATCCTTCGGATAATATTTTTTGTCTTTCCAGGCATTAAGGGGAAGTATCTGTAAGATTAGGGTTAGTAAATCTCAGTGTAAATACAGTTAAATTACAAAAGCGATTCCTTGGATTGTTTTATTTGTTCTTCTGTTTTCTTTCTATACGGAAGACAACAAAGCACATCAAAACTCATCCTGTCCATCTTTTTCTTAGGTACTCTCTGAAAGAAATCTATTAAGATAGATAGTATAAAACTATCTTGATCACTCACCAAAACCGGTTCAGCAGGAGTTCGCCTTTTTCTAGTTTTCCTCGGTGTTTCTTGTACTGAAGTTTGTTGAGGCAACATTCTTGGCCCGATATTGCCAAACTTCCTTAAGAATGAAACTTCAGTCTGTTGAACATTAGGAAGACGTGGCTCTCTCACAGATTGTGGAGGTAAATGTGCGGATGCTTGAGGAATCGGTGATATATTTATTTGAGATAATATATCAGAAATAAAGTAATCTTTTTCATTGTTGGGCATGAGCTGTTGTTCAGTGAGTAGAACTGGTTCTCTGGGAACACTCAGGGGTGTACTTTGCATCAAAGGAACAGTATTACGGCTTTGTCCCGGTTGAACAGGCTCAAGAGGAGTCTGTTCTTGAGGAAATGGTTGTGAAGATAACTCAGAAACGTTAACAGTTTGCAGTTCATTTTGAAGTCTTTCTGGTTGAGGTAGTGGTTCGGCTTCGGTATTTCTGTCGATTGGCTCTGGAGTGATCGAACGCCTTGGAGGATCATTGGGTATGTTCAATTGCTCTAGTATAAGTTAGGTTTAATTAATATGAAGGCATGACAAGTATAAAAAAGCAACAGACCATTTAAATAATATTTAAAGACAATATTGAAGTAGGATTGGATACGCAAAGCTTCTTTCAATGATAGTTCCGGTAATAGCTTCTCTAAATGGGGTCTTGAATCAAAAGATACATATAGGACTAGTGAAGTATTAAGAAGAATATTGATTTATTAACAAACCGGATGTATTCAAATTTGTCTTTATTGAAATCATCAGCTATGAATTTCCCTTCTTCTCTTCGAATGAAGAAACTATCCAAAAAAGTTTCGAATTTTCTATATGCCTCTTTATGAACTTCCATAATTAATTAGAATACCGTATACCGTTATAGAACGCACTCTATGGTATATTTTTGTTGGTTCCATAAAGTATTAAGAAGCAAAGGGAATCGCTCATCTCAACCAATGGAGAGGACGCAAGAAAATTGTGGGCTTGGACCATAGAAAAAAGAAACCAGAACGACAACTGGGATGATAATTATCTCTACTAATCCGTTTGCATTTAAGTGGACACGAAACGTATGGCGGATTGGCTGCTTCTCACATAAATCTCACACGTGTTCCAATACACAAAATACAATTTCAGTATTTGCACGGCATAATCGGTACGAGTCGCAGTTCTTGTTTCTTTTTTCTATGGCTTGGACTACACCAAATGCTAGCGTTTAAGGCATTGCTTACATTATTTTCGGTTGTATTTTTGTTTGTATTCTTTTTGGTGAGTGTAGAAAAGTAAGGATAATAGAGTTACAAATGGAAGAATGAATATTTTAAGATTTTTTAGGGTTGAGCCAAACTAAACCGGTTGGCAATTCGGGTTACAAACCAGTTACGGACCAGCGGTGACTTGACTCTACACACGAGAAAACTCATTACCAAAATCTTTGGTTCGTTCCCTCTAAGTGTTTCAGCATGTTTTTCAACTTCCCCCAGAAGAAACAAATCGGTCTGTTGTTCTCTCATCTTCGGCAAACAAGAAACTGATATCACTAAGCAACCCGACATACTAACCAACAGACGACTGGTTACAAACAGTTTTTTGCCAATCGCAAACGAGTTTTCAACCAGTAGCACCCTGTGCATCGTCCCATTTGACTCAAAGCAAACTAATGGCCAATTCACATCGCTAATTAGTTTTTTTCCAGTTGCTCCGTGTGCATTGGGCCTTAACTTTTCTCTTTGAAAAAAAAGAAAATGCTAAACACATCCTAAAAATAAAAAAAAATTAAATTAAAAGAAAATCCTAACGACACATTTTACACGCAGCATCATACGGGGCCATGTGACGGAGTATTTAAATAGTTGTGCTAGGTCTCCTTTTATAAACATAAGCATAATGCCGCAGCGTGACTTAGTATATAAAGAAATTAGTATACAAAGAAATGCAAAGTATGCTGGTTTGATGCACTCAGGTTCAGGCAGGGATACCAAAAACCTTCATTTGAAATAGATGGTTCCGAGATATGTGTTATATAGCCAATATTTCTTGTGGAAAGCCCCTTATGTCTGGTAATCTCTTATTTTCAGGCATACATTTTTCCATCTTGTCATAATAAAAGAAATAATTGAAGAAATAAATTTGTCATTTCATGAATGACGCTCATTTTCTGTCATTTTAATTAATGTCGTTTTTTTCCCAAAAAATAAATAAAAATCAAACGAAGTTCTTTATTTGGTGATATCTTTGCCAATAATAAATTTCGTAAAATAACTTGCCCACATATTTAAAGAAATATAAACTTCAGAAATAATGTCTGGCAAAATGAATGTTATAATTAATTCTAATGGAGACGTGGCCTTAAGTTTAGTGTGATACTTCCTGTTTTTTTTCAACCTGGAACACACGCCAATGAACTCGTGAACATTAAAAATTCTTTTTATGCCAAAAATGTAATGTTTCTCTCTCTCCACGTGCTGTGCTGTCTGTCTGCTTGTTGCTATTTACTGCTTCCTGAGTCTATTCGTATAGCGTTTATACTATACCTATACAAATTGTACTTAAAAGTCTTCTTTATAGCCGGCAATTGGAACATTTTTGTAAGCTTATTATACACAATAATAATAGCTACTAATAAAGTATCATTCTTTCATCAGCTTATAACTTATTAAACACATTTAAAACAATGAAGAACAAAAGCACACCAAATCAAAAAGATCACCTGCGAGATATGAATACCACCTTCCCAAAGCCATCAGTGCACATAAAAAATCGCAATCATCTTCGCAAAAAGCTCAAAACCCTTTTAGAGAAAGTAGATACAAAAAACAAAAACTATGGCCAGCAAATGCACCCTAAAAACTATTCCCAATCATATATTCCAGAACAAAGCAATAATTCTTCTATAGAGAATAAATCGATAAATGACAAAACCGAGACTCCTCAAAAAAATATAAACCATAAGCCAAACGACAGCAATACAAAACCTAATGGTAAGCAAAAGAAAAAGAACAAACGTTCAAAGACAAAGGACACTTCGCTTCCTAGCAATGGAAGTCAAAGTGAGGTAATTAAATCAAAAAGCCCAGAAAAGAATAAATCAACCTCTAAAGGAGTCAATTCGAAAACCAATGTAATGTCAAATAAAACAAAAAACAACAAAAACAGGAAAGCAGCTAAGAGTGCAGACGATAGTTGCAAAACTAAGAGCCAAAAGAATATGAGTCCTAAACAATTGGCCAAGTCCCCAGTTAAACCCACAAAAAAGAAGTCTGAGGAACGTGAAGCCAAGCCAATAATAACTAAATCTAAAAAACGTAAGCCAAAGTCGGCGGTAAAACAAAAGAAGAACCAATATGTTCAAGGCCGAGGACCTCTTCGTCCTCCGACTTCTGAATCTGAATTTGATTATGACATGGAGTCCAGTCCTAGTCAATCTAAAAGTAAAGCCATAACTCCAACTCCCGACGACACTGAGATGAATGACAATTCAAACACTGGTTCTCCTTCTAAACAAAATGTTTCAAATACAGAACTTGCTTTGACGAGAGCCAACAATGACTTTGAGGCTTCAGAATCTGATAACAGCAACATTGAAAACTTCTTTCAAGCTAATCTTGACTCTTTATATGATTGCACATCCGACGACGATACGTACGAAACAATGTCTTGTTCGAGTGTTGAGGAGCTGGAGGAGGAATACGATGATGAAGAAAATGGAGAGGAAGAATACGATGGTTCAGACTATGAAGATTCAGTTGATGAATTCTCTGAAGAATATTCTTCGGAAGAAGAGTACTCTGAGGAGGACAGTTGTGATGATTATTCGTTTGATGGAAACGATTATTTCCATTGCTCGACAGATGATGAATCGTACCACCCACCTGGCAATGCTCCTGAAGATGTTTACATTGCCAAAGGTAAGTGTTATTTAGGCAGTTGTTAGTTTTTTTTCGTTTTGAGTTAACATATACCTTAAGCCTAATGCAGTAATCAAGAAATAATTTTTAACATTTTCAGTTTTTAAATAGACTCCAAAATTAAATATTTAAACAGCAATCATGTCTCGTTACAAAGTTTGTACTTGTCTATAGTGATCGTCCCTTTTTTGAGTCAATTTTTTGTTGACAGATTAGTACTTGGTTTTTGCTTCCTTGACTGCTAGACCCATCTTAACCTCTGCAGATAATTCTGGTAATGATGTCTCTGTTTTCTGTTTATGATATCGATTAGTTTGGTTAAGTTTATTCAACAATATTTACAATTCACAATAAGAATACACTTTTAAGTCTGTGAAAAGTTAAGAATATAATTTCCAAAAAATTATTTAAATGAGAAAACAAAATTAATATATATAATTAAACAATGAAAAAAAATAATAATAAATAGAATTAAACAATTAAACAATGAGAATGAGCAAAAGAAGTCTTATAATTCTCAAACATGTAAAAGTTTTCTAAAAGAAAAAGAAATACTAAAAATCAAGACAATAAAAAAGTGTACATAAAGCCAGGCAAGCATATAAAGATCTTTATCCCGATAACCAATTTCATCAAACATTAGCATCAGTATCAGCCAACACATCTGCACCCAAACCTACCCCATGACCAGATAATTCAAACATAACTGCAATTAACCATTCACCAGCTCAAGTTGCACCTTACATACAAGAGGTACATCAAACAATACCAACGATCACAAATGTTCCAACTCTCTTAGAACAAAATCAACAAAAAAATGTATCTTCAACCACAAACACAGCTTACCTTAACAATTAAACTATCCTTACTTACTTACTTACTTACTTAGGTGGCGCTACAGTTCGGGACGAACCTGGGCGTCAACCAACATGCCTCTCCAGTCAGCTCGGTCTTTGGCTAGCTGCCTCCAGTTTTGCACTCCATTAAACTATCCTAAGTCAGAAAATCATTCCATCCCGACCGAAATTCCTCCCACTCCCCCCTCGTTAAACCGATAAACTTACTATCCTCAACTCCCCTTATCTAATTTCACACAACCTAATAAATAAAAAAAATACTTAGTTACTCCCATAGATGCTGACGATGACAGCACATAGCTCCCAAACAAACGGCTCCGCTGCCTATGGTGAGGGAATGACGGCTCCCCAACGTATTTCTCAATGCATGGCACCTTCATGCACTTTGATATAACATGTTGCTCCCCAATACTCTACACATTAACATCTTGGAAAACTATAGAAGACCTTCACAATAGTGACCATTTTCCAATTGTAATAAATACACTAACTAACACATACAATGTTGAGGTTACATCTAACCCAAAATTCAAAACTAATATAGCAAATTGGGAAGCTTTCCCAATCTTTGAAGAATAAAACTCCCAGCCGTGACCGGATCCCCTACCTATGATTAAAAACCTACCACCAAACGTAAAATCAAGGCTTCTCACACTATACATATAATTATATTATATGGGAATTATCCCACAATATTGGAAGTCCGCCAACATAATCCCCGTACAAAAACCAAATAAACCAATTGACTCCTTTGAAGGTTCAATATCACTCATTCCCTGCATGTCTAAAGTCATCCAACAAATTGTTGCAACACGCCTTCTTTGGTTTTAAGAAACCAAAAAAGTAATCAGCGTTAACCAAGAAGCTTTTAAACCCAATAGAGGCTGCCCGATGCTCTGCTCCATGTAGATCATTATATATCTAAAGCACTTTCTTCTCGTAACCATGTAACACTTCTTTATTTAGACTTTGAAAAAGCGTCCGACCGTATAGGGATACACCTAATCTTAAACAAATTGATAAAATGGGGGATTGGCCCGAAAATATATAAATTTATTAAATCATTTTTGACAAACAGGAAGATATCGGTATAGGTTAACAATTTTTTTTTACAAATTCTCGTCCACTAGATAACGGCATTCCACAAGGATCGCCTCTCTCTGTGGTCCAATTTTTAATTGCTTTTGATGATATAAGCGACATAATTTCAAAAAATAATCTGCTAGATCACTGTGTATACGCTGATGACATTTATATAATGTGTATACACAATGATCTACAAAAAACAAAAACAAATTAGCTCTCAATAAATGTAAGACCTTGCATGAGTGTCGCAAAATTAATTGTTCTCAACTTAACTTAAACATAAACAATATTAACATAAAATGTGTAGATAATTTAAAAATTTTAGGTTTGCTATTCAATAACAAGTATAACTGGCAAACTCATGTCGTAAATCTTAAAAAGAGTCTAGTTGCAAGAACAAATATAAATAGTTATTTATCTAGTACAAAATTAAATGTTCATATAAATACACTCCGTAATATCACTGAAGTTCTAGTCTTAAGTAAAATAGATTATGGTTTATGTATTTATGGTAAATGTCGTAGTACAACTATTAATTAACATCCTAAAATCAGTCTTATCACCAAGCAGCCAGAATAAGTATCAACGCCTATCGGACTACTAGAATAACGAACATCATGGCAGAAGCTTGGCTTTCCACTCTGGAACAGCGACAATCCGAGATTAGTGCTAAAATCCTTCATAAATTTATATTCTCATATAACTCCATAATCGACAAAGACATTGACTCTTCAAAAAGAAATATGCGACTCCCGTCTACCATTGTTAAAACCCTAACAACAGCCAAACAAATGGGCCTATCTTTTAAACGTATCAAAGATAACACCTCAATCTTTGCTCCTTGGAAAATAGAACATAAATCTTGTGTTCTTACCCTAGCCAGATACAATAAAGAGAAAACCCACAAAGGTATCTTCCATTCACATTTTAATGCAGTAATGGACAGTTTAAATGCTAATTGCTGGAATCCTGTTTTCACAGACACGGATCAAAATCAGATTACAACTCTTCTTTCGCTGTAACTTATGAAAATGGAACAGTAGTGAGAACTGGTATTCTACATAAATACGCATCAATTTTTACAACTGAATCGCTAGCCATCTTAGAAGCCATCAAAACAATGCTCTTACTAGGTACAAAAACGGTAATTTGCTCTGATAGCTTATCGGTACTAAGTGCAATACTAGATCTCAACCATAACACCCGTCTTATCAACATTATAAGGGATCTACTTATAAAGAACCCAACAAAGTTAAAACTAATGTGGGTTCCCGAGCATATTGGCATAACATGAAACAAGCATGCTGATCAGGCTGCAAAAGAATGCAATAAAAAACCAGTCTCTGCCTTTGATACATTCTCAAAGAAGGGCCTGCAATGCAAAATAAGTGACATACTATTAAATTGGACAAGTTACAATACCCAGTAATGCAAAATCAATACCAACTGCAGCTCTCCGATCTACCCACCTTCAATATCTCGGAAGTCTATCTCGAACTTCGTTCGTCTTCGCCTTGGTCACAGCATTCTTACACATCAACACATAAAAAAACAAAGAAAATCCGCCTTTGTGTTCAATTTGTAATAACCCTATTACCGTCTCACATTAATTGGCCTGGCCCCATGCACGTAATCAAAGAGAATCAACAGCATCCTTAAACAAAACCAAACGATATACTCATTTTTAAACACCATAAACATCGAAAATATAGTTGCTATTAACAAGTATCTTTATGATAATAATATTATTTTATAACCTAATTTATCTTTTTATTTAGAGTGGAAAGCCTCTGTAGCTAGTGCTCTTTTTTTTCTTTTAACACTAAATTTGTAATTTTTTGTTAATAAATAATAATAATAATAATTTTCAAAGAATTAAGGTAATGTTTGTTGGGTTTGCTTGATGAAAGGTAAATGAGAAAGGGGTGGGTAAAATGAAAATTAGTTGCCTTGGTTAGCGAAGAACAGCCGTAACGCATTAGTGTCAATTATTTCTCTCACAAATTGATCATATCAAATGCTTTTGAAAAGTCTAATATAAGACAAGAAAAGTAATATTGTCTTTGTCTAATTGCGCTCTTCTGTCTTGTGTCACGTTCAAACTTTAACTGATAACTATGCTTCCTCGATATTTGCATTGATTCCAGCGCAGATGTGGTATCAAATCTAATTATTTTAGGAATGAGAAATTTTATCGCAAATAGGACAAAAAGTATCAAACCTAATGAAAATTTGGTCTGATTCTCTAGAGAGGTTGTCAGATTAAAAAATGAAACTTTCCGTTATTAGTTATAAAGCCAACCCCTCTGTTACGCGCTGCATATAGGTCGCCAAGCATGAAATGCGTTGAATAAACAGTCAAGTCATTGCAATGTGTCGAAACATTGTAGAAACATCAACAATGGTTCGCCTTTGTAATTGGCACCAGAATTGGGCCACCCAAATCCTTCGTGAGCTACTAGCGGTGGAAAACACTAAAGGGTGATTTTATTTAATTGGAACATCTCAAAGAAAAACCGAAAAAAGGTTCAGCAAGCTAGAAAGGCCTGCAATGGTCACATTCTTAAAACCAACACACAATTACAATATCGTAAGAATAGACCGGCCCAATTCCGTTCAAGGCGGTTGCGTTGCAATCTATGTATGAAAAGATATTAGTTATAAAGTCATATATAATAATGATTCGGGTCGCTAGAAACCTGCAGTATGCATCTCTCTCCCACATGAAAAGCGGATGATGTCATCGCGGTGTATGCACCAGATGCACCTCAGCTCAGCCCACTAATTTTATTGCAGAGTTTGAATACTCAAAACTGCGCTCGGTTGAGAATTATTATCTTATTGTCAGGGACTGGAGCGCTAAACATGTAGATTGGGGAAACCAAACACCAAATCTGAGAGGGTACCATCCATTTAATTGGATGGGTTGACATACTGTTGTGTATGGCATCGATCTTTTTGATACAGATAGACCATCGTTTCCAATGAAAGCTGCTGTTCTAAATCTATTACTGTTAAATTTAACTTTCACAAAAACTATCATTTATTTCTATTACTGTTAGGCTAGGCGCGCATTATGCGGGCCACGGCCAGCGGCCACGCCCATACAAAAGCTGGCCGCTGGGTCCTAGCCGCCTAATGCGCGCCTTGCTTTAGACTCAGGACTGAAAGTAACGGAGGACAAAAATATATTTCCAGACACCCAGTTCGGCTTTAAGGCGCGACATGACATAATTCATGCCGCGTCTAAGCTAGTATCTGCTGTCCAATGGGACAATGCTAAAAATCAATGTACGGGTCCCTGTCTGGTTGATTTCAAGGCTTTCGACACCGTATAGTTAGAGGGTCTTTATCTTAAGTTAATCAGATGGGGCATAAGTAAACGACTGTTATATTTGCTTTACGACATGCTTAATGGTAGAAAGTTTGGCAATGTGATTTTAACCATTTTAAATTCATCAAATCATTTTAAAAATGGAGCGTTATACTCGCCGACTTTCTTTATTATTAATTTACACCAGCGATCTCATTTTTTTATAATTAACGCGTGCACAGGGACTATTTGTTTCCCTTTTAATGTAGAACACACTGCGCGGGCATTAGGAAGATAGGGAGGGGAGAGATAGGAGGTGTCGATTAACATTGGTTTAGAATGTTTACAGATCAAAATGGCAAGGAAAAATCTCACCGGGTAAACTATTGCAAATTCGCAATTGTTTCAGCGGCAGTTCTATTTCCTATCAATCTTAACGCTCAATTTTGTATTCTATCAAGCAGGCGAAGTGATGTTTGTGAAGCATCTGCCCAGAGGTGGGAGTTATACTCGAGTTTAGGGCGTATAAACGCTTTATAAATTGTAGCAAGATCAGATGGGGAAAAATACTTCTTACACCGATACAGAAAACCTAAGCACTTAGCAGCATTCTTAGCGATCTCAAGTATATGGTCGTTCCAACGGAGGGTCGTTGACACGCATACCGAGTACTGACAGCTTTATTTTGTATGAATCCGACTTGAATCCGTCTAATAAAACTTGTATTGAACGGTCCAGAAGATAGCTTCTAATCCAACGAACAAGAGTTTCATCGATCCCAAAAGCACGCATTTTCGATAAGAGAGCCTATGTCCAGAAGTTGAGGTTATGAGATTTGGAAGCTGAACATTACCTTGCAGAAATGTGAAACTATCCTGGTCAAAACCCCTTTTGTCTAGGCCTAGGGCATCTAGAGATACGAGAAAGAACTGCTAGTCATGGACATCCACTGGTAAGGTACCTTGGTATCTGGCTAGATCAGTATCTATATTTCAATTGACAAGTAGAGGCTGCTGATGTTCAAAGGGTAGATATGTGTGTGGATACAAGCACCCACAAATCACCCCTGTCTATCAACTCCTACTCTCACCTCCACGTGATGAACATCGGGTGCCTAGTACCTCAACTGGAGATTGGGTTCCTACCCCTTTGGAAGGTTGGTGTTTGCAGCAAATTAGAGAGGGAGGAGGAGTGTTACCACTAAGGCACTACTTCTTGCATCCAGGCGGTAGAAGAATTCTCTAGATGGAATCAACGGTGGCGTCTACAGTTCCAGTCAGGCTGAACTACTTAATGAACACCTTATATGGGCTTCTACGACGTAAGGTAAGGTAAGAAGAGGCTGCTCTGGCTAGAGCTAGACAAGACGGTTGCTAAATGGTCCTCATTATGTCGATGATTTCCTACCGATGCCCTGTGTAGTTCAACGTTGCACCATCTCTAATGCATAATGCATAATAATCACTAATGCAGCATAAATTTATCCGTTTTGCTTTAAAAGGTCTACCCTGGGGTAACCCTCACAATCTTCCACCTTATGAACACCGGATACAATAAGAGTATTTATTTACCAAACTTATAAATGGTTATATTGACGCCCCAATTTCTTTTCTGATAATGAATAAATTTAATGGCGCGACAGCTTCTAAAGGAGACAAGGCCTAGTGATTTATGCTCTCAACCATTCCTGTGTCTGTGTGTTGTTAATCTGCAAGAATTTTCTGATATTGGTCCAAATTACAGCTGTGGTTCAGTTGCACAATTTCAGTTAATGCATCTTGCTCATCACAGAACCAACTTTATAATTCTCAACCATTATTTTGCTACATGTGCCTTTGCCTGCTTTCGTCATCAAACAAGGGGTTTCGCGGTGATGGCAAATCCTTTACATCATTTGCGGCGTTTTCTGATGGCTAGTTGGTGGAGTAGTGTAGCTTCTGATTCTTCGGCACTTGATGCTGAGGACAATAGGTTTATTGAAAGATTTCGGAATATTCGATCGGCATAGACTAGCGAATTTACCACTATTTTTTTTATCCGGATATCGTTTGTTTTCCATAATGAACTTACGCCCAGCTGCATAATCAATTAATCTATATCTATCTATTCTATTATTTAGGCCCATAATGAACTTACGCCCAGCTGCATAATCAATTAATCTATATCTATCTATTCTATTATTTAGGCCTCATTTCTTGCAAAACATTTTTTGATTCTTTTGCCTTTAATTCGTACCTCAAAGATTTTCAGTGCCTTTATCATAGAACTGTACTTTCGGACAGACCAATCAGCAGCACTTCATCATTTGGAGATCCAATCTTCTTCTTCTTCTTTTACCGACTATTCTTATGATCTCGACTGGGACCAGGTGTCGTTGCATTTATTTGATCTATGATTTGTGCACTTGTTCTTTTTTTGACACATGCATGCTCCATCTTTCTTTACCGACACTAATGATCTCCATCGTTCCAACACAGGGATTTGCATTCACACTTTTGCGAAAGTTTTTAAGTATTCATTTTTATGTTCATTGCGAGGTCGCTTTTTATAAAAGCGGAGAGACGGTGTAGGAATATTCTACTCCGTCCTTGAACAGGGAATCCAATATCATTAAATATCTATACTAGCCGCTAGTGTTTGCTACACTGTCCAAATGGGTTGGAATCAAAGATTTTCCAAGCCGGAGCATTGGTATCCATCGGCTCTATATGACGCTCTATCTGAGACGTTAGATCTTTACTCTTTTTGGTTTGTGTCACTGTACGTACAGTCTCTTGTTTTATCACCTTCTCCATTCGCAGCTTATGCATGCAGGACCAAAATTCGCCCTGAGATTTTTTCTCTTGAAGCAGTCTAAAACATCCTCATCCGCTTTTGGCAATGTCCATGCATAAAAAGCCAAAAAATCACTACATTATGGCCAATATATCGACTATCATATTCGGAGTGGGTACCGTTGTATTCTCTTTAACGTTGCTTAATTCGATTCTATCAATTCTTGTTTTTTTACAAACTTAATCAAAGTTATTGAAATTCAAATTAATCTAAAACAAAAATCAATATTTTAGGTACGGCAGTAAAATACGAACTAGCTGATGATGTGAATTTCGACAATGACTCTAATTGCGCTCAAATAATTGAAATGCCCCCAACACCGACAAAACCAACCAAACCTTCATCTACCACAAAAAATCTTCCACCAGCAACTAAACTAATCACCAAGAACAAAAGCCAACAACGTAAAGATGAAGATCAATCTAAACAAGAAAGCGATGATAGTTGCCCTGAACTGGTTCCAATTGAAAATGTTCCCAATGACTTCGACTCCGATTCTTCAAGTTCCTATTGTTCTCACAGTTGCTCGAGCAGTTGTGGGTGCGGTTCAAGTGATCAAAGCACCGAAAAACCAAGTTTAAAAAAAAAATATACACCAATGACGCCTGAAATCATTAAAGCTAAAGCCGATGTGGTTGATGATGTGAATAAATTTTTCGTAACAGCTTCTAACGATCAAGAAACCACTGCAACTGCAAACGGTTTTCTTAAAGAAATAGACAATGCTAATGACAATTCCTTGCGATTTAAAGTGTATACAATCAACAATGAAGTTTTGAGTAATGATTCGCTGGCAAATGCTTCTTCGAAAAATCACAAAGAAATTCCAAAATCTGATGAAGAATCACAAAAGAATGAGGTTAACGCAAAAGAGACAAAATTATCTTCGCAAGAAGTGAATGAAACTCCCAAGAAAATAATTGAGGAATCCACTCCCGTTCACAAAAAAGTCAAGACAACTCATGTACCACCATCACAGGATATTCTCCCATCGCCAAAATCGTTAGGGTCAACTGAAAAATCTAGTCCTGCAAACATAAAAAAGACCCAAATCAAAACATTTTTCTTTAATGCCGTTAATTGCAATCAGGTTCTTGTGCTTCTCAAAGATCCTCTTTATATATATGGAACAGTCAAACTCAAATTACTCGCAGGCTCTTTGGAAATATTTGGTTATAATCCCAAACATAACGAAACATTGGAAATTTTCTCCCCACGAGGTTATAGCTCATTGAAAATCGAACCAACACCTTCGGAAGAACATATTCCAATAAATGAAAAGGAACTGCTCTCATTGGCACCATTTTTCATCCGGCCAGACTTGGAAGAAATTATTGCAAAATTCGAACCCCTCAAGGACTCTATTGTGATACTAGAACGTAACGATCGAAGCAAGAAAGTAAACATGCTTCGAAAATATATGGTTGAGCATCTCTTCCCCAATATGAATGCAATTCAAAGTGATCGTCCATTTTATACAAGTGAATTCCTCTTGCGTTGCATTATAACCGCAACAACTGACAATGCACTATTCATCAATCCCTATTGGAAAACAATTAACGTCCATGAAAACAGTAAAATAATGGCAATAGGTGGAAAATCGGTTGGAAAATCCACTTTCGTTCGTTATTTGATCAATAAAAACCTCAATAAATATTCCAAAATGTTACTAATAGACTTGGATATTGGTCAGCCAGAGATTTTTGTTCCTCAGACTGTGAGTGCGACCACGTTGACTGCACCGTTGCTTGGTCCTGGTTACTTTTTGAATAAACAACCAGATAAATCATTTTTGGTTGGCCATGTCAATGTTATTCAATCAATCGAACCGTACATAGAGAGTTTAAAGGCTTTGCTGGAATACTGTAACGGAAATGCTGAATATAATGATATTCCATGGATAGTGAACACCATGGGTTATAATAAAGGTTTCGGAGATGAATTGGTATATGTTATCTCTTGCCTTCTTCAACCCACTAACATCGTTCAGTTCCAAAGTGATAGAGAAATCAATGATTTCAATATTATTATGGACAAGGAAAACTTGAAGTCCATAAAGAGAGATTTCATTGGGGATATGTTCAAAACTACCACTGAATATATACCCCAACATGATCTGACTCCGGTGACATCTTTTATACCGAAGAACAGAAACTCTAGGAATGACTGGACTATGAAAGCAAAGGATATGAGATTAGCAATGGTTCTGTCGAGGTTAAGTAGCGTCATGGTCGGGCATGCTGAATGGGTGACGGATGTCAAACCAGTCTGGTAAATACTCTGCTTCAAATTAAAACGTTTTTTATATTTATTATTGTGTAAGTAGTGCCTCTATTGATGACTTACATATAGTTGATATGGGCGGTGACCAATTGGCTAAAGAAGATCTTGTTCACACATTAACTGGAAATCTTGTTTATTTGTGCCGAATGGAATCAGGAAAGGCACACGAGTGCTTTGGAATAGGTACGTAATCATAAGTAATGTTATGATCCACCAAAAAAAGTAATCATTTTTAAACCATTCTTTAGGAATTGTGAGAGGCATAGACTTTTCGTTGAAACAAATATATTTACTACCGGCATTTCCATATAATTTACTTCCAAATGTTAACTGCATAGCAGTATGTGGAACACCACTGCCTTCATCCATCCTTTTGAATCAGGGACCAAAAGTTAAAGGTTCAGCTGCTTACGTATATAATACGTTAGGTGGAGCAGCATCTATGTACATAAAGCAAATGTACAATAAACCTCAACAATTTCACGCCGGTAAACGTAAATCTGTTTATGAATAATAATTAAAATGTGCTCTATTTATTACTTTTCTTTTGTTGTTTAAAAAAAAATTGGAATAAAATATGTGTTATCTTATGTTATGTTATCTTATAACTTGAAGTTGTTTTTATTTGGAATATTTTATTAGTGTTTCTGAGATGTTTCAGAAAGAATGGTTGTCTTTCTTTTCCTTCACACTCAAAACTCAACTGTTTCAATTTACTGATACTTGTCCAGCGTTGCTTGTTTTTTTATACTCGTGATATGTCTCAATAACGAGACCAAGCTAAATCTTTACAAAAAACCTTTGTTGGAAAGTATTCTGATCTTTTATTCCATAAACAAACTGCTTATCTTCAAACAAGCGCTCAAAATGGGATGAAAATACGGTAAACAACTCGGTGTTTGATCCAAACTGCTACGCGCACAATGGCGTGAGAAAGCGGTCGAAGGGAGAAGTTATATTTGTAGCTGAGAGAAGCGATGCGAAAAGGGACAAGGGGCACACGGCTGAAGTTTATCTGTATTAGTTCGCTGTTGATGAAGCTTCGTACCCGATATCGTAATTAAAAGAGTTTTGTTCGAGCCCCAATCAACCGGCAAAAAGGACCTTAAAACCGAATATATTGTACTACACTTGGATTTTAACATCCCAACAAGAGAATGCTGGAAGGAAACTACTACTGCACCATTGCAAACGATGGATGGTCAACAGTTTGACAGCTGTTGGGTTTCGAGAAGTCTTAAGCCATATTCTGCCAAAGACTAAGAAAAACACAGAATACATTTTAAAGCTAAGCAAGACTCAACCTCTTGATTGGTATCCTTACGGGATACAACTCGATGAGAACTCATATAAGCAGAATGGGCATTAGCAATGAGACTTATGCTAGGGTGTCAGAACGTTGATGCCGAAGAGGGTTCATATTACTTCCTTAATGAATGAGCCCAGACCAGGAAAGCAGACTTCGGAGAACACATTTGACTTACTGGGCGATCACATCGAACATCCTAAAACTCAAAACTAATTAGAGATGCTTTAAGGAGGCCCCCAATTCTGCACTATATTAATCACTGTCCTCTACCCTTCGTTCCTAGCATCTTCTGGAGACCGCAATGGGTCCTTTGAGATCCAAGTGAGGTGTAGAGGCTTGCCCTATCGTCACCCCATCTAATCTAACGCTATATGCGAGAATCTCACTTTTGCCGCTTCTAATATCGCTTCAATGTCCGCATTTTTTGGCACGAAACCGCATCTCGCTTTGCTTCATCGTGTCGGGAGTAATTTTTCTCAGATATTCGCCAAAACATAATATATTAATCACACAAGTTAATCTGATTCACCTAATTCGCGGTTCAGTTTTCTCCTATATCGTGTGAAGGCATTAATTCAACACAATTAAGAGTAACAATGTATTTTTGGCCTGGCTCTCCTCTTCACAATTTTATAAAACAAATTTCAATACGAGTACGAAATAAGACAGTCGTAATAAGGTATTCAACGCTAAGCTAGAGGGAAGAAAAACCGAGGTAGACCTCATCTCCGGTAGCCTGACCAGGTGAGATTATGACAACTGTACACAAAATTGGAGACAACTGAAGCGCCAACTTAAGGTGTATGTGTAACTATTATAGAGGTTGCCACTCAAAAACCCTGTTAAATGGAATGGTATGAGCAATAAGCGTAATTGAACGCTAGTGAAGAGGAAATGTCCCATCCTTTGATAAAGATTTCGATAAGTTCCTATAAGCAACAACCTATGGGAGTCATCTATGCCCGATTGTGGTCTGTCTGCTTTTCCTTTTTTTTAGTTTTCAGTCTCAGTTCCCCGAGTTTGACGTCTACGAATTTTTTCAAGAACAACAGTTCCAGACAACAGGAACTTTGTGTTGTTTATTTCATAGAAAACACCTGCCTCTGGCTTTATCTTTGACATTTGCTTTTGAATTTATTACAAAAAAACTTAATAAAATACATTTCAACATAAACTAAACATTAATTTTGAAATAATCTCTTTTTTATTATTTGTTTGTATTTCGGCCGGAACCAAAATTTATTTTTCACCATTCATTTATACAATTAATAATCTGATCAACAAAAACTTAAAAAACAAAACATTAAGCGCATACATATGCATTTCATATCGTTTATTTTTTCGAACCTGAACCCGACTTTGATTTGGCAGATGCACCTGCTTTCTTCGAGGTAGAAGCTTTTGCAGATGCTTTCGAAGTCGATGGAGCAGCTTTCTTTTTGGCTTTGATAAGATTATCATTGTGCAAACTATTATCCTCCTCTTCAGATTCAACAACAGCCGTTTCAACCTCTTCGCCGCCTTCAATTATTTCCATTAAATCATCCACTTCGGTATTTTCAGCTTTTTTCTTCTTAACAGTTGTTATTGCAGAATAGGAATATGGAAGAACTTCTTTGTTGTATGACCTGGTCAGGGCAGCTTTTACACGCCCATCGACTGCATCCATTTGACTTTTTTTACCTGGCCAGGTTGTGAGTTCAATAAGCGAATCTATATCTTCTCTCAGAAGTCGATATTCTTGAAGAACCCTCAAACTTTGCTCCACACCTTCCATACCTTGTTCTTTTAATGGCCTCACAATATTTGATAGAAGAAACGGTGCATAGTCCATACGAATTGAAAGACGCGAACCAGATGTTCGTATTCTTGTGTGATCGTGAATCTCCTGAGCCAGTCTACTGCGTTTGTTTGTTTTGGAATATTTTCCCAACCAGCCAGGAAAATTTATTTGGCCTGTGATATTTCCTTCCATATAATCACCTGGTAGAACGGAACTGAATACAGCTTGAACTGGCAACAAAGTCCATGCAGAATTTGATCGTATACGTCGGTCAACTAAATCGCCCAAGCTCAGAGCATCAGCAGTTTTTGCGACCTTTTCAAGTACTTCCGATCTAAGGAAGAATTTAAGAAATTAATTTTTTTTTTGTATTTTCAACATCAACTTACCTTGGACCAGTTGGAGAGACGATCAGATAGTTTTGCTGCACAAAAAGTGGAGCCATGCTGTAGTCGTGGAAGAATAGATCTGATTTGTCTGCCAGAGACATAGTTTTGTGATCTTCAGCCGTGAAAACTTTCCGAACAACTTCCCATGGACCCTTGAAGTTCAGAAACATAGAATTAAAAACAAAATTGTATGCTTCTTTACCATTTTCAGGTCCTTTTGCGCAGTTTTTCCACTCTTAGTTTTCAATTCTAAATCCTCTCCCGAACTTAACAAACAAATATGATTGACCGATTGACGTATATCATTATTTGTTGCCAGGATAATCTCATCGATTTTCTCCGGACTCAATTTGATCTTCTCCTTGAAACAAATACCCCTGATAAAGCCTTTGATTTGTTCCAAACGTGGTCGGTTAAATCGCAAATCATAACAATAATTAACGAGCGAACGCATTTTTTGATGATTGCGATCGTTGCACATGCAAATTATCGGAACATGAGCATCTTTAATAAGTGATATCAGTTCTTGAATGCCTCCTCGATCTTCATTGCCTGCCATGCCATCGACTTCGTCCATTATGAGGACATGTTTTTTAGACACCACTTGAGTGCTGCCACTGAAATAACCATGTAGAGATTTATTCGACAACAATTCAGAGACTTCTTCCTTGAGAAGACGCTTGCTACGCGTGTCTGAAGCATTGAACTCTACAACATCATAGCCAAGTTCTTTGCAAACAAGAGAAGCTGTAGTTGTTTTACCCACTCCTGGAGGACCAGAGAGCAGAGCTGCTTTGAAATAACTTCCATCGTCGTTTTTGGCCCAAGGGTTAGGTTTCTGTAGTTTCTTTGAGCCACTCTGATTTGTATGCCATTTTGTGAGCCAATTCAGAAGTTTCGTGCAATTACTCGCTGCACCTTGTTGGCCAATTATTTGTTTAACTGATGTTGGCTTATATTTATCCACCCAAGCGATATTGTTTTCACAAACCACTTTTTCTTCGGATTTTATTTGAGTGGTTTCGCTCTTTATGGTTGGAGATTCTTCCTCTCTTTTCACTTTAACTTGGTTTTCTGAATTAACGATTCTTTCAATTTTAATTTCAGGACTTTTCACTTCTTTCTTGATTTTCACTGGACTTTTATCCGTCTGATCATGGCTTCGTTTGCTAGGAGATTTTTTAGTTTTAGCTGGCGTTTTGGTAGGTGTTGGTGGTTTTGGTTGCTTAACATCTTCGCCTGATTTTTGTCTTATCAAATTGAAGAAGTCATCAACGCTTAAAATAGGAATCTTAAGTGCTTCGGCGTCAGCCATTTTCTTTGGACCAGCCTCTTCTCCAGCAATAATATAGTTTAGTCGTTTTCCTGTAGAGTAAACCAAAATTGTTTTAATATAAATAAAACAAAATAACACGTTTTATCACAAATGCACATTATAATTACAATTATCATCTTCGAGAAGGTAGTAACAATAAAATGTTTAAGAAAAGTGGTGTAATTGTTTCAAACAGCAATAACTCGGAAAAGTTGTTCGCCATTTAACTATCAAAAGCATGCCTAGTATCTCCACTAGAGATTGTATTCCAACCATTTTCGAAGAGACCGGGAATGTTTCCAATAAGCTGTTTCTGATTGTAACCAGTTGGCCTTACCTTACCTTACCTTAGGTGGCGCTACAATCCGAGGTGGACCTGGGCCTCAACCAACAAGCTCCTCCAGCCAGCTCGGTTTCTAGCTTCGCATGTGGAGTCGCTTGAGGTCCTCTTCCACTTGTGTGCCCCACTTGAGTCTCGGTCTTCATCTAATGCGCCGTCCTTGTGGTGTGGATTCGAAGATTTTTCGGGCCGGAGCATTGATGATGAATTTTTACTCTTTTGGCTAGGTCTGTGTCGCTGTAGAGCCGGTTCAGTTCTGCATTGCATCTTCTTCTCCACTCTCCGGGACCAAAAATCACCCGGAGAATCTTTCTCTCGAAGCAGCCTAAGGCGTTCTCATCTGGTTTGTCCAACAATCTGGGTAGTAAAGTATGAATCTTAAGTAGTGCACCCTTAACTACCTTGCGTCAGAAGTAGCATCCGATAACAGTATGGAAAAAAAATACGGGGCGGGTGCTTAAATCCAACAGAAACTATTTTAGTCTTCAAACCAAGAAACCTGGCCATAAACACTAAGCTGGTGCTTTACAAGACTACGATCTTACCAGTTCTCACATACGGGTCCGAGACCTGGGTACTTACCAAAATGTACTGATCTCTTAACTGCGTTCTAAAGGAGAGAGTGAGAGAGAGATATATAGAAAGAGATTGTTGGCCCCTTGTATAAGGTAGGACGATTCCGGAGAAGAAGATTTGTATGAAATCTACTCCGAAGCAGTTATTATAGAAAGCTCGGTAAACTCCGGTGGGTTGGACACCTAACTCGTATGAACAAGTCTTTAGCAGTTGTTTTTTATGGTAGAAGGCAACGTGGCAGATCTTGCTTATGTTGGAAGAATGGCGTAGACCGGACGCCCGAAACTTTGTGGTGGGAAATTGGATGGCGTCGGCCAGAAATCGGGATGTATGGAGAAACTTGTTAGAAAAAGCCCGGACCGGATTCCGGTTGTTGCATCGTTAATGATGATGATGATTATGCATTGCTGGAAGAAGTGGGCAGTTCTCATATTTTAATAAAACCAACCATCGATCACAATTCACACTATGATGTCTAGACCTCTCATAACATAAGAGGCCATGGTATGATGGCCTAAAACACTAAAACGAACCACGATAATAAAGCTACAGAGGCTTCAAAGGATCTAGGTATAACAAGTGCTATGCGAACAGCAAACTTGCAACCACTGCTAAAGAGACTATAGAGGACAATCAATCATCGCAAATAGATGGCTGCTTAATGCGCATTAAGAATGCAGCTTGATTAGAAGTTTGAGCCAGATGGTTATTTGGACATCTAAAAATACTTGATGAATAAGTATTCTGTCACATTCTGTCACATACCAGCTGTGATGGCTGGAATATTGTTTTGAAAGCGTTTTGAGATACAAATGCCACTTAGGAATACCTTGTCTACCGATACTTCAACAGTAGACAAAAGAAATGTTGTATATGAATGTATATAAATCCAAAGTGACAGATGGAGTAGATGGAAAACAATTAAGTGGATTAGAAGTAACAGACAGAAGATCATTTATAAAAATGAGGAAAAAAATCGGAGATAGAACGGAGCCCTGGGGCACACCACCATTTATTTTGTGAAAATCCGACTTGAATCCGTCCAATACAACTTGTATTGAACGGTCCAGAAGATAGCTTGTAATCCAACGAACAAGAGTATCATCGATCCCAAAAGCACGCATTTTCGATAAGAGAGCTTCATGCCAAACTCTATCAAAAGCCTTGGAGATATCAAGAGCAATAATCTTACTTTCACCAAATCGATGTAAAGATTTGTTCCACTGTTCGGTGAGATATGCCATCAGATCACCAGTGGAACGGTTGCTGCGGAAGCCATACTCACGGTCATGGAGAAGCTTTCGATCGTCGAGATATTCCTTAAGCTGACGGTTAATCAGCGTTTCCATGACCTTAGAAAGAAGGGATGTTAGTGCTATGGGTCGGTAAGAGGAGGGAAAGATGGATTACCTTTCTTAGGGACAGTCTGGACAAATGCCGTTTTCCATCTTCTAGGAAAGATTCCAGAAGAGTAGGAGCGATGGAAAAGCTTACGCAGTCGCTTTGTCAGTGTGGAAGAACACCTCTTCAGAAGAATCGGGGGTATAACATCCGGGCCAGCGAATTTGTGTATATCGAGATCTTTAAGAACTTTTTAAATAAATAAAACAATAATAATTGAAGTTAAGGCCCGTGTTCGAACACTGTTTATATTGGGAACGGCTCTGGCAAGCAATATCAATCTTATCATAAACGACGAGACTATAATGGAAAAAAGATTAATGGTATACGCATGCAGTACAAATTCTGATAAATCAGTGTTTTCTCTAACATTGCTGCAGCAAAACTTAATCAAACCGTTAAAGCCTAATATTCCGAGATCGGTAAATCTTCGAATCCTCCCGCTCTCGGAGGATTTCGCACACAGTGGACCAATTCTTAAACAAATGTTCTTGGAATTTCGAGGAATCGGGTAAGAAACAGAGCTTTGAGGTAAAGTGTGAAGAGAAGACGAATCCAATCAGAAGATAATTCAACGACGCTATAATCCTAC
Organism: Platycheirus rosarum; assembly: GCA_963971375.1. NCBI lineage: Eukaryota > Metazoa > Arthropoda > Insecta > Diptera > Syrphidae > Platycheirus > Platycheirus rosarum. The sequence goes on along the minus strand of OZ020510.1, from coordinate 15,654,184 downwards.
GGATTGTCAACATCCAGTTCAAGCTGAATAGCTTCCAATAACGAGTAGATTTTACAGAAATTCATTTTAGGAATACTATATACATACCAACAGTTGAAGAAACCTTTCCTCCAAGTTCTTTTATAATTGAATTAGCTTCATCTCGCTCAATCGATTCGAGAATACCAGTAACAAGAAACGAAAGTCCTGCCAGACAGTTTTTCTTTCCCTTCGGCACTTCCTTGCTGCCGGGGTTAATGACAGATTGTCTATTCTTAAACTTCTGATATAAAACTGCTGCCATTCGCTTACGCTCAAATCTTTCCTCGTCAGACAGAATACTTGAGTCTAGATCAGATTTTCTACTCTCTTTAGATTTAGCCGGTTCCGAAGAACTTTCCTTCTTGATGGATCGATTCAATTTTTTGCTTTGTGTTGGCCTTGTTTCTGGTTCCGGTATGAAGTCATCAAAATCCTCTGAGTTGATAATTGTTTTAGTTTTTGCCAATGCCGATTCCATTTGTTGGTCAAGTTTAATTGGTGTCAACTTTTTAGGCGTTTTCTCAATCGATTTATCTTTCTTTTCGGGTGACTTCTTTGTAGGCGGGTTTTCTTCTTTATCGATTTCGTTGACTAGCTGAGACAATGGCGACTCCTTGGAGATTTTCCTTTTAAAAGTCTTATCTCCATTTTCAATTGATTTCTTCGAAATGGTAGGCGAATTGGATGGTTTGCTAACTTCTGGTGTCTTCTTGCATGAGGTTGCTTCCTCTGTGATGCTGTCATTATCGGATGGAACAGTTGATTTGCGAGGTTTTTTAGTTTCTCGAGTGGCTTCGCCTCCAAACAATGCTATAACATCCGCAGGAGTTAGAGGTTTGTCTGACTTTTTTGGTGAATGCTTTTTAACTTCTTGGGATTTTTTGGAAACTTTTGCTTTTTTGACTGGAGTGGCATTCGTTTGTTTTTTTGGACTATCCTCTTCGTCGCTGGATATCACAAGGGCTTTTCTTTTAGTGGATACTATTACTGGCTGAGGTTTTTTCGCAGTTAGCTTACTAAAATAGGAATCGATACCGCGCTGCATGTTGATTTCTGACTTGATGATTTTTTTATTTTGAACAGAATTCTATTTTAACGGCGTCTGTCGGCGCCAAATGTATGTTTTTGACAAATCTGCCAAATGTATTTTTGACTTGTTCCATTAAATCCAGAATTAAAATCAGTTTTGTGATGCAAGAATCTAAGCCGCGTTCACATACTGCCTGGCCACATTGACGGAAGCGCACATGCAACTTGAATCAAAATGTAAAAGAGAAGGAATGATTTTTAATAAGAAGGAATGAGATGGGCTAAAGAATCCAAAATCTGCAGGAATCTCATAATTTATCTTAAAACTCTGTGCAGTGACTCAAGTTTCCTTCTCATATCGTTTCATTTTTGACAGATACATTCATTTGCATTTTATCGCCGTGATGGAAGGTTCATACGATTCACTTGAATTGTATTGATTTGAGTGCTTTTACTCATTAAAAAAAATATATGCGTATAGATAGACCTTAAAAAAAATATTTAGAAATATAAGCTTATCAAACAAAACACATATAAACCACTTTTGCGAATAGATTCTTAGCACAGACACAACCTTTCTCTGTTTTTCTCTCTGTGTTTTACTTTTCAGACGTTCCTCTCGTGTCAGGATAACTCAGTGTGCAGACCCGAGTTTGCAGTGATGCAATTGCGCGCTTCCGTCAATGTGTCCAGGCACCTAGGATAGTACCCTAAATGAACAAAATTCCATATTAGTATATACAATTAATAGTACTAGAGGAATTCATGCAACGTCGTAAAACCATCGTAAACGTCATAAAACTTCGGAAAGTTTACGACGTCGTAAGCAAGCTGTCAAAATTTGCATGGGAAATCTTTTACGACAAATCGTTATCTTACCGTCATGAATTTATGTTGGTCGAAAATATCATTAAAGTCGTAAAGCAGTAAGTCTGCTATTAGACGATGAAACTGGTGCATGAACCTTGTTCGAATTCTTCGAACATAGTAAGTGCAGAGAGAGAAAAAAATCGAAAAGATAAGACAGGAAAAGAGCTGTCTTGTGTCGCACGGGTAGCATCTTCGAAGAATCTGTTTGACGTTTTTCTGTTCTCTCGTTCGCTTTTTTTCATACTTTACCACTTGGTTTCGTTATGCTGAGAGTAAACTTCTAAGATTCAAAGTAAACGAAAATAAAGTCGAAGGTAAATTTTTGTGGACTAAAGAGCTTAATTTGGAGTTCTTATGTGTATGAATGCAGCAAAAATGTGCATGTGGTTAAACACATTCATTACATCGATAGGGTTAAAAGAGCAGATTCATTGCAAATGATTATGGAAAACGAAAATGAAAGAGAACTATCAAAATCGTTTCATGAAACTAAGTTCATCGTGTAATGGCGCTTGCGACAGAGGATGAAATAACAAAAAAGAATTCGAACAAGGTGCATGCATCCAGTTTCATCGTCTAATAGCAGACTAACAAAAAGTTTCAAAATCGAAAAATGGACAAATCGATCTGTATATCCGAAACTCTCAGCTACCGTCGTTATGAGGATTTTTTTTCACGATTATCTAAAAAAAATGATAATTTTGGTTAGGCATTTTGCTTATTGACAAATGATGTACAAATTATCATTTTCTCCCAATAACTCCAACATACAAATACCATTGAAAACAGTTTTCGCATACAATTCTACAAAAATATCCTCTTATTACTTACTTTATGCATGATATTTAACCAACAATGAATTTATGTTTGTCGAAAATATTGTATTTTTGCAATAACAAAAAGTTTTGAAATCGAAAAATGGTCGAATCGATCAGTATATCCGAAACTCTCAGCTACCGTCGTTATGAGGATTGCATCCATTTTTACTTGCGATTTATAGTGATTATAAGACAATATATGCATTCGTAAAAAAAAATTCGAAGAATCAAACATGACATTACGATAGTAGGGAAGTCGAAAAAAGTGGGTCAGAAAATTCTGCCTGTCTGTCTGTCCGTATCGATTCCTACAACCTAAACGTCTGGGCCGATTTGATTCAAACTTGGTATGTAGTATTTTTAGAGTACTCTACCTGACTGTTTTTCGAATTGGCATTCTAGCTCCAAAACTAACGGTACCTGGCATATAACTTTTAATGAAAAACTCATTTTCTAGAAAACGGCTCGTACGATTTTGATAAAACTTTCTGAATGGTGTTTTCTATGCAAAATCTATTTTTTAGTTTCAATGGATTTTTCAGAAAAAAGTTTTATAACACTACCTTCCATAGGACCGGTTTTTTTAAAATCAGACTTTCTTAGTTAATTGCCGGATTTTGATGAAATTTTTAAAATATTTAGTGTTTTATGATTTTAATAATATTGCTTATTAAAATTTTCAAAAACATTTTTTTTTTAATTTTTAATATTTTTTTAAAAAATTTATTTTGTTTTTTGAATATTTTGAAAACGAATCTATAGATATTTTTTTTTAATTTTTCTCCTAGTATAAACTATAGATTTCTTTAAATTGACATACTAAAAAAAAAAATTAAAAATATTCTTTCGAAAAGTTTTTCAAAAAAACTTTTTTTTTAACTGGTCGAACGATTTTGAAATGAAAAATTCATAAAATAGAAAACAGCAATAGAAATAAGATGGCTTACAACATTTTTAGCAAATTATTGTTAAATGTACCTTATAGCTTATATCTAGGTGTAGCTATATCTAGCCTTGTTTTTTAAATTTTATTCGACGATGTGACCGCACATATAAGCAAGTACGTACGATCCAGCCGTGCAATTTATTTCTTCACGATTATCTAAAAAAAATTGATAATTTCGGTTAGGCATTTTGCTTATTGACAAATAATGTACAAAGAATCATTTTCTCTCAATAACTCCAACATACAAACATCATTGAAAATAATTTGCTCATACAATTCTACAAATATCCTCTTATCACTTACTTTATGCATGACATGACAAACAAATAACGACAAAGTTTAAGTCATTTCCAAAACGGACCGTTTATGAAACGAGCGTCCGACGTCGTAATATCGGAAAGTTTTAAGCGCTGCATGTATATCCTTACTGTCATAAGGTTACTGTTTTTGTAGCCGTCCTATCGAAACGAGTTCAAAACAGAAACGTAGAAGGTAAGATAGTAGAAAGACTTCCTTCGACCAGAGTATATCTAATAATGGTTAACGACATTCTTCAAGTGTTTCTTATCTGTTCGCATTTAAAAGAACTGCAATGTCGCAATAAATGCTATAAGATGTGTTTTGTGGCAAAACAAATAAAGAAAGTGCGCTTTTCTTAGGAATGTGGCATAGGGTGTTCCGACTGAAAAGAAATATGCATACATTTTTTAGAAACATTAGGACCTAATTCGTCTAGTTCGTCTACTTTTTCGGTTGTTTTAGGAAAACTGTCAAACTTTGAAGAGTGGGGATGAAAGCTCTCAGAAAATAATAAATTCGCTCAAAAGTAAAAGAACGCTTTGTGGATCAAAATAGGGAAACTTTTTAAACGTCAAAAAAATTAAAATTTAACTAAACGAAATGGGTCAATTAAGTGCAGATGAAATAAAAATTGTGATGGAAACCATTTTATTAGGCCATTGTAAGTTCATTTTATTATTTACTTTGGACTTAACTTTACAATTTTTTTAATTTAAAATTCTTCAAATGCAAACCCTTCACAAAACGTCAAATTTTAAATGTACTTTTGAGTTTGACAGAACTCAAATTTCTCCCCCAAGATTTTTTTTTGGTTTAAAATAGAGAATTAAGGGGAAATGTTTTTCTTTCTCGCAACATCTGTCTTCTCACGAAAACTCTCGAAAATGTAAGTAAACAAACAACATATATGTGTAAAATTGTGCAAAATAGTCTGTTTTAGGGAGTAGACGAACAAAGCTATTTTTATTAAAGTCATGTTTTTTTTCGAAGTTCTCTTTGTTATTTTCTTTCCATGAGCCTCACGCTTCTACACTGTCGACTTTTTCGTTTGACTGGCTTGACTCAAATTTGACATTCCTCTTGCTGTTTTTCTGCTTGAAAATACCCCCTATTTTTTTTATTTTTGACATGAAGCAAAAAATAATAATAAAATAATAGGGGCATATTCATAGACAATTTTTAATCTGCTGCTAAGTTATAACTAAGCAAACCTGCAGTTTAAAGTATTCATAATCAAATTTAAACTTAATATTAAGAATTAAACTGGAGTTTAATTTTAATTGTGAGTGATGCTATGTTTAAGTTGCTATTAGGGCTACCAAATGTCAAATGAAAGCATATCATTTCACATTAGGTTTGTTCGATGTTCTCCGCCCCAGTGCGCACTGGGGAATGTCAGTGCATCAAGTCAAACTGCCAAAAAACTGCATAGCTGCTCCGGTGTTGATTTAACATCGAACAGCTCAGTGCAACATATTTATGTTTTGACATTTCTTTCATTTAAATTTGTTTTCTTTAAACGGTGGCAAATAAATAGAAGTTAATAAAATGACCCACGAAAGCAATATTTTGTCTATAAACACATTAAAAAATGTTCACTCGAAGTAGCCAGCTGAATTCCTCCCCTTAAAAGTTTCTCCCGTAATACTCGTCTTGCGAGGAATGCCCATCAGTTCACCCTTGAGCCCAATTTCGGACGTACCGTGAAATATAGGGATTCTTTTTTTAGCCGAACAACACGAATTTGGAATAGTTTACCCGGCGAGATTTTCCCTTGCCATTTTGATCTGCAAACATTCAAAACTAATGTTAATCGACACCTCCTATCTCTCCCCTCCCTATCTTCCTTATGCCCACGAAGTCTGTTCTAAATTAAAAGGGAAACAAATAGTCCCTTGTGCGCGCGTTAATTATAAAAAAAATTAATAACTTAAAACCTACAAAATAATCTATGAAATATTTCATATCATAAAATAGCACACCAAATTTGCAAATAAATTCCTCCATTCTCTGAAAACGAACTTCTGTCAACAGCTGATTTGAATTTAAATTTTAAATTTTGACAGCTCGTATATCTTACACCTAGAAAATACCTGGGGCGCATGAGGGTGCACTCAGTGCGTGCCCGGTGTTCACATCGAACACAGTGCAAAACCACTGGGGCGAAAAAAGTGTCACATAAAACACTTCAGTGCGATTTCAGGGTACACCAGTGCGCCCCAGTGCTGACATCGAACAAAGCTATTCTCTCATTTTATTGTAAAACAAATACGTTTTTAATAATTCTTAGATAAATATCTGATTCTGCAAGTATTTTATTATTAAATTGATTTTTTTTATATTTATTTTATTATTTTTTATATTTAAATTGAATTATATATAAAATTGATATCAATATAGAAGAAGATCCTGATATACTGGAACACATGTACATAATAAATGATGTCCAAACTGTGCCAGTAGCAAGACGGCGTAAAATATATAAGCCACGTTCTTATCCTTTTGAATAACAAACAATTTTACTAACGATATCGATTCGACAAGGAAACTACCATTTATTTAATAAATTTGTTAGGGATTGAAGAGCTTCCTAATAAGAGAGGATTGCCGATTACTGGAAGCCTGCAAGTTCTTATGGTGTTGAAATTTTTTGGAAGAAATGTCCACCAGAGTGATATAGGTAGGTACCTACACAAAAAAAATTTTTGCAACATTTAAGAACGTTAAAATCCTTTTTATAGTGACCTTCATGGAATTTCTCAACCAACAGTTAGCAGAATTATTGCTAAAATGGCAAACAAAATTGCACTACAGCTACTACAGACATAGAATATTTCTTTTGTGTATTCTTATTTTGTAAAATTTAAATAATTTTTTTATAAAGAACCTTTCTTGGCTTAAACAAATATGATGGCAAAACAGCAGTACGGAAGAATTAATTTGAATATTTTTTTTTCTTTATGTGACATCTGTGATGTCAAAATTGTCATCGTGTGAAGTATAATTGTAGTAGATGTATTCACTAATCTCCAGTTTAGTTAATCACAGCAAGAAAATTGTCTATGAATAGCAGCTTTGTTCACTTAACTAAATATCCTAAAACTGTAGACTTAGAAGTATCGACTTTAGTAAATCTTTATGAATATGGCCCAATGTCTTAGTTTTTCCATCCTATACTTTAAAACAAATGTTCATTGGAACCTGTATTTTTGATAGCCAGGAAGGTGAGGGTCAGTTAAAACCTAAAACTTATTGAAGTTTTGCGTCCAGGAAGCAACATCTGCTGCTATTGAAAGGGCTTTTCACACTGGACGTTTGTGCATTCTAGAATCCGAAACAGATTTTCTCAAGAAATGTCGAAGAAACTCCTGGACATTCACTACTCACTCAAGTTAAAAGACTCCAACTATACTAATTGTTTCATTGTTTGTTAAATAAAAAAATAATTTATTCATATTATGTTCTTTTTTTATTTAAACTTGGTATATGAGCTGTATGGGTATTTATTTGGGTATTCTGGATGTGTAAGGGAAATTGTGTCCATAGCCCAGTCCTAGCCGTATTCAATAAAATGCAATAAATTACATTTTTTTATTTGCATGGGTTTGTTACGTCTGCCACATGATGAATATAAGACCATGTAGAAAATGTATAAACTACGCGTAGTTAAAAGTAGAAAACGAGGTAAACTACTCGGCCAACCCTGGTTAAGGTGTAAGCGAGCCCTTGCTATCCGTCATAACTCATAAATTCAGCACTCATCCACAACAACAATGTGGCAGTTGGTATCACTGCGCTGAATTCAATTTTGACTTGACAGCAGTTCTCCTACTCTCCTGTTCAGTGTTGTAGAAAAAGTGAAAAGCCTACATTTCTTTTAATTTACGTTGTTAAAGAAAAAATATTTGTAATTAATTTATTGTGTCTTGTGTTTTGTGTAACGTTAATTAAATACCTCATACATAGACCAGGAAGGTAGAGAAAATTATTTGCTTTGCATGAAGTGAAGGAGTTTAGTTATGTGGTGTTTTTCATGCGTCTCATCTGATACTAACTCAGGTATTAATGTGTTGCTTGCCTAAGTTGTCTTTCATATTTCTATTATTATCCTGTCTGCTTTTTACACTTTCTTTATTTTGCTTTCGGGGTGGCGGCGGTGCTTTTTCATGTTTTAATGACATCAAATGTATTTTTCCATCACAATTTTTGGACAAAAGACTAGTATCATTCGAGTTATGACGCAACGGGAGTGCAATCTATCTTAATTGAAATTAAGTTTCGCTTATAACATCCATCCATCTGCAGAATATAGTTTCTGTTAAAAGTTAGATCGACTGCATTGAGGAAAGGGAATCCTTTGTTCGAAAATGTTCTATAATTTGCTTGTAAAGTTTTGCTTTGTGTTTGAGATGGAGATCTAGGGAAGATTTCTAAAGAATTGTTTGTCCAATAGGAAATTTGCAAAGAAAAGTTCATGAATTCTTTGGAAATAGAAAATTAATAAACATTTCCAATAAATGGTCGCTGTTGCCAACATACAAATGTGGCAGGTCAAAATTCGACTGGCAGTGTGCTGACAACTACGCTGCAATCCAGCTCGTATTCAGGCAAAAAGGTATTGCCGTTGAACTTTTTTCAATACTAAAGTGTTTTGCTATGTTAAGATAACGACACATTTAAAAAAAACGATAATTAAAAATTTGCAAAATTGCAAAATAATTTGAAGATAATACTATTTAAGTTTAAAATGTTCAGAAACGCTTATGTTTCTCACTACTTATAAGAAAAAACGTTAAAAAAAAGTATATTCAATTCCTTTACAGCGACATTATCCTAACTCATTTCATAGAGATTCATTCTTTAATAACATGTGATAAGATTTTGTTAAAAAATATTTTTTTTGAATACTAGAATTTCTCACCACATTTTCATTCCATTTGCAAGTAATTGTATTCTTTCCATGCATTTTATAAAAAAACAGTAATTTCAATGCAACTTTTTTTTCAAAACAAAATGCTTTGTAGTCATTACATCGATTCGACTAAAACTGCTTACGGTTCTTGAGTCTTTTATTATTCATTTCATCAAGAATTAACTATCAACCACTAGCAATATATTTGTACACCTTAAGTGACTACTGATATTTTGTACACTTTCATACGGTAGTTTAAGATAACGATAACTTACTAAACTAAAGGTAGTACACCTTTTACGATTTTTTATTACATTTGTCAATATTATTTATTTTAAAATGCGAGGTTTCAAATTCTTAAATGCACTTCCTGAGCAGATTTAAATGAGGTTTTGAAACATAAGTTGAAATAACATTTATCTTCATCTTTTAATTTGAAGAGGTGAAAAAAATTTGAAAAATGCATGAAAGGAGAACAATCTTTTGGACATTTGCCCCTTCAAAACCTTTATGTTTATGTTATTTTTCTTATTTGATTTCGCAGCCGTGAAACGTGAATAGAATACACAAGCAATTGTTGTTTACAAACTACGCACAAGTTCTTATCCAAATCTGCCATTTTCATAATCATAATCAAATTTATTGGCGTGACAGCCCCTTAATGAGCCAAGGCCTAGTGATACTCTCAACCATTCCTCTGTGTGTGTTTTAACTCTGCAAGAATGGAAGGGACCTACAATTTACCGCCGAGTCCGAACGGATACATGAGATGCACTTTTTCGAGACAAATTTTCCTCTTAGAGGTTTTGTCAGTTTATCGTAAGAGGCAGTACCCCAGTGGCTCTGACGTGAAGTCGAACACCGACCTTTCGCTTAGCAGTCCGACACACTAACTACTAAGCCACGGGGCTCTACATCTCCTAAATTTGTTCCTATCTAACTTATAGATCAAATCGGATTTTTAAATTTGTATTTACAATATTAATTATTCATCGCCAACTAGTCAATAAATTAATTATAAGTTTTTCATAATTTTCCTAAGACCACACAGAGCAACTGAAAAATAAAACTAAACCAGTTGGAAATTAGAGATACAGAGCAGTTACGGACTCAGCAGTGACTTGACTGCACACACGAGAAAACTCATCAACAATCAAAATCCCTAGTTCGTTCAGTGTCGTCATAGATACCGGATGTGAAATGTTTTCCAACCACTCCCACCAGCAACAGGTTGATCTGTTGTTCGTTCATCTTCGACAAACTAGAAACTGAATCTAGGCAATCCGACATGCAAATCAACAGACGACTGGTTACAAACAGGTTTTTGTGAATCGCAAACGATTTTTCAAGCAGAAGCGTCGTATCCGTCGTCCTATTTGATTACACAGGGTATGACTTAAAGCAAACTAGTTGCCAATTCGCATCGCTGATCAGTTTTGTTCCAGTTGCTCCGTGTGTATTAGGCCTTATTGATAGCATCAAAGAATTAAATAAATTTATAAATGCGAGATTTCGCCGAAATCTCATTGGAAATCCAAAATTGTCAAATCGAACAAATCTTGTTAGTATTCAGCAATCGTTTTAAAACACACTCATACGGGTTTATCAGTAGGGTTATAAAATAAGATCTTCTCAACTGACCACTGAAGTAGAATTTCTTCACTGGCGATAAAAACACGAACGTTTTTCTGACGTCAGTGCCTCCCATTGGTCTGTGAACTCAATGACAGTGTGATGCTAGCTTTATAGGTCACATAAACGTAGGACATGTAAGAAAATTCGTTTGTTCAAAAGTTTCGAAAATAAGTAAAATAGTTTTCATCGGAAAAAAATTAAACGCCATTTTATTTCCTTAACCCAAGAAAGATAATCATATTTGTTGGGACGGAAAAGATAATCATACGTCTCAGAGACGTATGGCACTTTATAAGCGTGTTAAAGCATAACCATTTACTTTTTAACATAATATTTGTATTAATTCGGTACTAAGGTTCTTTTAAGATACATAAATCAATAATTTAGTACAAATGAAGTATAGTTTGAAAAAAATTAACAAAAAACCTGAACCTCCTGTAAAACAAACCAACAAAAAAAATACTTTATTTTTTAAAGGAACCTTTGAGTTGGGTTTTAATCTTTATATTCGCTTAAAAAGATCCTTTGGGGCTAGGCTAACTGTGAAAATTAGTTTTAGTAATTTATAAGAATTTTTTTCATATACTTTTGTATTGTGCACAAAAGTTTCTTAAAAGAAACGTCTCCCGGACGTATAACATAGCTTTTACTAGCCCCCACGGATACTAAGCGGGGTATAACTAATGCCCCGTGCAAGCTCTGGCCGAGGCCTGAGCATTTCTAAAAAGCCAATTTACTACAGTTTATAATTTAAAAGATATTACAATTTTTTTCCGCGCCATACGTCCTCCAGACGTAGATTATCTTTCTAGGGTTAAAAAATGTGAATAAGTACCATTTTTTTTTTCAAAATCGTAGGCAGTTCAAAAAATTCGTTTTTTTTAAACAACTTCACAAATTACAATAAAATATTTCAGAAAGGCAAACTGAAGCACATCAATAACCTTCATTAAAAAAAATTAAAAACAAAATTCATCAAACAATTTTTTAATTTTTTTATTTTTCAAAAAATCAATACATCTTCTCTTCCGGAATATCAAATTTTATTGTAATTGGTTAACCAGTTCTCGGAAAAGTCGGAAAAAAACAAACAACCCTATGGGAGGTACCGTTCTTAGCCCACCATCTTACATTTTTTTGAACAAAAAAAACACCGCACATACAAGAGTACATTGATTTTTTTAAATAAAAATTCTTATAGCCGTTTTCAAAAATAATAAACTTACTTAATGGCAAAATTATAACTGGTAACGTTAACATTTGTAGTACGTCAAAATGAACTAAATTTGAAGACGATCGGCCTAAACGTTTAGGCAGTAGTCCATAACACATGCGTACACATACAGACAAACACAATTTTGCCATTTACTCAAATATGTTTCTCTATCATCGTAATGTCATGTTTGATTGCTATCTCAATTTTTTTAATCTGCACGAATGCGTAACTTGTATTATACCAGATAAAATATAAGAACGAAAAAGGTAGGAACACAATTGTACCTCTTAACAATTACATATGTGATTATGGCTAAAACATTTTCGATTTCGAAATTTAATAAAAACAATTTTATAAAACTTCGAACTCATAATTACGAATTATAAAAAGAATAACAAATTTTTCAAAATGTCCCTAAATATCTAAAAATCAACAGTTGATTTATATACTATTTTGCGATATTTACTACATTCCTAGCAACACACCAATGGCAACACTACAATCAACAGTACGAAAATCATCGGTATTCAGCGAATTTTTCTATGTCGCCATTTTATTTGTATCGGTCTCGTTTCTTGTCGTCAAAATTTTCAAAGGCGTTGTTCCCGTCGAATTAAAAATAATTTTTGACCGGAAAATAACTACTTTTATTATACCACCTTTTCCCCACAGCATCAACAAATAAAGTAATTACAACTAAAATATGTGAATTTTGTGTTTATTATTAAGAACAGATTTTTTTTTTTAATTTTTCTATGCTGCTGCTGCTGCTGGCACATACCCATGTACTACATACATACATTTTTTCGTCTTTTTTTTACTAGAATTCAACCAAAATTTATAATCCATTCCATTCGTATTTGTAAAAAATAAACTTTCTTATTGAATATCAGCTTCACAGTGAATTTAAATTTGCATTTTCTTTCCAAAAAAACACATTTTTTCCAAAACAGAACCAATGGCGACAATTCGCAAGAAGTTAGTTATCGTTGGCGACGGTGCTTGTGGTAAAACTTGTCTTCTCATAGTCTTCAGTAAGGATCAGTTCCCCGAAGTCTATGTCCCTACAGTCTTCGAGAACTATGTCGCAGATATCGAAGTCGATGGCAAACAGGTATGTACAGATAATAATAAACCACTTTATTTCTTTTTCAGTCAATTGGAGTCGGTGGCGCTCTGCTCTACACCGCTCTATGCATGTGGCTATAAGCATTTTTCATTTTTCTATAATTCATTCAGCTTGTGTCTTGGAAGCAACAGATTGCCTTTGAAAAGTTCTAGTTTATTATGGACGATTATTTAGCTTTTTTCTTAAATCAGTTTGGTGCGCCTCAATCGCGTTTGCATTATGACGAGAGCAAGAATTATAGTTCCACAAGGAAATGAGTCATGATTACTTAAGGAATTTTCAACGGAACCAAATCATCAGCAGCACAGAGCCAGCAGCGCTAGCTGCTATACCTACCTACCTATTTTTTTATTTTCTTCAATCTAGTCTTGCGAGTGTGCGATAATGAAGTGTGTAAGGGTGTGTATTGCGGGTGAGTGTGTGTGTGAATGAGATTCGACATTCAACAAGCCTGTTGTACTTGAAGATTGTGGATTTAAAATTTTTTTTTTTAATTTGTGTCTTGTTGATTCCTTAAAATAAAGCAAATGATTTGGAGATGCAAAATTGGAATTTGGGTGCAAGACTAATTGAAGCCTCAACGATATTGTGATTGTTTGTGCTGAAGTTTGATGGAAGAAATCCGGCTAGTCGGAGAGGGGGTGGTGGGGGTGGATGACGGGGCAGAAAGTAATCGAATTCTGATAACAAGATCCGAGTCTGACTATTGAATTGAGTTCTCTTGGCTGGGCTAATTCCCTTGTGTCGGTGCATTGTGGCGTTTCAACGATTTTTGCGATGATGTAATTCTTATTATATTTCAAATCTCGAACTCTTCACGTGAGCAAATCTTTGGATATACCTATCTACACATGTTTAGGGAATGTCTGTCTACCTTTATAAGTTGATTTTTTCTTAACAGAATATGTCCATTCCACATTGCTGGGAGTAAGTGATGCGTTTCAAAATATTCACTTTGTGGGTGTAAAGGTGTTTTTGTTTATTTCTGAGGGGGAGAAACATGGCGTTGTTACCATTCAATCCACCTTTATGTGTTACTCATTATAATGTCTCACATTTGTTATCATTTCTCAAGTTATTTTTGGACAATTATAACTTAGAGCAGTTATTCTGATTGCTTTATACCTACATACCTAGGTTGGTTTTGGAAATTAAGATAAAGCTAGGTTAGGTGTGTTCAGACTTTTGAGTGACAGGTTTCAACAAGATTCTTTGTCGTTTTAAAGGAAACTGATAATGAGGTGTTGGGTGAAGGAGCGTTATATAGAAGGATCTAAAATATGCAGCCAAGTTCCTTTATGTGGAACAGTCTTTTTCCGGTTTATTGTAGGTAATCTTGTTCAAAAACGTTTTGAAACCGTTTGGTTAATTAAACGTGTTTTAAGTATTTTCTGTGGAGTAGAAGATTTTGAGAAGAACCACCACGAACTACCTTACCTTAGGTGGCGCTACAGTCCGGGGTGGACCTGGGCCTCAACCAACAAACTTCTCCAGCCAGTCGGTTGAGGGCCTCTTCCACTTGTGTGCACCACCTGAGCCCGGTCTTTCATACGAACTATACCCACCTAAAGCGAAGTTTATGAACCGGATAAACAATACAGCAAAGAAAATCTTTTTTTAAGGTGGCGCCCACTTGTTGAGTGGAACCTTCTTAACCAATACACAAATAAAGCTAGCGAGGTCTAGTTCTGAGAAATCACAACAATTCCAAGTAACTCCTTATTACTAATGGTTGAAGTTGAAATGTCCTGGCCTATACAGTTTAAACATCTACTGGTTCTACACCATGGGCCATTGAAGGCTCATCGGATGGTCGACGTGCAGCAGATTTAGTAGTCAAAGAAGGTATATAGGTGAAAAAGCTGTCGGTGCTGCTGCGATCTTTTAAGTGCCTTTTACATGAGATGCGAACTAAATAAATAAATAAATTTATTGCCGCGACAGCTCCTTAAGGAGCAAAGGCCTAGTGACTTATGCTCTCAACCATTGCTGTGTGTGTGTTGATAATCTGCAAGAATGGAAGGGACCTACAGTTTACCGCCGAGTCCAAACGGCCAGATTAGATGCACTTTTTCGAGATAAATTTTACTCTTGGAGGTTTTGTCAGTTCCTCGCAAGAGACAGTACCCCCGGAAAGGTGATTGTGAGCGGGATTCGAACCCAGGCTCATTCGCTTAGCAGTAAAACACAATAACCACGAAGCTGCGAACTGCGAACGCGAATCAACCTTTTAAGCAAGTTCTAAAGAAACTATCAATTTTATTTTATTTTTACTAACCGAGAAAGAATAAATTATTAGATCTACAAATTTAAAAAGAAAAACACTGCAATTTTACATATTATTTTTTTCTGTACGACCAACAAAATCATGGCAGCGAACTGTCAAAGTTAATTCGCAATCCACAGCATCAGAACGCGATCCACAAATTTGCGATAAAAAAATTCGCTCGAATTTAACCTCAAATGTAATTTATGCACGTCACTCTGCTTCTCTTTTGGAGATATCAATTCTTTCCTAAATGCTAATGGTTTTGATTTTAGATCAAAATTCAAGCAGCTGAAAAATTAAGTAGAATTTTCCTTTGGACATCCGAAAGTAACGATGAAACAGTCCAGAATCAAGTTGATTTACCAGGTTAAAAAATTCTCTTGTTACGATACATATTAAGTGGGTGCTCATCCAAACATTGCCTCTTCTTAGCTCATAAAAGTGCATAAAAGCCACTTACCGATGATAAAATTGTTTTGCTATCAATGCTTTAATTGTTTTTTGACTACTGCTGGTTGACAAATAAAAAATACAATTCGCAGCCACCTGCGACTAAAAAAAAGGTCTCGACTATCTCTCGATGTGCAAACGAAAAATCGACCATCGGAGGCCATCGCTCCGTGATAAAAGAAATCCGACGCCATTCACATGTCTACATGTCTACACTACCCTTCATAGTGGGCCACCAAGGTGGCCCATCGTTTAGAGGGTTCATAAAGGGCTAACTATAAAGGACGGAAGCAAACGGAAGCTAATTTCATTATCAAACGTTCCCTTCAAATCTCTCAAGTTATGAATTTACGTATAATGAGCGGAAGGGCACGAAAAATTTGCTAAATTGTCTTCATCACAAACACGATAAGAAGTCAGTTGTCAATTGCTGCCGTGAGCACAGTTTATTCTCTCATTTTCTCTCTTTTAAGTTAAGTTTAAAATAAACGTTGTGCAGCTTGAAGTTGCTTGAAAAAGTAAATGGACACAACTATTGTTAGTGTACCAGAACATCATGCCAAAGGGCCAAGATTCGGTTCCCCGCCAGAGTCACCTTGTTTTTTTTTCGAGGAACTAGAAAATCCTCCAAGAATACATTTTGTTTCGAAAAGTGCATCTCATAGTAGCGTTTCGGAATCGGCGGTCATCTCCGATCTTGCAAATTCTGAACGAATGCACAGCAATGGTAGAGAGTATAATTCACAAGACTTTGGTTTCTTAATGACCTGTCACTCCAAGAAATTCCAAGTTTTATTCATTCTGGCAATGCGGCAGTTTTTCAATAATGGCAAAAACGCACGATGTAGTTCGTTCTCTGGACAGGTTCAGACAATGACCATCAAGCTGATCCTAGCGAAACTTAATACCTAAAAACTTTCAACAGTTGTGCATGCAATTCCCTGGGTTGATACGATGGAAGGTCATCGATATTATTAAAGAAAAATCAAAAACATTCAAAAATGGAGCATGCACATGCGAAAGCGCTTCGCCAACACTATCGCGGAAGAAGGCGGTAGCAAACACTCCTGGATCAAACAGCCAGTTCCATTCATCCCCTGAAAGAATTCCGTAATAATCGCACTACTAGGAATGCCCATCATTTTACCCTTGAGCCCAATTTTGGACGTACTGTTGAGTACAGGGATTTTTTCTTTAGTCACACCACACGAATGTAGTACGCTTTGGCAAACTCTTATATTAGAACTTCATAACTATTGTGAATCGGTATCTCGTCTTTCATCCTTCCTTATTTCCCTAATTCTCGCACGGTTTTCAAACAATTTTAAAACCGGCAACTGTATTTAATTGGTCTCAGGCAAGGAATAATCCAAAACCGGGACGCCTGTTGATACTAACAACCGTCGAATATCTAATGCGTATAATGTATGAATGTCATTTCTTAAAAAAAATATTAACGGCGGAAATGCACAGGGTAGTGGCCAGTATCACAAAAAAAAAAGGATGCGGAAATGCACAGGGCGATGACCCCTATTGTGTTTACCACCACCAATGCTTGCATATTGTTGTATCTTAAGAAGAATGCATTCTCCAACTTATAGGAATGTTTCTTGAAAATATTTTATTTCTTCTTTTTTTCAAAATGATTCTCTACAAAAAAATAATCTCAATATACGATTTACAGTCGATGAAATCTAAACGGTGGCATGCAAAAAATCTTCATTGGCACGTGGTTTATACTTCATATGTTCCACAAGTGTATGCTCACCATAAGGATTACGAATGTATCGCTGGCAAATAGAACCTGTAACAATTGAGAAAAGATTTGACGCAACAATTACATCAGAGATACACGCGTATGTTTAATGTTTCCATTTTGACTAATAAATAGTAGAGTCATAGCAATTGCCCCCATTGATCACTATAGACATTTCAACTATGTAAATAAAATTTGTATTGTAAAATAAATAAATTTATTGGCGCGACAGCTCCTTAAGGAGCCAAGGCCTAGTGACATACTCTCAACCATTCCTGTGTGTGTGTTGTTACTCTGCAAGAATGGAAGGGACCTACAGTTTACCGCCGAGTCCGAACGGCTACATGAGATGCACTTTTTCGAGACAAATTTTACTCGTGGAGGTTTTGTCAGTTCCTCGCAAGAGGCAGTACCCCAGAAAAAAAGGTGGCTATGAGCTGGATTTGAACCCAGGTTCTTTCGCTTAGC
Organism: Platycheirus rosarum; assembly: GCA_963971375.1. Lineage (NCBI taxonomy): Eukaryota > Metazoa > Arthropoda > Insecta > Diptera > Syrphidae > Platycheirus > Platycheirus rosarum. Next base: position 15,636,365 of record OZ020510.1, on the reverse strand, counting down.
AGTCCGACACACTAACCACTAAGCCACGGGGCACTACAAAATTTGTATTGAATCGCAACAAAAAAAAAAAAAAAATCTGCTTGACACCTAGTGTTCTTGGTGGATACCTCAGTTTAGGCCCCTGACAAGACATTTCCTTGAATCATGGCACAATTTTTTTAAATAGAATTCAAAGTTTCAACCTTATTTGAAAATATATTCTGAAATGTTCGAATAATGTGTGGCTTGTGTAGTGTGTAGCTATTTTCTGCGAAATTCAATTTGCTATGATTTTATATATATATGATCGGAAATATTAATTTTGTTACTTTATTATGGCGGTGACATCCTAGGAAACATCTCCTAAGAACACCATCTTGGATAAAATACAGCATGACCAATATACCTAGTGTTACCATAAGTTCTGTTACAAATATAAAACGCTATAAAAATAAAACAAACAAACATATTGTATTCAAAATTATTTCATTTACTAGAACGCCATATTGATAATTGAAAAAAAATTGGATTCACTCGAAATGATCGCCGTTTGCTTTAACACAAGCTTTCAAACTGTGTGGCTATTGGGCTATTGTGGCACGTACGGTTTCAATCGAGATCATGAACGCTGCTCTATGCCATGTGGTTTTGGCTTTGTCCGCTGAAGCAGAGTCCTGTTGGAAGATTCATCTGTGTTCATTGAAAAGGGTATTGTTCAAACCCTTTGCAACACCCTCTAGCACATCTTTTTGGTAAACCTTTGCACCAGTTGAAGGCCTTTTTCACAGAAATGGATAGATTTGACACCATGGTAGAGATCCTCCACCAAATCATTACGGAAGCGGGATGATGGCCACTTTGAACCCTTTGGAACAACATTTTTCGCTTCCTTTAGACGAAGTGGCATACATTTTGTCATTTGGTCTGTTGAAAACTTCTTCCACTCTAAAAAAATTCTCATTCGTAAACAAAAATGTTTTCATGGCCATTTTCAGCGTGTCAATGCATAAGTCGTTTGCATCTTTCCAGCCTAATTGTTTTTAGTTTAGGAGTTAGAAGATGACCCGTGGACCGACGATAGGCTTTCATGTGTAGATCATCCCGAATCAGCCTAGACATCGATCTGGTTGATATATCCTATTCCTTGGACATGATCTTCTACTTCCTAAGGGGATTCTTCCGAATTCGTTCTCGCACTGCGTTTCCTGCCGTAATCGTAGGGACGACGCGCGGGCGACCACTTCTTGGCTTGTCCTCTACTCCAGACAATTCGCCGAAGCGACCAATAGCTCGATAAACAAATATTCTTGATATACCGAGTGGTGCCATTGTGAAAGAAGATGCCCTAAAAACCCAGTTCAAAATGCAAAATGTTTGTTTCGCAATCACGCCCAAATGGCTTAACTGATTGGGATTAAATTTGGTTAGTAGATGGATGGAAAAATAAACTACTTTTTATCCCAAAAAAATGCTCGGTTTTTGTCGGTGAAGCTTAAATGTGAAATGATTGATGCATGCATGTCTGGAGAAAGGTTTGTTTGTTATAATGTGTCCACATCAAAGAAACATTTAAAAAACATTTCAGAAATGTTTCTTTGTTTCTGTAATGTTTTTTAAATGTTGTTTAAATGTTTCTGAAATGTTTATTTAGGTCTGAACGCTTCGCAAAATATTTCTGAAATGTTTCTCTGTTTACCATTCCGAATTAAGTTCGTCAAGTTTTGATCCCTCCTTGATTTCCGCATTTTCTTCTTGAACGCAATTTTTTCAGAAAAAAATCTCAACTTTGCTGTTAAAAAATTAGTCCTTATATTTTTTTCGATTCGCTTGTCCAATTTTAGTTTGTCTAAGAGAACTCTGTTAGAAGAAAAGAGATATAAAGTTTTTTTGGCGTTTGCTGGGAAATTGTGTTCATATACATTTTCAGCTTCGTCAAAAGTGACTGAGGAAAACGAAATCTTAAGAAATTTGAACTGACTAAATATGTCATTTGGTCGTTCTAATATTTAGCCAATTTATGTTTCTTGAGATTTTGGAGTGCTCAAGAAGTTGTCTCAGTCACTTGATGGAGCTGAAAAATTTGTGTGAACACAATTTCTCAGCAAACGGCAAAAAAACACTTTGTATCTCTTGACTTCCAACAGAGTTTTCTTCTATTTTAAAACAAAATTGAGCAAGCGAGTGCAAAAAAAATTTTGGATTAATTTTTTGACAGCAAAGCTGAGATTTTTTTCTGAGAAATTATCTATACGTTTCTGAGGAAACGGAGGTCTCTGAGGGCTTAGAAACTTTTTAAAGTTCTTCATACTTTTGCTTGCCTGTGGAAATTAAATTTCTTGAAATGATTTATTTCACAACTGGATATCTTTTTGCAGCTATGTACATATGTAGTTCCGTTGGCGACACATTTTTCGCAGACATTGGGTGAAAATAGACACAGACTAGAAGTCCATAGTGTTATGATTGTCTTACTTGGCTGCTTCGTCTTCCTTGGCATAGACTCGAATATGTATTCCGGCCGGAATACAATTCCAATTCTCCTGTGCTGATGACCTGTTTATAGGCAACAGCAACTTGGTTTTCGTCTTCATCTAAGACTATGATATGCTAGCCAACACAAGTGATAGCTCAATGTAACTTTGGAGTAATGTTTAAACCCCTGCTGCGTATGGTATCATATGAAAACATTTAAATAGGATTAAACACGCCTTAAATAAAAACGAAATACTATGAAATAAATTCTCTACAACGTAATTGTGCTAAAAACTCTCATTGCATGCAATGATAGTGACAAGTTAATGCACTATTTTCTTGAACCCAATCTTCCTTTTTTATTCCCTAAACTAGGCCAATGAAAAATAAAAGTTATATGGGTTTGGCATTGATTTTTCTTATCAATTCGACAACATGAAAGCCCAATTGGTTTCTTTTTCTTAATTTGTCGAAGCAATTATGACACAAACGTCTACATTCTTGTATCAAATTGAAAACAACTTGGAATACGAAACGGAAAGTCGAAAGGGCTGTTTTATTTTCTCTCAACACACGTTAACTTTTGGTAATGATTGTTATGGGTGTGACTATAGTTTATACATACTACAAATTTACAAATATCTTAAACACAAGGAACACAGGTAGCTACAGATAAATATGTAGGAAAACACAACGTCATCATGTGTGATAAAAAAAAATGTGAAATGACCGAAAACTTCTGTTAGGTTTGTTAATGCTCACACAATTTTAATTTATTAAATAAGCGTTAGACGTTTTTGAAAATAAGCTTTATTAGTCTCTTGATAAGCCTTTTGTTATAGTGTTTTTAAGAATTTGCATTTAAAACTTCAGAAACCGTTATTTCAAAAAATGGCTATGTGAATTTTTTTAAATGTATTGTGTTTATATATTATTAAAACAAAAATGAAACAAAATTATTGATAAAAATATTAAATTTCAGGTGGAACTAGCTCTATGGGATACAGCTGGACAAGAAGACTACGATAGACTTAGGCCGCTGAGTTATCCAGACACAGATGTAATTTTAATGTGTTTTTCAGTCGACTCACCCGACTCATTAGAAAATATTCCAGAAAAATGGACTCCCGAGGTAAGTTCCATTCAAAACCACAAACAATTCAGATTCACATTTTTCTTCTCTGTATAGGTCAAACATTTTTGTCCAAATGTCCCAATTATCTTAGTGGGAAATAAGAAAGATCTTCGAAATGACCCAAACACAATTAGAGTAAGTTAAAGAAAAAACACCAAATTTGTTTGTTTAGTTTGATATTTATAAATTGTTGCCATAGGATTTAGCTAAAATGAAGCAAGAACCTGTTAAGCCACAAGAAGGCCGCGCCATGGCCGAAAAAATTAATGCTTTTGCTTATTTGGAATGCTCCGCCAAGTCAAAGGAAGGTGTAAGAGATGTTTTCGAAACGGCTACTAGAGCTGCCCTACAAGTCAAAAAGAAGAAGAAGACCAAATGTCTTTTGCTCTAAGAGAGCAACTACGACATCAAATGTGGATTTGATCGATGTTTCATCTTTTTATTATTATTTTATTTTATTTTACAATTTTTGAAAAAATTATATATATTATATTTAAAAAAACAACAAAATCAAAAAAAAAAACAAAATCAGCAGCAACAGTAACAATTACTACGACAACAAAATAAAAAATGTTGGTGAAAAATGAAAAACAAACGAGAAGCAATTCGTACATGCAGAAAACCCACTCAAAAGGAAAATAATGTTAAACATCTACGATAAGAATGAAATGGAAAAGCAAAACAACACAACAACAACAGCAGCAGCAGCAAAAAAGTGGTTTGAAAGTATTTTAATTTTATTTTTAAACATTGATGATTCGCGAAAAGATAAAAGGAACAGAGATAAATGGCGGCGCAGAGCAAGCAACCGATGGAATTTTAGGATTAAAAGGTTGGAATTATATTTTTTTTACTATACAATGAAATACTATTTTATTCAATTGTAATGCTACGCAAAAAAAATAAATATCTATTTATTACTGATATTAAAAGAAAAGAAAAAAAAACTGCAAAAACGCCCAAAAGCATTGACCATTAATGTAGTTTCTAAGGTTTTGCGCTTTTCATTTTGTACCATTTTGTTCCTTGTTTATTAAATTGCTGTTTTTTATTTGAAGCAAAATTGTTTTTTTCTGCATTTTTTGTTTTGAGTTGAAATTGTGTTTTTTTTTATTAATTACCAATAGCGAAAATTATAGTGTTTTTTTTAATAATAATAAAATAAATGTATCCAGTCTAGCCTTGTGGATACGTGTTTGTAGATACAATGAAACATAAGCGAGCCATCACCTAAAGTTGCCATATTTAAGGTCCTTTTTTTCTAATCGATTAGGTTTTGTTTTGGAAATAATCTTGTTTTACTAAAATTAAATACTTTCACTAACTGTATATTAAACTATAAAATAAACTCTTTTATAAAACTTAATTTTTTTTAATTGTGTGTTAGCAACATAGCAAATGTATGTCTGTTTCCGTACTTTCCATACCAAACGCTTATGTTTTTATGGAGTGGGAGTAAAAATCTCTGAGAGAAAAAAACGAAATGTACAAAAACTACAAAATAAGCTTACAAATCCAGTATTTTTTGTAAAAAAAAGACTTACCGCGCCGGGGTAATCGTTTCTTTGACTTTTCACAGCAACGCAAATTTTCCAGTTCAAGTTTCTGAACTCTGTTTGAAAAAAAAAATGGATTCTAGTATCATAAGGATTCAGGCAGGTGCTTCGCTTGATAAAATACAAAATCGAGCGTTAAGATTGATAGGAAATAGAACTGCCGCTGAAACAATTGCCCCTCTCATGTCTTTCCTTATTTTATCGTTTCTTTTATAAAAAATGTTCGCTCGAAGTAGCCAGCTGCATTCCTCCCCTTAAAAGTTTCTCCCGTAATACTCGTCTTGCAAGGAATGCCCATCAGTTCACCCTTGAGCCCAATTTCGAACGTACCGTGAAATATAGGGACTTTTTTTTAGCCGAACAACACGAATTTGGAATAGTTTACCCGGCGGGATTTTCCCTTGCCATTTTGATCTGCAAACATTCAAAACCAATGTTAATCGACACCTCCTATCTCTCCCCTCCCTATCTTCCTAATGCCTGCGCAGTGTGTTCTACATTAAAAGAGAAACAAATAGTCGCTTGTGCGCGCGTTAATTATAAAAAAACCTAGCGCGTCGAAACTTGGACTGTCACTGTTAACATTAAAAATGTTGCTAACGGTTAACTTCCCATGTAAAAGGTTGGCTCAATTTGAACATAATAGAAGATAATAAAGCCCGCCTAGTGCTTTTAACCAAATTTTGCATACAAAAAATGCGAATAGATTTTCTTAACTTTAAAATATACGGGCTAAAAGAAAGCACTCCAGCTTATGAAATTGGTGGTAGCACACACGTTGTTTTTTCTTTCAAATAACAGTATAGTTAACAGCTAAAAGAAAGCACTCCAGCTTATGAAATTGGTGGTAGCACACACGTTGTTTTTTCTTTCAAATAACAGTATAGTTAACAGCTTATCGGTACCTATGAACACATACGAGAAACCTCCTTATGAAAAACACTACATAGACTATGCTATTGGAGGTTTTTAAATTGTTTCTTTGTTTTTTCCTTCAAAATATTTTTAATATTCCATTCGATACAGGATAGGTTTATATATATATAGAAAGAATAAGTTTGCAAATTCTTCTTTTTAGTAATTTTTTTCATTAAAAAAGGAGCTTTTCAAGATAAAAAGAATAACCTTGTTACATCTTCTTTTTTAACCTACTATTGGTTATCATTTTGAAAGGAACAACTCTCCTATTTCTCTGCTTCGCCCTTAGTGTCCATCTGTTGGCTTTGCCAGGTTGACATTAGAAAACATTGGGAGGCCACCAGGTTTTAGATTGTTCTATGCCTGAAACCAATTAAATGCATTTACCGTTACGTTTGTTTTTGACTTCTTTTAAGACACCGTTGGTCTGGAGTCGTGTCAACTCAGGGATTTTAATGCACCATAGTGAGCAAATTTTCAGGTGTTATTGTCGCTACTGTCATCATGATGTTCATAAGATGTGATTTCTCCTTTAGTTGCATATTACGACAAGCGATGCGCAGCAGGTTATAAGCGTTTTGCAATAACCAAGATATTGGAATTCGTAGGGCATTTTGAGCAACTGCATGGCGTTGACCAGCAATCGGAATGTATGGAAGAACTTGTTGAACTAGCCACGGACGGATAATCAGGGCATTGTTAGTCTTTGGTCTTGTTTTTAATGCTTCATGCGAAAATTCGGAAGAAGTATACAAAACAACTGAAGTATTAACATCTATTTAGCACCAAAGTAATGGGTCACAAAATAAGAGATGTTGCACTGAGCTGTTCGATGATAAATCAAAAACCGAGAGGGGATGACATTTGAACGAAATGCACTAAGACTCCCCATTGCGGACTGGGCGGGGAACATCGATGTCATTGATGTTCCCACCGTTAATATTCGCACCGCTAGCCAGGAATTCCCATCAGTTTTTATCTTTTGCCCTGCTTCAGAATCAAAGAATGCTGAATGCTTTCCTGGGTCCAAATTTCAAACATTTTTCGTTAAAATTTCTTGGTTATCGTTACGTGGCGAAAAGGTTTACGATAATCGTTAAAAAAAATAACAATATTCATTTTTCTTACAACTAAATACTTCTAAAACTCGTAAAGCTAATCTCATAAACCCTTTCTCGTTGTTTAAAATCGCACTTGTTGTGACTTGTTTTCTGAGTATCGTAATTTTGCTTTAATTTTCCAAAGTCGGCTATGTTTTTTCCTTCCATATCGACCCTAAACACAAAAATATACATACGGATATTAAAACTTCTAATTCGAAACAACTGTCACAACATTTTGTTTTGTTTGATCCGAAGAGAGTCTGATAATTTAAATTGCATATACTATGAGAAAAGGGTGACATGTACATATAGGTGTGTATTCCAATTGTGACTTATTAACTCATGCTAAAGGTAGATCAATGAAACCTTTGGTGACGAAGAAGAAGTTTTTCTGGAGTTCAATCTGAAATGTAGGATTTTTGTATCTTTCAATATATTTCATATTACTTCTATTATATGCGACGTTAATGGAGGCTTGGAGTATATAACGATTTCTGCAGATACTTCATGGACAGTAAGGAAACCTTTTATCGCCTCGACATCATGATCATACTGCGCTCAATTATTTTATAATTATCTCAATACAATGTGATCAATGTAGTTTGCTTTTCATAAATGCTTCATTAAAATAAAAAAACCTACGATCTAACAAATGAAATGAAAATTCATAATAATCTCAAAGTTGGTATTGTTTTCTTCTTCTTGCAGTTGAAAACCTGAAATGGACAAAACTATTTTCTCTTTGGATATTTATTATTTATAAATATATGTGTGTATTATAATAAATAACTCATAAACAAAAATATTCAATTCATGAATAATCCATAGATTTTTCCATATAGTCTATACCTATATATAGTACACATACAAAACAATGCTGAAAATTATTTATTATTCCATTGAAAAAAAATCCAAACTACCATAGTATATTTATATAATCTAATCCTTGTCAACGCTCCACAAAACAGATATTTTCTGAATCATTTGTATTAACATCATTTCTGAGTTTTCAATATTTAAACGTAAATACAAGTAAAAAAAAAATTATTTTTTTATAAATTATTTTCTTGCGATACAGTTTTGCTTTTTAATATTTATATTCGATTTATCTATGTATTTTTGTACGAAATAAAATATAACAAATCTTGTTTTGAATTTACTACTTTATAAACTTATAGATAAGAAAATTATAAAACTTAAAAAAAAAATTATTTTTTTTGTCATTGATGTTTGAAAGTGCCTATTTTCACAAACACAACTTGAGAGCACACATTGAAATTGCAATTTACTGAATATACAAATACATATATGTACATTTATTATGATGGATACCGAACTGTTTTTCGTTTGATTGCAGACAAAAAAAAACCTAAACTGAAAAAAGAGTGAGTTAAAAATGTATTCAATTTAATTTTGTATGATTTAAATTTTTTCCCAGCTAATTAATAATGCCTTATACTTTCCTTTATTTTACCTAAGGTTAACGTTTTTTATTTTTCATTTTTTTAAATACATTGGATACGTCTAATGCGCTTGAATATGGAAAACGTCCACATATATTAACTATGCATTTCAGATATTTAATTTTTGTACCTTCAATTATATATATTAATAAAAAGTTCATGTTTTTGAACGTAGTCGAAAATTCTTTTTAATCCTCAAGTCAATCAATCAACTTTTATAATAGTAGTAAATTCTAACAAAAATGGATTTTTGTTTGCATGTTCTTATAGTCGATGCATTGCTATGTACATAAATAAGAAACGAAAATATCTGATAGAAGCAGAAAAGAAGTATGTAAACTGTAATCAATGTCCAAAAAGGAGATTTCGATACGGTAAGATGATCCGAAAAAAAAACGTAAGTGAACGTTATTGAAGCCAATAAAACACGCCTATTGCTGCTGACCAAATATTGCATATCAAAAATGCTAATGAATTTTCTTAACTCTGGATTTACTTAAGTATCATAAGGGTTAGGGAAAATACTTTGTATAGACTGGCATTTGAATGCCTAGTTTCCTTCGTTTTTATCTTCAAGATATCTTTCCTGTTCATTGCAATTACAGCATACATTATGATATGAGTAATTGAGTAATAGATGAGTTTTGGAAACACGGTCTTTCTTTTTGTGTATAGAAAGAATAAGTTTGCAAATCAAATATTTAACTATGGGTTAGTAAGGCACATTGCCTGTTAGAATGCAACTGGATGCTGCACGGCACTAGTTAGAAGGATTAGAAAGATAGGAGAGATTTTTTTCGGCGCAGTAGATAGAGAAATAAGTGACTATTTTCTCACTTAAAACCCACGGACAGCTTCTAGCTTACACTAGGAGTTTGAAAAATGATATTCGAACTCACGATCTCTGGGTTCACAAGCAAATATCTTATCTACTGCACCACTGCCGCCCGCAGTGGTTAAAGAAGGAAAAGAAGCTCTCCAAGATAAAACTTTAAGCTTGTATGTATATCAATTCAAAAAATGTATTTATAACTAAGTTCAGGTCAACGATAGAAAAATCATAAATAAAATCAAAAAAATAAAAATCATCAATAAATATGTACATATACCTATAATTTAGTTGAACGAATCAAACCGCACTAAAATATGTACGTTTTGTAAGGCATAATCAGAAATGTTGGTTGTAACAAAAATGATTCATTAAAATATGAAATATATCAGGCATGTTTCTTTTTCAACATGCTGTGTCAAATGTATGTAGCTTATTGGTCTGTCAGATATTTTGTTAAGTGACTTTTATAATTTTGATCGAAACTAATGAATCTCCCTCACATGAATTGCACATCATTTGTTGGATATTTAAAGTTAACGATTTAATAAGTGTCATCTTTTTATTATTTTATTTGAATTAAAAGTGTAAAAGTCGAATCTTCCAAACATACACAGGAACCATGATTTTACCGGGTTCAAAATTGGCCTATCTATAGTCTGTTCAATGATGAAAATGGAAGATAGGTCTTTTGCCTCTCAGTCTGTTTGCATTGACTTGCATATTTCTGTTTCAAGTAAAAGCTCTTAACAGGCAGGATTTCCGTACTTATCACTATAAATCGTGGCAAATCGGCGAGCAATGTGCGTAGAGTTACCATCTGCTGATTACAATACAATACAATACTAACGTGTCCGCTAAATCACTTTTTTGTTTTGAAAATGCTTCATCAACAAAACCAAATGTTGCCAATATCCTCCTCTTCAATTTTTGTGAACAAAAATTCGTTCAACATGGCCCGATAACGATCGCCATTGACTGTAACGGCCACTCCTTGCTCATTTTCGAAAAATGGCCCAATTATGCCTCTGGACCAAAATCCGCACCAAACAGTGACTCGTTTTGGGTGTATCGGCTTTTCAATGTATGCGTGCGGGTTTTCTGTGCCCCGAATGCGACAATTTTGCTCAAAATGAGCTTCATCTGAAAAGATGATTTTTTTGACAAAATCGGCATCGATCGCAGGCAGCAATGTCGCAATATTTCCCAGCGTTGTTCAAGCGTATACACAACCATATTCGTTCAGCGGAAAGATAAAACTAATTATCTGTCAAATCAGACATGAGCTAAGTGTTACCATTCACGAAATAAGCACTAGTTGAAAAAAAACGTTAGATGGCGGACCCTTTATTATTTAAAAAAAAATTATAAATTTACTTTTTATTAAAAACATTACCACTTCACAGTTTAAACATAGTTTAAAAGAGTTTTAGTTCCCTATCTTGATTAAGGGCCCTATTATTCTCGCGATTCGCCAGAAATATTTGGCGAATGGGAATATTTGGTGTTACTGTTTTCGAATCGCCTAATTACTTTCGCCTCATATGTCAAAAAATGTGGCGAATTGAAAACTCGTTCTATTTCCATTAGCGAACATTCGTTCCCATCATAGAGGCCAGTTATAGCTATCATTGAAATGCAACATTGAAACAAATCATTGGAATTTTTTTGAGATATCAGTTATAGCAATCATTGAAATTTTCTGTCATTGGAAAAAATTTCCTGGTTGAAATACACACGAACATTTTTTTCGGATACAAATCTGTCATTGGAACTGAACGAAATTGGTACTCAAATCAGTGGAACGAGTTGTTCCATATTCTGTCTTTGTATATACACTGCATATAAAACAATCAGCTGACACGAAAAACGAATTTGCATCAGGAAAAGAGAAATACATTTTTAGTAAAAAATATTTGTGCAAATTGATTTGTTCTTATCGAAAAAAATTCTTCGTATCATTTGCTATCGATTGGTTTATCATTTGTGTTTCTTATCAAAGACATATACAAAAATCGGTTTAAAGTTTTTCAATGATAGCTATAACTGGCCCCATACACAGAAATACAAGGTATGCTCAGTAGACGCATACAAATCGCCATCTTGATATTTTATGACGTCACATTCTTCTTTATTATTATTTTATTTATTAAATGAATATTATTTTTTTAAATTGAAGGTTTAAACGATTTTTTGTATGATTATTAGAACAATAAACTTAAAAAAACAATAACAAAATCGGAAAATTAATACGTTTATTTACACTCCCTAACAACAAAAATCAGAAGAATGTGACGTCACACGCATAATCAGCCAAAGTGAGCATACCTTGTATTTCTGTGTATCATGATTCGTTCCTATCTGTCAGAATCGGCCGAACTGTAAATTCTGGTGACTAAATAAAAAAGCAGTTTATTTTGAATATAGCGTGTTTTTAAGAAAAAAAATCTTTTTTCTTTTCTGTTTAAATAATGATGCTGAAACACAGTGGGGACGATGATTCCAATGTGGGTTCTATTCACACATCCAACAATTTCATGCAGTCCAGATTTTAAAAAAAATCATCATCTATCTCATTGCTTCTCAGAATTGGACACATCTGTCTATTGGTACTATTAGTACGAATTAGTAGTATTGAACTATAATTACTTACTAAAAGACAAATAGGACACCTGCTCTCTCACACTACTAAATTTGTTCTCAAAAGCTTCAAAACTGAAAATGCTATGATAAGAAACCAATGAAAAAGCTACATATGTTTTCAATTGGTGAAGGTAACTCTGTTGGTGGAATATGTATTTTTTTCAATTGACACAGCGAGAATTGAGTGAGACAACATTATTCATTATTGTAATCCATCAATTTTGATGGAGATCCGTCTTCAAACGACACTTGAACAGCAGCGATGCGACACTGTATATATGTTTTTTACAATCGAACTTGAATTAAAAGCCCTCTTTATGTTATTTTTATTGTGAAATAATTTATCATAAAACTTACCTTAGAACGATAAACGAAGGCCAGTATCTCTGATAAATTATAATACAAATTCACTGTACGAAATTGTTAAATGTATATTTATTTATTTTATCATATATACATATTACTAGCGGTACCCGGTGCACGTTGCTATGCAAAAAAATGTATATAAAGTAAAATGAAATGAATCTCTGGAGCGAATTTTTCGGAGGCGATATCCGAGTTGCTCTTCAGTTGCAGCGTCTCTGGAAATAGAAGCTATGTCGCGCATTTGCTGCAGGCGTAATACACGTTGGTCTTCAGTATCAGCGGCTCATTTTTCTCTTTTATTCCTTGCTTCTGATGATTTTCTTCTAAACGACACTTTTTTTGGTGGCATTGTTGAAAGCTGAAGACATATTGAATCTTTATTTATTTGGTGATTGTGGAAGAAATGTTTAAGGAACGCTCGCAATCGATTAAAAATGAAAAGAGCAATTCACACATTTGCCTCGACGTATATCATATAAGTGCGAAAAGAACACTTGAAACCGATTGAGGGAAATGTGGTTAAAACGCAATTACTGTTAACTGTGTTTTGTTTTTTTAATTATCATAAAATATATTAACCAACCTCTTTTATTTCAAAATACAAATACACTCCGATTGTGCGGTTTAAACCTATGTATGTATTCAATGCGTACAAATATTTTCAAAAGCAAATCTCCATATGCCATCACACAAAAGCAAAACTTTATTGTGGAACGACCGGGAAGTACTTTCCTCAAAAAACCTTTACAAGGACACAAGAAGCACTTTCACTGTGTGACTATAATCTGGTCAAAACAAATTGTCAGTACAGGTAAGCTAGGACAATCTGACGGTAGGGTAATCTCTAAGTGCATATTATAGATCATTTGTGTTAAAAAAAAACACCAATTCTGAAAGCTTTTAAATAATCCTCAAAGAAAAATCTACCACGATGTGCATAACGTAGAAATGGTAACTCGAAAATAATCTGTTTTTTTTTCAATAGAGAAGAAGAGGATTGTTTGCAACAATAATTCGTGTGTAAGTCGTAGGTGATTCATTGGTTGGGTTTTTAATTTCAGTAGGTTCATGGAGTATAAGGTATAACCACCAACTGGCACCATTTGCAAAAATTAAGCTCACATAAGGCCTGTACTGACAATTTTTGTTTGAACAAAGTATAGTTTGAGTTCAATCATCGAAATATGGCAACACTTGCCAACAACTGTTAATATTTTTAGAATAAACAAAATAGGTTTGTTCCACAAAAAAATTGGACTTAAATGTGGATGAAAATCTCTGACAAAAAATTACACTGCAGAAGAATTGTTTCATTGCAGAAGAATTGACTAAAAAAGCCGAAGAGGAATCAGGTTCTTCACGAATTATATAACGGTAACTATCATACAACCGTTAAGGAAAATCATATTATTGAGACTAAATATTTGGATTTTCATTTGACATTTCGCTGTTGCCTTAAGCCTCACAGCAACGTTGCCTCTTGTACTCAAGAATGTAAATTTCTCCATGTTACAAATTTTTTTCGCACAGCACCGAGAGAACTCCAAGAACATTCTTCCAAATTGACTAAACCACTACCTAAGCTTTTCCAACATTTCTACCTACACTCTTAGAATCTTTCCTAGAAAATGGAAGACAGCATTTGTCCAGCCTTTCTCTTAAGACAGGTGACTCCTCCTACCGACCCATACGCCATACGTCGTTTCTTTCTAAGGTCCTGAAAACGCTGATTAACCGTCAGCATAACAAATATCTCGAAAACCGAACGCAATTGTTCCACTGTTGATTTGATGTTAATCTCACCGAACAGTGGAACAGATCTTTACATCGCTATTGCGCTTGATATTTCCAAGCATTTGATAGAGTTCGTTGAATTAGAATCTATCTTCTGGACCGCTCAACACAACTTTATTGTTTCAAGTCTGATTCCCGCAAAATAAAACTGTTTCGCTGACGACCGACCCTCAGCTAATCACGATTTTGTTGTTCTGTCTTCCTATTATTTTAATATCACGCTATGACTACGATGACTATGGCTTTAAATCATTTTAAAAGAATATAAATACAAAAAACTGTTTCATAGAAATATAACAAAATATAAAACTATATTATTTCTACACAAGGCTCAAAAATCAAAATCATCTCGCATATTATTATATTTTAAAACATGCTTCTTGATAGCTGAGCCATCGACCCATGTAACGAAATCTTCCAGGTTCCTTGTGACAAGAAAAGCGGGATCCTTAACCATTTCAGGTCCAACACGGACATGACCTTGTTCTATCAGATCAGTTGCACTTTTTATGTTTTCTGAAAGTTTGTCTGCAAAATAAAAAGATCATTACGTTGCAAGTTTCTCATTTTTCTGGATAATTATAATCAACTTACGTTTAACCATTATGACTGGTAGTCGTCGACGACAAAAGCTGCTAGCTGTGAGACAACTTGCAATTTCTAAATCCAATTTTGTTGTCACCAAACCCAAAGCGTACAATTTTTCCAACAATTTTGCTGTTGATTCTGCTTTAAAGGGATCACTTTTGTCCAGTTTTGCTATTTTTTCTGCCAATTCTCGAACATTGCGGGAGAGTTTATTGTACCTAGAAACAAATGTTTTATTGAAAATACTTTTCAAAAAAGATTCCAAAGGACTTGCTTTGTGTAGTCTTCTCGTTTGCGAATGTGATATCTTCGAAGGATAGCATTTTCTTTACCACCATTATCAACTTTCCAGGTAATGAAATCAACTTTTTTCAATAACTTTTGTTCGTGATATTTCAATTTTCTAACCATGTTTTGATTTTTTGTAAAATGTGTGTTTAGTTTTATTTGCAGAAAATGGGAAACAACAGTCAAACTAAAATAGGAAGAAAAAAATCAATTATCATCCCGTTCAGAAATCTAGAGCATTCTGATTCAATATCTTTGGTGTGACCAGATCATGTTGAAAAACAGCTGAGACACCATATTTGTGCCGGTGCTGGTTAAATCTGTTTCACGCTTTAGCTCAGCAAATATTCATATTAAACTGAATTGGAAAATAAATGTGTATATTAGACTTATTTTATATTTTTTACTTTTCATATTAAAGTGAAGTAAGGTCTATTGCGAAGTCGCTTTTTATTTCTGAAACTATAAACAAAAATGAGTAAATAAAAATATTCGCAATTAAGTAAACTTAATTTGAACATACCTAAAGGTGGATTTTATCTTCTGTCACATGCAAACTAACTCACCATCTTGTCTTGTCTAATTGTCATGTTACTGTCCTTTTTCTACCAAATATTTATGACAGGTAGATGACCTTTATTTATTTTAAGGAAGGCACAGTTTTGAGCGCCTTACTTCCAAAAGTATTATTAACTTGCGTTTAATCATCTTATCATTGAACAAAAAAAGTAATTAATAATGTTAACAGAAGAGTTTATCAAGAACATGCCGAAGGTGGTACGTATTGTATATATTAATTCAGCTTTGTTTTTATTAAACTGAATAGATGATTTGAAAGCAGGGAAAGGGAGAAAGCTAGATATAGACTGTTGTTCTATATTTCCATTTCACATGAAAAGAGATCTTAACAAATTATTTCTGTAAAATACATAAGCTGTGTTCCGTTATCATTGGATCTATATGGATCGGGATTAATTTGATACATAATACGTAACTGCTTTCTAGCTAGGTTTATATCAAGATTCAAAAAATTTGTTTTATATCTGAACACCAGATTATAATTTTGTTGTATTGTACGGCTAATTGAAAAAGATTTGTTTTCGATATACCAAAATGCTATAAAACAAAGTTAAAGAAACTAAACAAAACCAAAAGTAGTTTCTTTTATTTAAAAGAATTGTTTCAAACGCAAACAGTAATATTTTTATTTATTAACAACACGCAGGAACTGCACGCCCATCTTAACGGTTCTTTAAGCACAAAAACGCTTTTAGAACTTGGAGCACAAGAATATGGAGAATCAAATGAAGAATTTCAAAAAATGTGCGAAAGTATCCAACAAAAGACTAATTTTTCATTGGCTGAGTAAGATTTTTTTTTTCAAAAAAGCCTAATCTTTTTACTTTTATTTTAAATTTGAGAGCTTTTAAGAAATTTCCGATAGCACATGCTTTGACTACAACCAAGGACGCCTTAAAACGAGCCGTGTTATACGTTATAAGAGATTTTTGCCTTGACCGAGTTGTGTATTTAGAATTACGTACAACACCAAAGACCACAACCAAAATGTCAAAAGCTGAGTATTTGCAAACTGTTTTGGATGCTATACTGTAAGTTTTAAAAACATGTGTATAACAAAAAATCATTATTGTTTTCAAGTTTAGCAAACTCATTATATCCTGAAATCTGCGTCAAACTTTTGCCGTCCATTGATCGATCAAAAGGAATAGAAATAGCAAAAGAAACAATTGCTTTGGTGATTGAATCTATGAAAACTCACTCTGAAATAATTAAAGGCATAGATTTAAGTGGAGATCCTACTTTGGGATCATTTGACGAGTATGGCCAAATTCTAAATAAAGCCAGACTTCACAAATTAAAGCTTGCACTGCACTGTGCTGAAACTGATAATGACAAAGAAACTTATGAAATGTTACAATTCGGTATGGATAGATTGGGCCATGGAACATTTTTATCGGTTGAAAATTTGAACATTGTTAGACAACTACAAATTCCAATAGAATGTTGTCTAACTAGCAATGTTAAGTGCGGAACTGTTAAATCCTATCCAGAACATCATTTTAAAGATCTTTACTTATCCAAACATCCTGTTGTTCTATGTGTAAGTGTTGCTTTAACTTGGATTTGCAAATAACAGAGAAACTTTGATATGATTTCAGACGGACGATTCGGGAGTATTTGATACGACATTATCGGATGAGTTCATAATAGCTGAGAAAGTCTTTGATTTGACAAGAGACGATATAAAGGTTTTGTCAATTGCAGCTGTGAATGTTTCATTTGCAAACGCTATGGAAAAGGAACATTTGAAAAAGATAATTTGTAAATATTTTAATGATAATTAAATATAGGGAACCAGTGAGTAGCGCCGGATCTATAAAACTGAAAAAGCCGACCATTACTATGATAAAGAAATTAAAAAAAGTCGATCTGTATTCTAATTCTCATGGATGTATTATATATGGACTGCTAGTCTAACGTCAGCTTCATACAAAAATTGTCAACAAAATGTCGCCAAAATTGAGAATGCGATCCATAGAAGTGTGCGACATCTTTGATATTTGCCTCTTGTTTTTTAAATCGTGGACAACTTCCTTTTTTATTGGTTTGTGCGGATTTTTTTATTAATTAATTGTGGGATATTCTAAACAACACGGGGAGAAAAAAGGAAATTTTAAAATGCCAGCGTGGGAAAACCTGATGCCAAAGTCTAGGATTACTGGATAAAATGTCAAAATTGAGGTTTCATTTTTTCCCGCTAGTGTATTCAGGAGGGCTAGTGTCGCCCAAAATAATTGAAACTAAAATGAAACCAACTTGAGGTAGGCAAATAGCAGTCCATATATAATACGTCCATGGTAATTGTATATGTACACTACAGGCCAAAAGTTTGAGTCCCACACATTATTCTTACTTCATTTATGCGTGTAGATTGATTTTCATTTAATTTATAATATTGGGTTTTTAACAACTTTTTATCTGGACAATACCCATCACTTTCAGGTTAAAAAAATTGATGCAAAATTGGCGCACTAGTTAAAATCAAATTTTAAAGTTTGAGAACATTAGGGAAATTTGTTGTTGTTGGATTTAGGCAGGGTTTATGTGTATTTTTATTTTAAAAATGGGATAGCGAGCAGTCATTCTCTCTGAGAGTTTTTAGTTTCACACTAAAAAAGAGAAAAAGTAGGGGATTCCTGTTATTAAAAAAATCTAGTTTCACACTAAGAGAAAATCAATTTTTGAGACGTCTATAATTGAAGAAGTACACTTTTAATATTAGTGCCAAATTTTATTTATTTTAAGGTTGGTTCTATAATTTTGTGCCATTATATTTTAAATTTATTTTTTTGTTTAAAAAGAGCGTTTTGTTTAAAAATGTTTTTATAGATTATTGAGAAGTGTTTGAATGTTACATAATTATTAATTTTTATGACTTTGGCTATTGATTGAGCATTTATTTCCGTATATAAAAAAAGGTTTCTCTAATAAAAATTTGTAGATCTAAAAAGCCGCACCATTTGGGCGAGTCGCAGTCCGAAAACCCCTTCTGCGAGCACAAAATAAGCTTAAAAGGAAATCGCCTTTTTAGTATTTCTTGACGTCACTATCATCTTTTATTATAATTTTATTTCTTAAGTGAAGACTTTATCTTAAAATTAAATTAAATTAATTATATGAAAGGTAGGTATTTCAAGTATGTTAAAATAAATAAAATACGATTTTTGTATCCAAGGCAAACGTAGCAAAGCCGCGGGCACAGCTAGACATTATAATGGTTGTAAATCCCGATAAAAATACAGATTTTCAAAGTGATCTAGATCCAAAAAACAATATTGATCTTTTTTTAAAAACGAACATGAAATTTGATCTCAGATCAAAAACAAGATTGATCTTTTTTTTCGACATTAGATTTTATAAATAATGCAGGAGCAGTATTTTTTCGGAATATTTATAGCATCTTTTGCATTTCTGACAATGTGCGTACAAGATTTCATAAAGATCGTCTGAGTAGTAAAGGCATGACGCCGGCAGTAAAAAACAAACTAACTTTGCAATTTATAATATAAGGTAGAACTGAGAGAATTAAAATTACTTGGCGCAAAATTAAAGACCTTTTAATACCAAACTAATACAAATAAAATTTTGCACTAACATTAAAAGTGTAGTTCTTCAATTATAAACGACTAAACAATTGATTTTGTCTTAGTGTGAAACTAGATTTTTAATACTCCGCATTATCTTTTTAGTGTGAAACTAAAAATTCTCTAGGAGAATGAGAGCTTGCTCTCACAAAACGCCATTTTGAATATAAAACTAAACACAAACACTAACTTAACCAAATAATAACAAAATTCCCTAAAGTTCTCAAATTTTCAAATCTGATTTTAACAAGTTGAGTGTTTTTTGTGTTTATAATTTAGGACAACTTAGTGCAGAACTAAATATTTTAAGTAGTGTGAAGTTAATGTATTAAAAATATGTTGTCTATAACTTTGCGCCCTTGTCTTTAAAATAAAATTATAGGAACTTCGTTTGGTCTAAAAGGCTGAATTGCAAAGAATTCTGCTTAATGGTGGACTTTCACTATTCTGCAATTTGAATTTTGCAAAAAGTAGGATATAACATATAAAAATCATACTCGCTTGATAGAGAGAGAAGATAAAAATCAAGAACATCTTGATAAATCAAGTTTATAGGAAATATGAGAATCAAGATCATGATTATGGTGAAGACGAACATGTTCATCTTGATTATAGCAGGTTCTTCTGCATTTGAAGGTCCCTATAATTTCTATAGTTCAGGTGAGCAGTTTTTCTCGTTTTTACAACAATTTTCAAATTTTCATATTCAAAATTGAAAATGTCGCCTCTGAATGCTATTAACCTGAACGCAACAATGCCAACAACGGTCAATTTTTTTTTTCAATAATTGCCAAATTACATTGAAAGAAATGGAAAATACGAAAAGATTTAAAAGTAAGTAATAATAAATTATTTTTATTAACTATTATTCATATTTTTTTTAATTCATAAGATAAACGTCCCTGCGAGGTGGAAAAATCCCTAGTGGACGGAGATGATGGTTTGATTTTGACTTCTGTCAACGAGCTATACAAAATTATAGCAAGGAAATACAATTTTGATTTTGCAGATCAAGACGTTGCAGAACAATGAAAATCCACCATAAGACTTTAGACCTCGAGTTTAGGCATTCATCCGCCTTCATAAGGGTAAATATCCCATCCTTCTCAAAACCACGAATTTTAGCCATTTTTTACGAAACTTAGCCAAATACCGTCGCACAAAAGACAAAACACAAAAATCATAGTTTTTGACTAAGGAAAGTGCTTATGAAAGAGTAGAATATTTCTCTAATTCCTTGGGCTAAAAAATGAGTTTCATGTTACGTCAGTTTTGACAATTGAAAAAGTACAGCTAGGATATTCACCTTTATTCCGATAAACGTTTTACTTTAACGACAAGCTCTCGTTTTGGAGTCGTGGTGTTTTTCTGCCGTTTCATAAATGGCATTCCGTAGCCGAAACGACAACATATTAGTTTCCACATACGATCCTCTATAAAGCTAACTTTTGTCACATTTGTCTGTGAAATTCGTATGAGGAGGAAAGAGAAAGACATATATCAAAACTCTGTTTAGTTTTAAGATTCAGTGACGACTGATAACGAAGAAAATGAAAGAAAAAGATTTGAAAATCTTATGCAAAATTAATCCATTTTCTTTACCTGAATCTTAACTAACTCCATACATTTGTAATGGATAATAATCGTAGTGACAAATCATTCGATTATGGTTTCTGAAATTTATATTTTCTCAAATTTGTTTTAAAACATAAGGCAAAAAAAATTAAAATTTATAGAGTATCAAGTTATTTTATAGTAGCTGAAGAAAAAAGGAATAAATAAAACAATTTGTTTGTATTTATTTTAAATTTTATTTTTACTACAAACAATTCTTGATTAAAAGCTATAAAATGTTTCTTTGGACTTTTGTATTTCACATTTTTTTGTTTTTATTGAATAACGAACAGAAAAAAACAACATTTGGTAGATATATTTTCAAATAAAAATAAAAAAAGAAACATATTTTAAACAATTTATTAAACTCTATAATGATTTTGCTCTTTAAGAACAATACAAGAAGAAAAAAAACATAGAAAACCAAACAAATAGGCAGTAATTTTATTTTCTTATGACAATTTGCAGTTTTTTGTTTAGTGTCATCTTAAATGTCATGTTGCTGATATACAGCATAATAATAAAGGTTTTAATGTATTGGTGTGTGCGGATGTTTTGTTAATCCATAACTTTTCATAACATCAAATATATAATATACTAAGAAGAGTAGTATTTTTATTTTATTTAGTTTTTTTTTTCTATAATAATATTGTTTATAGTTTACACAGTTAAAACATTAAAAACAAATAACCTATTTTAAATAGATATATTTTTTACTTAACAAATATTAATTTATAGCATATATAGTTATATATTTGTTATAGACACAATTTAAACATAGAAAACAACATTTTTTTTCTAGAACAGACTACCATTATTGATGAGGCTACGTAGTATTTTTTTTTGGTTTTTTTTTCGTTTAGTGAGAAACCAAAGTTGTAATTAAAACCGAAGTTTTTTTTTATTTAATTTAACTATTGTTTGTATTATTGTTTATTATTTAAAAAAAAAGTAGGATATTTATCAGTTAATTGGTTTTATCTATATGTTGAGGGTTTACAATAAATTAATTTGTCTATTCTATTTAGTTTTATTTATATTTATAATATATTTTGAGCTTTTCAATATTTCGGCTTTTTTTTTTGTTTTTGATTGTTCCCTTCATATTTCGATTTCTGAGAGGAGGAACGGTTGAAAAAAAAAATGATTTTGAATCAAACAACTAATGCACCCAGGGGAAATATGTTAAGCAAGAATTTTCTGTCATTAGTTATAAAATATTAATTAAAAAAATTATAATTAAATTACAGAAAAGGAAGGAAAAAAGTAAAACATATTTTAACCTAAACTTTTTCGATTTGAAAAACAATATTTTGTATATAATTAGTTTTTTTTTTCTTTTATGTAGGTTTATACTTTGTATTGTGCTATTTTCTTAAATTGTATTCACCTAAAAAGGTACTTAATTAAAATCACAGATGGTTTGGTAGGTATTATAAGAACGAATCTGTTTATGTTTTGCGTTGATTTTACATTATTTTTGTTCACTAATTAAATTGTTAATAAGAGTGAATGTATTCTGAAAAGACTTCTATAAGAGTTTTAGTGTTGTTGTAGTTATTGTAGTTTGCTTTTTCATAATAATCATAATAATATTAACCGATATTGCTATTTGGTTAAGCCCGACGCCTTAACATCGACTGGATATGTCTGATCTAAGGATTAATTTAGTTTTTCGTTATTTTAATATTTTTTTAAATTGCAATGCAAAAAAAGTAAAAAATAAAAATCGAAAACTAAAATAAAATTAATCTTAAAAAATAATAATAAACGAATTTACACATAGCATACAAAATTTTAAATAATATAAAAAAAATGTAAAATTAATTTTCTTAAATACATATATTTGTATATATATATAACTCGTAACTCGTAACTTAAACTTTAGATTTTTGGTATAGTTTCCTTTGCTAATATTGTGGGATATGATATTGCATTCGGTTTTGTTTGTGCGCGTGTCCTGGAGGGAGACTTAATGCCTAGCAAAGCAGTTGTGAACTAACATATATGTATGTATGTATGTTTTGTGTAAGTTTTAAGCTTTTTAATAGGTAACGTTACTGGGGTACTGTAGGAGGGTCGAAAGTTGTTTTATTACATAGTTTGATTTTTTCCTCCTTCTATTAAAGCGATTTTACGTACGTACGGACCATGTTGTTTTTTTTTTCTTTTGGGTATGTTGATGTTGTAGTGTTGTTTTGATTACAAGACTTTAATAATTTATTGTGAGTCTTATGCAAGCAAAATAACTTTAGGGGGATTAATTTAAATTTCTCCGTCTGCGAAAAACCAAAGCAAAAATTGACCGTATCCTCCACCAGCGACTCCTTCGACGAGAATTGATTTTCTCCGAACTCGAACCGTTTCCAAGGGCCTAGAAAAATAGGTAAAGTGTAATTAGTATTCAAATTTTGTTTTCTTTTAAAACTAGTGGCAATCGAAATATTAACAATGGCACCCCGATTCTAGAGTAGATCGCCTACTCTGCCGAAATCCTGGGGAACAAACCTTCTTAAAGCATCGCCTATAAGCTCTTACTCAGTGTTTTGTGTCAACGCTTCAAGCCTTTCGTTGAAAATCTAAACGGTCCCTACCAGTGCGGCTTCAAACCTGAACGTTTTTCCATAGCCTTAATGTTTAAACCGTTTTTAGATATTAAGGTGTCTCACTTCAGTGTTCATTGCCTTTATTTGCATTACGAAGATAGAGAGAGGAGAGATAGGAGGTGCCGATTAACATTGGTTTTGAATGTTTGTAGATCAAAATGGCAAGGGAAAATCCCGCCGGGTAAACTATTCCAAATTCGTGTCGTTCGGCTAAAAAAAGAATCCCTATATTTCACGGTACGTCCGAAATTAGGCTCAAGGGTGAACTGATGAGCATTCCTTGCGAGACGAGTATTACGGGAGAAACTTTTAAGGGGAGGAATGCAACTGGCTACTTCGAGTGAACATTTTTTGTAAAAGAAACGATAAAATAAGGAAAGACATGAAACATTGCGTCGGTGTTCGAGTGGGGCAATTGTTTCAGCGGCAGTTCTATTTCCTATCAATCTTAACGCTCGATTTTGTATTCTATCAAGCAGGTGAAGCGATGTTTGCGAAGCACCTGCCCAGAGGTGGGAGTTATACTCGAGTTTAGGGCGTATAAACGCTTTATAAATTGTAGCCAGATCAGATGGGGAAAAATACTTCTTACACCGATACAGAAAATCTAAGCACTTAGCAGCCTTTTTAGCGATCTCAAGTGTATGGTCGTTCCAACGGAGGTCGTCGTTGACACACATACCGAGTACTGAGAGCTTTTCGGTTTCTTCGATGTAAGTGCCATTCATGGACAATGGCATTGGGGGAATGTTTATCTTTAACGACAGAAGACAGCATTGAGTTTTCGAAGCATTAAACTCCACACGATTTCTATTACCCCATTTAACAATGCTGTATAAATCGGAGTTTAATGAGCTTGACATATGGTGCCGTTGCAATTGTACGTCCGAAGGCGAAGGACGTGAATTACCGAACGAATATGAAAAGCTGAGGGTAGACGGGTAGAGTTGTCAGCAAAACAGTTAAGTGGATTAGAATTTACAGACAGAAGATCATTTAGAAAAATGAGGAAAAGAGTCGGAGACAGAACAGAGCCCTGGGGCACACCAACATTTATTTTATGGGAATCAGACTTGAATCCGTCCAATACAACTTGTATTGAACGGTCCAGAAGATAGCTTCTAATCCAACGAATCTTCTAATCCTTAACTGATAATGACGTCGAAGAAAATGTGCTGTCGGCAGGGCCTCAACAAATATCTTCAAAACTACTAGATAGATGACGAAATTATATGCTGGTACCTAAGGTGCCAGTTATAGCTATCATGAAACTCATCATTGGAAATTTTAATGTTTGATTCTGAGGCGTTGAAAACCCAAATCAGTGATAATGTTGATGCAAAAGTAAATCTATTGACTTAAAATTTTATTTGAGCTAAAGAAAATATTAGTTAAATTCAATGCGATACATAAAATGACTTTGAATATTTCAATGATAAGGTAGTTCGTCCAGTGAAAATTCAATGATTAAGCGCTAACAGCTTAGAGTCAGTATGATTCATATATGCTTCTTCAAAAAAAAAAAAAACCTTAAATACGTATACAGTGAATGAGATGACGGGAGTCGTGTAGGTAGAGAGTAGAAACACCGACGTTCCAGCTTGTAGATTCTAAGCCATACCGAAGATAATAACAATGAGAAACCAAGGGAGTACTTATCTTCGATGACTTGATCAGATAAAAGAAAATTCCATGGACTTGCTATACGGGAATGGGAAATGGCTAGAGTTTGAGGCGGTTTGGTTTGAGAGGCTACGTAATGACCTAGTCATCTACTTTTTTTCAAGAAAATAGAAAAAAAGTAAGTTAAAAATAAGGTTAAAGTGGCTGTCAAAAAAATGACTGACCCAGCTAGGGTAATATCCCACAAGATTGCGAGAAAGTATGGATTATGGATTAAATCAGTTAGACCTATTGATAAAGCGATGGAGATTGATGATATCTGTTTGTCAGACTAGTAGGAACGGCCAAGAAAATGTCTAAGTGTAACTTACGTCTTGCTTTACTGTTCCACTTCTTTCATGAAATCATTTAAGAAAACACGTACTCTCTCGTGGCCAGTGCCGGATTATGCCAGTGGGGGAAAATTCTATCAAGCGACCTCATATTGCCTTAAGTTATCAAGTTTATGGTATTAAATAAATCAAAACTGTTA
Source organism: Platycheirus rosarum (assembly GCA_963971375.1). NCBI lineage: Eukaryota > Metazoa > Arthropoda > Insecta > Diptera > Syrphidae > Platycheirus > Platycheirus rosarum. The sequence continues at coordinate 15,610,690 of OZ020510.1, read as the reverse complement.
CAAACCAACTTTTCTGGATTTAGTTTGGGAAAAATACGGTATTTATTAAATTGCTGTGATAAGACGTTTTTGGGTCATTATGTTCTTTAACTCATTTTAATCTGATCATAATTCATAAGAGACACATACATTCGCAAGGCAATTTAAACGTTTAGGAAACAAGATTGTAAAGTAAAACGTTTATAAATTTTATAAACTTTCAGTTCCAGAGCCTCATGTTTCTTGCTGTCAATAATACTAGCCACATCAGAACTGATCAATGCCGCGAATTGCACTAGGTTGTTTTCCAAATCATCCATGTAAGCACTTACAATGATTCCAGATTTCCCAAAATATCTACTATTGGAAGATCTCTAGAAGTCTCTTACTGATATTCCTAACAGCCAGTCAGATCTTTGGCTTTTGCCTAAATTTTTGAAAATGTGGATCGCAATGGTTAAACGTAATGCAATGTAATGATTTATAACGGGCGTATCCACTGTTGAAATCTTGTTAAGCCTATTACAGTGAAGCATTAGTTGCTTGCAAACGTTCTTTGAAAATAAACCGTAAGTTTCATTACAGCGCTCTGCCTTTTGATCCACGTTATTGGAAATGTCTTCCAAAACGTTCCTAATAGTAGTAAAATCACATGAAACAGTACTTGCTTTAAGTGCATTCGTAAGACGACCCCATCCATAGGTAAAAGCGGAAGCAGTCTGCAGCGCACTTAGCAACCAAATTTAACGAGTGTGCAAGACACGGAATGTATACATATGTACTTATTTATTTGTTTTATATGTACGTATTTATTACAATTATATCTAATAGGCCTAAATAATTGCCATTGTGGGTGAACCAACAACTTCATTAATACCCCGAAAAGCAAGGCCTCGTTCTGCTAAGCAATTTGGCTCACAATTTGAATATCGACACACTCATTCTTGTTTTTGAGGTGAGTGCTGAGTGCTTTCTTCCAGTAATCTAAAAGTCGTCCTTTGCTTTTCGAATAATACGACCAATCTCTGACGTTTCATTGGTCATTAAGTATTGTGCCTACATTGATTTGAAAAAAATGTGTTAACTCTCGATCTTAAAAAAAAATACATTAACGCTCGGAAAACATAGGTGTGCGGGGCCCGTAGCATTTGCTACTCTTGCTACGTAGTTAATCCTCCAATGCTCGTGGCAGTGTTTTTGCTTACGATTATAGAAGTAGGATCAACAAAGCTGAAAAAAGTTTCACATCTGGCAACCAGTGCGTCCTTTTGATTTTATATAGTATATATATGTATGTAACACGGGACACAAATATTTCTGGCCCTCTAGCGGCATTGATGACTTAATCAATGTGGCGAACAATTTTTAGGAATGATATTGCTTGCCAGAGCCTTCCCCAATATGGGCAATGTTCCAACACGGACTTTAACTTCTTATGGCTCAAATTCACTGTCCGCAAGCATGTCATTCATTATTGTTTTATTTACAGGAGTCCAAATCTTGACAGTAATTCGACTTGTAACGAGTTTGATGCACTGTCTGATTCCATCTCGAAAATTGTTTCCCTTTGTCCTCGCACTGAAATCGTTATTGCGGGCGATTTCAATGTACACAATTCCAACTGGCTCCGCTATTCTGGTCAGACAACACCCGAAGGAAGGTATGTCGAGCTCTTTGCCGGGTTACATCACCTTACCCAACTGATCGATGTGCCAACGCGTATACCGGATGTTGCTGGGCAAGCAGCCCATACTCTTGACTTGTTTCTTACTTCTCACCCTGATAAATATACCATTAGTGTAACTTCTCCATTTGGCACTTCAGACCATTGTATCATTTCAGCTAATTTCTCATCCCCCATTCATCCAGTTAAAGAAAAACTTCCCACCAGGACCGTTTGGCAATACGAGAAAGCCAACTGGGACGGCCTGAATTTCTTTTTCCGAAACTTTAACTGGTCACTATGCTTCCTCGATAGTGACATTGATGCCAGTGCTGAAATGATCACAAATGTGATTCTTCTAGGGATGCGTGCTTTTATTCCTAACAGAGTAAAAAGCATCAAACCTAAAGAAAAGTCTTGGTTTAATTCTGAGTGTAAAGAAGCTATCAGGCTCAAAGAAGTAAGTTTCCGATCTTACAAAGCCAACCCTACAGAGGAAAATCGGAAAAAGCACAAACAAGCAAGGAACTCATGCAACTCCGTTATAGAAAGAACCAAATTTTTGCATGACCAAAAATTACGGCAAAAAATTCTGCAGTGTCCCAAAGGCAGTAAAAATTTTTGGTCATTTGTAAAAAATATAAAAAACTCCTCGACATCTTCGGTTCCAACGCTCATCGACAATAACAAACCAATTGTTTACTCTTCAGAGAAGGCAAACTTGCTCGCCGCCCATTTCGCTGCCAGCTCCACGCTGCCTCAAAGCAACGTTGCCCCTCCTGTACTTGAGAATGTAAATTTTTCCATGGGACACATTTTTTTCCGCACTCGTACAGTAGCAAGAGTTCTCAAAGATCTCGATATACACAAATCCGCTGGCCCGGATGGTATACCCCCGATTCTTCTGAAGAGGTGTTCTTCCACACTGGCAAAGCCACTGCGTAAGCTTTTCCATCGCTCCTACTCTTCTGGAATCTTTCCTAGAAGATGGAAAACAGCATTTGTCCAGCCTGTCCCTAAGAAAGGTGACCCATCCTCCCCCTCCTCCTACCGACCCATAGCACTGACATCCCTTCTTTCTAAGGTCATGGAAACACTGATTAACCGTCAGCTTAAGGAATATCTCGAAGATCGTAAGCTTCTCCATGACCGTCAGTATGGCTTCCGCAGCAACCGTTCCACTGGTGATCTGATGGCATATCTCACCGAACAGTGGAACAAATCTTTACATCGCTTTGGTGAAAGTAAGATTATTGCTCTTGATATCTCCAAGGCATTTGATAGAGTTTGGCATGAAGCTCTCTTATCGAAAATGCGTGCTTTTGGGATCGATAATACTCTTGTTCGTTGGATTAGAAGCTATCTTCTGGACCGTTCAATACAAGTTGTATTGGACGGATTCAAGTCTGATTCCCATAAAATAAATGCTGGTGTGCCCCAGGGCTCTGTTCTGTCTCTGACGCTTTTCCTCATTTTTATAAATGATCTTCTGTCTGTTACTTCTAATCCACTTAACTGTTTTGCTGACGACTCTACCCTCAGCTTTTCATATTCGTTCGATAATTCACGTCCTTCGCCTTCGGACGTACAATTGCAACGGTACCATATGTCAAGCTCATTAAACTCCGATTTATACAGCATTGTTAAATGGGGTAATAGAAATCGTGTGGAGTTTAATGCTTCGAAAACTCAATGCTGTCTTCTGTCGTTAAAGCTTAACATTCCCCCAATGCCATTGTCCATGAATGGCACTTACATCGAAGAAACCGAAAAGCTCTCAGTACTCGGTATGTGTGTCAACGACGACCTCCGTTGGAACGACCATATATTTGAGATCGCTAAGAATGCTGCAAAGTGCTTAAGTTTTCTGTATCGGTGTAAGAAGTACTTTTCCCCATCTGATCTGGCTACAATTTATAAAGCGTTTATACGCCCTAAACTCGAGTATAACTCCCACCTCTGGGCAGGTGCTTCGCAAACATCGCTTCACCTGCTTGATAGAATACAAAATCGAGCGTTAAGATTGATAGGTAATAGAACTGCCGCTGAAACAATTGCCCCACTCGAACACCGACGCAATGTATCATGTCTTTCCTTATTTTATCGTTTCTTTTACAAAAAATGTTCACTCGAAGTAGCCAGTTGCATTCCTCCCCTTAAAAGTTTCTCCCGTAATACTCGTCTCGCAAGGAATGCTCATCAGTTCACCCTTGAGCCTAATTTCGGACGTACCGTGAAATATAGGGATTCTTTTTTTAGCCGAACGACACGAATCTGGAATAGTTTACCCGGCGGGATTTTCCCTTGCCATTTTGATCTGCAAACATTCAAAACCAATGTTAACCCTGCACCTCCTATCTCTCCCCTCCCTATCTTCGTAATGCCCGAGCAGTGTGTTCTACATTAAAAGGGAAACACATAATCCCTTGTGCGCGCGTTAATTATAAAAAAAAAAAAAAAATACCGAAAACCGCCCAAAACAAGGCGAATAGAACGTTTCGAAAGGTAATTTCCAATTCATTGAATGAGGGTTTAGGATATCAAATGCACGCGTTTTCGATAAGAGAGCCTGGTGCCAGGTTCTATCAAATACTTTTTAAATTATCTTATTTTCTTTAAAATGATGTAAACATTGATTCCACTGTTTGGTGAGATATAGTGGACCTTTTGCTAGAAAACAATTTTGCCGGTCATTAAGAAGTTTGCGTTTCTCAAGACAGCTGTTTTCTATCCACACAGATACCAACTTATGTGGAATAGGACAGATGGAAAATTGCAGTGGTTTCGGGAGTGTGAGAGCACACCTCTTCAGAATCTCTTCAGGGGGATATATTATCCGGGCCAGCGGATTTCTATTTATCGAGATCTTTAATTACTCTTGTAACTTTACGAGTGTGAAAGAAGATTTGTCCCATGAAACCATTTACGCCCTCAAGTATAGTAGAAGTCATTTAGTATGGGAGTTTCAGAAAACAATTCAAATATTTTAGATTCAGTTTTAGGCAAGGAGTGATCTAATTCCTAATCTAGTGTTTATTCTTCACCATGATATTCTGCTTTAGCACAGCTTAATACGTAGCTTAGGTAGGGTGTACTAATGTTTGCCTCGTTAGGCACAAGATTGTTGTTATTGTTCTTTTCCTGAGCAGGCCATACAATTTCCTAAATTGTGATCAGTTTCCTGGCACCTAAAAGAGGTGAATATTGAAGTGTTTTGCCATCTTCGTGAAAAATTATCAACAGTGTGTGGAAACTGAACTTATAAATTTGAAAGCAGCTTGGTTTATGAGAAGATGCGGAAATCGGAAGTGTTTATCACTTTTTCCTTGAGCCAAGATAGGGCCTCTTTGAGTGCCAGAATTTTGATAGTTTGAAGGGGAACTAGGATTTAAGTCTTTCTCATCCAACCAAAGTGAAAATCTAGAAGAATCTAGGAAAATTATCATTTATGTAAATATCGACACCCGAATTATTAGAGCGGCAATACAACATTTCGGGTCATCTGAGGCGCGCTGCTAATGAAATCTGCAGATTTCTGTTCAGAAAAATTGGACATATGCAATATATTTTTAAATTCAAAAACTCACTTTTTGTTGTTCCTTTCGACGAATCTCTCTAACAAGACTGTAAAATGCATCATCAATATAATGTCGCAGAGCAGCCGACGTTTCGTAAAATGGACATCCAAACTGTGAGGCCAGGTTTCTACCTTCTTCCGTTGATACCTTTGAAAACAACAAAACAATTAAAAAATGTATAATCGTATGTATAACAAATATTTTATTACCTTTCTATGCATTTCCAAATCTAATTTGTTGGCAATGAGAACAAGAGGAATATCTTCAGATAGCCGAACACGTGTTATAAGTTTTCGGTATTCAGATGCCTCTTGAAAACTATGACGATCCGTAACAGAATAACAAATTATAAAGCCCTCACCACAACGCATGTATTGATCACGCATTGCAGTAAATTCGACCTGGCCGGCAGTGTCAAGTATATCAAGCAGGGCTGCTTCACCATCGATTACAGCTTGCTGCTGATATGAGTCCTCTGTGGAAAGGAATTCAAATTGGAATTACATAAGTGGGTATTTGTTTATTACGCTGCAAAACAAGTAATCATGAAAGTAGCAATTAAAATGGTTTGCTGGAGAAGCTTGTTGGTAGAGGCCCAGGCCCAGGTCTAACCCGGACCGTAGCGTCACCTAACGTAAGGTAAGCTAAGGGTCCAGCCTGTATAAATGGAGGATGAAGAGAAGTTTCAACGACTGAAAAGTGAAAATTCAGCAGCAAGAATGGCTGAATCATGCTTCGATTGCATTTCTTTTAGATTAACCAGAAGAGGAAACTTTTTATGAAACACGCGTGGGAGGATGCATTGGCAAGACAAAGTATTTACAACTGATGTTTCTAGAGATATGCTGGGATGTAACCAATGCCAGTTTTTTCAGCCCAAGGGAAGTCTGAGAATACTGGAAGACTTCGTTTAAAAGAAACACGACAGAAATCATATAAAAGGAAAATGGATAACATAAGTGTTTATCAATACTTTTGTGGTATTTATCCTTTTTAAAAGAAAATGTATTTGAGTTTTCCTATAACTGTTCAAATAGATGATGAAAGAAGGTTTTTTTCGTATTTATCCGTCACCTACACACATTGGAAAACTTACTTTCAAATGACGACCAAGGCAAAGATTTTTATTAATTATTTTCCAAAACAAACAAAAAATGTATAACATTTTCATACATACCAATAGTTGGGTCATGATAGTCGAGGAAACTGTGGCTAACGAATTGCAAAGTTACGGCTAAAACATAAACAAAATTGAAACCCAAATTATTTTTTCTATTGATTTTCCACACAAGAAGTAGGTAGGTAGGTGTTCCAAATCAAAGTGTACTCACCAGATTTTCCCACACCTCCATCGCCGAGAATCACTATTTTATAGACCCGAAGACCACCGCGAGTTGTCTGCATAACTGTTGTCGGTTTGCTAGACGAATCGCCGCCGCCGCTGCCGTTCTCTCGCTTATTGCTGCTGTCTTTATCGCCTCCTTTGGACTTTGATTTTTTAAGAGCCGCACATCCTGTCAGGTCACCAGCCATTCCTTTGCCCTTTGCAGCTGACCTTGAAACGTATTTTCTTCTCGGTTTGGGAATTCAATAGATTTGCTGGTTGGTGGTGGTGGTGGCTGCTGCTGTTGCTCCTCATATATGCGCACTTTTTTTCTTCACTTAACGTTTTTCATCTTTCTGTGTTGGATTTAATAGCCGTCCAATGTTGGACACGGTAATTGAATTGGGAAGAAGTTGTGTTGCAAATTGAACGTCACACCCCGAAAAGAATTGCTTTTTTTTTTGCACTGTGAAAAAAAAGTGTGTGCAGGAAGAAAAAAAATTGGTTCTTGTACTTTTCGTTTGAAGTTTGTATGCCAAAATATTTGACGTTTGCTTATCATTAAAAATAATTTGCACTTGAAAGAGGAATACATACTTTTTGTTGAGACAAAAATAGTGTTGCGCAATTGGGGTAGAGGGAGATAAAACAATAACAAAATGTGCTCGGTTCTCTGTTTACATTTTTTCAAGCAGTATATCTTTGAGCTAACTGAGCACAGATTGATGACGTATTTTAAAATTGTAGTAGATGAAGTATGGAAAAACTTTTAAGCGTAGTAGATTGTAGTTTAAAAAAAGAAAGTACTTGCTCTTGTAACAAAATATAATGATTGCAGTGCGGCATCATTAAATAGGTACACACGCCACACGGTAAAAGAGCATTATCTTAAAATAAATTACGAAATTGTCCAAAAGTAATTATAATTTAATTGATACTGTATTCGAAAGTAAGATATAATTTCTTATATTGCAACGGTAGAGAAGGTGTACAAATGAAATACATTGGTTCTAAATTAATGGCGGCCGCTGTTGCTGGTGCTGTTGCTGGTTCAATCTGTTTCACGCATAACTCTGCTTAACATACGATAGGCGAGCACATTGGAAAGTCCTACATTTCTCTTTCCAGTATCATCTTCTTAAGAAGATAATGCTGGAGAGATTTATTGCTAGGAAAACTTATGTATTATGTTGTTAACTATTAGTTCAGTCAGTTCTTTTTGTGCACTTGTCTTGTATGTACGTTTATTTATGTTGGCCTACACTTAATTGTCGTTTTGTTAACTTTTTTCGTTTCGTTCTGTTTTTGTTAAATAAAGTCATTGAAATTTTGTCGAGTCGTTTTTACATTTCAATTATCTTTCCCCAAAAGATAATAAAACTATATGTATGTGTTTATATATGTAAATATGTATAATTTATACATGGATATCCATACACATATATTAATTTTCTCCAAATATTTAAATTTATTATCGTTTTTCATTCCGTTCGCCTCACCCGATCAAACTTTTCGTAACTCTCTCGTCACGCATTCACCATGTTACCTCTTACCCCACAAGTCAAGCGTGCGTAAAAAAGTTTTACTTCAAAAACTATTTTGAAGAAATCGTTTTTTGCTATTGCATGTACATATGTATTGTTTTTAATGGATAAGCTGATCCCTTCTCTAACAGCAAGCTTGTACTAACGAAAACTTACATTGGTTGTTGTAATTTAAGTGGAACTAATTTCGGATGATCTAGTGATCCTTCGGATAGGTAACCTTTGATTTTCTTGCAATTAGCATGGTTAAAAACAGCTGATTTCCAGCTGATTGAAGAACAGTAGGCTTAATTTTGACGTTTCCATTGCTTGTGTTGGTGTAAAAGAGAAGACGAAAAATTTGAGTTTTTTATTCGTGTCATTCATCGTCAATCAAGTGTTCATAGATAAATAAATTTATCTGTGATGGGAATTATTTTACAGAGATTTCGGATTTTTGTTCCAAAAAATTAAATTATTAGTGAAAATTAAATTTAATCAAGATAAATTTTGTTCTCCAGGAAAAATGTACTATTTATGTGGGAAATAAAGGTGAATAGTGGGTTAAAAATATAATTTTTAATCCAATTGACACAGCAAAAAAATAAAAGTGTGTCCATCTTGATACAAACGTCAAAAAATAGCCAGGGTATCAATTTTATTTTTTAACGCAATTGACACACAGCCTAGTATCCTACAATTTTAGATTCCATTGACAGCTTTTTCTGTTTCTATAATTCTGAACACAATTTCAATTGCGTAACATGATACCTGTTTCAATGCTCCACCACCATTTGCAGTTACCTCCTTTTTGGGTTGTCTCAGCTTTTTTTTGATAAAGACTTTGTAGTCCAACTACACCTGTAAAATACATTAAAAAACGTAATACGAATCAACTTCCTCCCAAAATTCTTGGCAATTTTTAACCAAAATTTATAGTTCTTGACAAACTAGGGCGCTAATGAGAGAGTAAAATATTGTCTCATTTTTGGGGAGAAAAAATAGTTTCATGTTACGTCAATTTGACAATTAAAAATAGTTGGTGTGTTCTAATTGTTTTGGACACAGAAATTCACAGCACAGCATTTTTTCAGGAGTCGGGGTAATAATCTCTCAGAGAAAGAAAAACTGTGCACAAAAAGGTAAAACGACTTTGGACAAAAAAATCACAGAAAATTACAAAAAGGAAAAACTAAAATAGTGAAATGTCAAATGCTTTTTTGTTCTGTTTGACAGTCTTCAATTTTCTGTGCACACAAATTTTTGTAACAGAAATTCACAGTGTCGAAACTTTTTACTCTCTCGTGAGCCCTCTCTTCTGTGAAAAATTCAGAAGATGGAACAACTTTGGACAGTTTTTTCGATGATATAAGGTACCATTCACAAAAAAGCTATCTTATTTTTAATAAACTAGGTGCGCATACATATTTTTTTTGCTAATTCTAAGCTAAAGTAAAAGTGGTGTAAAGAAAAATGCAAACAAAAAAACAAAACAATATTACTTTTGGCGGGCGCTGCGAAATAAGGCCTCAGACAAAAACGCCCCATTAATTAAAAATGAAATAAGGCCCAAAAGTATACTAAGAATACAATAAAAAATCTTTATTTTGGGTTGTAATTTCACTTTATGGGGCCTAATTTCATTTTTAGAATGGGGGTTAGACTTCATTATAAAAAAAGCCCCTAATATCAAAGAATGAAATAAGACCGCACAAAAATATTATGTCGAATATAAAAATGAGCAATAAAAGCCAATAAGCCCCAAATAAACAAACAACCAATTTGAAGATATGTCCCACTTTGACAAATGTTAGTATTTATGAAGAACGTATGGGGTGGGTATGCTGCCCCCTGCAACCCATCTACTTGGGCTCACTATAGGATTTGGAGAAGGTGCAAGGTTGGGCCTAAGTGTGTTAGGTATTTTATTTATTTTATTTTTCCAAAAAAATCGGGGTCTTCTTTCATTTTGTTTTTGGGGTCTTTTTCATTTTTTTGGGGCGTAATTTCATAGAGAAAAATTGCCAACCATAAAGGCTGAACTATAATGGTTGGAATGGCGCGAACGGGCTCTTCCGTAAATTGCGAAAACAAGTAATTCGTATCTTGTACCCTAAATGGCGGAATGCTCCTTTTCGTCAAGTTTCGATGAGTTTTACTTACGGACGTAAACTGCGGTAGCTAGCGCATTTTACGGACGAAAACTTGACAGTTGGTTTCTGATGGTGTTTGTAATGAAGAAAATTTGACACATACTTCCGCGGCATTCCGTCCATTATGGGTAGACGTGCTCATTTGACAAACGGATTGGAACGTTTCGGTCGGTTTTGACACTAGCTTCCGTTTGCTTCCGAACATTATAGTTAGCCCTTAATACTTAAAAGAAATAGGAAGCTAGTGTCAAAACCGAACGAAAAGTTTCTTTCCGTTCTGTCATGTCTATCCATGTATATCAGTTGACCATAATAGTTGTAAGAAAATAATAGTATATTTCAGATTCTGCACAGAATGTACGCTTGAAAGCTTATAGTTATTACGTACGCATATAAAACTGAACAAAACTTTATCAAAGTCATTTCGCGTTCGATATACAAATCTTATGTATTCGCACTGTTTCGTTCAGCAACGTAAGTTCCAATTTTTTAATTATGGTTGGGTCTTTAATAATAAAAACGTTCCTTTGCGATCTGTTAAATAAACACGTTAACATTGCATACACACACATAAGATGTCAGATGTCAAATTTTCGTCCGTTAAATGTGAGCAAGAGAGCAGTTTTCGCCCTTAACAAAAGTGACCGAAAACTTGACGAAACAGAGCAATCCACTATTATAAGCACAAGATATGATTTTTTCATTCTCATTAAGTTACGGACAACTCCTCCTATTGTTTTAAAGTATACTTGGGTCCTTTTACATACACAAAAACCACAGAATCTGTGAATACCAGTTTCTGGTGACTTGCCAATGCGTTTTTTGAAACTTTCAAGATAGTAACATTGTATATAGACTGCAGTTTATATACAATTAATAGTAACATCTAATGAAACCTCCATAACAAACACAAAACCTATTCTTAACTTGCATTATGTTTTTGTTGTAAAATGTTTAGAAAAACTTCGCCAATGTAATATATTAAGAAGAATTGGTTCACCTCTACCAAGCGGTAGTCCTTTGTACATAGGTATCCTCTTAAACAATAGAGCTATTTTTTTTACAAAACCTTAAATATAATTAATGGTCTTATAATTGGTGTTTAATTTATTGTTCAACCCCTAGAGCAAAACGCCATAGAACAGTGAGTTCTTTTGTACAATCAGCATCATCTACTCACACTTTGTATCCTTCATCAATGACGGATAAGAGCTGAAAATTCCAGCCCCTTTCCATGATCTTCTTCGGAAACATCATTCGAATTTAAATTAAGTATGTTGTTGTTGTTCTTGATTCATGGTTCCAAGTGTTGGCTGGTAGTGGTGGAGTGCTCAATGTACAATATTGAAATGTAATTATATCAAAGCTTATACAAATGGTTTATGAAATCATTAATCAATGCGTTTAATTTATTGGTTCTACTTACCTTTTTTGAAATAATGAACGTAGATGTTTCATGCTTTTTTTTGGAGACTAAATGAATGAGTCAGGGAATTCAATTTGTTTTCATGCTTTTGGGAGTTTTCATTTCATAGAATTTAAATAAGTAAATTCCTTTTGGATATTTATATCCTATAATTATACTTTTCATGCGAATCTTCGAATTTTTTCGAATTCGAATAGAGGTGTTCGTTTTTTTTGACATACAAACAAAAAGGGAAGTTTATGCATGTCATCGAAAGTTTCCGTATTTTGACAGTTTTTTTTTAGAATTTAAGAGTTTTTTTTTGTAATTTCATTTAAAAATGAATTTTCCATGGACAATTATTCGAATGAATAGAAACATTGACATTTCATTCGAATGTCAAAAAATGATTGGCTGTCTTTGTATTGTTGGTACATTCTAATAAAATAATGAATATAGACACAACTCTTAACACAAAACGATAAAATATTTCTAGAATCTGCGGATTTTTTAATGTCAAAAATGGTCTATGTTATTGATTTCAAAACATTTATCATCATTTCAGATTTAACCGCATCCACATTGCCATGCAGCATAGCGTCCACACTCAAAGAATCTGATGTGTGTGGGCGAGTGAAGAGAAACAAAATTTTAATTAAGGTAAGAATAAGTCTGACAAGCGCGAAGCGGCTTCCATCAAATGGAGTTTTGATATCCATTCGTATACAAACCTAACTAATCCATCCAAAGGATATGATTCCAACTCTTTGAATTATGTTAAAGATGTAATAAAATTTATAAATAAATGATTTTCTGTCTGCCCGGAACGCAATGCAAAGCGATTTGATTTATTCGCGGAATAATCGCGCGGACCGCACTTGATGGATGCTGCCAAAGATGAACGGCGGAAACCGAAACCAGAGGGAGGCAAATATGCTGTTGCAATAACGAATAACATCAGATCTTCATTCAGCATATTGATGTTATAGCATTGGCACCCACAAGCCGCACCATCATCATCGCATCGCGCGCATCCTAAATCAAAGAGTATAACCCTGCGATGGTTTTTGCAACAAAATAATGCAGATTTTTTTATGTTTTCGCCGAAAAAGACATAAAGATTTTTAGAAGTGGACCATTTAAAATTCGGTTTCTTTCATCTAGCTTATGGTGGATTTTGATATCACATCCAATGTCGAATGAAGACAAGGACTTGGAAATAAGTATGGGGTAAGTATAGGAAGTACATTCATCATTGAAAAAAAAAACAGAATTAACTCAAAAAATCTGTGTTACTCTTTAATGCAGTCGTAAAGTTTATAAATAAAATAAATGCAACTTGACGTCTGTCATTAATTCAACATTTTATTAAATTTAAGAAGAGCAATGCTTTTTTATTGCATTGGGGAACGCACTTACTTTATGGTTTGTCATTTAATTGAGAAGATGAAGAATATTTTTAATGGCCCGTTCATTACCTATATGGATATGTAATAACTATATGGATATAGAAAGCTTGAGTTTGTGAAATAATAATTTGTTTGGTCAAATTCACTGTTTGAAGAGGCTACGGTAATAAAATCCGCTGAACTATACCAAAAACAAATTAAAAAAGAGCTAAGCGCGTACCCATTTTTTTAAATTAAATGGATCAGCATTCATCGAAAGGGTGTTCAAAGAGCGGATATATGCCCCTAAGTAGTAACAAACATGCGAATATTTTTTTTAAAATCCATCTACCGTTCCGTTGTTAAAACAAGGTAAAGATTAGGCTCTAAAATGTCAACTATTAAAGGCATGACCAAGCATGGTCTGCTGTCAAAACGTTAGGTTCCTAAAAACATGATGAATAACTTTGATGAACATAGCCGGCTGTCAATTTTTTGACAGAATGAAATACCCCATGCTTAACGAAACTTATTGAATGACACATGTGTCCATTATAGCCAATGCCATAAAACTGTGTTTTGAATCATTAACACGTGCGGTTTTGGCAGGAGGCAATATTTGTTTGGGCCTCTAAATAAGCCATAACGAAAAATGCCGATACCTGATTGAAGATATTTCACCTTGTTGCGGACGAATTATCAGAAGAAGTTTCCACTAAAAAATTACAAGGAGACTTGAGGACGTTCTGAAGAATGGACTGTAAGCCTGGTTGGAAGCGATACGAGACACTCCTTTCCTCTTGAAAGGCCTTGATAGTTTTACTGATCCAGTGAGGCTCTTAAAAGAACTTCACAGTGTAGCGACTATCAATCTCGAATTCGTCAGTGTCAAGCCTATTTTTACAGGTGAGGGCAGAGGAAACTAGTCTTCTAAGGAATATCGTTGTCGTAGAATATAGTTCAAAACGATGAGATGACCTGTGGGAAGAATCACAGTTTAAGAGAGTGTAAGCTCGTGCACAAAGGATTCGAATACGTACATATACAAGACCCTGCTAAAATGCTTACTGTGTGAAAGTGAAGGCACCATAAGAGCTATAGAGGCTGTTCTAGGTTCCAATAGCTATATCATAAGCTCCAGTAGTAGTAGAAACGACAAGCTTTAAATTGTGGTAGGGAGGGCAAATACAACGGTAAAGTCACAACTAAAACAGGTAACCGTGCCTAAGGCACCTGCGTTGCAAACAGATGTCCTGTCGGTTTTGATGCCCATGTTCACTTAACCAGCTTACAAAACCAAAGGAAGCAAGGCCCAACTGTGTCTACTTTCCGGACTAAGCACAATTTTTATCGTTATGGACGCGTTGTGAAAGCGTGAGAGACCCTTCAAAATCCCAGCTATGAATGTAAATTCACTGATAATTACTTAACCTACACCAAATTTGTTTCATTTGTTGCTTTTTTATAGAGCATCGCATACATTTTTAACAGAACGTTGCTCCAACGCCTTGGCTAGAAAATGACAAGAATCTATTAATCGTAGAGATCGATAATAATTTCATTCAGATGGGAATTATAAAATAAACGATCGACAGAGAAATCTCACAACAGAAAAACTGCACAGACACAAAGGTGGACTTCATCTGAAAAGATTAAAAGTCTTCTACAGGCGGTTAACTTGGCAGAATCGATTTGGAGATTAGATCTCTGAACTCATCAATAAGGCCCAATGCCCACGGATCAACTGGAAAAAAAACTGATCAGAGGTGCTAATGGGAACTAGTTCACTTTGAGTCAAATTCTGTGTAATGAAATGGGAAGATACACACGACGGTACTGGTTGAAAACTCGTTTGCGATTCACAAAAACCAGTTTGTAACCAGTCGTCTGTTGATTAACATGTCAGGCATGCCGAGTATCTTGATTTTTCCGGGTCCAATGACGAAAACTTGGCAAAACTGCACTATAGCCGAGCAGAACGGACCAAGTTCCCTGCTCATTTTAAAGGTGAGAATCCAAATATTTTTTTAATTACTAAAGAAAAGAAGTCGGCAAGATTCGATGAAAACTACTGTACTGTACTACGAAAACTCCTTGAGGATGCAATTGACATTTTCAAAACACTGTTTAACAACGCTGATTTATCCAGCTTATTACCCAGTGAGTTGAAAATGGAAGACAGCTTTGTACATCCTCTCAAGTTTTTTTTCGAAGATATCATAAAAGTGAAGACATGTATATTAATCGAGCATAAACCTAGCCTTTTCTTCAATTTGATTATAATAACAACTGATAATCAATCAATTTTCTCCTCCAATGATTGTAATTCCTATAAAAAATGTATCTCAGGAGTTCAGAACTTCATACTAAAACATTATCTAATAAATATGATAATTCAATTGACCGACAAATTGTTTTCCAAAGTAAGAATTTAAAAAAAAAGACAAATATTTTCTTATAAACAATAAGAAATCAAAAATGTCATACCAAAGACACATTAATTTATCATTTTCCCCGGGCATCTTCAGCACTGACGCAAGTCCCACAAATGTGGTGCTCCATTGGAATCAAAACATCCATCTTAAAAGTCACAAGTGGATTAATCCAATTCAAGGAGAAGACGTTTATCACCCACACCTTCCAAAAAAATATATAAAAACAACATCTGTTAATGTATATTGCGTAAAACATCAAAAACCCTTAGCAGTTGCTCTTCATCAGACTTTCAAACAAGCTTTTTATATTCCAACCTCCAACCAACATAAAAGAGAATTAAAATCAAAATTAATTAGATATCATCTTATATACTCATTCTTAAAATAATATGATTAATAAAACAGGATGACATCGGGGACGAAAAAAAATGATAAATCTCGTGGATTTTCTTTGTGGCGACATTGAAAATTTGCACTCACCTCCTCAAGACCACTGAACTGTGGTCCAGAAGTTCGAAGAATGTCACCGAAAGCTTCCAAGAGTGTCAACTGGATTAATTAATTTGTCTCCGTTTGTCTAAACACCAACATCTCCTTGGCTCAATGAAGATGCATATCAAAACTAGGTGATCTATCCAGTGGATTATTTTCTATCTTATAGATGGAATAAAAAAAAATGCGATTTCCATGTTTGCTTGAATTGGTTCCGAAAGATCCGAAAATATATCTCGGAAATGGACAAGCGCAACTGCTCTATGGTGCTAACGGTGTTGTTTAAATCAATTTAGATTTTATTCAAATATCAGTGGGAGTATTAAAAATCGAGAACAAACAATCGCTCATGCCAGCGAGAAAAAAAATTATATTTTTGATATTAAATGGGAAAAAAATAAATGAAGGAGCAAGATTAATTGCTGCGTGGATTGTTGACTTCGGCTAATCAATTTTATTTAGAATCGGAGACAAGGAATAAAAATAAATTATCATTTTCTTTTATAGATCGGTAGAAGAATTTAAATATCGGTGATCGAATCATCGCCGATGAATGGGAGGATATTTTGTGATTTTAAAATGTTTCTCTTTATTGCATGATTTTGGAACTATTGAAATGCTTCTTAAATGTACGGCCTGCCTGCTCATAGTTTTCTTTTCAATCCCAGTTATATAACAGTTTTTTTGAAACAATTTGAAAATGACACTTTGGGATTAGTGTCGTAACTGACAACTGGTTTTACAAAATAGAATACAAAATTGAGAGTGATATCTACCTATCAATATTAATTTGTTTTTAAGCTGATTTGACAGTTAAATTACACTTTGCTTCTATATACATATGTGTACGTACAAAGAACTTAATGGGTAAAACACAATAATCCTCAGCTTTAGATTCGTCACGTTACATTTCACACGCTTTGTGTTCGCTTTAAGTGACATTTTCCAAATTTCGGTTGTTGTTTTTGTTTTTTCTGTCAAAGCGAGCAAAAGTTTAGCCAGTTTTTACTTCAGCTTCGAGTTTGAGTCACGTTACCTTATCTTGTACACGAAAAACGTAACGTCGAAGCCAAAGCGACCATGGGCAGCTTTCCAAAAACACGCATAGGCAACCGCGCATAGACAGCCGTCTGTTGTCTGCAACCTTTTAAACTTCTGAAACAATGCAACATAAAACGATCATTCACCAGAGACCCTCGGCCAGTGAGTCTAAAAAATATTTACACACAATATACAACCAAAAAGAGGATGGAGCACGAACAATGGTTGCATTTGCATTCAAATCCCAACAAATAAATGTGTATCTATAGATTCCAACATGCCCAAATGCTACCTTGTAACCTTCTTAAACAATGTAGCATGCAATATCTATGGAAATATAGTATCTGTAGCATGATACAAGTCTTATGTTATATCTATTGTGAACATGCAATCTGCAGCCAAATTCAACATCTACTTTTTTTGGCAGCTGGTTGTTGTATTTGTAGTGTGTAAAATCTTGCTTCGCTGTGGATAAATTTCCCAAAAAAACACGGTTATTGTGATAAGATGTATTGATTTCCTATGTTTGAACTTGTAAACGTCAGGCGAAATCGAAGCTAAAGCTTGTTTGTGTTTTATTTTATAAATAAAATGAACGTTCTTCACCAAAGCGACTAACCTCATCCGCCATTTTAATATTTTTGAGCACTTTTTTTATGTAAGTATTTTACGCTTGCCGAAATTTGATTGTGTTCAGCATTTTACACTCAGTCAATGTTCAATCAATCTATTTTGATCGCATATAGCGTGCTTAGAGAAGGCTCTGTGCTCTGATTTTATTCTGAACGAAAAAAAGAAATTTAGCTTTTTTTGACAGCTCAGACGTCAGACTCTGCTTTGAATTGTTAAAACAATGGTATGTATATGGCG
Organism: Platycheirus rosarum; assembly: GCA_963971375.1. Lineage (NCBI taxonomy): Eukaryota > Metazoa > Arthropoda > Insecta > Diptera > Syrphidae > Platycheirus > Platycheirus rosarum. The sequence continues at coordinate 15,592,839 of OZ020510.1, read as the reverse complement.
TTTTTCTTTTTCCACTCAGAAAAGATATGAAATCTGACCTCTGAACAGAGCTCGAGTATTTATAGCATACTCTAATCATTTTCTGATTCAAACGTGGTCTAAGCGCTCAGATTTATTTTTGCTCGGTGAATTTTTCAAATCATACTCTGAGCGAAAATAGAAATACAACTTTTTTTGACAATTCAGACTGCTCTGAACCAAAAAAAAGTAGAACGCCTTATATAATATGTACATATGTATGTATCTATTAAGCGCAAAACAGATTGAACTAGCAACAGCAACAGCACCAGCAACAGCAGCCGCCATTATTTTAGAACCAATGTGTTTCAATTGCTCAAGCTAGAATACACCAGCAACAGCAATGTCAACAGCGTCGTTAGACCAAAGTACTAAATTTGCTGTTGCTGTTGCTGTTCCATTGCTACCAACTTTACACAAGTGATATTCACCATACTGCAAAAAAAACTGACAGTGTTCAGCGTGCTGTTCGCTGTTGACGGTGCTGTGGTTCAATCTGTTCTGCGCTTTAGGCGTACACGAGGCTTGAGCAGAAAGACCTCGCTCTAAACCGAGCATAATCTATTGATCTATTACAAAAAAGAATAGGTAATATTAGTAGCGTTAAACGATCATTTTTTCCGATCTCATCGAGCTAGCTTTCAACTTAAAAAAATTCAAGTTGAACCTAAGAGGTCAGAACGCTGCGAGTTATACAAGTAATATAATGTATTTCTATTTTTGACAACTCAATGTCCTGGATTGGACTAAAAAAATAAAATCGCGCTTGTTATAAGGCGTTTTTTTATTTTTTTATGTCAAGAACACATCAAGCTTTAGCTTTGGTTTTGCCTGAAGTTTACAAATTCAACCATAAGAAATCAATACTTCCTTATCACAATGTCGCGTTGGTCTTAACTTTACGTTTGATTCATGTATTAGATAACGTAACATGACTCAAACCCGAAGCTAAAAGTAGAAACTAAGGCCTATTTATCAAAACATATATCGGCGTCATTGCATAGCACTGATAATGCTGTGACATCATTACTGTTTTACAAAAACAATGTACATATATACATACATAAGTATGTATGTAGATATTTTTTTACTTCATCAATGTAGAAGACTAAACATACTAGAAGAATTTATAATTTAATCTGTTTATCATAATTTTGAACATTTTATATTTATATTGACTAAGCACAAATCACAAGAAATTCCTTACACATAACAGATATTTAAAAGAAAATCCTATTTTTTCTATTCAGTTCTAATTATATAAATGCTAATTGAAACAAAACAAACGATTTCTATGTTGGTCAAAAGAAAATCAACAACTGTTGTCAGTTTGACAGAATATTCAAATCAACATCTTACATCTTTATGAAACAATTCAAGTGGAAATTGTGAAGCAGAAAAATGTATCTGATATAGCCCATGAAGGATGTAGTTTATGTAGTAAATGAGAAACAGATTGAATTTTTGATCACTTTGACAGAAAAAAGAGTTGGGTGTCTGTAAAGTCGGTTTACGGACGATAATTTTACGTGATAACGTCATAAGAAAACATTGATGGCAGCAACACAAACATACAGCCCACAAACCCTCTCATTAAATCCACACACACACACCCCAATATCTACATCTACTTTCTACTTTAACAAAACTCCGCCTATTTTGTATTTCTTTTTCTCTTTTTGTTCTTTTTGAATTTGAGTTGAATTATTTTGGGAGTTTGCGCCTGTTCGTTTTCATGTTTTGCGATCGATTTTGGTTGAAAGAACCACAGTATCGCGGTTAGCATGAGTCATGAGTCTTATCAGCATGAGTCATGTTATTTCGTACGTTTAGCCTGTCATCGATTTATAAGACGTTATCACGTCAAAAACAGAAACAGAAGTTTTTTTTAACGTCATACAAAAACGAACGAAAATTTGTGAAACGTAACGTGAACGAAGTAAAAACTGAAGTCTGGCTGTGTTTCAAGAATTAGTTAGTTCAGTGCAGAATTGTAAGCTTAAACTTATGATTGTTGAAAGAAGCTTCCTTTTATTACATCAAAGAATCAAGTGTTTAAACTGAACAAAAAATGTTTTTTCTGTTTTTTTTTTTTAAATTCTTAAATCTTTTTAGATCTTTAGTTTAGCTCGGAATAAAATATTACCTAAGTAAAATGTGAAACACAGCATTTGACAGGCGGAAATTCAAAAAATGTAGATTTATCTACGGAGTAGATTAAATGTAGGTATAATGTTGTTTAAAAGTCTAGTCGGAGAATCTTGGCATCAACAAACAAATTAAAATTTCTTTGATAAGCAAACTCTTTGTTTGACAGCTCTATGCATTTCCTGCTCAGAACATTACTTTGTTCAATGCTCAGCTCAGCTCAGTCAGAGCTTATAAAGAAAACCTTCTATAGAGATCGCTGCTTTTTCCTAATTTCCGTACAAAATTTCTCAAGAAGTAAAAAGAGAACGATAGAAGAACAACTACAAAGTCAAGAGCAAGTTTGTCTTGGTTGTCTTGGATTTCAATAATCGATATGTCATTTATTTAAACAATTCAATGCTTAATTAGCAGGTAGCGTTAATATTGAAGTTTGCAGTTGAAATGACATCCACGCAGAGAGATATAGAGACAGAAAAGAGAATAATTCATTCTCGAGTTTATTGCACACCACAAGATAAATTAACTCATTCGTTCTGTCAAAGGAAAACTTGTCTAGCGCAATTATTTCATCAATCGCTACGGAAATCTTGAAGTGCGAACAAAATTAAAAACAAAAATCGCAAAAACGAATCAGTGCAGGGAGAGGGGCAACAATGTTTAGCTTTCATATAACATTAATTATAATATAATCATTCACAACAGACACGAACTATAGAACTGTCAATGTACATTGAACACTTGACAGGTTTCAAAAAAATAAAAATATATATATATATAAATAAAAATGATATTACCCTGCAAAAAGACTTAAGAAATTCGATGAAACCTACTCGTGTAGGAGAGAATAACAAAATTATAACAAGGTGCCTATAATGTAAGCTGCTGAGTGTTGAGTGCTGGTGCTGCTATATGTCACATGAAATTAATAATTCAATTACTAGGCTTACATTTCCTATTCAAGTGCATTCTGTTTCTTGATTTCTCACCAGGCCGAACGACGAAGTTTTTAAATAACATGTGTAAATCGGCTTAAGTCATTAAATGTTGAAATAAGCTACCATTGATGTGTGTAATTTCTCGTTTTGGTGTGCGCCTTCACATGCACAAAGTTATACACTACCATAGGTTGGGTGACTTTTGCAAATTGTTCTGTGGGAAAAAAATTAACTGTTTGTGTTTGACAGGAAGTTAGATATGGCAGAGATTGTTTTGACAGTTCACAAAGGTCAATATTGATACGATATACATGTAAACATAAGTCTTTTTGAGTTAAAAGTCAAAAGTCAGGCCAAAAATGATTAAATTGGGAGATGAAAAAGTGAAACGTATATATGATGGCGGTTCTGTTTTGGACTTCTACACTGTGCTTTAGATATAATTTTTAATCTACTACCAAATGGAAAAAAAAAATTGTGGAGTGGAATATTGACAATAATTGTGAAATTCTTGTCTCATAAAGAATTGGAAAATTTATGGGAATTGTCAAGATTATGGATCATAAAAAAATTGTCATGACAATGAATTGTCCGGAATTTTCCAAGAATTGCCAGGAGTTTTCTGACAAATTTGTACTGAAATTTTTTTTATCGAATAGAAAAAAATGTACAATTGACAATTTTGTCTGTATGTAATTGACAATAATTGTGACAGGCAATTGAGTATCGGTCAAGTATTGAAAATGAAGTGATAAATATAATTTCTTCAACAAAGTTTTTATTTGTGATTATGGGTAACTGAAATTAATGCTTTTGGTGCAGATTTAAAAAATTGAGATAACAATCAAATATGACATTACGATGTCTGTCTGTCTGTACGGACGTATAATGCCTATACACCCGTTTCACATAGCCGGCAAAATTGTGAAAGAGGACCCACTGTTGTTCTTAGCTGTCTTAAGGGCCTTGGGAACTATGGAAAAAACAGGAAAGGAAATGTTAGCGACGCAACAAGTCACCTTATAAAACACTTCTACATAAAAGGAAACCAACACTCTAACACTGAAGAAATAATTGAAACCATAAAACAAGCTTTCCCGAAAACTAAGTGCCTAGTATCTACGCATGACTCTTGATGCTAATACAACGATTTCATTAGACGAAATGGGCTAATTTCTTATCAAATTTCCAAATTTGATTCCAAAATTATCTCATTTCCCATACAAAATCACATTTCGAAATTATCTCATTTCCACCTAATTTCGACGAAATTAGAGGTCCGTTCGTCTACTTTTTGGGTTGGTTTAGGAAAACTGTCAAACTTTGAAGAGTGGGGATGAAAACTCTTAGTAAATAATAAAATTCGCCCAAAAGTAAGAGAACGCTTTGTGGATCAAAATAGGAAGACTTTTTAAACGTCAAAAAAATTGAAATTTAACCAAACGAAATGGATCAAATAAGTGCAGATGAAATAAAAATTGTGATGGAAACCATTTTATTAGGCCATTGTAAGGTCATTTTATTATTTACTTTGGAGTTAACTTTACAATTTTTTTTTAATTTAAAATTCTTCAAATACGACAACTTCACAAAACGTTAAATTTCAAATGTACTTTTGAGTTTGACAGAACTCACATTTCTCCCCCAAGAAATATTTTGGCTTAAAATAGGGAATTTTTTTTTCTCTCGCAACATGTCTCTTCTCTCGAAAACGTAAGTAAACGAACAACATTTGTGTAAAATTGTGCAAAATAGTCTGATTTAGGGAGTAGACGAACAAAGCTTAGATTGCAATTTATGAAATGTGAAGTCGAACACACGTTATTTGAAAATAATTGAATCAAAATTGAAAAAGATTCTATAACAAACGTCAAAGTTTACATTATAAAAAGTCAAACAAAAAAATAAAAAGGTAAGAGGGCACGACTGGGTCGCACGTATTTGCTTTATGTGCCTAATCATTTCTTGTCACCAATTTTCTTGGGCTTCTCTATGATCGTTATTTCATGTCATGATTCAATTTTTACTTGCGATTATAGGGACTATAAGGCAAGTTGAGGATTCGTGAATATTAAAAAAATTGAGATAACAATCAAACATGACATTACGATCATAGAGAAGCCCAAATGTTAATTGCTTCCTTTCAAATAACTAGCCTTCAACTGTTGGATTTCTGTCAAATTTTATACTTAAGAAGATCTAGGTAGCTTAATTAATTCTGCATATCAAAAATTTTGAATAACTTATTTTTTCTAATTAAAATTAATTTTTGAATTTTTTTTTTTTGAAAAATCAAAATTTTGAAAACTAATAAAAACAATTTATTTAAATGTTATAATCACATGAAAAAAACTGCATACCAAAATTTAAAAAATTATTTTTTTTCAAAAAACTAAAAATAAAAAACAGGATTTTATCAAAACCGGTCCTACAATTTTCGAAATACATTTTTCATAAATACCTTGTTATTTAAGACGTTTGATGGCATACTTCATTTTTACTAAAAACCGTTAAATATTGTGGTTTTTAATACTTTTAATAAGTTCAAACTGTGTTATTTTCAACGCAAATATTACTTGTTTCTGTCAAAGATCTTGCACATAAGAGCAAGTACGTGCGACCCAGCCGTGCCCATTTTTTATTTTCAAGAATCCTGAACTTGACTTAAGGTACCAAATAAGAAAGTGTCAAACGAAATTAGCAAACTTAGATGAAAACACTTTTTCTGCAAATTTCGAAATGAGGTTATTTCGACTCTAATGAAAACGTAGTATAAAGTTTAAATGGAAGACGCATGTTAAAAAAAAAAAACGATAAGAATTCGATATAAAAGTACAAAAATTGAACTTGTTTATTGTAAAATACTCCAATAAAAGTACCTATAATAAACTGCTTACCTACAAGCAAGTGCTTTGACCGGTTTGGTCGTACAGAATACAACGTTGGGGTTGTAACAAACCAAGTGATCCACTATTTCAACAAAAATCACACAGTCATCATATCGAATTGTTTTTGTATTTCCCATAGAACAACTGACAGACAGCCATTTTCATTAGGTATAGATACTCATCATGTTTAACGAAACATGACGAAACACTTCGGTTATGTTTGACAGTAGGACATGTTTGGTAACGCCTTTATAGTTGGGCCTTACTTCCGTTTATTATTATAGTTTAAGACTCTGTAAATAGAAAAGCTAGGTTAAAATCCGATTGGCCTTGTTTAAGGATAACATCCTTTCTATCAAATTTTTTAAATGAAAAAGAAAAGAAAAGAAAATGATTTTCCCATCACTATGAATGTTACACCATATTTGACTATTGACATGAGCGACAAGCTTATTTGTTTAATTAAGGAGTTCACAATCTTTCTCCCCAGAAAGAACGTAGTAGAACATGGAGATTTCATTCAGACATTCAATTTGAAATATCTGCACGTTTTTAATACTATGCACCCATAGCAGACAGAATTTTAACTGGGGCTTGCTCTTGTCCTTTTTTCCCAAAGAGGCTGTCTAATCAAATTGATACATTTTACAATAGCAATATCAAACAATGATTCAGCAAAAAAATAACACTCACTTGACACTTGCTCCTTGGTCCTGCCAAACCATGACTTTCACTCTACCAACTGAATGATGGTGGAGAAGGGTGGACGGGATCACATCGTTTATCTTAACCTTGGAGTGTCTGAATTGAATTTATTGGTACACCCACGAAATGAAAGACCGATGACGCTACTGAGGAATCATATGTAAAATACTTGAAACTTCAAGTTGTAAACAATGATGAGAAAAAGTGATGAACACTTGGAGGTAAATAAAAAAAAATAAAATTTATTTGAATTAATTTCTTTTTTCGAAATTTAAGTGGAATGATGATTTATTCAATCAAAAAGGCTTGAGAGAGTGAAGAACGCACTTCAGTTTGATTTTTTTTCTTTAAGTGAAGGTTTGTTTAAATATTTTGATGAAGTGATGACCTGGCCAAGTGTCTTTGATAGCCCAGTATCCTCAGGGTTGGCTCATATAGTAAGGTGTTGAAGGTGAAAACTTAAGGCGCTTGATAGCAATGTTTTTATTAAGACTCTCAAAGTATGTATGGAAATTTCGCCAACCTTTCAAAGTATTACTTACCATCGAGCTATTTTTTGATAATGCATCGAATTCGATGTTCGAATAACTTTCGAAAAGAGAATCAAGATAATGATATAACCGTTCGTTCGAATGTGAAAAAATAAAAAAATATTTCATTGTAACTGCATCCATTTGTTCGATGTTCAAGTTGTTATTGAAGTTAGCTGCTCCTACAATAGTCAATAGTTCAATTCAAATAATATGCGAAAGGGGTGTTCCCATTATGCAACTCTTGTTGTACAAATTATCTTCAAGATTAATTAAAAAAAATACTAAGATTGTCGCACATGAACGCTCTGTCAACAAGTTAGATGGCCGTGGTCTGAATCATCATCATCATAGGCACAACAACCCCCTGGATCCGGTCCAAGCCCTTGCGATAAAAAATTGATCGAAGTTCAATTAACGACAAATCTAACCACTGTAAACGCTAACGCTAAACGACTTAGTTCAAGTTGCTAACAGGTTGAATAAAAAGAACAGCCCTAATGAATGGGAAGGGCTGGTCTGTTCACAAATGGTTGTATTACCGTAGATTTTTTCTTTACCAATGGTTTTGTATCATTATAATAACCAAAATTAAAAAAAAAATTAAATGCAAGAACAACACATTAATTGGTTATCAGCTGAAATAAACATTGGGTAAAGTTAACCCATGGTGTACATACTGGCCCTAAGTGTGAGAATTTTTGTTTAAAGGCGCCAGGTTTGTCCGGGCCGGCCGAGGCTGTTTGTCACTTACTACGTACCATATGAAAGTAGGTATAAGGGCTTATTAAATATACAGAGATTGAATCGATTAAATTAATAATTTATTCAAGTACATTTAGGCTGAAAAATTGATGACCATTGACTCCAACGGCAACGGCTACCGTTGGGCGTTATTGACCAGTGGTGGCCTGTGGTTCATTTAGTTAGACAAAGATGAATGAGAATGAAAATCAAATATTTGGAAGAATGGTTCAATTTTTAGATAATGTGAAAAATACCTGATTATAAAATGGGGTTATTGCTTTCTACGAAGCTATAATAACCTCAATTGAAGAAATGTAAACAAAAGTATAATGATTTTGAAGAAAGCTTTGAGTTTGTTCATAAGGAATAAGTAAGAATTTTAAAAGTTAGAAGAATTAGAAATATAGGAAGGCATTTTTACTTGCCTTAATAGTACTTAATAGCGCAAGTTTAGGATTTGTGAATATTAAAAAAAGTGAGATAACAATCAAACATGACATTACGATCATAGAGAAGCCTAAAAAGTTAGTGAACAAAATTTCTTTCTGTCTTTCAGCCTGTCCGTCTAACGTACTGCAGCGCTACAGCTAAAACGGCTCAAGCGATTACCTTAAAATTTGGTATATGTGTGGTTCTTTTGGCATTCCCCAGAGGGTTTTTGAAATTTTATTTTTAGGGCTAAACATTACGGTACCTGCCCTATGACGTTAAGGAAAAAATTAAAGTTATCGAAACGATTTTTTGTAAATTTTATTAAAATCAAAGTTACCGGAAAAGAGTTATAACGGTATACCTTTCATATAATGTTTTTTTTTTAATTTTCGACTTTATCGGTAAAGGCTTATTGGATTTCTGTAAAGGTTTTTATTTGAGAAGATCTTAGTACATAGCTTACTTTATTCTGCATACCAAAATTTTGAATAATTATTATTTTCTATTTATAATTAATTTTTGAAAAGTCAATGTTTAAAAACATAAGTTTAGCTGTATATAAAAAAAACTCTAAGAAACTGCATATCAATGAATCTCAAACGAATTTTTGAAAATTATGGCTTTTAGCCTACAACTCAAGAGAAGTGATGACCTTGACTTATATCATTTTTGGGGTTATTCTGAACGTGTCTATGTAATTTTTAAAGCACGCTTGCACTTTCTTCACTTTTTTCTCGCAAATACTCCAAATGATATAGTGCTATATTAACCCCAATCAGAGGGTTGCTGGGTAGCAGCATTTCCCTCCATACATATATTACTGTTTAACAGGCTAGAAATTTAAATTTTGGAGAAATTTTGAAAATATGTCTTTTAATGAGGAAAATTTTTAAACCTGAAAATTAAAAATTGTCCACTTTCAACGAAAAGACAAACAGTGAAGGAGGTGCAAGCGAGCCTTAAAAATTACATATACATGTTCAGAATGACCCCAAAAATTATATATATCAAGGTCAACCCTCAACTCGAGTTGTAAGTTAAAAGACATAATTACCCAATTTTTTTTTCAAAAGACACAATTTTCGAAATACTTTTTTCAAAAATTTATTATCATTTCGTCTGATGGCGTACTCCATTTTTACTAAAAACCGTTGGGTGCTGTGATTTTGATACTTTTTATGAGTTCAGACCGTGGGATTTTTCTACGTTAAATGTTACTTACTTACTTACTTAGGAGGCGCTTCAGTTCAGGACGAACCTAGGCCTCAACCAACATGCCTTTCCAGCTAGCTCGGTCTTTGGCTCGCTGCCTATAGTTTCGCACTCCAAGTTGATTGAAGTCGTCCTCCACTTAATCGCGCCACCTAAGGCGAGGCCTTTCTTGACTGTGTCTACCCTCTGGGATGGAATCGAAGATCCTGCGAGTCGGAACATTGTTGTCAATTCAGTCTACATGACCTAGCTATCTTAAACGTGATATGCGTATTTTTTTGACCAGGTCAATGTCGCTGTACAGCTGGTATAGTTCTTGGTTGAACCTTTTTCTCCAAAGCCCGTTAACGCAGGTAGGGCCAAAAATCTTCCGAAGAATCTTACGCTCGAAACGACTAAGCGACCCAGTCGTGCCTATTTTTTTCTGTGATGCACTAGATCGAGAATTAGGTGACTATTTTCTTACTTAAAACTCAAAGACGATTTTAGCTTGCACTAGGAGTTAGAAAAGGTGCGAGGCAGACCATCCCTTTGTTAGTATCCATTAGAACATTTTAATGTTGACTAATCTTGACAGTTATCCGGATACTTTAAATTTATTTGAAAGGGTTCTACCTTCTCCAATCTTCCCTTTCATAAGAACGGTAATATAGTAATCAAATGTATTCCTTCTTACTTATTCTTAGATGTAATAACTAGTCTTTTTCTTCTTCTTTAAAAGACGATTGATCTAGATATAGAACCACAACTCTCTTCCGGGTTCACCGGGTTAACCTCAGAAAAGGTCAGTTTTTTTGTTACATTTTTGAGGCCAACAAAAGGCATTTGTTTGATCCAGGAATTTTCGCACCTGATTTTCTTCCGTATCATTTTTTCATCCATAACATTTTAGCCACAACTAGCGTCCCACAGGGAAATCATTTTGGCCCACTATTATTTTTTCTATTTTCTAAGTTAAAACTCATTACTGCAAAAATTAATCTTTATAACTTATTCTATAATGCCTGGAGAATTTTTTCGAACGAAATAGTAGTAAGTTAATACGAGTACGCGTACGTTACCATGCATTTTTCTCGGAAGTGGAGAAAAGAGAAGTTCCTGCTTGCTGCAAGTAATTTTTTCCGCAATGAACAAGTCCCTACCTGGGAAAGGCTTCTGCTAGTTAAAGAAGAGTAGTGCGTGTTTGGATTTTATAGAAATTAATTGCTGGTGCTCCGCAAGGAACTGTCTTTGGCCCAGTATTGTTCGTTCTTTATACTCGTAATGTATATCTCGGGAAAAAGACTTCATGATAGCCTGAATCAAGAAAAGCTTCAATACTGGAAAATAGAACAGCCAATCAATGTATTCAAGACGCGAATTTCCATCACGGCTACCATAATATTTGAAGAAAGCCACATAACATTATGCAACAACTCTTCCTTCATTTTCCTATATAGGTACCAACGCGAACAAAAGGAATTTTCCATTTACAATCATGGGATGGGAACGACATGGTATTTAATCACAATAAGCTGTTTGAAGTCCATAAAGCTTGCATCCGCCTGCTGTCGTCGCATGTAATAACATTGAGCGATTTATAAACTTCACACATGAAATCATTCTTTCATCCTGCAGCCATCACCATCACCGCTCTGTGGCATCATCACACAGCATCACATGCATCACTCATATGCAATACCATGCTAATCATCAAACTTACATACGTAGAAGTCGTAAAAATGTTTCTTTATTAATGGAAAAAAATTATTGAAGTTAGGTTAACAGCGATTCGCGCAGGCCCATTTAATTTAAGATTTCGAAAACGGCACGCACAATCTGCAGCATAAATAATTCAAATGGATGGCTGACCTGACGTTCGACGCGCCAGTGTCAGTTATTAGTATGAGTTTGTAAGCTAGAGTGTGCTGCCTCCTTTGTGTGATGATCAGCAACTCAGAACTGACTGCAATCTGCACTGCAACATTGTCAGCGTTTGGTTTTTTGTGCCCAGTTCTCTGTGCTGTCAACAAATATTGTTCAACTTTGATGGAATACTTTATTACCATGGAGAAATCACAATTTAATTGTAAATCTTGTCGTCTGACCGTGCACACCATCACAATACCATGTCTTGCGAGCCGATAAAAGCCTTCAAGTATAGGAATAGGAATTCTGACGTTTCCACTACGAGTATTAACGATTGCCGTTGCGGCAATGTATGACGCAGAGTTGACAGTCACCGTGCAAAACATTGCCGAACGTGCCGACCGCCTCTTTCGCTAATTTCAATCTGCAGACTGCAGTCTGCAACAGGCTGGACGAGAATCGAAGAATTGGTGGCTGGTAGTTAGCTGGAGTTCTAACGAGCTGGGTTAATTGAATAAACGGAATTACAGTGTAATCGATTTGGATTTAATCGAATTATCGATCTGTCACCGTAGGGCCTGATACATTCGATTGCGTGGAATTGGATTCATAACTTATCGCCTCGTTAGGTGCGGCTTTGAAGGAGAATAATGCCACAGGGCTTGAAGCATGACATAGTTAAATTTTGTGGTGCGAATTTATTATTAAATTGAAAGAAATTTGAACGCCAGCTTCTTTAATAAAAATAAATTAAAATTCGATTTGAAGCTCAGGATGGGGTGTTACTTCACATTATGCAACTTGTTGACAACTTGGCGTCAACTTTGATCTGTAACTACCACAAATGAGAGAGTATTGTCAACAGGTCCGATTGTGGTCGTATGGTTTTTCAAATATTTTTGATAATTTGGTAGAAGAACCATAGTGGGAATAGGAAGCCATAGAATCTGCGCTTATTCGTATAAAAGGAAGGAAATTGAAGGAATCGGATGGCAACACAACAACATTTTGGAATGAATAACGACAACGGGTACCATGGCTGTAATTCAAAGTGGATTCAATTTTATTTTATTTACCTGAAACCACCCCCGAATTTGCAACAAATCCTCGTTTACTCCTACCACGCACGTGCATAACATGCACATCACTTCATTTTGAGGAAAATCACTGATGAAGATGTAAACGAAGTGGTCCTAGCACAGGTCCTTGAGGTACACCTGTGTTGATAAGGTATGAGCTAGAGGTTCTAAATTCAGTTTCGACACAGACTAAACGGTTGTTCATATATAATTGAACATTAGTTCATTCAAGGGCATAGCGAGAAAATTGGAAATTGTTTTTGAGTTTTTACAAAATTATGGAGGAATCGATACAATCATCTGATGACCTTCTTCGGTGAGAAGTTACTATTACTACACACACACCGTTAGGTATTAGCAATATTACATAATTATCTAATCTTTCATTAATTGTTCATCTTTCATTCCATCATGAATTGAAATAAATTTTGAAACAAACCTGATTGATCATTTTCGTCATCGTTCCTTGGTTCGTTCGTAATTTGGTTCAAGCTATACAATACATTTGACGAAAGTAGCTTCATTTATAGCCAAAATGAATAGTTAAGGCCCTATAGATGGCTTTCCTGGGGTATACGGGTATACCAGTAACAGTTGATCATTTCCTCACAAATCCGTTTTATTGTTCAAAAATGGACCCATAATTTTTAGTGTCAGCCTTGTCATCTTTCTTGAATTTTGTAGTAAGAAGTTTGTCCATGAACTTGGAAACTTCCCTATTACAAGAGTAGGCTTGATCATGAACGTGTGCCGATGAACTAAAGAATTTCTGTTCTTTTTTTAATACTATTAGAGGAATGTAGGGGGCATCAGCTAATCAATCATCATTTAACAAAGAAAGAAGATTTTGGATAGTATTATGTGTCTGTAGTACAAGGACATGATAAGTTTGACAAACAGACATTATTTATCGTGTAAACGTGCAAATTACCTAACTTTCCATCTTCAAAGAGACATATATTCAAAACAGAAATATTTTCTTTCCTTTATTCAAGTCTAATGCCAGATTTTTCACTGAAAAGCGAATTCTGTTGGTGTTCGATTTTCTGATCAAAGAATCAATCATCAACTCAAAGATCAATCAAAAAATTGTCTGAATGGGTTTCGCAAAACCCAGTTTAACAAAATCCATTCTCAAAATCCCGATAAACAGAACAAAATTTCACAAAATCATGCTATTTCGAAATCCGCCGATTTTTTTTAATAAAAATATTACAGCGCTGCATAATATTGTATTTATATGAACATGGTTACACTAATTGATGAGAATCAATAAGAACAAATTTTCCTACTTTTTTTGTGTTTTAAAAGCAGTGCTGAGCTGAATCGAATTAGTGTTTAAAAAATCACGAGAATCGAAAAGAATTGGGAAAACAAATTTATATTTTCGTCAATTTTTTGTGAGGAGTACTTTTTATTGTGAGGAATTGCTGCAATTTTTTGTTTTTTTTTTCTATTTTCCAGTAGAATTTTCTTTAATTTCTTTGCAATCCTTTATAAAAGGATTCCGCTTATCGTCAACATAACTGGTGAGTGATCAGTAGGAAGGTCAACGCTTTTCGCGATCAGGGTATAAATATAAATAAATTTATTGGCGCGACAGCTCCTTAAGAAGCCAAGGTATAGTGACTTATACTCGAACCATTCCTGTGTGTGTGTTGTTAATCTGCAAGAATGGAAGGGGCCTACAGTTTACCGCCGAGTCCGAACGGCTACATGAGATGCACTTTTTCGAGACAATTTTTACTCTTAGAGGTTTCGTCAGTTCCTCACAAGAGGCAGTACCCCGGGAAAGAAGATGGCTATGAGCTGGATTCGAACCCAGGCTCATTCGCTTAGCAGTCCGACACACTAAGCCACGAAGCACTACGATCATAGTATAGTTTTTTATTTAATACCTTAGCGATAATTAAATCAACAAAATCTGTTGTTTTGGCTAGGTCGTTAGGGCAATACGTTGGTTTTCCGGTCGCACACCTAAAACCTTCTCTACCTCCTCCAAAGGTCTTCGATCACAAAGAAATCGTTGTTCAAGGATGGCATTCTCCAGATCTACCAGTGGTCAGAGGTACATTTTCGTTCTATGTCTATTCTAAAGATTTAATTTATCTGAGAAATCATAATATGGTCACTAGAAATAACGCACAGAATGCTTTTGTCCCATAGTATCCTTTAGTAGACTGGCACAGTTTGCTGTTTTCTCATTTGTTTTTTCTTGTGGTCCTTCGAGCCGGAACTAAAAAAAAAAAATCACCGTTGAGCTGTTAGTACTTATAAAATTAGGAGCACAGTCTCGATTATTTGGTAAGCAATTTGTTTTTTATTTACTTAGCATATAATAATGAGAATGCTTTTCTCACGCTAAAGACTCATTTTTATATCAAAACACCACGTTTTTGAATGAAATAATTGTTTTTTTTTTCAATAAATCATCTTAATTTCGTTTTTCGAAGAATGCAAACTTTTGAATCACCAGTTTTGATAGGTTTTCGTCAGAATTATATCAATCAGGACCAAATCGTATATTTTTGATGCCAGACGTCTCGTCAGATATTTTTCATTGTTTTCGCTAAAAAAAAAACATCCTTTTGATATTCATTTTTATATTAAAGCGCCAGACACCTACATCCTGCTGCTGCTGTTGCCGCTGATATCTGATCCACTAATGGCTTTAATCGTTAATCTCTGCCACTTATTAATTTTAGTTTTATGATTCGTTTCTCTCAGCGCAAAATAATGATTTATGACCAAGAAGACTGTTTTTTTTTTTTTTTTTTTTAATGGCAATGCCATCATCAACGATCAGACCAGATCACAGATGATGCCGTCGCATATTGAAACATAAGTAATTATATTTTCAACTCCTCGCGGGTCCAGAGCTAAATGTCTAATCGTCATGGATTTTGTGCATCAAGCGTTGAGCATTAAACGCCGCCCGTTGTTTGAATCAGAAAAGAAATATTTTTTTTTTTTTTTTTTTTTTTTATTAATCTAAATGATTTTCATTCGAGAAATAAATATCATTATGAGTTGAATGTGTAGGAGTTGCTCATAACGATTGTATCTATCGGTGATGTGGGGTATGGAGGAGACCATCGAAAAGAGTATCAATCATTGGCATTGCTGCAAAGCATCAGATAATTTGTTAAATGTTTGCTATTAAAATGAGATTAATTATAGTCGATTATCAATTTGTCTTCTAGCAATAGATGTGTCCATTCCCTCTGTCCCACTACCATTTAAGGCAAGGTATTGAGAAAAGACTATGAGTACCGACGCACGAGCTAATCCGATCATTTATTTATTGTTCAACAATAGTGTGTAATGCGTACACCGCACTCCCTTCGTTTTCATGCATCCAGAGCCCAATACCTCGTGTACCAACACCAACCATATCTATACCAGAACTCCAGGAAGAATCATCATTAAGTCCAATCTTTGAATAATTGAATGGGTGATGTGTTAAAAATAGAAATGCAATTAGAGCGCGGATGCTGCTGTCATCAGCTGACAGATATTGAGTCGATCTGTACATTTGATATTTACATTGCTTCCGCACAGTTTGACTTTCTTCCAATTCCAATCATAACTCATTTCGAATTCCATGTACATAGGTCTTCACTTACAACAATAAATTGGATGAGAATAATTAATCAGAGCAGTAATAAGCATACGTAATCGTGTCTGAAAATTTATGTGTTTTGTTTTACGGAATCAATTAATTTAATTGGGCATTTGGGATTTAATTTTGCACTTCAGGGTTAAGCAATTCCAAAATTGAGATTCTTCAATTAATAATTAGAAGGTTAATACATATACAATAGGTGGGATCTTAAATTTAAGTGCAAAAGCAAGTGCTTATTCAGCTTTAATATTAATTAAATAGGTTGACAAAAAGATATAATTTTTAACAAGTTTATTTGGGAAAGCTTAAGTTTATGTGAAAACCCATTAACTATTTTTTTTATTTTTTTGTATACTTAAAAACTATAAGAAAATTATCAGAAAAATAACATCTATCAAAAAACTTGTTTGCTAGGGAGTTTAATTTAACTAAGACAAAATCAACGTTTGACATGTTATATAAGTCAGAGGTAGAGAAATGCCACGGTAAGTTAAGAATCATTTTCAGAATTTTATTTTGCATAATTTGTAATTTTTTGATATTAGTAGGCGCACATTTATACCAAAAAGGGGCGCCATAGACAATAAGGGCCTGAAATATAACTTTAAAAATATGAGCTTATTTTCCAAGCTTAGTGTAGACCTTCGGCTTATAAACGGGTACAGGATTTTAATCAAAATTCCAGTTTTGTTTAACACATCATTGTATATGAACTGTGTGTTTCAAACGATTTTGAAATGAAAAAATTGTAAAATAGAAAACAGCAAAGAAATAGATGATTTTTTTTCCAAAAAAACGTTATGAATAGTGTTTTTTGATTTCATAAAAAAATTATTTGTTTAATTTTTTCCCCCAAATTTTGTTTTATGTACATATATTGCTCGGTTGAGCCCTAGCCACTAGTCTAATGAAAGCAAAATTCGTTATTTTTATTATTATTTATTTATCGTTATTTATTTTAAAACATTTCATGATCGTAACAGCATACAGCATACAGAATAAATAATAAGGACGCCACAACTGACAAATAAAAAAAAAATACTCGATTACCTACTGAATGCAAAAGTTTCAATCAAGAAAACAACTCAACTCAACGGTCATATGGCACTACCTTTACTTTTAGGCCTACAATTTATATTTCAATGTCCCCTCTGGGGAATGCCAAAATAATCCCACACACCAAGTTAGAAGATAATCGCTTAAGCCGTTTAGGCTGCAGCTCGTTATAGGTACAAACTGACAGACAGACAGACAGACAGACATTTTTGATCGATCACTTTTTTAGACTTCTCTATGATCGTAATGTCATGTTTCATTGTTATCTAAATTTTTTTTATATTCACGAATTCTAAACTTGCCTTATAGTCCCTATAATCGCAAGTAAAAATTGAAAAAACTCCTCTGTAGAATGTCAAAATATCCTTAAGTTCTAAATTTGAAGACGATTGGCTCAACCGTTTAGGCTATAGTCCAAAATACATCCGTACAGACAGACCTACAGACAGACGGACAGAATTTTGCCAGTAACTCAAATATGTTTCTCTATAATCGTAATGTTATGTTTGATTATTATCACAATTTTTTTTATTTTCACGAATCCTAAACTTGACTTATAGTCCGTATAATCACAAAGCTACTTGTGCATAAACTTCAACATCAACGATAACGAAGCCAATGAAATGAAAATTCAAAAATTAAAATCATTGTCGATCCTCTTCGTTGTTCACCGTCACCGAGAACAGGATATACACAATACACATACACATGTGCTTATTAAGTTTTCCTTGTTAGTATCTCCCTCACCCTCGCTCTCACAATTTACCACCAGCCATTTCGTCACCCTGCTTGTGTAAAGCAATCTAGTTGTGCAAAAAAAAACTATGCTCGCATCATTGTATATAAACTGCAAACTGCAAAGAGCAAAGTACATGTTCACAAAGTTTCTCTTAGAATTCTCTTTTTTCACCACGTTCGCCTCGTTCGCCTCTTTCAATTTACCGAGTTAACTTTACCTAGAGCCGCTTGGAGCGCCACGGTCCACATGTCACCATGATAGTACTATAGCAGTTCATATGCAATGAGCTAAAAAAGAAATTAAAAAAATCCTATGTCGAATGTCAAAATAACCTTAAGTTCCAAATTTAAAGACGACTGGCCAAACCGTTTAGTAGACGGACAGAATTTTGCCAGTGACTCAAATATGTTTCTCTATCATCGTAATGTTATATTTGATTGTTATCTAAATTTTTTTTTCTGCACGAATGCATAACTTGTACTTAGTACCTACCTATAATAATTGCAAGTAAAAATTAAACTATTAGGTATTACAAATGTAAAAAACCTGTGGTATTTTAAGCAGTTCTATAGAAGATTAGTACAATTTTTGGTTTAACTATAAATTTCTTTCCCGCGAGCTAAGCTGGGTAGGTCAGCTAGTACCTATTATATAAACCAAACAAACAAAAGATCTTTGTTACTATAAATCAATAATATATAATCAATCAATAACAACATAAATCAATTTACAAACAATTTTTGACTGAATTTCTGCACATATGTAGTTCATTCAGATATCATATGTAAAGGGTTTTCAACAGGGACGCTACAAAAGTAGAGTGACAGGAACAGCAAACGACGCCATATTTCTTGCCGTTCTTTTGACATTTCTCTTCAGTAATTTCATGATGGAAAGACATACGAGCCAACAACCAGTCAAAATTATTAAAATTTACTACCGAAATTCGGAGTCAGTGGCCTCAACGTTAAGAGCGCTACGTCCAATTTATGGTTGTCATAATCGTCCTGACAGATCAGCAATTGAGCATCTAGTGGAAAAATTTGAATCCAAAGGGCACAGTACAAAATGTTCCCGTGCCAGTGAGACAAAGAAGTGCCCGTAGTGTCGAGAATATTGCTGCCGCTGAGGCTTCAGTTGCAGAAAGCCAAAATGTGTCTCTCACACGTCGTTCTCAAGCGTTGGGCATCTCTGTGACGTCGTTGTAGCGAATTTTGCGAAAAGATCTTGGCCTACATCCTTACAAGATTAAATTGACGCAAGAACTGAAGCCGCTTGACTCCCAGAAACGTCGTATGTTCGTGAATTGGGCTGAGCAACAACTTGAAAATGATTCAGATTTTCATCGAAAAATCATCTTCAGCGATGAGGCTCATTTCTGGCTGAATGTCTTCGTCAATAAACAAAATATGCGGTATTGGTCAGGCAGCAATCCACACGTACTCCATGAGTCATCATTGCATCCCGAAAAAATCACGGTTTGGTGTGGTTTAAGGGCTGGCGGCGTCATTGGGCACGTTACTGTGAATGGGGATCGCTACCGTTCAATGATAACCGAATATTTTTGGCCCCAATTGGATGATATGGACTTGGAGGACATGTGGTTCCAACAGGACGGCGCCACAAGCCATACAGCGAATGTCACAATCAATTTATTGGAAACCAAGTTTGGAGAACGTGTTATCTCACGAAATGGTCCAGTCGCTTGGCCGCCTCGATCGTGCGATTTGACGCCGTTAGACTATTTCTTGTGGGGCAACGTCAAGTCTATGGTCTATGCCAACAAGCCAGCGACGATTGATGAACTTCGTACGAATATCGAACCTAAAATAGCAGCAGTATCGGCCGATTTATGCTTGAAAACCGTCGAAAATTGGGTTAAGCGTCTGGACTTCTGCAAGCGTGCCCGTGTTGGCCATGCAAAAGAATTCGAGTTCCATACATAATGGCATCAAACGTACTTTCACAGGAATAAAGAATTTCATTGATATCCAAAACCGTTTTTGTTTTATTTAAAAAAAAAAATTTGTAGCGCTCTTATTGAAAAATTCGATATGTACCTATATGTATATATATGCAGGTACCTATCTGAATGGAAAGCAAAATTCAAAACAAAAATCCATCCACTGCAAGGACGTTTGTATCTTTGTATAAATACAGCAAGAAGTAAGTATAAGACGACAACCTCATAATAGGAAAAAAAAAATGAAAATCCTAAAGAATTCGAATCAAAAGTCTGGTCAATGACGTGCGCATGTATAAATATTTATTTAAGAACCAGTTCTCATATTACATATACCATATAAAAAAAAACGTAAACAATGAAAATGTTGGATCGTGTATAAATCCTTACAAAAAACTATTCGCCTCAGCTAAGCGAAACCATTGTATATAAACTTCAAAACTGCTAGCAGTGTATATACATATACATAGGTATACAATGAACAAAACAAAATACTGAATTATTTCATGTTCTCCTTCTGTTTTTTCTTGCCTCACATTGCACATGCGCAATAAACTAAGCACAAAGCATAACACTTAAAACCATGCTCTTAATTCTCTCTCACTCAAATAAAATGTCCCTACACTAGCACTCCAAGCGGCTCTAGATAGAAAGATTTTTTCTCGTCTCATGATAGTACTATAGGCAATGTATATACAATGTAACACATTACCTATGTGGTTGTTATATGTGATGGTTTTATCTAAGGTGATGTACAAGGTATACTACAACCGTTTAAGTAAAGTGGATTATTAGGTAGAAATCTTCTACGTGTAAAAAACATAGTTTGAGTTTTTGATTCGTTTATTTTTATTTTCCATGTATGAAAATAGGAACTAAGAGTGTGTAGGCTTTGTTGAAGATTCGAGTAAATATCGAGAGGAAGTTCATTCGAGCTTTATATAGCGGTATCATCAGCGAAAATTGACGAAAAACAGTTGTGTAAATTGGGAAAGTCTGCCAAGTAAATATTAAATAGAATCGGAGCAAGAACCGATCCTTCGGGGACCCCTGCCGTAATCAGTTGTTCATTAGATGTAACAGAATTAACGTGGACGTGGACCTTAAAACTGCGATCACTCAAAAAGTTTCCAATTAATGCCGTTAAGGCAATGGGAAAATTAAAGTTTATGATTTTGTGAATTAAAGCATCCTGCAACACAGAATCAAAAGCAGATTCGATGTCAAGTAACACAAGTTCAGTAGATTTTTTTGCAATAAAGAAGTTCGATTTTATGTGTCTAGTGATTCTTAAAATTGAATGACAGGTATTACGTATTATGTCCAAATCTAAAACCAAATTGTTGGTTTGGTAGTAATGAGTTTTCATCAATGAAATTAATTAATTTTCTTTGTATGACTTTTTCAAAAATCTTTGCAAGGTTACTCAAAAAACTTATAGGACGATAGCTAGAGTGATCATCAGGAGGCTTTCGAGGTTTCGGTATTGGGATTAGTTTTGCAACTTTCCAAGCCTGAGGAAAGTATTGCAAATTTATTCGAGGAAGGTTGGCTATACAAAGGTTTGAAATCAGGTCCAGGAGCCTTTCGGACATTTTATTATGCTCTTAATTTGGTTAGCTTGAACAAACCAACCGGAAGGAAAATCTACAACAGGTGAATTAAGAAGATTTACTGAGACTTCAACTTAATTGGATGTGACTGGGTTGCTAAGGTTTGATGAAATTCTAAAGTTTGATGCAAATTGATTAGAAAAAACTTCTGCCTTTTCACTACATGTTATGTATTTAACATCATTTTGTTTGATGACCGGAATAGGTGTTCGCTTACGCTTATTTTTAACTACCCTCATGACATTCCAAAATGGTTTTGAACATTTGTCCATACCTTGAAGCGGTTTGCTCCATTTTGAGTTTCTATGATTTTCAATGAACAAATCTATAAGCTTGTTAAGATACCTGAGTTCAAGTTTGTAGATTGGCAATCTATAACGCAACCAGTTTCTACGGGCTTTGTTCCGCCTCGAAATTGTATCGTGAATATATGTTGGTAGTTTAGATTTAACAGTGACAGGAGAAAGATGGGGTACAGCGTTTTCAACGCTTTCTTTGATGACATTAGTTAGATTAAACATCATGGAATCAACATCAGAATTTCGTTGTATTTCTTGAAGTGATGGATCAGTTATATTACGTAATTTTATTTTGACAGTGTTTTTAAAAATTGATTTATTCATAGCTTTATAGTTGTACACAATATTTTCTTTTATAATTGCGTTAGTAAGAAGATCGAGAATTACTGGCAGATGATTATACGACAAATTATTTATCACTTGGGGTTGAGTTATAAAATTGGGAGCGTATGTTAGAAAGAAATCAATAACAGAAGGATTGGTCCTTTCATTTTTGGGGACATAAGCGTAATCAGAAGGATACGACAAAGAAAAAGGATAGTTTGAATGTAATTCATGTAAAATATTCAACCATCTATTTGCGCGGTGGCAACCCCAAGATTGGTGACGACAATTAAAGTCGCCACCCACAATGAGTCTACCAGATAGACGAGTTAATTTTATAAAATCATTTCTTAGATGGTATTTTGTCCGATTTCCTTGGCCACGACCTGGAAAATAAGCACACACAATCTTATACGGCTGATTATTAACCGATGGCATGCATAGATAGTTAAGATGCGAAAAAGGATGGTTATGTTTAAGCCAGGTTTCAGTAACCAGTCCATTTTATTTCGGATCATGAAAGAAAAAAATTCCATGTTTTTTTTCGTACACCCCTAGCATTCCAAGTTATTAATTTTATATTACTTTGATCCATAATTTAAGTATTTTAAAGCAAGCTCAGTAATAACATTGAACTGTTCAAATTTATCTTTACATAATCCTAATTTAGATACTAAATCGTTAGTAAGCATTTGAATTTCATTTAAAGAAAACATATTAGATGTACTATCTACGTTGTTAGTATTTATACTAACATTTCTAGAAGTACTACTCTTTAGATCTGTTTATAATTAACATGGCTAACTTTTTGCAAGGGTGGACAATTTTCAACACTTCTGACAAAATCTTGATGGGGGGTATTCCTCAAAGGGGCTCTAGTTGTCGTTTTTTGTCGAAACTCCACATAGCTTCGTCGACTAGGGCACAGCGGGTTCGTTGATTGGTGGTTACCACCGCAATTCGCACATTTGTTGTCTTGCTTAGAAGTGCACGCTGAAGTCTGATGCTTACCAGAGCAAAATGAACAGAACGTTTTAACAGTGCTTAGCTCCATGCCCGTACATCTGGCAATTATAACATTGGGTTACTTTTCTAGGAAGCCTTTTCTGAAAGCTCCAGCGCACAATTGTTTTGTTTATTACTCCAAATGGATTACGAAGGTCTTTCATGGTTATGCTACCTTTCTCAAGATATACTTTGAAAAACGTGTGTTTAACATGGATTTAATTGACGACACACAACTTTGACATCAATGAACTTGACACTAGAAGTTAAAAGATGAGTTTTATTGACATTCTGATCAGTTTTGTCTAGTCCAGTTAACTCGACCTTGAATGGCAATTCAGATTTCAGCGAGTGTGTATAGTACTCACAATTCTCAGCTGTCAGAACTGTACATATTTTTTACTTGCGATTATAGGTACTACTAGCGGTACCCGGCGCGCGTTACTGCACCCTAGAAAAACATGCCAGCGAAACCAAACACTCACAGAACGATCCCTGGACAAAACTATATTTACCCCGTAAATTTCATAAAAATCCGTTGGGCGGTACGTTACTCGACATACATACACATACATACATCTGATGTTCGCCTGGTGCTCAGAATACGTTTGCGGTTGATTTTGGTTGAAAAAAAACAGAGTATCGCGGTTGGCGTAACGCGTTAGTTTTCTGTCAGCTCCAACCCTTTCCTTTATTGCAAAATTACAGTGATACCCATATAAGACTTTGACCACCGTAAAAAATACGTGTAAATACGTGCAGCTAAAATAATTTTTGTTTTAGAATGAAAATTGTATTAATTTAATAGAACATTGATGCAAATCGCTTTAAAACCATACATATCTTTTAATTTTATGACAGTTTTCTTAATTAAAAGCTGCAATACATCCTTAAAAGAAGTTATTAAATACTTCAATTTTTTACATAAGAATAAACAGAATACGATACCACCTGGCATAACATCGGTTTACCGATATGCAAAAGCACTATCTCCAGTAGTCAATACTATAATTAATTATCCTACACTATTGACATAAAAAATTCCTTATGACTTATTATTAACCACAAACAAATCGCGCTGATAATTTGATGAAATTGTTTTTTCCGACTTTCTTGACACTTATCATTATACATTGGATAATATACGATATATCTTTATGAATTGTAGCCTATGTGTTATCCTGATATGTAAGCTATATTATTGTGAAGTTTCACCAATATCCATTCAGTAGTTTTTGCGTGAAAGAGCAACAAATACGATATATCTTTATGAATTGTAGCCTATGTGTTATTCTGATGTGTAAGCTATATTATTGTGAAGTTTCATCAAAATCCATTCAGAAGTTTTTGCGTGAAAGAGCAACAAATACGATATATCTTTATGAATTGTAGCCTATGTGTTATTCTGATATGTAAGCTATATTATTGTGAAGTTTCATCAAAATCCATTCAGTAGTTTTTGCGTGAAAGAACAACAAAGATACATACTCACAAACTTTCACGTTTATAACATTAATAATAATAGGATACAAGTTATGCATTCGTGCAGATTAAAAATTTTGAGATAACAATCAAACATGACATAACGATGATAGAGAAACATATTTGAGTTACTGGCGAAATTCTGTCCGTCTGTCTGTCTGTTCGGATGTATTTTGGACAGCAGCCTAAACGGTTGGGCCAATCGTCTTCAAATTTTGAACTTAAGGTCATTTTGACATTCTGTAGAGGAATTTTTTCAATTTTTTTAGCTCAAAAATTAACGGTACCTGCATATAAACGCTTTGTAAAAGTTTATTTTTCTCGAAAACGGCTTCAAGAATTTTTATAAAAAAAAATCAGTGTACTACTGTAGGTATTCATTATATTTTGGTGAAAAAAAAATTAATATGGTGGGCTTAGAACGAAACCTTCCATAGTATGGCGTTTAAATTTTCCCGCTGAAAACTATTTTACGTACTTTTTTCAAACAATCAAAAGTCAGAAAAATCGGATATAATCTTTGAAGTTCCCTTAATATTTTTCAAATTATTTATTCCAGGCTGTGACCGCACATAAGAGCAAGTACGTGCGATCCAGTCGTGCAATTTATTTATAAATGTCGATGTTCGGTGACAAGATTTTAATTTCAATTGAAATGAATGAATTGAAATGCGTTTAATTACATAGTCTTCAATGGATTTTTCACTCAAAATTGTGTGAATATTTACGCTGTTGGATTTTAAAAGATTCTTCCATTTGAATACTGGTATGTATCATTATGTAAATATTTAAATTTCATCATTAATGTATATTAATAGTTAGATATATTCCGGCCTTAATCTCTGTGGTTTCACATTAACAATTTTTTCCACATACATTGACATTCCCCATTCAATACGCAACGCGAGATCGTCATTTTGTCAATAATAATAACGATTATTGTTATTCCAATAAGAATTGTTTAAATATTAAGCACGTAAATCCGTAAATGTATCTTTGCTAGCGTGAGATACTTTTTTTCCATCATGTCAAAGACGCGATACCAATTTGCTAGACAATTGTTGCTATTCAATAACCAAAGGTAAAGGTACCCACCTACCTCCAACCGTCCAGCATGAGGGACACAACCAACGGACGCGATACAGAGCGGTCCAAAAAAAAAAAAAAACCGTGTAAACTTCATTCAATTATGATGGATGCATGGATCACAGAAATTAGTATTCAGAGCTCCGTGATGATGACAGATCTCATTTCATCTCGCACGATGACATGTATGTATAATCTGGCGAGCTGGTTGGTCATATATAGGGAAATCGAAATTTATCATTACAAATGGTGTGTTAAATTTTAAATAAAGACCTTTCAGGTAATAAATTGTCAATTGTGTACTTTTTACAGTACAGAGTACACAATGACACAATACGTCCGGTATTATCTCTGAGAAATGTACACAATCGATTGGCGTTGGTTTTTTTTTTGTACTCAAAAGAGTGTTTTTTTTGTTCGATTAAATTGTCAGTTTACGTGTTGCTGGTAGGTATTTAGATACAAAAGTATCTGAGAGTGCATTGAATTCGTCAAAGGGTTAACTTCATCAATTTGTTAAAGGTATTGAAGGCCATGTGAAGATTTGTTGTTGAAATTTATGATGCAAAGATGGGAAACTATGTTCATTTGGATACGGATGGTATGGTCAATCTTTTGAGCTTAAAAATTTTCTCTCTTCAGAGATAAGTTGTAACTCCTATTAGTGCAGTTGGCTCTTAATATTTTATTTTCATACGAATGAACCATTTTGTGGAAAGAATAGTGAATTTAATTATATAAATTTTCGAAAAACATTTTCGAGATTAACAACACAAACAATGAGATACTGAAATTGTTAAATCAATCTTTTTTTTGCAATAAACAATGAATATAGCATAGATACTTTGCGGCTCTTATATATTATTTTATTATTAGACGACACCTTACATGCGCGAAATGTTTCGATTCGTTTTGGTTTCATATTTATTGGAAAATTGAGTTCAAAATGCGCATACACCAGACTTTATTATATCGAAGTCGATATTAAATTATTTACCCTATATTTTCGCCAATAGAAGATACACCTCTAGATATCTTTGAAGTGCGCGTGATTGGGGCGTGTGCTTTCCTATATTAAATTGCTGGAATGGACCAAAGATATGTTAAAATAAATAAAGAAAATATCTATTTAAGCTCAGCCAATACCAGGTTTTTTTGTTTTTGAGATATGTTTGAGGTGTGTTTAAAAATTGTAGATTGAATTTTAGTTAAAATTTATATCGCATCGCATATGAACTTCTGAGGGTATACTCACTTTTGCTGTGCTGAATCATGAAAAGTCTCAAGAAATTTCTCGAGCAATTTCTTCAGTTGCACTTTGATGGAGCTGAAACTCTTTTCGCTTTAGCACTGAGTAAATTAAGCAAACTCTCTTCATCTTCGGAAGAAGCTGTCAGGTCTCAAGAACACGGGGTCTACATGAAGCTCGATTTGTATTGACTCCTTCTTAATCTCACGGGTTTAAAAAAAGGTGACAAATCTTTATTTAGGCACTAAGGCTTGCACCTAAATTTAGTAGTAGTGTGAGATTCTTACACTCTTAACAGTAGAAAAGGAATATAAAAAAATTACTTTTGGAAATTGTTTTTTAAAGATGCGTTTCGCAGGATTATTTAATTTAGATGGCGACTGTCTTTTTTCATCAAATGTTTTACCTTAGCGTTTTCGATCCAGGTTAAGTCAATGGAGTTTCGAGATATAACATTTATTTTTTTTTATTGAGGTCTTAATAGTCTAGGAGCCAGCGACAGATTTCCATGACCAAGTTCCTCTCAAACGATAGTTGGTGAATAGCATCAAGGAATAGAATTATAAAACCTTGTGAACGTCAGCTGCGGTTCCGTTGGTGGGATGGTGCGTGGTCATTTCTTCCCGACTAAAAATTTGTCAAACTATAGCTTATCCATCAACTTTAAGAAAAAAAATCGGCTGGCTGTAACAAGTCGAATAATACGTCAGCTGCACTCTTGAACTTATAAAAAAAATTTAACTTTCAGTGATTTCCTCTCAGCTAAAATTTAGCCAGATGATAGCTTATACGCAAACTATAAATAAAAAAATAAATTTATCGGCGCGACAGCTCCTTAAGGAGCCAAGGCCTAGTGACTTATACTCTCAACCATTCCTGTGTGTGTTGTTGTTAGTTTGCAGGAATGGAAGGGACCTACAGTTTACCGCCGAGTCCGAACGGCTAGATGAGATGCACTTTTTCCAGACAAATTTTACTCCTGGAGGTTTTGTCAGTTCCTCGCAAAAGGCAGTACCCCGGAAAAGAAGGTGGCTATGAGCGGGACTCGAACCCGATTCGATTATAAATGAATATATGTAAATGTCAGCTGGCTGTATCTCGGTGGAAAGATTGTCAGCTGATTCTTTAAATGTTATAACGCTCTGGACGGCTCATCCCACCCACGGAACCGCAGCTGACGTTCACGAGGTTTTATAATACTATTCCCTGATGCATTTCACCAATTATCGGTTGAGAGGAAATGATTGACCAAATTTTTACCTGCCTCCCGGACTATAATGTAATGTTATCTATCTCTCGTTATCAGAATTCAGAATTTATCAATTTACTGATTTAATAACACATACATGGTACATGCCCGGGGTTTTTACAATTTACTTTATTTTTAATAGACACATTTTTATTCTGCCAAAAAAAATTAGCTTACAATGTGATGATAATGTGAGCAAATATATTCGACCTTATCGGACCCACTTTTGTATCTTCAATAAACAGTATAAAGCTTAGTGGTAAAACATTGTTTGGCTGTAAACGGAACCTCCAAGAGGCTTTTGGCTTTCTCGAGAACTAGAAAGCCGATTAAAATTAAACTTGATATTAAAAATCATGAAGGTACCTCTAGTAATTCTGCGATAAAAAAAAATCTGCATCGCGACTGTTTTGTATTTTTAAATATTAGCCACCAAGAAAATCCCAAAAGGCTACCAAGTAATATCGAGTAATTAATTGAGCTTCCTACTAACCAGTGGTGCGTGATAACGTCATAAGAAAACATTGATGGCAGCAACATCGACATACAGCCCGTTAACTCATACCCAGAAACCCTCTCGCTAAATCCACACACACACTCCATTATTACATCTACTTTCTACTTTTACAAAACTCCGCCTATTTTGTGTTTCTTTTTCTCTTTTTGTACTTTTTGAATTTGAGTGGAATTATTTTGGGAACTTGCGCCCGTTCTTTTTCATATTCGCCTGGTGATTGCGATCGATTTCGGTTGAAAGAATCACAGTATCGCGGTTAGCATGAGTCATGAGTCTTATCAGCATGAATCATGTTATTTCGTACGTGTAGCCTGTCATCGATTTATAAGACGTTATCACGTCAAAAACGTTTCAATCAAAAGTATTTCTTTATTCGTAATAATTCTAATTTGGTAGTCAAATATACTGGCGCAACAGGTTCAGCAGAGATGATGTTCAAAAATGTTAACTTGTTGCGAGGTTCTTGGCGAAAGATTTCGGAAAGAAACATAAGAGAAATACTAAGGCTACACAAGCCTTAAATACCAATCCTCATTTGCATTCTAACAATTCTCCCCGACATGCAGTTTGGCTTTCGTGAAAATCACTCGACACTGCATCCATTATTGAACTTCTAGTCCGCTCAGCCCTAAATAGTCGTCGTGCCACCGTCGGTTGCTTTCTGGATGTGGAAAAAGTATTTGATAGCGTGTGGATTGAAGTCATTTAGACTATCTTCATCATTTACAAAAAAATTGTTTTCTTTCTTCCAGGAAATTCTTTGTCCAAATAGGAAGCTGTAAGTCATCAATCAAACACATCAAGGCCGGAGTTGCACAAGGTTCAAAACTGTGACGTGTTCTTTTTAACTTGATGACATCCTATCAACCCATACCAACGGATTGCGAAAACCTACTCTTCGCTGATTACTCGCTTACCTACGCCTCCTCAATATCCCCACGCATTGCAGCCCGAAGTGTCGAAAACCACTTTACCAGACTTTTTGAATACTACAGGAAATGGGGAATCCGGCTCAATACAGCCAAATCTGAACTAGTGTGCATCAGAAGGCCTGGCCTTCAACCATAGCTGTATCGGTTCTGCAGCAACCTGTAGGAACCTGGCCTTAAAGCTCCCTGATGGATCATCAATAGCAGATAAAAGGAATGTCAAGTACCTTGGGATGAACTTCAATGAGATGTTTAAACTTAACCCACACTCCAGGCAGTGCTTAAGAAAGCCAACTATGCGTTCCATCGTATGCTGAAGAAAAGGAATGGTTTAAGAAAGTCAACGAAGATACTAATATTTAAGCAATTACTGAGGCCAATTATAAGCTACAGTTTTCCTGTGTGGTTCATCATCTCCAAGACAGCGATAAAACAGCTCCAACTCTTCGAAAGGAAGATTCTAAGGATGTGCACCGGACTTATCTTCAATCACCAACAACAAAAACACTACAGCAATCAATCACTAGACCAGTTTCATATACAGTCAGCGATGAAGCTTATCTCAAAAACCGCCAACCACCCTAACCCTCTCATAAGAAGGAAGACCACCCTGGAACGACATCCCGAACCATGGATATCCTAGAAATAATCAATAACAACGATGAAGCTGTTTCCTTCTACGCTGACACGAAGTCAGCTTTCCAACTCAACCCCCAAACCACAGAAAAACACTCACTGGACAACCGGATCGGAACAAGCCGAGTAGATCGAAGTACCGACTTTTAATATAAGTTATATGTACTTTAGTCATTAATAAACTATGGCCTAACATTCCGAAAACACTCTTGACTGCCTTGACTCGCTTTTTATCCCGAATGGGGTTAAAAGCATCAGACCCAAAGAAAATTCATGATTTATTTGAAGCTGGTGGAGTTTAACAGGGTCAAAGAGTTATATTTTCGGTACAAAGTTCAAACAAGCCAGAAAGGCCTGCAAACAACGACTATATTCGACGGACCAAATTTGTACATAAACAAAAAATAATGCAAACAAAAAATACAAAAATGTCCAAAGGTAGAAATAAATGTTAGTCAAATGGAAAAAAAGAGGAAATCCTCGTTTCATCTGTTTGTTCACAATAACACTCAGGTTGACTTCCAAGAGAAAGCTAACTTTTTTGCTAGACCATTCGTCACCAATTTTACGCTGCCAGACATTGGCATGACGCCACCTGTAAAATTGAGAACGTAAATCATTCTATGGATTCAATCTTCTTCCGCAGTAGTACAGTGGCCTGGCCAGAGTCCTAAAAGATCTCGATATTCATAAATCCGCTGATCCAAAGAATCTCCACGATATTGTTCTGAAGTGGTGTTCTTCTTCGCTGGCTAAATTCTGCCTAAGTTCAGCGCTCGTTCCGAGCAGATATACAACAGCATTTGTCCACCCTTAGCCCAAACAACCGACCAATGGCACTTATACCACCCTTCCTTCCAACCGCAACCAACTCTTATTCTGGATCAATCGTATATATGATGCAACAAAAATTCTGCAGGATATTTGAGTTTCCTTTGACGTTGTAAGAAATTCTTTTCCCCTTCTGATCTGGCTACTATTTATAAATCGTATATCCGTCCAAAACGGACTCCCATATACATATGTATATGCTCAATATACAACTTACTTGGGTCTTTTGGACAGTATTCAATGATTGGATATGATGACACCATTAGAATCTTCACGTCACTCGACGAAAAATCTCATGTATTTCTCTTTTTTATCGTCATCTCTATGGTCAATGCTCTAGAGAAATAGCCAGTAGCAAGCCTCTCTTTACAATTCCACCGTAATACTCACGCTTCCTGAAATACCCAGCAATCTACCCTTGAACCTTATATCGGTTATGGTGTTCAGTACAGACATCCGTTTTTCAGCCGTACAGCTC
The DNA here is from genome assembly GCA_963971375.1 of Platycheirus rosarum. Taxonomy (NCBI): domain Eukaryota; kingdom Metazoa; phylum Arthropoda; class Insecta; order Diptera; family Syrphidae; genus Platycheirus; species Platycheirus rosarum. The sequence continues at coordinate 15,561,213 of OZ020510.1, read as the reverse complement.
TAATGTGGAACTTATTGCGCAAATCTATTTTCCCATATCATTATATGATCATCAGAAACTTAAAAATAATGTGTATCGGAATTTACTCCTTTTTTTACCAAGCTCATGCTGTATTCGACAAGCGCCATCTACTGGGAATTTAATTTACTGTGAAATTAAAAACATATTGAGTTCGGAGAACATCATCCACTTTTTTGGGCCTACGCAGTGTTTAACTGCATTTTTTGTTCTTGAAGTAGCTATTTAATTATTTTTTTAGATAAATATTTTAACTTTTTAACTCATTGTTCTAAACTGAATTGCGAATTCACAAAATCTCTGTTAATACTAGGAGTTTTTGTCCTTGCAAACAAATTCTTCTTTGGTTCAGCTCTAAGTCAGGTTTCCCATTTTCGTGCTTACTATAAAATGATCATCATCACCAATTACAATTTTTTTTTCTTCTAAAGACCATAAAGGCACCTTGAAAAATCCTAACCAAAGAGTTTGGTTTTTAAAAAAAAATCTTTTGAAAAATTACAAATTCGTCATCAAAAGAATAAGTAAAAAAGTTGATCTCTTTATCTGGTCCAACAAAAAAAGATACAAAATGCATTTATCATACAAAAGCCTCAAATGCATCCCACAGCCAAGTCCCCCAAGTCGTTTTATACAGTTTAGAGCTCCAATGGTATTGTACCAAGAATTTTGTCCATTAATTTCATATTTACGCGAGGAAAATTGAAATTCTGTGGTCGGATTATTATTATTTTTAATAACCCCTTGGCGCGCGGTGTGATGTCGCACGGTGTCGAGCAGCGTCGTATTGTGTGTCGGGTGTCGGCTATGTCGGCCCTCTTGAGGCAGCAAGACATAAAGACGTCCGCTGTCCGCATTTAAAAATGGACGCAGCCGCAGAGAGGAGACTGCAAGGTAATAAGGAAGATTCACTACGTGCTGGTGCCATCATCATCATCATCATCATCAGCGCATCAATGGTCTCGTTGCGGGATGCCTCATAAATTCAATAGCGCGTTGACTGTTTAACAAATTATTTATAGAAATTTAAATAAGCTTTATCAGCGCGACCGACGGTCTTATGCAGAGCTCATTTGTTTTATTGTTAACAGTTTCGCTTTAGCGTTTACACGCTGTTATATTAAAATGTTGAAAAGATGTAGCGTTTGACAAATGCGTCTTTTATTTTCACCTCAATAATGTCAAATTATGACACTTGGGTTGGATTTATGTGAATGGAATATGAATTTGTGGCCGCGATGAAATGTCACAAGTTGTTGTTGTAAAACCATATTGTGTATTCATGGGAATAAAATGTCAGGGGAAATCTGGGTTTACACGATTTGAAAGAAATGTGTTTGCTTTAGATGGTCTTCGAAGAAAGTAGGTTTTTGATAATTGCTTTTGTTAAAAGTGTTCCCAGGGTAGGAACATAGCTATGAGAAATTGATTTGAGAATTCTGGTGGTGTGGGAATTAGAAAAATATGAACCATGCATACCGCATTGACGCAAATAAGACTGAATACCTTTATGTTACCCATTTTCTTCTTCTGATCCACACATTTATTTGAATGAAACAGTTTTTCGCGAAACATTTACATATATTGAATCTGTGATCAAAATCGATTATCGATTATCGATATCAAGCATTTCGTAACTTAAAGTTAGATGGATATAGTGGCTGAAATGAAAAGTAGGTAAAATCGTTCCAGTTGTTCACATAAAAGTTTTTTTTTTTTGGAAATTCCATTTAAGATTTCTTATCAACGTTATATCATATTTGATAACTATTGTGTCGCTAGTCTCCACTTAAGTTATCCACACTGTAAGCCAAAATAATACATACAATCTAAAAAAGCCTTCTCCTACCTACCTAGTAATTAGCTTCCTTTCAATCAAGTGAGGAATCTTTAAACAATTTCCAGGTATATTTATTAAATAAAACCACAATCACAGTTTGACGGAAACGAAGTAAAAACTTACAATATAACTGTACAAAGTTACATTCCGACATAGTGTAATTTACCATTTGCTTTATTGGCCATTTTAGATGGCTGCATATGCGATGCCGGCTTTACTGAACATTGAATTATTATTATGGCTCAGATACCGTACCGGAATGGCTAAGTTGCGCTATGTCCAACTATGCCAAAGAGAAGGAGGAATGTAAAATTACATAAATCCATCAGTTTTATTCAGTGTTTTGCTATTAAATTCGACAGCGTAAATAGGCTATTTTAAACAAAAATATGCGAAGAAAATAATTGGGGGTATGAAGCTGGAGGATTTTTAAGGACGAGATTATGAAGTTTGAGTATAAAATGTGCTTTGATATGAGATGTGCTTTGGTATTTTTTATAAACGTGTGTTAATATTACTTTCTAAATACGTATAGTGTTCCATGGGTTAAGTCAATAAGAGTGGGGTTGCTATGTTTATATATCGAGCCAGGCTAAGGATCATTTCAGCTTAAAGCTGCTTCAAAATGGGAGATCTTTAGATCTGCTCATGGAGTGCGTTTTACGAATAAAATTTAAAAACTTTTGTAACCTGAGCCGAAGATAATTTTCGAATGATTAATTTAAATGCGATAAAACTTGCTAGTTGAAGTTGATGTCAGCGAAGGAAAGCCTAGATCATGCCACCGACAAACAAAACGCGAAAATTAAATCGTCTAAACTCCATAGCCTCGTTTTTCCAGCGAAGATCTGGGTGGTTTCCAATTGAGTTTGCAGCTTCCAAGTAAACTGTGGAGAGTGAAAACTATTGAAATCAAAAATCTATAATCGATTGCTTGATAGAGAGATTTGGGGGCCTTCTGAAAACTGATAACTTCGTCCAACGTATGTGACCAGAGGCGGATCAAGAAACTCAGTTTGTTGCTGGAGTGGGGGGGGGGGGGTCACGTTAATTAGTGCCTATGCAAGTACCTAACAAATAAATGGTGTTTTTTAGCTGCATGAGAAGTTTCGATAGTTGTTGTCTATGGTTTGACAGTTGAAAATGTCAAAAGGTGATGAGATTTCTGTTCAATAAGTTTTGACAATTCATCATGAATCATCTAACGTCAGATCAAATTTCCAAATAGTGAAAATTTACATTGAAAAACATAAATCTGTTCGCGAAGTTCATAGAGCACTTCGTTCATTTTACGGTCAACATAATCGACCATCATTTCTGGTTAAATGGCTTTGTCAATAAACAAAATTGACGTATATGGAGCGAAGACAATCACCAAGCCAATAACGAATCACCATTACATCCATTCAAATTGACTGTTTGATGTAGTTAACACGCTAGCGGCATCAACGGTCCTTATTTTTTTCGAAATGATGAAGGAGCTGCCGTTACAGTGAATGGCGAGCGCTATCGAGCCATGCTGACTGATTTTTTGTTCCCAAAAATGGAAAATGTAGTGAAAAATTGGACTGATCGAATGAACTATGTAACTTAGAGCCGGGGCTATGATGGTGTGGTTAGTGTGTGGACTGCTAAGCGAAGAGCCTGATGGGTTCGAGTCCCGCTCATAGCCACCGTCTTTTCCGGGGTACTGCATCTTGCGAGGAACTGCAAAAACCTCCAAGAGTAGAATTTGTCTCGAAAAATGCATTTCATGTAGCCGTTTGGATTAGGCGGTAAACTGTAGGTCCATTCCATTCTTGCAGATTAATAAACTGTTGGGTAAATTTCCCCTTTATAAAAGGTAAAAATTTTATATGTTTGATTTTTTTCCTCATTTTTGGATATTTTCTAACTATTTTTGTTAGTTCTGGGTGAGGGGGATCATCCAGGGCATATGACGAAAGTGAATTGAATCAATGGTTTGCTTTTGGGGCAGCAGACTAAGCTTGGAAGCTTGGAATTAATTTACCAGTCATCGCAGTGGAAGCATTGAGGAACTGCGATATCAACGTATATCCGATAGTAGAAACTTAGCTTCGCATATTCTGCACATTTTCTATGATAAATGCGAATACAGAAAGCTAAATTATTGAATCAGATTGGTTTGCTTTCCCGAACGTAAAGCTTAACTTCATTTCCTCAATGGAAAGGAATAATGGGCTCAAAATTGATCTTTGATCGGAACTGCGAATGATATGGCCAAGGAAAGAGGAAAGTAAGATCTGGGGTCCAACAACAAAAACTTGACGATTTTTTCGAGATATAAAATAAATAAATTTATTGGCGCGACAGCTCCTTAAGGAGCCAAGGCCTAGTAACTTATGCTCCCAACCATTCCTATGTGTGTGTTGTTAATCTGCAAGAATGGAAGGGACCTACAGTTTACCGCCGGGTCCGAACGGCTAGATGAGATGCACTTTTTCGAGACATGTTTTACTCTTGGAGGTTTTGTCAGTTCCTCGCAAGAGGCAGTACCCCAGTGGCTATGAGCTGGATTTCAACGCAGGCTCATTCGCTTAGCAGTCCGACACACTAACCACTAAGCCACGGGGCACTACTTCGAGATATATGATAAGCTTTATAGCTTCTGGATAGATCTACTTGACGGTTATATATACCAGGTAATAGTACCTACTGTTTGAGCTAAGAATAATTGATAAAGTCCTCTGTAGAATGTCAAAATATCCTTTTGTTCTAAACTTGAAGACGATTGGGAACCGTTCAGGTGGTACTTAGATCAATAAAGATCCGTACAGACGGACAGAGATATAATAGTTTCTCTATCATTGATGTGTCATGACATATTTGGTTGCCAATGGAATAGCCAACCGAGGAACGACGAAATTCACGACGAAAAACTCTTCGATTATTGGATGCAAAAATTTCAATTAAGAAAACAAAAGCTTACACCTGCCTTATAAACAACCACAGTGTTAAGTTTTAATATTATCTATACTCTATATACCCAACCGCTTCACAGTGGTTGTTATCTTAATTTTAGTATACCTTCCTTTCAACCTTATCATATGTACATAATATCCTAAAAAAAATTCCATGAACCCACACCATGCGTTTATCGGTCCATCAAACATAATTAAGCTATTTTAATTCATTTGATTTCAAAAAGTAAATTATTGTTAAATATATCTATACCTAGCCTTCAAGCATTATCGTTTCATCGAGCTTCAAATCACAACGATTCTAAAGAAGTTGCACGTCAAAAAAAAACATTAGAATTAAAACTTTTTCAAAAAGACGTCTTCACTTAAAAAGGATTACCACATATGATCAAGTACGTGCGACCCAGTGGTGCCTTTTATTTAATTTTCGACTCTCTTGGTAACGGCCGGTTGGATATCTATAAAATCTAATATTTGAAAAACTCTAGATAGTAAAATTAATTCTGCATACCAATATTAATTTTTTTTTTTTGAAAACTCAATATTTCAAAACTAATCAAAAAAATATTTTAAATTTTATGATCAGCTGTGCATTAATAACTGCTTATTTCGAACAATTTTAGAAATACTTTTTTCATAAATTCTTTGTTATTTAAGACGTTTGATGGTTTGCCGCGACGGCAACGGCTCCATGTTGTTCCTCCTTGTTACGTTAGTTTCATGATTGTTATTCTCTATATGAACAAGTTAAAAGACGCCCTTTTTCCAGCCTGTGTTATAGGTCAGTAAAGTGAAGTAACTTTTCGTACCAACTATACATAACCTCTAAAAGATTAAGGACTTTGTTATGCTTCCAGAATTTGTCAATATTGACAAAGAAAAAGTTGAAAAATTAAGCAAAGTTCCTTGGCTACGTGAACGTGAAGCTATGTCTCTTACCAAAAGCAGTCCAATTGGTTATCAAAATGCATCTAGATTAGCTCTTTGCATGCAGATTTAACAGTTGCAAACACTAATCAAAAGACTTAAGGTTCGAACCTTAACTCGCACTTTAAAAACCTTTTAAAAAGTTTTGTTTTTAAGGCTCTTGAATTCTGCCATTTAAATACCGCACCCATATTCGACTTTTATTTAAAACGATGACACCTATTGACATTTAAACCCCCAAAAAAACCCAATTTATTGTTCATGCCACACATAAACATGAATGTGCAAACCAATTAACGAGAAACACTCACAAAAAAAAACATACAAAATGACAAATTATATTCTGACCAATCCATCTGTCAATATTTGCACCTGATCGACTTATTTCCTGAAGCCTGGCTCTCTAGCTTGAATAACAAAAGGCGGCTAATTCCAACAAACTTTTTCAAGATTCAAACAAATCGAAAGTGAATCCCAATCGCTTTGGTCTGTGGTGGTCTGGTTTTTTTTTTATTGACAGTTGTTCATAAAAAATCGAATACAAAACGTCAAATTGTTTGCTTTTGCGACTTGTATATTGGTCTTCATTTCGATTCCATACATTTGGACGTTATGGCCGGCGCGGCGGCGGCGGTCGGCGGAAAGTTCTGTGCCTTTTCAGCGGAAATTAATTTCTTCCTCCCGATGTGCGATGTAAGGCCGTGAGAATTTCTCTGCATATGGCCAAGTACACAAAACGCTAAAGGTGACAAGAGAAGAGGCTTCCCAAAAGCTCGAAAATTCACATTGGCTCTGCTGCGATGGGTGACACACAAAGTATCGACTTAATGTGTTAGCACACAAGCTAACTAACTGCCCATTGAATGCAGTGATGTGAGATGTTGAAATGTCACTTTGCCACACGAATGTGGTTGGAGCGGGGTGTTGCGGTTGGGGTTGGGGCGACACCTGCCTCGTGAGTGGGCCTGATGAAGCGTTGGTATAATCGACAATAATACAAGTGTTTCCCTCCTCTTGAATCGAAGAGGCCACCACGATGCATATAGAAGATACTTGCTACAACGAGGGATAACAAAACAATCGCTTTGTAATTCCTAATGGGGTGGGGAGAGGGGGAACTGCGTGCCGCCGACCAACTGCCTCATAACAATCAATAGAGAATAGTATGTCAGTACGATGGCACTTAAGCAATTGCCTGGGAAGTGATATCGAGGTAACACATTATTAATACCCTATTGGGTGCGATTACTATGGGTGTGGGCATGTTTGAAGAAGTAACATGGAAAGTAAACGTTAAGGACGCCCGGCGACGATTGTCTAGAATCGATATTGTCTAATCAAGTGATCATTTTCCAGGGAATTTGTCAACTACATGGTATTGATTGACTGATTAATTGTTTAATTTGATTTGCCAGGAATGTGATAAGGAGACATAGTTTTAGCCAGTGGCGGTTTGAGGGTCTAGCAGGCCAAAAGAATGAGTGGGCGACAGAATTTTCAGTGGTAATTCCATAGCAAGCTTGCTTGCTTTGCTTTCCTGGCGCTACACAGCGTGGTGCACCTGGTCCTGGTTCAATATGCCCCTCCAGCTTAGGTTCCTGAGCTAATTGCTTCAAAGCCAAGGATGCACAAAGACTGCATTAGAAAACAAATCGAACTATGTGACCCCCTACATCTGAAGTATTGCCGGCGAACTAGCCAGGGCAGGATTCTCCACCAAAATTCAGAACCGTTTTGAGGCATTGGAAATCTGCTCTCAATTAAGTGAGGGAGAGCCGATCCAAAGATCTAATCACTAGTTCTTTTACAACGATCTCTAATCTCTAGTGATCCAACAAATAAGGACAACAACTCTGCTTCTGAAATTCTAAACTTTCGAAATGAATGAATTTGATAGAAAAGTTTTGTGTTTCAGTTGCTTAACCCTAGTATATTCCGGCAGGAAATGCGTTTCATATTAAATTTCACTCCTCATGATGTACAAGTACATTTACCTCGTGCGATGAGTTTTCTTTTTATAATATTTATTTATTTTTTGTTGATGTGTGTGTTTATTCCTTTCTCACTTAATCAATCACATTATTTTGATTGACAGAAATCCATTAACAAGAAATAAATTATAATTCCAAGGAATTATGTTGCCACAGATATCCGAGCGGGGGCATGCTTATGGTCGGGGCGCTGCGCTGCTGACGACGACGACTGCGACTGTGGCAGTTTTGGCTTTTTGGGTGGAACACAAGGAGACACAGCAGCCAGCGTTACCGATGCTCATTTAAAATAATGAAACATTCCGCACCTATAGATACATAGATACATCCGAGCTCCCCCGAAACCGAAATATAATATAATGTATCTCTATTTTGAAATATTGAAATTCAAAGGCAAATGACATTTCATTGCGCGGTAAAAACGTAAACGCAAACGAAAATTCAAATTAATTATTGTTCGTTTCGCATCGTCCGTACCTGTGACAGTTTTGAAAACACGATGTGAGTATTTAAACTAAAAATAAAAACAAAATGACAGCATCTTTAACAAAATATGTATAATAAATATAATGATCATTAAAATTGATCTACATACCTATAGATATATGTAAATTTTTTGGATGAGGAAATCAGTCATCATTTGAAGTTTTTGAAGCTTATGGGAGTGGGAGTGATTTTGTTCTTCTTTCAAGACAAAAATCAATTTTGATTGGTTTCATTTTATATTTAGTTTTTTTGTATGTCAATCAATTATTTTTTTGTGGCACATGTTGCAAAAAATAGAAAAAAATGGGAAAATGTTGTTTTAAATAAAATGCATGAACAGATCGCAAATGTGTTTTGATTTTGTGATCATTTAATGATATACATCTGTTCATAACGACTGGGTTTCTCGTTTGGTATTCGATTTCATTACGGCATAAATAAAACTGGTCCAAGTATAGTTCCTTATGGGACACCATCATTTATATTGTCCTTATGTTTCGATATCAGAATTTCTCAGAAGTTTTTTTGAACACAGTTCCGTCCGAGTTATCGAAATTTTTTTCTTAAAATCATTCTTCACTTCTTGTCGTTAGACAATAATTCTTATTTGTTTATTTTTTTCGCAAGGATTTTCCTGAGGCCTTGACTGTTAATCGAGTCGGTGCATTCATATCCGCCAATCGTTTTTAAATACTTCCGGCGACGGCATTAACTTTAAACAGTTTCTATTGTTAAATGCAAAATAAGTATTAAATATTCTTGATTTCTAAGTTCTTGTGTTTTCTATTTAAAATTTCCGATCAGAGTACAGTCAAAGTCACAGAAACCGACCTCAAAAATAAAAAAAGGTTCAACCGGGTGAAATTATGATTGTAATTATTTAAATTTAAATAAAATAAACCACCACAAATATTTTTGTGTATGATGCGCCCAATTATAACTTTATTATTGATGAACAAAAAAAACACACTTTTCTTCTCTTCAAACGCGTCACATCGCCTTGAGTAAAAGATATTCTATGCATTCCGATTCTATTTGTTAGATAAAAGATATAGATATCCTTTGTGCATTTGATATGGGAGATCCGAACAAAGGGGAAGGTGCCACTAGTGCCACAATGTGACAATGTAGCAATATTGTTGTACAATGTATCTGTGTTTTTATTATTATTTTTTTTCTTGTTTTGTCACACAATGAAGGGGACCATCGATGATGATCTCTTGATCTTCTGGCGGGCTATTCCTTGTGCGTCATTATTCTCGTATTTTGACCCTTCAAGTTGTATTGTTAGAAAATGTGTTTATTTTGTATAATTTTCCGTGGCGTTTATACATATTTACTTGCGATATATTTATGTACCTACTATTTATATAAGCAAGTTTTAGGATTTGTGAATATACAAAAAAATTGATACAACAATTACACATGACATTACAATGTCAAACACAATATAAACCTAAAACTTATGAAAAGTATTAATACCACAACCACTAACGGCGCGTCGGATACAAGAACTTCTGCATCAATTTTTCTTATTTTACCTCCTTGCGGTAACCAACGGGTACTGGTCTGTCCATCCAAACATTCCTGCTAAACTTATAAGCGCGAGCGCTGAACACAGAAAAAATAGCAACACTATGCTTTAATGACTGTAATTAACGGTTGACAAGCCGGAAAAACGAATTAAGAACAATAACCTTTGGATCTGCACGTGGAATGTTAGAGCTCTGAACAGATCACGTGCAGCCAAACAACTAGCGGAGGCCCTAGACTGCTAGAGAGCAAGAATTACTGCCATCCTGAAAGTGCAGTATGATAGGATGTGCCGGGCAAAAGGAGGATGAAAGACTGTGACGTGTACTACGGTAATTGTGGAAGAAGACCACAGCGTTTATTTGGGAGCGGATTCGTAATAACCGGTAGACCTAGGCAAGAAGTCTTGGCCTTTCGACACGAAGTAAGCGACTTGTGACAGTTCGTTTCAAGGCTAAATTCGCCAACATTAGCCTAATATGCGCTCATGCCCCACAGAGGACAAAGATGACGCCACCAAAGATGACTTCTACGAACTCCTTGACAAAACCTATGAGGAGTGCCCTAAATACAACGTTAAGATCGTTCTAGGCGATTTTAAAACCAAAATAGGTTATGAGGAAATCTTTGGTAGGACTGTCGGAAAACATAGCCTACGCGACACAACCTCTGGAAACGGACTTAGTAGGCTAATTGACTTTGCAGTGGCACATAACGTCACCATTGCAAGCACACGGTTTCCTCATCTCGATATACCACAAAAAGACCTGGCGGCACCCACATCAAGAAACCGTCAACCAGATTGATCACGTTGCGATCGATGCAAGACATGCCTCCAGTATTTTGGATGTTTGCACCTTCCGAGCAGCTAACATGGAATCGGATCACTCCCACGTTAATTGTACTGGCACAATTTTTTCAAGTCTGTGGAATCGCTAGTATACGCTGATGACCCAGACATCATTGGCAGAACCCAGCGAGCTGTCACTAGAGCGTTTGCTAACATTAAAGCTGAAGTGGCTAAGATGGAACTAGCAGTCAATGAGGGCAAAATGAAATCCACGAAAAGGGTCACACAACATCGGCGGATAGAAATATACAACTTTGAGGTAAATAGGGATTTTTACCTCGGATCCGCTATAACATCTAACAACATCTCGTTAGAAACAAAGAGAAGAATAACTTTTGCCAATCGCTGTTTCTATTGGCTAGGAAGACAATTGAGAAGTAAAGCCTTCTCTTGAAAAACAAAACAGACTCTTTATATGACCTTGATCATCCCAGTCCTCCTCTCTGGCGCCGAGGCATGGATATCAATCGAAAGCGGATGAAGATATTTAAAGTCGTTTCGAGCGAAAGATTCTTCGCAAGATATTCGGCGCCATCTGGGTTAACGCGGGCTTTGGAGGAGTAGGTAAGTACGTATATCACGTTTAAGACGGCTAGATCATGTAGAACGAATAATACGGCTCGCAGGATCTTCGATTCCGTCCCAGAGGGTAGACGCAGTCAAAAGAAGATCTCGCCTTAGATGCCGCGCTCAAGTAGAAGATGACCTCAACTAATTTGGAGTGCGAAACTTCAGGCAGATAGCCAAAAATCGAGCTAGCTGGAGAGGCATGGTGGTTGAGGTCCAGGTTCGTCCTGAACTGTAGCGCCACCTAAGTAAGTAGTGTTCCACTAGCATAAGTGTGCCACAATAAAAATCCATCAACTAAAGAAGACTCTGAAACAACATTCTCAAGCACCTATTCGAAATTTAACAGTCAACTATATACTATCATGTAAGCCAAAAGGACGTTGAAGAAAGCCTTCCCTCGAACAGAAATTAACGGAATGTCGAAATAGAAAGTGCCATCGAATTAACCGCCGGAAAACCCAGTCAAGACCACATCTTGATGAATCATAACATCAAATTGTTTTCTACAGTTGATAAAGTGGAGGCTAGGGCAAATAAATTAATATCGAGACATCCCTCCAGCAGACCTTGACTTTGCAGCCAAATATGGAAGCAGTGTTTGATGATACTTGGCCAGTAAGTGATCCTAAGGTACACATTCAATTTAACAATGCGGAGGAAATATTGGAAATCATCATCAATGCCAAATCGATTTCAAACTAGATACAACTGTTACATTCCCAAAACTACATAGAAAACAGCTAAGACGTGTGCCATCCCAAAAAAAATTTCTAAATACTTAATTTCCAACTTCAAGCTCCTGATGTCAGATTGGAGCTTGCACGAAAGAGGAGAGTCGGGGATGACGTTGTGTTTGTGTTCATTGCAGTATTTCCTGAGCAGACTATGAGGATGACTTCTTCCAATACTTTGTTCATGTAGTTGAAAGCTCCAATTTGACATCTTCATAGCTCTCCATTGCGTTCCACAGTTTAGGTGGTGACCTTTGTCATGTCCTTAACAGAAATTTTATTTTATTTTCTTTCTTCCAAAAAATTCGTTCTTCAACTCAAAAGTTGAAAACTGCAAGTCCTCAATCAAATGCATTGAGGCCAGAGTTATAGCAGAAAATCATAGCAGCCCGAAAAGTCGAGACTCAAGACCCACATTTCCAGACTTTTCGATTACTACAAGAAATGGGGAACTTGATTAATACAAACAAATCGGAAGACCTGCCTTCAACAACAACCGTATTTGCTCGGGAGCTAACAGCAGAAACCTGGTCCTCAAACTTGCTGATGGATCGATCATAGAAGTCAAATAGAATGCTTAATAACTCGGGAAGTTTGGGATCAACTTTCAACGAGCAAAGCTTAATAAAGTTTAATAAAGATTCCATCGTTATTGCAGAAAAATAAAGGTTTATAGATAAATAATATTAATGATTCCTAAAAATCTTGAATATTGAATCAGTCGCCTTCACAACTTTCTCAGCATTTGAAGGAAGCACCACCGAGCAGTGGAACAAATCTTTACATCGCTTTGGTGAAAGTAAGATTATTGCTCTTGATATGTCCAAGGCATTTGATGGAGTTTGGCATGAAGCTCTCTTATCGAAAATGCGTGCTTTTGGGATCGATGATACTCTTGTTCGTTGGATTAGAAGCTATCTTCTGTCTGATTCCCATAAAATAAATGCTGGTGTGCCCCAGGGCTCTGTTCTGTTTTCGACTCTTTTCCTCATTTTTATAAATGATCTTCTGTCTGTTACTTCTAATCCACTTAACTGTTTTGCTGACGACTCTACCCTCAGCTTTTCATATTCGTTCCATATTTCCGTCCTTCGCCTTCGGACGTTCAATTGCAACGATACCGTATGTCAAGCTCATTAAACTCCGATTTATACAGCATTGTCAAATGGGGTAATAGGAATCGTGTGGAGTTTTATGCTTCGAAAACTCAATGCTGTCTTCTGTCGTTAAAGCTAAACATACCCCCAATGCCATTGTCCATGTATGGCACTTACATCGAAGAAACCTAAAAGCTCTCAGTACTCGGTATGTTAGTTAACGACGACCTCAGTTGGTCAGTTGGTTGGTTTTCTGTATCGGTGTTAGAAGTACCTTTCCCCATCTGATCTGGCTACAATTTATAAAGCGTTTATACGCTCTAAACTCGAGTATAACTCCCACCTCTGGGCAGGTGCTTCACAAACATCGCTTCACCTGCTTGATAGAATACAAAATCGAGCATTAAGATTGATAGGAAATAGAACTGCCGCTGAAACACTTGCCCCTCTTGAACACCGATGCAATGTTTCATGTTTTTCCTTATTTTATCGTTTCTTTTACAAAAAATGTTCACTCGAAATAGCCAGTTGCATTCCTCCCCTTAAAAGTTTCTCCCGTAATACTCGTCTCGCAAGGAATGCTCATCAGTTCACCCTTGAGCCCAATTTCCGACGTAACGTGAAATATGGGGATTCTTTTTTTAGCCGAACAACACGAATTTGGAATAGTTTACCCGGCGAGATTTTCACTTGCCATTTTGATCTGCAAGCATTCAAAACCAATGTTAATCGACACCTCCTATCTTTCCCCTCCCTATCTTCCTAATGCCCGCGCAGTGTGATCTACATTACACAATAGTCCCTTGTGCGCGCGTTAGTTATAAAAAAAAAATGGCTGAACAGAATGGTGAAGCTGAAGCTGAAGCATGAAGCGCAAAAATTAAGCACGTCAAAATTGATGCTAAGTGATGAAGCTGACTCGAACACAATGGGGAAGTACGGAATGTCAATTTTGTTGCCAAAAATATTAAATATATATATATGTCTTAAATACTATCGAAATATTACTCCACATTTGCGCCTTCTTTTCAATATTTTTATAGTTGGGGTTGGTATCCCATAAAAAGTTCTCTTTTTTAACCAGCTCTATAAATTATTCCAATAATTTCAAGGAATTTTCTCAGTCATTTTCAATGGATCTGAGAAAAAAACCAGCAAATTTTGTCCCTGTGAAATGTCAAAGATGAAGCTGAAGCTTGAAGCGCAAGTTGAAGTTGAGTGAACTTGTGCTTCAGCTTAATTTCAAGCTTCAGCTTCTCATTGTGTTCGTCTTATAGGGTTCGCGTATATTTAACTTTGACAGCGCAACATACTTAAGCTTCAGCTTCACCAAGTTCTTCTTCAGAATAGGAATGGGCGAATTAATTAAGGCTTCAATATAGAGGAACTGCATCAATTACCATATAATGACAACAAGACTAGTTTTTTTTAGTTCATAAAAAATAACATTCTGGTTCCAAAGGACGTCTCCGGGAATATCCCAACATATTGCATCACCTTGGCTGCTCTATGCTCCGAAATCAACCAGAACAAAGGTGAAATTAACACCACAATCTGGGGGAAGTACCAACAAATGATACAATTTTGTGAGTAGTTATAGATTTAATTTTCAGCACCCTTAAGACAACAAATTTGATGTACTTGCCATTGGTCTTAATGTATGTTCCACAATACAATTAAATCCTGTGCACTTTTTTGTCAATTGGCATAAGTTTATTCCACAAAGTCTCCCAAATTTCAGAAATTATTAGAAAAGTTTTGGAATAGTCCATCCCATTCGAAAAATCAAGGCCAATACGATAAGTATATAACGGGTCCGCCAAATAACTTTATTTTTTTGAAAATGCTTCATCAACATCGAGTGTAGCTTCGGCTGTGTGGAACGTAGCGCCGTCCGGTTGAAACCAAATGTTGCGAATATCCTTCTCTTCAATTTTTGTGAACAAAAATTCGTTCAACATGGCCCGATAACGATCGCCATTGACTGTAACGGCCACTCCTTGCTCATTTTCGAAAAATGGCCCAAAATCCGCACCAAACAGTGACTCGTTTTGGGTGTATGGGCTTTTCAATGTATGCGTGCGGGTTTTCTGTGCCCCAAATGCGACAATTTTGCTTGTTTACATACCCGCCAAGATCAAAATGAGCTTCATCTGAAAAGATGATTTTTTTTGGCAAAATCAGCATCTTCTCTAAGTCGATCGCAGGCAGTAATGTCGCAATATTTCAAGCGTATACTCAACCATATTCGTTCAGCGGAAGGAAAAACTAATTATCTGTCAAATTAGACATGAGCTAAGTGTTACCATTCACGAAATAAGCACTAGTTAAAAAAAAGAACGTTAGATGGCAGACCCTTTATAAATGAAGCAAGGAAAAAGTCGATGAAGAAACGGAATTTCGACGTTCGTTCAAAATTTACAATGAATTCGAAAACACACGAGCTTTTGCGATCTCAGTGGAGATTGAGCTCTTGGACCACCATTTTCTTTCTGACTGAACCTTTTTTCACAGTGAGCCAAATAGGCTTGCTAGAAATAGTCAGTCCAACTTAATTTAGTTACTTTTACTATTTTTTTATCGACGGAATCGAACAAAGAGCGTATATGTGCATTTTCTAATATTTTGTTAAATAAATGCCTACAACGGGATTTGATTTGAACTTCTCGAAAAGTATTAATAAAAAGCATATGAAATTAAAATAATGTAAAAAGTAACTATTTTCTTCGATAAATCGAATATCAACCTCATTTTAAGTAATCACTTCTTAATTTCACCTAAATGCAATAAGAAAAAGAAAAAAACTTCTTGCACCCTATCACCTCCTTCAACACTAGGTTTCAATAAACAAGGAAGCATCGATAACCTCTAAGTATTTACTCACTAGTAAGTGTATACTCATCAATTGAAAAATCGAACGGAAATTAGTAGTGGCAGTAATTTATCTCTCAAATCATTAATCAACGCCATAAAATTGCTTTCCTCTCTCTCGTGCCACATTGTTTTCCAATGGAATTAGGTGTTCACGAGTAACGAGTAGAGTTTAGCATTTTTTGTTGTTGTTTGTCAGCTTCTGTTGTGTGAGCTCTATACACTCTATCATTCCTTCGGTACATATAGATTGGATTCGCATTTAACGTAAGTAATGGGGATGGGGATATTGAATTTGAACCCTTCTGTGGAAAAAAAAGTGTGCAAATTGAAATCTACTTAATGAAATGTTTTTGAAATTGATGGTGTTTGCTTAACGCAAGCCATTAGTTCCAAAACTAAGAGTGTAAGAGCGATACTCGAATTAGGCAAAACAAGTGATAATCATGTCGAATCTTTTGCGTTTTGCTAGTTGGAATCCCATTTTAATTAAGTTTGGCAACAAAATATTTTTTCTTAGGCGGAAAATTGCATCTGAAATAATTTTTATTATTATTTCGTCTTGTCAATCCTGGTGTTAGTCGTTCATGTTTAGCAAACAAATATGTTAGCTCGCTTCATTCCAGCAAACTCACCACAGAAGGAAGCAGGAAGGATGAGGAGTTTAATTTCAGGGGACGAAAAATATTTTATTTTTTTTTTTCAAAACGCAATGAGAACCAATGTTGAACATCGATATTTAATACATCTAGCCATTCTAAACACTACGAAAACGACTACCTTATTCAGAAAAAGTACGACTTTTGTTCTTGTTGATTCTCATCAATTATAATAACCGAATTCAAATAAATAGAATATTATGTAGCGCTGGTAAAAAAAAACGGATATCTTTTAGTAAATGAAAATCTTTTTATTAATGAAATTAAAAAATACACCCAATACAGCTACAAAAGAAAACACATTTCACAAACCTTCAAATCTGACAGGTAATGTCATTCGCAGCAGTGATAGATTACTGCTTTGTTTCCAGAAACTGGTATAAGCTTCTAGACAATTTTCAAGTTGGAATTCAGATCTTTTCGGACCACATGCCATAGGAAGTAACTCTCAGTTTTGCTGCTAGCGACAACTATTATAACACGAAACTACTAAGGGCCGTTTGGTTCAGTTTCAGTCAAAGTTGAACATAACTCGAGAATTTTTATAAATTTGCTTTTTTTCACTCGAGGTTGACAGTTTAAGCTTTCGGTTTTCAACTCAAGAGCAAATCAATTTCTGGATTTCTAAACTTCCCGAAATAGTAGAAGTCGAGGAGGAAACTTTGCGATTTGTTTATTTTTTTTTTTGTTTGGCCTTGACTACATTATTCTTTTTTAAATTGCTTTTAAATTCTTTTTTTTAACACAAATGGAAAAGCGTGTAGGAAAATAGGAGGAATGAAAAATGTAAGATTTTTTAGGGTTGAGTTTTGACGTTCCTCGTTTGAAAAAAATTTGAAAGTGTGAGAACTTTAGGAATTTTATTTTTATTTGTATTGGATTTAGGCTAAATGTGTGTGTAGTCTTATTTTCAAAATGGCGTTTTGTGAGAGCGAACTGTCATTATCTCAGAGCTTTTAGTTTCACACTAAAAAGATAATGCAGGGAATTCTTGTAATTAAAAATCTTGTTCACGTGATTCTTCTTTTCGGTGTTTCTTCATTCTTCTCTCTCTCATTAAGCATCTTTTTTAATTGCGGCACAAGCCGCATTGAGTGGCGCTGAAGTTGCCAGTTCTCGTCTTCACTATTAAGAGTTAGTTACTGCACAACCGTGTCATTTTGCCCAGGCGGTAAATTAAAAAAAAGTGATTCGAATTTGGATAATTTTTGTTTTGCGAACATATTAAATTGTATAACTTTTGTAAAATTAGGCGCATCAGTTAGAATATTCTAGTATCTTAACAGAAAAATAAAAATCAATGGGACGTTCATTGAAAAAAAAAAACGGAAAAACAGAGTTTTTAAGAGAAATGAAGAATTTTCTTTTCACAAGTGTTGTTTTATTTAGAACGTAAATCAATGTGAGGCGCTATTTTGAGTATATTTTAAATATTGTACAACAATTTAGAATAGATTTTGTGTGGTATTAAAGAATGAAAACATTAAATTTATTGAAAATAAAAATGCACAACTTCAATGGATAAGATTCACTCTCTATCTGTCAAACGACAGAGTTTAAGTCAGGGACGCATTCGTTTTCATTATTTTTTAATAAGGCGCTTCAATACTTTGAGCGCATGTAGTATTTTTTGAACAATTTTTACATTTTTGTAACTCGTGAATATTTATGAAAATGTTTTTTTTTTTTAAGTATTTGTCAATTTGTCAACATGTTAGTACCTACCAATTTATCTGTATTATATCTAGGTCCAGTGGCGTGCTTGTGCAGCGGCCCCCGTCATACATGCCTGACGATTTTGTACGTATTATCTTAGTGAGTTAAATAATTTAAAATTTACAAAAGTAATTTTTTTTTAATTTGTGTTTTTATCAAAAAGAAATGGACCCACTTGTACCACATAGTACATAAGAGAAAACGGATGTTGCAAAAATTACTGTACAAATGTATTTTTCAAATATGTGTTTCAGGGGAATGCTGCTAGTAAAATTGATACAATTAGATGAGAAAGAAAATACTGCGATAAATTATTTAAATAAAACAAACCTTTCTTTAAAGTAAAAACAGAGGTTAATTGTTTCACTTGTTTGTATTTTTCAGATTTTTGGAACAGGTAAGTTTGATTAATAAAACAAATCCAAATGTATTTTATAGTAAATATTTCCATTACAAGCTTTAAAATATTGTATTTGGCGCCCCACGAGATTTTTTTAACCTTCTGCATTCCGCCTCAGTGCTTATACTTGTGTGTAGGTGACAACTCACACTGTTTAGAAAAAGGTTTTATCTGTTTTACAAAAACACGTCTTCCTGTACTTCTTATTCATGAATCCAAGAGTTAAGTTTGACATTTTATGTGTCATCTGTCACACATATCGCAGGGAATTTTTCGAAACTGCAAGTTGGCCCTAAGTCTTTTGCCAAACAAAGCACCAGGTATTGATCGCATCCCGTTTGAATTTTATTAAAACTGAATTTCAAGCTGGTTTTAGAAAAGGTTATTCTACAATCGATCAGATATTCTTGCATAACAAACATTATGTTGAATCTTACAAGAGCAAGAAAAAAAGTTGTACGTCTTCTTCGTAGATTTTCGAGCAGCTTTTGAATTTTGATACAATATCACTTGAAGGGTGAAGCTCTCTTCTACAAGCTTTAGAAAATCGTCGCATCTAGATATGTATGTATGAGAACAATTTTGCATATGTTTGGGATGGAGATTTGATGTCTGAAGAATTTGAAATTTCAATGGGCGTTAAACAAGGCTGGATTGTAAGTGCACTACTTTTTATATTGTACATTAATGATATAACCGATTATGTCAAAGGTGGAATAAAGTTCTGCAATTTAACAATTCCTGCATTGATGTATGCAGTTAATGATAAACATGCTTTGTATATATTGTAAATGTTGGAATCTCACTATTAACCTTGATATATCAAAAATTATGATATTTAGAAATGCAGAAGTCGCTACTCTCATCTAGAAAAGTGGAAACTAGTCGGTAAGGAAATTAAAGTAGTATTCAGATACAAATGTCTTAGGTATCCTGATCTAGGCATCTCTAAGTTTAAACCCGCACTTTGAGGAAAAATTAGCTGATGCTAAAAGATCTATCTGTGCAATTGGGGAACGTTGTTTCTAAAACAATTATGTATCACTAAGTGCAAAACAAACTTTGCTTCACTTGATTGCTCTACGGAACTCAGTTCTGGGGTTACAAATGCTCCAATGCAGTGGAGAAATTTCTTCGCTACTTCTTGAAGAGGATATTTTGGTTACCAAAAAACACTACTAACTATATGTTATACATTTAAACTGGAACTCCCCTTTGATCTTGTACACTCACAAAGTTTACTTCAATTATGTGTTAAAATTATTGGAGATGAATGAATCCAGAATACCAAATGTAGTATTAAAAAGCAAATTAGAACAAATGGAAACATTTACGTCGAATGGTCTCAGAGAGAAGTATCCGAATGCGGAATAAATCTGACAGTTAACGCGAACAAGCAACCTTATCTCTTAAGAGAAAAGTTAAGAACAATTTTGAAAAATTTTGGCAGACATATGACCAATATGTTTGAAGAAGCCGAATCGTCACTGTTTAGGAACAACTACAGTAAACTTAACCATTTTTTAAACTATAAATCGTATTTTCTGAACAGTTTTTCAGTTAAAAAAATAAGTACCGTTTTAAAAATGGGAGGAGAACTTTTCTACTTAAACTTTGTGCCACATGGTTACCAACACTTTGTGATTTCTGTAACTGTAACACGAAAAGGAGAGGAAATGTCTTGCAATTTCTTGGGGTTTATCTAATTCTAAAAGAATTTAGACTATCAATGTTTGGAAAACCTTTCTTAGAAGAAGATGAAGTAATAATTAAATTATTACTTACCTATTACCACGTAGTGCCCCGTGGCTTAGTGGTTAGTGTGTCGGACTGCTAAGCGAAAGAACCTGGGTTCAAATCCAGCTCATAGCCACCTTTTTTTCTGGGGTACTGCCTCTTGCGAGGAACTGACAAAACCTCCAAGAGTAAAAATTGTCTCGAAAAAGTGCATCTCATGTAGCCGTTCGGACTCGGCGGTAAACTGTAGGTCCCTTCCATTCTTGCAGAGTAACAACACACACACAGGAATGGTTGAGAGTATAAGTCACTAGGCCTTGGCTCCTTAAGGAGCTGTCGCGCCAATACATTTATTTATTTAAATGGAGAAAAAGGATGGGATGTCTAATATAACTACTAAGTAGCAGCAAATTGTTATAGAAAGCGTATAATACAGGGTGTCCGCCGGGAAGGTGTACTACTTTGTTTTGCTGCCATTTTGGTAAACATTAGTCTTGATAGTTCATATTTGGCAGTCGTAAAGTAGACACTTGGCAAATTTATTATGGAAAAATATTCGATAAACCAACGTGTTTTAATTGTTAAAACATTTTTATCAAAATTAATCATCGATTACTGTGGCGATGAGAAAGTTAGGTGAAATTTTTGGGAGAAACAACGTGCCAACAAAACGCACTATTTATCGTGTAGTGTGAATGATTTCGAAGAAAGAGGTGATAGTAGGTGATAGGCCCAAGCATGGACCACAACCACAACGTACTGCAAGATCGGCTGAAAACATTACTGCTGCTCAAGGAAGTGTTGAAAACAATCCATCAACCTCAATTCGACGCCCGCAGTGCTCAGGAGCTTGGTCTTCAAAGAACAACTTTGGCCACAATTTTGCACAAGGATTTGCATTTGTTTCTATTTAAGATTCAGTTGACACAAGAGCTTCTTCCACAAGACCATTTACGCCGCCGTACGTACATATGCCAATAGGATGTTACAGCTAGACCATGACAACCCCTATTTTCATGAAAAAATCATAATGAGTGACGAGGCACATTTTCATTTGAATGGATATGTGAATAAACAGAATAGTCGGTTCTGGGCAATGGAAAGACCCTCAAATTATTCATCAGCCACCTTTGCATCCATTAAAAGTTACAGTCTGGGGTGCAATTTGGTCAGGAGGAATCATTGGACCTTACTTCTTTGAAAATGAAAACGGCGTAATGGTAACTGTGATATGATTGAAAACATTTTAACGCCACAACTGCATACTTTGGGCTTGATTAACATGTGGTATCAACAAGACGGTGCCACATCGCATACAGCCAGGATTGCAATGGAATTACTGCAAGACCTCTTTCCACAACAAGTTATTTCAAGAAATGGTGGTGTTGATTGGCCTCAACGGTCGCCTGATTTGACTGCTCCGGAATTCTTTTTGTGGGGATATCTGAAAAGCAAGGTTTATGCCAATAAACACCAGAAAAGCTTGAAATATTCGTGATGAAATTAATGAAATACCGCGTGAAATGTGTAAAAATGTAACTAAAAATGTGCTCAAAAGAGCTGGCATTTGTGAGACTAACAAAGGCTGACATTAAATAAAACATTTATCAATATAAGATCCATTCTCTTTCATTTAATCAAAAATTGTAAACAAACAAAGTAGTATACCTTCCCGGCGGACACCCTATATTAGGAGATTTTTAATACAAGAACTTCAGTTTATACAGGGTGCGGCAAAAAAACCGATCTATTTTCTGCGGCGCGCCATTCAGCGACAGGACGTCCGAGGGTCGTTGGAACGCCTACACGACGCCATTGTCAGTAGTCATGGAGCAGTGGTCGCCTGAGCAACGCGCGTTTGTTATCGAGGCGCATTTTAAAAGTGGTGATTCAATCATTGCTACTCAGCGGCAGTTCTGTACATTCTATCAATTAGGTCGACATGGAGAAGTTCCGTCGCGTAGCACAATTATGCGGTGGGTTACTAACTTTAGAACAACAGGTTCTGCGTTGAAAAAGAAGCCGACAGGCCGTCCAAGGTCAGCTCGGACGCCAGAGAACATCAATAGAGTTCGTGCTGCTGTGGAAAACAGTCCTCGTAGGCCCGCCCGTAAACAAGCTGCTGCTTTGAACATACGCCTCGATAACAAACGCGCGTTGCTCAGGCGACCACTGCTCCATGACTACAGACATTGGCGTCGTGTAGGCTTTCCAACGCACCCTGTATTTTGTCAACCTGGTAGACGGCTATAGGCCAAATCCAATTATGACCTAGGCTAATCCTTCTCATTGTAACAAATTTAGTGAAATAAAAGCCAAATTAAACAAAAACTAACTTAAACTGTAGCGCTGTCGAATTTTTTATAGGAAAAAGTAGCAAATCGGTGGGATTTAGAAAATATATCAATTAAATCGAAATAACTGAGATAAGGCGATAAGGGTGTCAAAACTCCAAAACAATCGGCTTTCTATAGGACTCTTGTTCCTGGTGTGCCAATTTCATCTGAGGTGTCCTTATTTCAAGGACCTATTTTCGATCGGATAACGGGATATCGCTCAAGTAAAAGACCAACCAATTTACCAATGAATTGGATATGAAATCTTATGTCATTATCGGCCCTTGATGACTTTTTTTGTCCCCCAGAAACAGCACAAAGGAACCAACAAATAAATACAAATTAATTTCTTTGGTCAGCTGAACGTCTCATTTACGCCCCTTCCCCTTGCCATACCTTTATCCACCTATAATTCCATAAGGACAACTTACATTCCTTTTGTATCTGATTGATGTCCGGATCCGGCATCGAATGACAAAACACTGATATATCCGTCTGTCATTATTTGATGTAATCATATTACACCAGGACACATTCCTTGTGTTGTTAGTGCTGTCAGAGACATTGGGGTGAATTATTTCTAGGGCTGGATAAGGGGATACCTATTCCTATAGAATTATAGAAGGATAATGTTAAAAGAATGAATCGTAGGGTTTCTTTCAATAAGTTTTTCCTCGTAAAGGTGTTTCATATATGTTTTCCTTCTCAATCAAAGAAAATTGTAGATTTTCAGCTCTTAGCTCCCTTTTTGTTATGCAATTGTTTGTATGGGGTGAAGGATTGTGGTGGATTACTGGGGGAACTTAATATAGTTTCGATTTTTTGTGGCATTAAATAGTCTTTGGGTGTTATGGGAGTTTGGACAACGATTAAGACAGCTTAACAGTATTTGTTTGATGAATTGCCATTTGCAAAGTCAATTTAGTGTTGATATAACAAAGGAATTAAGTTGTTTGTATTGAAATAAAAAAAAAGTCCTTTGAACTTGGAGCTTTGCTTGGGAGGCAATGCAAGATTAATGAGTAATGACTATCTTATCAAAGCACAGCATTCGACGAATATTATATTTATATAGAAGCAAAATAATAATTGTATTTATTCTATAAATAATAATTGTAAATAGGACTGGCAGCCAAAATAACTTTAAAGTACTTAGCCATTTTGGAGTACCTTAAGGCTATATTTTATTTTATTATTTTATTTTTATATATGTACCTATATTGATCTAGATTTTAAAAAAATCAATGACAAACATATTTCGGTATTTCAACCAGCTACTGAAATTGGAAGCATTGATGGTTTCGCAAGAATTGGAGGCCATTCGAGTTTCTTAAAGCGAACCTAAAACCCGGTTTAAAAAAAAATTAATTGAACTGCTAAGAAGAGTGAGGTTAATCTTTAAGTTACTTTTATGGCTAAGCGATTCGCTGCAAACATACATATAGAGTTGTCTTTGGCGCGGCGATTTAAGCAAAAAGCAACATGAGCGACTGGAAGCGATTGAAGCGACTACAAGCGACGAAAAACGCAATCAACATTTTTTCAATCAGTTTACCGAATTGCTCGTTCGACATGGACATGAACAATGTAATAATAAAGAGTGTTTTTTTGAAAGGTATATAACTATAAGTTGGCAACACTATTTTAACTGGCATCCATTTTGTCAGCTGTCAAGTGAGTTATTTTTAGTTTGTGTGGCATTTCAACATGAATAGACTGATGTCTCAACAACGCTTCCAAATCGTTCAAACTTAATTTGAAAATTATGGTTCTGTTTGATATATGTATCGCGTACTACATCCATTTTACGGTAAACATAATCGTCCATCTTTTTCCTCCCTTTTCGCACCACGTTTACTCTAAATAATAAAACTCAACAGAAAACAACAAACAACTAGCAATAGTTGTTCTTGTTGCAATATAATGTCTAAATGATAAGAAGCATCCACAGAGACGTCGTACAGTTCGTACAGAAGGAGTCATTGCTGCTGCAGAGCATAGCGTAGATCAGGACCCGATCAATAGATCAGTTTATCCGCCATCGTACACAGGAATTGGATATGTGTCCATCCACTTTATGAAAGATTTAGCGGAAAGGTCTTGGTTTGCGTGCTTACAAATTCCAAGTCGTGCAAAAATTGAAGCCACAGGATCACCTAGCAAGGCGTATAGATTTGGTGACTGGGCCCAAAACAAGATTGCCGTTGATACCAATTTTCATAAGCGAATTATGTTAGCGATAAAGCTCACTTTTGGTTGAATGGATACGTCAATAAACAAAACTGCCATATTTGGAGTGATGATAATCCTCAAGTGTATGTTGAGACACCGTTACATCCACAAAAACTGACTGTTTGGTGTCCTTTATGGATTGGTGGAATAATTGGTCCGTACTTCTTTAAAAGCGATGCTGGCCAGAACGTAACAGTCAATGGTGACCGCTATAGAGCCATGATTACTGACTTTTTTGTTCATCAAAAACAACCTGATGTGCAGGAGCTGTGATTTAAACAAGATGGCACAACATGCCACCCAGCTCGTGCCACAATTACTTTATTGAAGGAAACGTTTGGTAACCGCATAGTTTCACGTTACGGACCCGTGAATTGGCCTCCAAGATCGTGCGATTTAAAGCCGCTTGACAATTTTCTGTGGGGATATTTGAAGTCGCTAACTTACGACGATAAGCCTAAAACGATTGACCACTTGGAGAGCAACATTCGCTGCGTTATTGCCGATATACGGCCACTAATGTTGGAAAAAGTCATCAAAAAATTGGACCTCCAGATTAGACTACGTCCGATCCAGCCGTGGCGGTCATATGCCAGAAATCATATTTAAATTATAATGCCAGAAGATTATCTTTCGAATAAAGTAAATTTCATGTCAATTTAAAAAAATCATCTTTGTTTTATTCCATTTCAAAGTTCTATACCTCTAAGAAAACACCCTTTATTTTTTGTGCCATTAAGCACAAATGAGAAAACAAAGCAAATGCATAGGCAACAAAAACATACATAATGTGTACAAAAATCTAAGAATTACATAATAAGAAAGAAGAAATTTTATAATAAAGATTTTTTAATAATTTCATTCTTTTGATGGGATTCGGATTATTAAGTGACGAAGACTGAATTGCATTATTGGTTTGGCGATTGGCGCGTGGCACCCCTTAGAACATGGAGCCCCGGGGGACTTGCCATCTCGCCCTACCCTAAAGCTGCTAGTGGATGGAATTATTCCTTCATTAAAGTAATCAGCACACCGGAATGATCTCAAGCATAATTGTCAATCAACAATGTCACCCCATCACCCATCCACACAAAACCAATGGAGACCTTGAAGAAGTTATAATGCCATATATGCAACAGCCATTGACAACGAAACAGAGGTCCTGGCAGTGAGACCAGCTACTAAGTAAGTTGTGATTAAGGGCTGTCATCATGTAACCTTTCGGACGATAATCGTCAAAGCGATAGCCAATATTTTGCTTCACGAAACAATATCGTTCTCGTTTTACAGTTTGAGAGCCACTGAACATTCCAAATTAACAGTAAAAATCGACTTTTCTTTTTCAAAATGTAAGTACAATCTTCTTGAAACTTAAAAAAAAAACAAAGTAGTTTCCTTAGTCTGCTATTAGACGATGAAACTGGATGCATGCACCTTGTTCGAATTCTTCGAACATAGTAAGTGCAATAGAGAGAAAAAATTCTATACGTACATTAGATCGATAGGGTTTAAAGAGAATGATTCATTGCAAATGATTATAGAAAACGAATATGAAAGAGAACTGTCGAATCGACAGCGACAGAGAATGAAATAACAAAGAAGAATTCGAACAAGCTGCATGCATTCAGTTTCATCGTCTAATAGCAGACTTAGAAATACGGAAGCTGTAATTATTCAAAAATATTTGTAATACAATGAAGAAATAAATTGCACGACTGGATCGCACGTACCTACTTGCTCGTATGTGCGATCACATTGTAGAATAAAATTTAAGAAAATTAAAGTTAACATCAAAGCATTTATTCGATTTTTGTCACTTTTTATTGTAAATTGAAATAATTCGAACGTCAATTTGATTCTTTAAAAAATGTTAAAAATTGTATTTTTTTTATCTTAGGAACGGTTTTTAAATAAAACGGTAATTTAAAAAATAATTTAAGAACACAAACTTAAGCACATAAATAACATAGGTAGATACATTTAAAAACAAAATTAAAAAGTCAAGCAGACAAAACGGTAAATATTTCGCCTTGTAACATTTAACAGATAATTTTGGAAATAAGAACAATACGTTAAACAATACTTCACTCTACTGACAACACAAAATAGGTGTGAAAAACGTGATCGAATACGAAGCAATAAAATCCGAGGAGGCCATATCATTAAGAGAATTCCGTCGTCCAAACACTGAATTAAACAAATGCAAGGACACCTGCATTTAGTTGGCCTACCGCATGGAAAAATCCAAAACCGGAAGGCCTGTCGGTGAACCTCATAGGTGGAGCTTTAAGGCGAATCAGAAAAGAAGGAGAATTTTGGTTCCAGTCGAGTTAAAGAAGAGGCAGAAGACCAAGACCAGACAGAATCACAGAATGTACCCTTCCACCTAGACGATGATGCCGACATTCCTTCAACTGACACAAATTTATTTAGAAATATTAAATCCAAAGAAGTTCGAAAGTTTTACCAAAAGGTAAATAACACTGTCAAAACTAGAGAGTTCGAACTGAAGCTTGTAAAGACCATCAGGCTGAGAGTGTGGAAAAACCACTTTTGCATCAGACTTTATAGCGGTGATGACGAACCGAATTCCACTGTCAGGCAGAATAAACAATTCTATCTGGGCGAACTAGAAAAAAAATTCCGACCACGTTATCCGGTCAGAAAGACAGAAAATAATTTTTTCGGGGCAGTAGGTAGAGAATTTTCGCACTAAAACTTACGGACGGCATCTGACTTGAACTGAGTTTTTTTTTTTTTTTTTTTTGAAAAACTGCTACTCAGTCTGAGATTCGACTACTCACGATCTCCTGGCCAACAAGCAAACACCTTATTTGCTACACTGCTACTCCTGCACCAGTGCTGCCCGGTATAATATGAATCTTCTTAAATGTGTGTTCAGAAGTTCAAATCAAAAGCTAGAACGTGCAAGTTGGGTCGGGACAAGGACAAAATCGTATTTATTAGGGTGCGGAAGGTGTAGCCACCGTTTAGTCGGGAGGCAATATTTGCTAAAAAAATATTTTACGCCGTATCTAGTAGAAGGATTCGATGTGCCACTAATAGGAACAAATCGAATTTTTATCTATAGGTACATAGGTATGTACGCTGTTAGAGATAAAACGAACTCTTTTTTGATTACCTATTTAAGTAGATATATTCAATTTTGCAATTAAGTAATATCGCAATGTTTTTTTCTGTACAGGCATTTCACCTATATTTTAAGGTAATAAATTTAAGTGCCAACTCTGTAATATACTATTTTACATTACATCGTTGTCTGAAAAGTTAATAAAATAGATGCTTTCGTAGCTACGAATTGGTATTGTTAGATATATATCTTTTATCGAACAAGTTACAAGTTCCGAGATTACCTACATTTGTATTTCAATAAGGACATAGACCCTAATAAATAACACTTTTCATTTAAATTTTCTCATTAACCACTCGCTAAATATTTGAAAACCAAATACATTCGGCTAAGATTTCTTGCATTTCCAAGGAGATAAGTGTTTTTTTTTCTATTTACAATTCAATATCGCCTCCATTTTATTTCCGCCTTCCTTCTCCCTCTACACAAACACTTCATCAACGAATCAAATCAGCACCTTCAACAGCAAATTCCCCACTTTCATTGTGCCAATTCAATTGATTGTGTTTTCCACGCCCATATCAAGCAGGGCGTCATAGATTCAAACCACTACGGGATTGGTCACACCAAAACCCCAAGCACTGGGGGAATGATTAAACTTACCAATTTTATTGAATAAAAGAAAATAAAAAAAAAAAAGAAAAACACACAAAACACAATTCTAAAGCCAGATAAAACTCAATTAAAAAAAAGTACACTGCTGAAGCTTGTACATGCATAGTGTAGTAAATCAATTGTTCCACTTTCCAAAACATACCGAACATATTTCGATAACAGTGTTACCTCTGTTCATTTTCAAAAAATGAAAATAAAGGTGCCTCAAATGTAAAAAAGTGTCCCATATGATAAATATAATATAAATAAAAAGGAAATATTAATGATATATTTATACATGTATAATATTATACATAAATAATAAACTTAAATCTTGAAAAAATGCTGCAAAGCTAGTACCCATTGTTAAACTATTCTTTTTGTGACAACTTCAAAAAATAGTCTGCAAAGTTATTCAACATTGCAAGGATATATTTGGAGATAGCATTATTTATAAAAGTGTTTCCACACCATAGAAACAAGAAAAAAAGAACTGCTACTCGTACCCACCATGCCCTGCAAAACCATGAAATTGTATGTTGTGTATGTGAATACGTCTGAAATTCATGTGAGAAGCAGTCAATCCGCCATACGTTTCGTACCCACTTAAATGCAACAAAGGTAGTCCCATGTACAGGGACCGGTACACATATGTCGCTGAACGGGTATTTTTCAATTTGTAGATGAAGAGAGAATTATCCTCCCAATTTGTCGTTGTGGTTTCTTTTTTCTATGGTCCACACCAAAGAATTTTTTTTTTACATTTCAGAAACATTTAAAAAAACATTTCAGAAATTTTTATTTCTTTATGAAATATTTTTTAAATATTTCTGAAATGTTTATGAAATGCCTCTCGGTTTCCCATTCCCAACGGAAATCTTTCTTTATTTCTCAAGCGTTTTAGTCTAGTTGACAGGTTTTTGTTTTTGTTTGTTTGTATTTTGTTCATGATTATAAAACGGGACGCTATGATTGCTCCTTTTTTACAAACTATCTTGAAGTACAAAACTGGATACATAAAATGGGAAACAAATAAATATTTAAGAAATGTTTCAGAATTTTTAGAAACATTTCTAAAATGTTTGTGAAATATTTTTCAAACAATTGTTTCTTTGGTGTTGACACACCTTAAGGTCTACCGAATGAGCCAAATAAAATACATACATATATCAGGAACACATTGTCTTAACAAGCCTACTACTCCATTTTTTTCTCACCCATCACACTGCTTGTACATTGTCTGATGGGGATACAATAAGACTTGACAAGGGAATTTCCTCTTCTTCCAACAAGAGTTAAGTGCAAATTGTGTGCTCTATACTCACTCTATAATTCACTTTTAATTCAACAATGGTTCTACATTCCAGGTGGTTGACATTTCTTTCCAAGCATTCCAGACTTTATCTCAACTTTTTATATTCACTCATTTTACTAACTCAATCATCGACACTTTTGGTTTGCTTTATAAAATTTTACTTACCAATAAAACACGCCTAGAGGTGTCCGTAAAAGTACACATTTTCAGTAAAATGTGCCGAAGGTAACCCTATTCGATATGCTCTCTAATCAATTTTATTTGTAAATTCGTTTACATAAAGGTCGCATCCCTCTTGCTATTTCGCTCTAACAACATTGCCATCTCGTTTCTCCTCAATGATGCCCTCTCCAATTATTCCAACTGCCTTTGTATATATAAACCTGCGAACGAATCAAAACATCATCCGTTTTCATGATATTCCAGGCGATTCAATTGAAATCGAAACACAATGACGACCATCGTTGTGATGTTGCCCTTCCTTTCTCATTCGGTTTTGTGAGTATGGCCACGATAGTTGCTAACGGAATTGTTGTGTTATTCTTCTAATAGAAAATACTACTTATCATTCGCTTCGCACTTTTTCCCCTCCGGACAAAACGGTGTTCATGTCATGTGTTCAACATTTAAGCGATGATCGTGTGTTTGTTTTCATCTTGATAGTTGATACTCACGGCAGAGGTGGCGAATTAATGAACGGTATTATTCCTTTTGAGTGACGTTTGAGTTCAACAAAACCGCAACCTGTTTTCCTTCACATTTCTCTTTCAGTGCGCGCTGGATCGTTGTCAAAAAACTAAGTGTTCTGTAATTGTTTTTTTTTTTTAATTCCTGAATCGCGTTTTGGGAATTTCCGTAATAATCTGACATATTTACCCGCGTTTTTCGTTGTTTCATAAAATCATATTCTTGGATTAGTAGCAGCATTGCACGCGAGTGTCTATTCCAGCGCGGGTGCACGACCTATCCATCTGTCAAAACTCGCTAGAAAGAATAACAAAAAAAGAAATGTTTTTGGATTTGACACATTTTCTTCTCACCGTCTAAAGACTGCGGTGTTGGAATTAAACAATATTAGTTTACGCAAGTGTGAAGTGTTTTTTAGTAACTAAAACAATCAAATTGCATTGTTTGTAAGAGATTCTTCTCAAAAAAAAATATTTAATTGTTCTTTGCGTAACTTGATAACAGTGCTAAAATTCATAACGGCAAAATAACTCTAATCTTAAAGTAAGAACCGTTGATTGACGCGCTCCCAGCTCCCATCCAGCAAAGTGCAAATTTGTTTAATATTGTGTTTTGTTTAAGTGTGTTTGTTGGTAGAGAGAGGTGTGTGTTGACATTCATCCGAAAGCGAATGAAATCAAATAATATGGATTGTATTCGATCAAATAATACGGAAAGAGATTCGGACTTGGGAGATGACTCACTAGTGGTAAGTAAACAAAATGGCTGATGAGTTGTGAAAACCTTAATTGTTATTACTTATTCGAAATAAACTTCGTCTTTTTAATCGTCGATGGTTGTTAATGTGTTTGGAATTGTGACGATGCGCGGTGCGGCAATAAATTCGCGGCCTCATTTTCTCAGTTTAACCAGGTGCAGGTGATTAACATGGCGGGATTTTGGGGTAACTCGTAAATCCATGGAATTAATGCGAAACATCGACAAATAAGGCATTTTGCTTTCAGAAATCGATTGCCTTTGTTTGCCTTGGTCATTATCTTTTGATTTCACCTTTTCCCTTTAAAAGTCATTCTTTGGAGCAAAAAATGGTTGCCTACCTACCTACATTAACCATTAATTCAAATATTTGTCAATTGAATTAAGAAGCTTCTCGTAGCTTCTTGCGTATTGAATTTTGTTATTGCCAATGGCTAAATAAGTTCCTTGCCGGTTTTGATTAAGGTGTTATCATAGTTTATTTTTGGCTTAATTGTTCATAAGTAGCTTGGAAAAGATATTTTGACAGCAAATTTAGTTTGTTTTCTTTTATTGTGATGACGCAAAATTGCATATTTTTTTGTCAAAAACTTCGATTTATGGTTTACTTATTACTCTGCAGAATGAATGCTTTGACAACATCGGATGCGAATTTTAGCGACGGCATTTCGACGAACCCAGGCGGGAGGAAATGGAATTGCAAAGTCAAAAGTTTTCTTTATAAACGGATAGGCAGTACCTACATTCTTCTTAAAAATAAATTTCTTCGTGTCCAATGACAACAAACAAAAGCAGACTTTACCTAAGTCAGCTTGAGTAAGTAGTAGATACCTACTAACAAGATTTCTGTTTTAGTCTGTTTCGTTTCCTTGAAATTAATCAAAAGCTATTCGAATCAAAACAAATGTCAACACCTAGGTACCTATCAACTTTCGTTTTTTCTTATTTTAACCTTTTCGAAAACATCCAACATCTCTAAAAAAAAACAGAATTTTGAGATTATTGTTGAGGTTCTCGAAAAAAACGAGTGTTTGGTGTAAAAGCTTTTGCTTACTGTTCGTTCGGTCTTACAGAAACTTAAAAACAACTAATACATGAATGAACAAAAGTTTTCTAATTTCTCTTAAACAACAATTGGCAAAAAGAGTGTAGTTATGCTTCGACGAATAAACAATATAATAAACGATATATTTCTTGAAGAGAATTCTTCACATTTTAAACAAAAAACTGTGTTACGGTTACTAGGTTTCTGTAAGGTTTCCATTTCAGCTATTTGATTAATGTTTCTGCTATCATGAGAAGGGCGCTTGTTTTAGCTCTTTTTCCTATAACCAAACCAAACCAGTGACCAAAAAATGCCGAAGGAAGAAGACGTTTTCATCCATCACCAAATATAAGCAAAATCTCCTTCAAAAATATTATTTTGCATTTCGATTAGATGCATCCAAATACCACATAACTACTTCTTTATGAATTATGAATCACAATATTCCGGCGGCAAAGTGGACAAACATTGTCAGCTTTTTGATTTCGAATTATAGGAGAGGTACAGAGGTATCTAGGTACGTCTAATGCGTTATGATGGTACCCACTTTCTAAAAGCTAAAAAAATCTGAAATCTAAAATCATCAAACATAAGTAATTCGATGAATAAAATAAGAATTTTTCTTTATTCACAAATGCAAAAATGGTTGCACTTACGGATTTTTTGAATCTGAAGAATATTTTTCTCGTAAATAAAGTTAAAGTTTAACTAACAAAACCTGCTCATTTTTTTATTTATAGGTATATCCCTTAAGTTGGTAGGTAACGTATTAATGGTAATTTTTAACATTTTACTTTTACATTATTGGGACTATTTATAAGGCAAATGACATTACGATCATAGAGAAGTCTAAAAAAGTGATCGAGAAAATATGTCTGTCTGTCTGTCAGTATGTATAACGAGCTGCAGCCTAAACGGCTTAAGCGATTATCTTCAAACTTGGAGTGTGTGATTCTTTTGGCATTCCCCAGAGGGGAAATTGAAATTTTATTTTTAGCCCTAAAATTAACGGTACCTGCCATATGACCGTTTATGAAAATCTCATTTTTCTCGAAAACGGCTTCAACGTTTTAATGAAATTTTTTGAGAATTTTTTTGTTGGTATTGGCTATCATTTTATTGAAACCACATATACGGGAAAAGTCTATTAACGGGACCTTTCATATAACGGTTTTCTTAATTTTTGGCTTTCTCGGTTACAGCTAATTGGATTTCTGTCAAATTTTATTGTAAATAAGATCAAGGTAGCTTAAATAATTCTGCATATCAAAATTTTTAATTACTTTTTTTTTCTAATTAAAATTAATTTTTGATTTTTTTTTTTGAAAAATCAATATTTTGAAAACTAATCCAAAAAAAATATTTTTAATTTTATAACCACATGTATATCAATAAACTCTAAAAAACTGCTTATCAAAATTAAAAAACAATTTTTTTTTTCAAAAAACTAAAAATAAAAACTGTATTTTATCAAAATCCGTCCTACAATTTTTAATTTTCGAAATACTTTTTTCATAAATTCTTTGTTATTTAAGACGTGTGGTGGCATATTTCATTTTTACTAAAAACCGTTAAGTATTGTGCTTTTGATAGTTTTTATAAGTTCAAACTGTGATGTTACTTTCAACGTAAATGTTATTTGTTTTTGTCAAAGATCTTGCCTTCCAATGTAATTAGGCACATAAGAGCAAGTACGTGCGACTCAGTCGTGCCCATTTTTTTTTAACTATCATTATTCCGAAAAAACGAAATCTCGCCTTTTTACTGCTATTTGTACTTTTCATAAATGCAGCGTTTTGTCCTGGGTTCTTGTTGATTCTCATGATTTAATGTACTTAAAATAAAAAATAAAAAAACGTTTTTTTACGAGGAGGGATTAAAATTCAAAAATGTGTCATATTCTTTAGCTATCCATCTCTTTAGCTGATTCAAGGTGATAATGCTGTTTCCTGTACCCACTAATTTCTTAGCAGGAAACCGTATGTATTGGCTCCAATGGATAAAATCTTGTAACTGTATTAATTCTGTCTGTCTATCTGTACGGATGTATTTTGGACTACCACTACAGCTTGAACGGTTTGGCCGATCGTCTTCAAAATTAAGAACATACCTAAGGCTATTTTGACAAATATTAACGGTATCTACCTATGATTTAACCGTTAAGTAAAAGCTTATTTTTATCGGAAATGGCTCCAAGTACTATTGTAGGTGTGCCTTATGTTTTGGCGAAAAAAAATAATTAAATTGGTGGCCTTAAAACGGTACCTCCAATAGGATTTAATTTAATTTTTTTTTAGATTCAGTTTGCGGTCTACATGCTTCTGTTCAAAAAATCTGAATAAACAGATAGAAAACGCACCAACCTGAGGCACACCAGTAGATATTTATATGCTTATGTGTTTTAGACTTTAAGCCATTCAGTATGACTTATATTAAACGGTCAGAAAGATAATACTAACTCT
This sequence comes from Platycheirus rosarum, assembly GCA_963971375.1. Taxonomy (NCBI): domain Eukaryota; kingdom Metazoa; phylum Arthropoda; class Insecta; order Diptera; family Syrphidae; genus Platycheirus; species Platycheirus rosarum. Next base: position 15,526,267 of record OZ020510.1, on the reverse strand, counting down.
ACGAATGATAAACGCGTTGAAATTTAAACAGAACTATTTGAAAGAAGAACTTAATTTATTTATTTATTTATTTATTTATTTACGTCTTACAAGTCATAAGTCATAACTAAATTTACAAAATTTCAATACAATACAATTTCAATACAATACAATTACACCTTGCCACTTTCTTGCCATATTGAAAGTTTTCTGTTGATCGAAATAATTCTTTTTTTTCTGCCTTTAGTTTTATCATCCAGAATTCGAAGTTATTGTGAACAAAATCGAGTAAAATGAGTAACACAATTCTAATATTTTTCAAACCCGCAAGTAAGAACAGTGCTCCAGCTCCGAGCGATAAGAATTCGTAATTCGTATAAATCGTCTGTAAACAGCCTATCCTCAAAAAAAAAAAAAAAAAAAAAAAACAAAAACCCGAGGTTTTATAAAATTGTGAAAACTGTAATGTAAGTTCAATTTACTAATTACTTAATTTTTTACATCAGTAACCGTTCTCTGGTGCTGTTTTGTTGTTCTTGATTTTACTTAGTGCTATTTATAGGGCAAGTTAAGGATTGGTGAATATAAGAAATGAGACAACAATCAAACATAACATTACGATCATGGATAAGCCTAAAAAAGTTAGTGGCATAAAATGTCTGTCTGTCTGCCTGTCTTATGTCTGTATTATTGTATTGTAAACGATCTGTAGTCTAAGCAATTTGAATGTAATAAATTTGGTATAAGTGATTCCTTTGGCATTCCTCAGAGGGATTTTGGAAACTTTATTTGTAGATCTAAAAATAATGGCACCTGCCATATAACCATTAAGGAAAAGCTTATTTTTTTCGAAAACGGCTCCAACGATTCTTATGAACAATTTTGAGTTATTGGCTCTCATTTTATTTAAAACAAATTTAAGCGAAAAATCTATTAACGGTACCTTTCATGTAACGGTTATCTTAATTTTAGACTTTCTCGGTAATGGCTCATTGGATTTGTATAAAATTTAATAGATATTTGAAAATTAATTCTGCTTATCAAAATGTTGATTTTTTTTTCTAATTATAACTAATTTCCGATTTTTTTTTTGGAAAATTCAATATTTTTAAAACTAATCGAAAAAAATGTATTTTAAATTGTATGATCAGTTGTATAATAATAAACTCTAAAAGACTGCATACCGGAATCTCAAAAAAACAAAAAAAAAATTGAAAACTGGATTTTATTAAATTCTTCTACAATTTTCGAAATACTTTTTTCATAAATTCATTAATATTTAAGTCGTACTCCATTTTTTTTTTACTTTAATCGTTAAGAGTTGTGGTTTTGGCACATTTTATAGATTCAGACCGTGAGAGTTTGTTGGTTTGGAAGTTACCGTTATAGTTTTTTGTTCATTATGGGCACAAATTAATTCTCAATTGTCTGCATAAGAAGACTGGTGAGGAGCGGTTAAATGGGTTGACGTTGCTTAACATTAACATATGTATAAAGAGATATTGAGGTGAAATACGAAGAGGTTAAAATGGCTAAATATGTAATTTTGGAAATATCCAAACTATAAATTACCATGTTTAATATTTTATATTACAACAAAATAAGATATTATTTATGGAAATTGATGTTTTTTTAACCCCTCCCGAAATGTATTCCCGCGTTCACCCCTGAAAGAGTAGGTGCGTAATAAATTATATTTGTTTACATTAAAAACATTATAAAGTTTTTGTAATACAATCTGGTCATGTTAAAATCAATTTGGGTTTGATAAAATGAGAGCTAATTCCTACCAAAATACTCTCAAAATTGTTCATAAAAATCGTTGGAGCCGTTTTCGAAAAAAAACAAGCTTTTCCGTTTAGTAGGCTGCAGCTTGTTATACATACTGACAGACATATAGACATACAGATAGACATTTTTTGCCACTAACTTGTTTAGAATTCTCTATGAACGTAATGTCATGTTTGATTGTTATCTCAATTTATTTTATATTCACGAAATTGCCTTAAATTAAATAAATAAATTTATTGGCGCGGCAGCTCCTTAAGGAGCCAAGGCCTAGTGACTTATACTCTCAACCATTCCTGTGTGTGTGTTGTTACTCTGCAAGAATGGAAGGGACCTACAGTTTACCGCCGAGTCCGAACGGCTACATGAGATGCACTTTTTCGAGACAAATTTTACTCTTGGAGGTTTTGTCAGTTCCTCGCAAGAGGCAGTACCCCAGAAAAAAAGGTGGCTATGAGCTGGATTTGAACCCAGGTTCTTTCGCTTAGCAGTCCGACACACTAACCACTAAGCCACGGGGCACTACGAAATTGCCTTAATCGCAAGTAAAAATAAAGGCCCGTACATGGTTACCAACGGGACCGAATATATTCTCGGCGGCCCTGCTTGTTGATATTGGGAAATGTTATCTGCTTTGTTTTGTAACACGGACCAAACGCAAGTAAACTTAATACCAAGACTCTGTCAAAAGTTTTGAAAATCAAGTGAAGAATTACTAACTGTTCGGTGAGATCATCAATGGACCTATTGCTATTTACTGTCGGTCATTAAGAAAGCTTTCGTTCTTCGTGATATTTCGTCAGCTGACAAATTGTCATCGTTTTCATGATATTAAAATGAAAAACGAATAAACGCTCTGTTACTCGAGGGTGAAGAAGATTCGACTGTTCTAGGAACAAACAAAAAATCTGGACAAATACTTTTTTCCAGTTACTCGAAAAAAGTTAAGTTTTGACCGAAATTCACTAGAAATAATTTTGAAGAGGCTTTAGAAAAAAAATCGGGCATTATTGTTTCTAATTCTTCATACGATTGCGATAGAACTTTATCAACTTATTGCCTGCATTTACAGAAATGTTAAAAGTATAATACAATAAAGCCACAATAGGTGGCACGCATGTTGTTTTTGAAATGTAATAAGAAAGTTTGGACCAGACGACAGGAATATTTCTAGGTGGGGATCACCAAGAAAGTTTGAAAAATACCTGATTCTATAAACTTGGCTTTAAGCTTTATTATAATTCGCCACTTTATTATTCGACACAAACTTAACCAGCAACTGTTTCTCTTATAGAGTTTGAGCCAAATATTTCATCGAATTTCGTATTGTTTGAAGCCATTTTTTATCGATTTTCAATATTCGATGATTTCCACGTTTTTCACTATGAATATTGTCGGCAAACTTATCATATTTTGGATGGCAATGAATACGAATGGACTGATTCTGATTATTTTATATACATTGTATACATTTTCAATGTAATTAAGCCAAATATCATGTTCTTTAGTTTTGAAAGATTTCGCGATAGTCAAATCCATCAAAGCAGCCAAGTTAAAGCTTATTTATACAAAAAAACACTTTTTTTAAATAAAATAAATTAACCTGTTATAGGTAGCAAAAAAAAAAGCAAGATTGTAGAAAATATCTCCAGCAAAATTTGAATTTATTTGGTTAAAAATGTCAGATTTAATCAAATACTTCCGCGATAATACCATTTGAAATCAAAAGAAAATATTAATACCTAACTAACCCCTATCTATGCATATTTAATTAACTTTCTCCCATAAAAATAATTCCAAAACTGATGATTTTCAAAATATTTCTTGACCTCCTCAATTTACTTTATTTAAAAATAAATTGAAATCAACAAAATGCGCCCACTACCAGGGTGTCATCGCAAAAGTCAATTGACACAATCTGGTGGTCCGTGTATACTGTATAAAGGCACACTGGGTATTACGAGCATATGACCTCCTTCAAGTCCAATTTTACAGTTTTTGTGGGAACTGTCAAAACTTCAAATGACAATAAATAAAAATGTCAACTTTATCTCATAGTTCCAATCAACGCACCAGTGCGGACACCCTTAGTGTTGTCAAAAATAGTTTCTAATATGCTGGTCGGTGAAATTTCGCACACACAATGCCGTTTGTTTATTGTTCTACGGGTTGTATGCTTGTAGATAGAAATAGAGATACAAAAACAATAATTTAAGTCGATGCCCCTCAAAGGCCATTCATGGTGTTCACTTGCGGCTACATAGCTACATCTACACCTTGCTACCTGTTGTCATCGAGAGCTGTTTGGGATAATGAAAGAGTGACTTCCATTTAACTTGGTCGATAATCTTCTCACTCTGCATCACCCGGGTCGTCGTCATCGACCAGAAGCAGAAGCACGTGCTGTGCGTCGGCACACAAAGTTCCCACATTAAATCTTCTCGCGCTGGGTGCCACAAATCACACCGATTCCATTATCTGTTCGCCTCCCGTTGGAGTCATGAAGCCACTCTGCACCATGGCCACCACTTATATGGAGCACGAGAACACATATACCCTTCTGGGTTGGTGATGCCATAAATAGTCGACAATCTTGCTCATTCGAGGGGCACCACATGTCAAACGCACCAGAGCAAGTGTAGGGTTCTTTTGGATGTTTTTTTTTCTCGTGTATCTTTGAGTTTGTCAAAATAAGAAAAATGTCAGCAGAAATGTTTTTTTTTTCGACTGCGGCGCTTGATAGTGCACCTGCTGTGCGCCTATCAAAAGCTCTGTCTGTCTACCTTGGGTTTCCGAGAAGATTTTGATTTCAACAACCAACGCAAGCAACACAGCGGGCGATATGATCCTCAATCTCGATCTTTTCGAATGGAATCATGAAATCAACATATTAGCGCCAAATGGTGCGGAAAGTCGTCGACGGCGGCAATACCTTATATTGCACCAGCTATTGCAGGTATGCAGTTGTTGATGGCCTCAATTAAAGCATCCATCGTGAGTTGCAATAATTTAATTAATATTGCATTACAAATAATATTGTTAATATACTGTTATGCAGTGGAACGTCATCGCAGTTGCTATTCAATGTTCAAATGACTTTCGTCTAACCTTATTGATGTTTTAGAAAACTGGAGCGGAATTAATGTGAAATTAATTAATAAGTTCATACACTCTTGATACTTGATTGAGTTAGTTACCTAGATTTGATTTTTTTTTAATTTAAATACATAATTTATATTTTACTGTATAGTGAAAATTTTCTCTCTAAAATCATAGTTTAGATAAATTTATATTGCCATCTGTTATTAAAAAAAAATCCATCAAAGACAATTAGCTGTCCCACCGAATAGAATTCTCGCAGATTTCAACAACGACTTGGGTAAAATAGTAAAGATTTCACACGTCAAAATTTGCGGTGAGTATGAAAGAGAAAACAATCTGAGTTAAGTTAATTTCGTTCTCCTTGTTGTTTCTTTTTCCTGTCATTTTGTTTTGTGGCTGCCATTTTGCTGTGTTAATTGTTGCCTTACTCTACCTTAGATGGAGCTACTGTCGAGGTGGACCTGGGCCTCAACCATCAGATCGTCTGTTTGGTTTTCCTTGACCACCTGCTTATTAAGGCTTAATTACAAGGTGAGCCTGCTCACATATAGGAGTCAAATGAGCATGACCAGATCCCTCAGAGTGCTTGCCATCAGAGATCCTGTTACTAGAGTGGTTACAAGTCGCTCTAGTTGCAATTCTATGCGTTATGGCATGCATATTTCCCTTTGCTATAGACCGAGGCCTATGTGCACTGTGCACGTCTGATATAAGATTGAGTGCTGCAATAAAAACTAAACTTCTTGCGAAATCAGTTGGTCCGTTGCATAGAATCAGGTACCATATTGCTTCTGTGAATTTGAGTAACCACAGTAACAATTTTTCAGGCAGCTTTACTACCAAGCAGGCTTACGTAATTAAATGAGCTTTCCTGTTAATCCGTGGTACCGTTCGTTTCCGCCGCGCTCATTTTCGAAGAATTGAACTTGAGAATCGACCCACATGAAGTCAATGGCCCTTCATAACCCTTAAAGAACAACAGTTCCGGAGAATCTAGCATTATAGTGATAACCGGTAAACCTCATCGCTGCCCGGTACAGATCGCAAGAACCCCGAAAGACACTTGCAGGAGTCCGTCATTGATGGTTTAGGGGCAACCAAACGCTGATACCATCTTGTCCTAGCATCAGCACTCCAGACGTCGTTTTAAGAAGGCTTTCATTAAAAAGACCCCCAATGCTCATTGATTGGCACCTTTTAGCCTTCTTAGTCCGAAGAAGCTGCGATTGACAGCTTCATTTGATCATAGCTTTGTGGCGTTGTTCTCAAAAATGATAACGGACAACGGAGCCCAGGTAACGGAGACTGATACCTCTGTATTTGGCGCAGTTCAGATAGTCTCCCTCCTCTCTTAAGGATCGGGAAAATAATGTTGAGATTCCATTTATCGAGCATGTGTTCTTCTATGATCAATTTCAAAGAAGTAATTATATATACAAAGAAATAAAAAATTACATGAATGTTTTATTTTTCATAAATAATACCGTCAACGACACTAAACTATAGGTAACACTCTTCTCACGGTCTGAACCTATTAAATGTACCAAAACCTGGAGTACGCCATCACATGTCTTAAATATTAATGAAGTTATGAAAAAAGAATAATGAAAATTGTAGAACCGATTTTGATAAAATGTTGTTTTTTTTTAGATTTTTGTATGCAGCTTCTTAGAGTTTATTAATATACAGCTAATCATAAAATTTAAAACATTTTTTTGACTAGTTTTAAAAATATTGAATTTTTTAAAGAAAAAAAAAATTAAAAAAATGGTTTAAAATTTTGATAAGCAAAATGAATTTGGGTGCCTAGATTTTTTTAAATATAAAATTTTATAAAAATGCATTGAGCCGTTACCGTGAAAGTCTAAAATTAAAAAAAAAACCGTTACCTACATGAAAGGTACCGTTGATGGAATTTAACCGTACATTTATTTTTTGATAAAATGAGAGCCAATATCTACCAAAATACTCTCAAAAATGTTCATCAAAATCTTTGGAGCCGTTGTCGAAAAAAAAGCTTTTTCTAAACGGTTATATTGCAGGTACCATTATTATTTCTAGCCCTTAGAATAAAATTTCAAAAATCCCTCTGAGTAATGCCAAATAACAAAAATTAATCGCTTAAACTGCAGATCGTTATAAAAAAAATACAGATAGAAGACACTGGCCACTAACTTTTTAAGCCTTTTCTAGGGGAAGAAATATAAGCTTTAGTTAATTAAACTTAGTTATATACGATTTTCATTATTTTGTTAAACCTCCCAGTTTATGTCTTTTTGAGGGTGGACTGTGGACGATTTGTACGAATCCTCATTGCTCGGACCTGGGTCACTGTTCTTACTCGCTGGTTTAAAAAACTTTAAAATTGTTTTACACATTTTACTCGTATTTGTTGACAAGAAAACTTAATTAAATGAAAAGAACATTTTACCGACTTACTTTTCACGAAGGCAGAACAAAATGAGGTCTTTCGATAAACAGCACGGTGACAAAAAAACATTCAATATGACCAACTTTTTTTATTTTCTTTATTTAATTTAAAGTTATCTATAAGGTATCATCTGTAGTGCCCCGTGGCTTAGTGGTTAGTGTGTCGGACTGCTAAGCGAAAGAACCTGGGTTCAAATCCAGCTCATAGCCACCTTTTTTTCTGGGGTACTGCCTCTTGCGAGGAACTGACAAAACCTCCAAGAGTAAAATTTTTCTCGAAAAAGTGCATCTCATGTAGCCGTTCGGACTCGGCGGTAAACTGTAGGTCCCTTCCATTCCATTCTTGCAGAGTAACAACACACACACAGGAATGGTTGAGAGTATAAGTCACTAGGCCTTGGCTCCTTAAGGAGCTGTGGCGCCAAATAAATTTATTTATTTATTTATAAGGTATCATCTACTTTACAAAAATATTAAAAGAATTAGTAGATAGTGAATTCGTAAAAATAAATTGTTTGTATTTGTTTCTTCTCTATAATTTATATTTCTTATATACAAGTACTGACCAAAACTTCAAATTTTCATTTTGGCAATTCGCCATAAATATCAAACTATGGTAGTGGAACTTATTTTCCAGAGAAAATAGATGATTTTGTTTTTCCATGATATAGAGTGACATATGGTGTTTTTTATTTTAGAAAGAATCCAGAAAAATGCATTGAAAATGATAGAGGATATAACAGAAACATTTGATTCACTAGAAAATCGGGGAAATGTTACCTGTCTCTCCTTATTCTATCGCTTTTTTATAAACAATGCTCCGGTGAAATAGCCAGTTGCATTCCTCCCATTAAAAGTTTTCCGCGTAATACTCGTACTAATATAGATACCCTTGAGCCTAATTTCAGACGCACTATTAAGTATGGAGACTCACTTTTTAGCCACACTAAACGAATGTGGAATGCTTTACCCGGCTCGATTTGGATCAGTTAGCTGAAATTAATACCTATTTAGCACAGCAAGAGCCATTCACCTACGACCACCACATAACTAGATATTGGCATGTGAAAAATTGAGTAAAAAAATGTAATATTTTCACTCAATTTTTCTCATGCATATACTTAGTTATGGGTGAATGGCTCTTGCAGTGTTAAATAGGTATTAATTTCAGCTACCAGGAATGAAGGGTGGGTTTTCGAAAACAAATTTTTTTACTCAAGCCTTCAGATGGTTATATCTCGTTTTGCAGATATTCTAGCTGAGTATGTTTTGCATTATCCTATTTATATTGAGTCTAGCTACCTGATCCATATATCAGAATTCTCTTGATAAAATAACTGCGTCTCCAGGAGTGGATTGAAGGGTCAGGTGCCAGAAAATAAATTTTTGCACTCAAGTCTTTCGCGCCCATATCTCGTTATTTTGACATGCTACGTGAGTGATTCTTGCACTGTCAGAAAAGTATTGAATCCAGCAACATATACTAGTGTTTTATATACCAGAAATAAGGTGAAAAAAAATAATTATTGCACCTCCAGTAGTGAAATGATTGGACATGAAAGGTTCTTGTTTCGCCCCGAATCTCTCCCTTTTAATTGCTAATAGCTCCTCAGCTGTTGGTGCTATCGGCACTGGAGTCGCCACTAACGGCGCGCTTTCTGCCTAGCTCTCATTTTCAAGGACGCAGACTTCAATTCTACAACTTTTATATGCACTACTCTTATGATAAAGAGTTAATTTACAAAGCTATTTGAGAAAAAATTAAAGATGTCGAAAATATGTCCAACTCTTACATAATGTAGTTTGGAGGTGGGTGGCCCAAAACATATTATTATTGTCTCATTTGACGTAAAATTGAATGTTATACAACTTATTTAGACCATTTTTGAAAATATTGATTGGAATTATCGCGAAAATATAAGATTTGTTATTTTATGACTAAGTTTTGACATTTATCGTAACATTTCGATTCGCTGTATCTTTTGAACTCTTAGAGATAAATTAACACTTATGCATATATTTTTGTAGGAAATTAGATTCTCTACAACTTATCTCTTTACAACTTTGTGATTAAAAAAATTGGTAAGGAGTTAGAAAAACAAGTTTGGCAAAATAATTTTTTGTTGACTATATCTCAAAAATAGTTCTTTATTTTCAAATATACTGCCATAGTAAATTGTAGAAAATTTTATCAGCTTCATTTTTCCTTCAAAGTTTATTTTTCTACGACAAACCGTTTTCGAGATATGCGGGAATAGGCGTGGGAAGGTCCCTTTAAATCACCCCCCACACCACGCGGCACCAGGATTAATGGGGATTTTTTTTTATTGCAGTCGATGCTGAGAATATGGAAAAACCATTTCTGCAGACTGTATAACGCCGATGACGAAACGAATTCCGCTGTCAGGCAGAATGGTCTAAGTTATTTGGGCTGAGTAGACCAACAATTCCGACCACCACATGTGGATGAAATAAAGCTAGCTATATCTAAACTTAAGAGCAACAAAGCCGCCGGAGCCGATGGCCTAGCTGCCGAGCTCTTCAAAGCTGCAGGCAATGACTTGGCTATAAGTATGCACCAACTCTTAAGCAAGATATGGTTAGAAGAAAGCATGCCCGATGAATGGAATCTCAGCATAATTTGCCCGATCCTTAAAAAAGGAGAGCCCCTGAGCTGCACCAACTATAGGGGTATCAGTCTCCTCAACATCGCCTACAAGATCTTTTCTGCTGTATTGTGTGAACGCCTAAAGCCATTCGTCTACAACCTTATAGGTCCATATCAGTGCGGTTTTAGGTCAGGAAAGTCCACTATCGATCAAATATTCACATTACGGCAGATCTTGGAAAAAACTCAAGAACTTCAAATCGATACCCACCACCTTTTCATCGATTTCAAAGCCGCGTACGACAGTTTTAACATCCCTGCCAAACTCTTCCGCCTGTGTAAAATGACAATGGAAAACGCAAGCTGCTTCGATAAAGACCTCACCAACACTTTGAAGTAAAAAAAGGCGATGCGCTGTCATGCGACTTTTTCAACATCATGCTTGAAAGAATAGTGCAGAACTCTCACACCAACACCAGAGGCACGATCTTTCAAAAATCCGTCCAATTTTGCATACGCCGACGATATTGACATAATCGGAAGAACGCGGCGTGATGTCAGTAGCGCTTTGTGAGTATTGAGACGGAAGCGGCGAAGATGGGTTTAGCAGTAAATGCGGGCAAAACCAAGTATATGCTGTCATCAAGAAGAGACACCCAACATCGACGTCTTGGACACCATAGACAACTATAACTTGGAGGTAGTTAGGGACTTTGTCTACCTGGGCTCTGCTATTAACTCAACAACACCAGCGCTGAAGTCAAACGAAGAATAACTCTTGCCAATCGCTGCTTCTTCGGGCTTAGAAGGCAATTGAGTAGCAAAGCCCTCTCTCGGGCAAATACACTGTCCCTTTATAAGACCCTCATCATCCCAGTCCTGCTCTATGGTGCAGACGCATGGACGCTGTCAAAAGCGGATGAGGACACTTTAGGTTGTTTCGAGAGAAAGATTCTACGGGTGATTTTTGGTCCCGTATGCATAAACGGAGAGTGGAGAAGAAGATACAATGAAGAACTTTAACGGCTGTACAGCAACACAGATCTAGCCAAAAGAGTAAAAATTCAACGTCTCAGATGGCTGGGTCATATAGAGCGGATGGACATCAATGCTCCGGCCCGGAAAATCTTCGAATCCACCCTAGAGGGACGGCGCAGTAGAGGAAGACCGAGAGTCGACCGAGACTCAGGTGGCGCACACAAGTGGAAGAGGACCTCAACCGACTCCACGTGCGAAACTGGAGACAGCTAGCTAGGGACCGGGCTGGCTGGAGAAACTTGTTGGTTGAGGGCCAGGTCCAACCCGGACTGTAACGCCACCTAAGAAGAAGAAGAAAAGGGGACCCATCCCTACACATTCCTGCGAAAATTGGAACTACATGGATTTTTTGGTTTATTTATTGTTTTCAAGCTTAGTTTGCCTGGACTATAATACATGATAAATTAAATTTAAAACTAAATGATTATGGTCGATTAAAATGGATCCTCATTATTTTTATTTCCGATATTCCGGGAGGGGTTTGAACTCCCAAAAACCCCACCTGAGTTTGCGCCTGCTTTTATGTAATGATATTTATACTAAGTATAAACTTTTTTTTTTTTGAAGTAGCAATTGAGCTTTGTCGTTTCATTTTTGTTAATTGTTTTTGAATTTTTATTCTTTTAGACACTATATTTTGATATTTAAAACACTGAATACTTAAATCACTGAATATACATAAAACATTTTGTTTCAGATAAAATAAATAATTCAAATTAGTAACAAATTTAAATCTTAAATATATTAAACTTTACCTATAGAGTGCCTAGATTCTAAATAGTCTCTTAACATTAATGTGTCTTTCTCCCTGAACACAATCCAAAAACGGGACTGCATTACGCAAACAGAGTACGTAGCAGCTGTCAAATTTGTCGTACATACCAATTTCAATCGGAACAACAATGCTTTGACATTTGAGTTTTAAAATGGATGGAATACCAAATAGAAATTATAAAAGAGAGAATAAACTTTAGTGCAACGAATTCAAATATCACCAATCATAATCATCTGGTGTTATTTCAGTTATACCAACAAAAAAAAAGTTTGAGAGGGACAGACGTGAGAAAGTTTGTTCTCTTTTTCATAATTTCCCTCTGCATCAGATGAATTGTCAAATTTACTGTACGTAAAAGTTAAAAGTTAATCAACCTTTCCCTATATGCGTAATGCAGTTTCGTATTCCGTATACAGTGCCGTACCATTGTGTTCGTAAAATTGAATTCACGTGTATTCAATATTTGCAGTTCCTTATGCATTTTCCGGTTCCGTTGCGATTGTCTTCAGCAAGTTTAATAAATATTGTACCTAAATAGTCTCCTTTTCATTAAAAAAGGGTTTTGCAACCAAATTGTTAAGAGTTATTTTTAAACACAATTTGAGCTTGCCTTCTATTATTAATACTACACACATACACATTCATTTATTAGTTCCTCACCACTACCTACTTGTTCTGAAATTATTTTACTTTAATAAATGTTTGTATTATTTGTAAAAATAAACGAAATGTATTCAAGGATATAATTAATAACCTGAACTTAATTCAAGGGGATTTAGCCCCTCTAGCCCCTCTAGCTACGTGCCTGCTTCCTATGTATAAAGATTGGGTGAAGGTAACTTAGGCCATCAGATTCAATCCCTCCATCTTGTTTCAATACTGGTCCATTTGCTTCTTACTTCTTCCACTATGTGATATGTACCGGAGACTTCTTCACAGTTAGTTACTGCTATGGGAAATTATAGCCTAAAAAAACTGTTTATTTAAAGCTCCCATACGATATTATTCGTCATGCACAAGAAGTAATCCTTGAGTATTGTTAATGATTTTTGGTGAATAAGTTTCTAAATATTAAAGTTATACATTTTTGTTAAATCAACATTCCAATAGTTTGATTGAAATCACTTAAGACTTTTTTATCAAAATTACTTTGCTAATTTTTACTTGCGATTTATAGGGACTATAAGGCAAGTTATGCATTCGTAAAAAAAAAAAAATTCTAACAATCAAACATGCCATTACGATGATAGAGAAGTCAAAAAAAGTGGGTCCAGAAATTCCGTCCGTCTGTCTGTCTGTCTGTCTGTCTGTCTGTCCGTATCGATATCTACAGCCCAAACGGTTGGGCCGATTTGATTCAAACTTGGTATATAGTATTTTTAGAGTGCTCTACCCGACAGTTTTTGGAATTGGCATTCTAGCTCCAAAACTAACGGTACCTGCCATATAACTTTTAATGAAAAACTTATTTTTCTCGAAAACGGCTCCTACGATTTTGATAAAACTTTCAGAATGATGTTTTCTATGCAAAATCTATCTTTTAATTTTAATGGATTTTTCAGAAAAAGTTTTATAACGGTACCTCCCATATGACCGGTTTTTTAAAATCAGACTTTCTCGTTAATTAATTAACGGATTTTGATGAAATTTTCAAAATAAGTAGAGCTTTATAATTTAAATAATATTGTTTTTTAAAATTTTCAAAAACATTTTTTTTTTTAATTTTTAATAATTTTTTTAAAAAAATATTTTGTTTTTTAAATATTTTGAAAACGGTTTTATAGATTTTTTTTTTAAATTTTTCTCCTAGTATAAGCTTTAGATTTCTTTGAATTGACATACTCAAAAAAAATTTAAAATATATTTTCGAAAAGTTTTTTCAAAAAAATGGTCGAACGATTTTGAAATGAAAAATTCATAAAATAGAAAACAGCAAAAGAAATAAGATGGCTTACAACATTTTTTCCAAAAAACGTTATGAATAGGGTTTTTTGATTTCATAAAAAATTTTCCCCCAAATTTTATTTCATATTGCTCGGCTAAGCCCTAGCCATTAGTCAAATAAAAGAAGGTGACAACCTACATACATACCTACGTATTTTAAAGCATTTCATCATCATAAAAGCACACATAATAAATAATTAACCTATGATAAACACACAAAAACAACTAACAAATAAAAAGAATTATTCGATTAGTACTGAATGCAAAAATTTCAATCGAGAAAAAAAAAGTTTACACCTTCCTATAAATAAACAAAACCACTGTGTTAACTTTTAATATTATCGCTATACCTACTCTCTTAACAGTAGTTGGAACGTGTATCTTATATTTAGTACCTACCTTCCTTCCAACCTTATTATAGGTAAATAATATCCTTAATAAATTCCATTAATACCTACCCACATCATACGTTTATCGATCCATCAAACATAATTCAGCTATTTTAATTAATTTGATTTCAAAAAAGTAAATTATTGTTATTGGGACCTATATAGGTCCCTATACCTAGCATTATTGCCCTAATGCTGATTTCCATGAATCTTTATGTCAGTTGTTCAAATTTTTCCATACCAAAATGAAAATTAAACTGAAAAAAGTCCTTTATGTCTTTCTATTAGCAAATTATATTATAATCAATAAACAACAAGTGGAAAGATAATACACTAAAAAACTGCAAAAGCTAACAATCCTATATATTTATGTGTTTATCCCTGTACCTAAAAAGGATTAGCACACGGGAGCAAGTACGTGCGACCCAGTCGTGCCTTTTATTTTTTAATAATATTAAGTTTGTCCTTCCAAATTTGAACTCTATGTATAGAGATGTTTCCGTTTTCTATCGATTTATTTAAAAAAAATATATATAAGTATCGAACTATCATAATAATTTTTCTTTAGGTAGAAGATTTTCCAAAACTTAGGTATCTATATCCTGGGTGGCTCGAAAAATTTATAAAAACAAAAGAATGTTTAAAATAAAAGAACAGAATATCGTATTTTACTTGATTCCCGGGATTTCTTCGAATTCAATTTAAATTTTTACAATACCCTCTCTTTCAAGTGGCTAATAAACATGTGCCTGGCTTATGTTTGGGATTATATTATATCTCATAGATACATTTTGCCTACCTAAATATTCATAAACCAGAAAGAAAAATGTCGCAGCCAGTCCTTAAGACTGCGCACTCGTAATCAAACACAAAAGACCATGAAATGTCCAGACAATAATAATAATATTTCTTGTTTCATCTGCTAAGGATCTTTTGGCAAAATTCCCGGAAGTATTGGTGTTTTTTTTTTTTTTTTTAATGATCTTCATCATGAAAAACGCCGCCGCTACCGCCATTACTATGACGGGAAAGAAAATTATTTTATCTGAGAATTACTATGTGTAAAACGCCAGGGATGGAACGACAGCGGCAGCTACAAGTAGCAGTTGTGAACTTGTGTATCTAGATAGTTTTTTTTTTTTTTTTAATATATGGAAATACCTAGGTTTTTATTCGTATTCGCGTGAATAAATTAAATAAAAAGATACATTTATTAGCAGTGCAATGCAAGGAATATAAATATGGAGGAAGTAGACCTGGAATGAAAGGCGGAGCTTCGTCAGCTCCTCATACCAGTTTATTCGCTTTATAATCCGCTTAATCTGTTCCACTGTATTTGCTACTGCCGCGCTATTGCTTTCGAATCGTGCAATTGCATTCATATGCGTTCAGCCGCTTTAAGTAGATACAATGGCCGCGTCATGATCGGCTGCGGATGTCAGTTTTGCGATATATCTTGAGTCTGAAATCGTGTCGTTCATAATCATAATCCATGTTGGTTGTTGTACCTTATCGATGACCAAGCGTTAATGTAGTTGCATCGTACATAGGTGACATTTTTTTTTGTAATTTATGTATTTATTTGTATCTGTGAAGTAGTTATTTGTTGAAAATTAAAGCAAACATGAGCAGATGCGCAGAAATCAGATTTAAGCCTTTTGCTGATTGAATAACAAATTACCATTTGGAATGGTTAAATGAGAAATAGTTTTCTATTATTTGGACAATCAGCGTGAGAATGTGAAGATATAGCTTGAATATTATAAAACAATAACTTTAAGAAAAAAAAAAGTCTGCATTTTTGCAATCTTTTTGGGGTACCTACATAGATCTGTAAGGATTTTTGAATTCTTCGCAAAACTGTTTCTGAAAAAAACTACTCAACTAAAGCTTTTGAATTTTTCTTAAATTTAGGGCTTACAGTTCATTTACTCCTATTGTAATGATAAAGTGATAAAGAAAAACATTTAGTAAAAAAATGTGATAGTGCACTCAATTGTTATGATTTTGTTGTTGTGTTTAATATTAAAATTTATGTCGTCTTTTGACGTCTATTATTATCGACACACCGTCAACCAAATGAAATACATTACTTCAGAAGTTTTAATATCCAATCCAATAATTTCAAAAGGTTCTAAAATGTGAGTTATCCGGATTAATGGAAATGGTAGAAAATGATACAAAATATGATACATTCGAAGCAGTCTGAACTGAAGAAACTTTTGAAATATTGGAAAATAGTTAAAAACGTTGCTGAGAATATGATTGAACTACTTCTTCATACTAATATGGGTGATCAAAGCCAACAAACCGCTGTTAGGCGGTTGAACCATTCCATGGTGATGATGCCGACGGAGTAGGCATCTAGGTATGTCTAAAACGGGGAAAATGTCTAATGAAGAGCACCGCAGATATTCATGCATGCTAAAAGTTGGACTTTGCTTAGCTTATGACGAAAAGTAACATTATCTAAGGCAGACTATTTCCATTAGCTTTATTGTAAGAAAAAAATTCTACAATGGCTTTATTGACTCTTTCTTCTATTTGGCCTAACAAAAGAATCAGGTGTTACGCTTTTTACTTACGATTATAGGTACTATAAGGCAAGTTATGGATTCGTGCAAAAAAAAATTTAACAATCAAACATGACATAACGATTATAGAGAAGTCGAAAAAAGTGAATCCGGAAATTCCGTCCGTGTCTGCCTGTCTGTTCGCAGCTCTACAGTCTAAAGGGATGTCCCGATTGGCTTCAAACTTGGTATTTATTAGTATTAATTTGGTAGTATCTCGGGGGGTGTTTTTCATTTTTGATCTAGGTCGAAAAATAACGGTACCTGCCATACAATCTTTAATAAAAAGTTTGATTTTCTCGAAAACAGCTCTAACCATTTTGATAAAACTTTCAGGGTGGTATTTTTTTTTACAATACATCTTTCAGTTAGAATGATTTTTTTGAATTTTTTTCTATACCGCTACCTCCCATAGAACCGATTTTTTCAAATGCGGTTTTATCGTAAACCATTATCCCAATTTCAATAATTGTTTGCACAAAAATTTTCACAATTCAATTAGTATTGCATTTCAAAATTTGCAAAAACTGTTTTTTTTTCGATTTTTTTTTAAATTTAATTTAATATATATAAATTTAGATGAAAACTACAGATTTCCTAATAATGACACATTAGAAAAAAATTTAAAATATTTTTTCGAAAAGTATTTAAAAAAAACGACTTTTTAAAAAAACTTGTTCAAATTTTTTTTTCCTCGATAGACATTTAGTTTCCAAATTGTACTGCATACTTAGTTTTTCCGAGAAAACTCTTAAACTAATTAATAAATGGAAAGAATTTTCTAAAAAAACAAATATTTTTTTATTTTTATAGACGTGTGGTTTTCAATCTGGCAATACTTCTTTCGGAGTTGGTCTTTTTGACAGCTGTCACTTGATTTATGCTCAGTTTGGTTCGCCATTTCATAATGAATAGACTTACTCCCGAACAAGTTTGCAAATTGTGCAAATTTATTACCAAAATAATGGTTCGGTTCGGTGGAGCAGAGCATCGAAGAAGACCCGAATGAGTCCATCCGCCATCACGTGCAACAATTGGAGATGGGCCCATCCACTTTATGAAAGATTTTGCGGAAGGATCTTGGTTTGCAGGCTTAAAAAATCCAACTCGTGCAAGAATTGAAGCCGAACGACCATCAAGCGAGTCACACGTTCAGTGAATGGGCCCAAAACGAGATGGCCACCGATCCCGATTTTCGTGCGTACATTTTTTTAAATTTATTTGACGATGTGACCGCACATATGACCAAGTACGTACGATCTAGTCGTGCAATTTATTTCAAGTAAGACGTGTACCTACTATTTAGATAATGAGCAGCGGTGTCTTGGTTGTTTTGAAATTTTGTATTTAAAGGGACAAGTTCAATTTTGTGGACGTCTACGCCTATTTCCACAATTTTCAGTTGTTAAGGATTAAAATGACCCTTGATTACAATCTTAGAAGAACATTGCATTGGTATTCCGCAGCTATTCTGCTCATAATATATTTCTTCCCAAAGACGTTATTTTTAATTTTTCTTTGATGATCACGTATAGTGATCTGATGTTGATTCAATTATTAAGGCACTTCCTCGTAATCTTATGTGGGACTAGGCCTATTATTGGCGAAGGTGCTTCAATCGTTTTTCTTGACAACAATATTAACGTATCTAATTTCGGGTATAGGAAATGCTAAGCGAATGCTACCGCTCTCCAATTATTGGAACCCAAACCTGAGGTACAAGTGCACTTGAGAGAGCTATCGCTTCAAATCGAGCATAAAAGTAGAAGAGTATTTCGAACAACCTGGACCTCGGAAAATGCCAGATCGACTTGTTGGTAAATGCCCAGTTTCACTTCGAACTATAAAACAATGGAGCAAAAAAAAAAAAAAAAAAAAAGTGAAGAAATTAATTTTCTTAACAAAATGTTAAAGAAATATTTGTTAGTAAGTTAGTTTTTAGTAGATAGCCGGCTTGCTGTCCAGACCAATCTACATGTTTAGTGAAGAGTGGGTTTTGAGCACCTAGCTCGTATGAGCAAAGAGGTTGGATAATCTTTTGCACTTCTTTTTATGGCAGAACGCAGTGTGACAGAATTTGCTTACCTTGGAAGAATGGCCTCGGCTTAGTTTTGGAAGTTTGATGTCATCCAAGAGCATATCGAATGGAAGCGATATTATCGTTTTTGTTAGTTTTGGGGTGACCACAAACCTTGCCCACAGAAGGGTGGAGAATGTGCGCTATATGGCTCCATAAGATCACCCCCTCTTCCCTCAAAACGCATTTCTATATTTTGCCATTTTATAAGCGAGTCAGACTTCGAATTTTTCTGTGAAATTTAATTGGCTCATGATGATTTGCATATTGATTAAGACTTGGTAATCTCCAGTTGGGAAGCCATTTAAATAAAAGACTCAAGGAAAGCAATTGGATTCCATCTGCCTTTGTTATTGATAGCGATGACATCTTCTCCGAGAACATCTGCTAAACCACCAAAGAACTCCGTAATGTTAACCTAATGTCTCTTAAAAAATTGAATAATTACTCTATACTCCAGCACGACAATTTGGTCCTCACCATCGTTGCCGTCAAACAAATTGTAGAGTGTGGACCGTATATTGTATCAATCAATCGAAAAGTTGCCAAGAATTGGGAAGTAAAATTCAAAACCGTTCAATAAAGAAATATTTACACATTTCAAGCTACCCTTTTCCAGCTGATTTTTCCCGACTTATGGAATTTATCCGTTATCACTTTTATTCATAAAAAGGGTGTCAAAAACCAAGTTTCTAACTATAGACCTATCGTTAAACTTTATCATATCCCTAAGTTCTTCAAAAGCATTCTATTAATATCATAAACATAGGTACTTTCTTTACAATGCAAATTTCTGATATACTCGAAGCAGCACGGTTTTCTACAAAGAACCTATACCACTAGTTATTTTGTTGAATTAGTCACAATTTTACTTTCTGCAATGCAGTAGACGTGATTATTACAGACTTCAGCAAGACTTTCGACAAAATCTCTTAGAATCTTTTCTTTTTCAATCTCAGTCCAAACTGTCTTAAGTGGATATCCTTGTATCTTGACAACCACCAATACAGAGTCCGCTTTTACTCTGTTCTTTCAATTCCTTTTGTGAAAACCTCTGGGGTACCCCAAGGCAGCCATTTTAGACCTCTCTTGTTTATCCTTGCAATAAATGATATCGAGAAGTTAATTCAATCATCATCACTCTCCCTTTATGCTGATGATGCGTGATTTGTCTCCTGCTTCAAAAAGACTTCAATTCATTCATCACTTGGTGGGGTAAAAATTTTCTTGAACTTGCCAATGTTAGCCAAATGCGAGCTAATAACGTTTTCTCGAAAAAGTAAAAAGCCTGCCATCTTTTCAACATCTTTCCTCCTTATAACTTAAGTTTAAGTCAATTCTTAATGTTTAATTAGATTTAAGTGTAGTTATTTTTAAGATTTAATTAAGCCTGTATTAAGCTAATAAATGAAGCATTAGCTCTTGTTTTGTGCATTTCAGGTTAACTCTAGGTTAACCTAAACATAGATTGATCGACATCCTCTTTTAATTTATCAAAAATGTTTTTTTTTCAATTTCCACCCAAGACTTTTATTAAGTATTATCATTTATTCTGTTAAATTACTTTAACAAATCAATTTGATTTCGGAGACGTGCATGGAAATAAAGCAATTTATTGCACCCAGGTATACACTCATCGACAAAGGTTAATTGCATAGATAAGAAATAAATTTATTTCATTTGTTTAATATTATTCCGTGAACAGTGGGGGAACAGTTTTTTTTTTAATTTTAATTGCAAGGAAAAAAATATATAACTTTGAGTCAGGTATACGCTAAGTCGGTGCATTAATGCCCCACAACACACATAAATCAATGTACTGTCATGAAATCATTAAAAGAACAATAAGATACATTTTTTTAGAACTTTCAGTATACTGAGACCTTGTGAACATGTGCCGTACAATGTATATTAGCTTACTTCATTACAGTAATAATAATCGTAAGATATTCAAATAATATATTAAAGTATCGGCAATTTTATTTTTAAACATTAAAAACTAATTATATTTGTTTCCCCCGGTTTGGAGTTCTCATCAATAATTTTTTTTAAATTTTTTTTTATAATTTGATTTGTTATAACGTGGATTGATAGTTACTTTTTAGATTAAGTTTATGACAATTTATGGAAAGTCAGCAATTTCAGAGCAAATGTTAATAAAGTGTTTACTATGAAAATGGGTAATCTACTACAATTTTCAAAGTCTTAGCGCTTTTCAAAAAAATATCTAACCAATATGTATGTATCTTTCAGTTAAAGTATCTATAGAGCTACTTAGATATTCAATATTTGCATTTGCTTGTCAAACGATAGAATAATCAAGCAAGACGCTATGAAGTAATTTTTTTAACGACGCCGTGTTCTGTGTCGAATTGCTTTATTATTTCTGTTTTATTACTTCAATTAGTCTTTCATTCCTTAGTCATGTTGCATTCATTGATTAAAGTGCATCACCGGGACATTAAAACGCTACCAAACCATATTTCCTTTCACATCCCCAACCCAACCATTGCCAATCGAGATTCTTGCCCAAGAATCATAGAAACGCGTAGCCCCAACAAATGGCATTGGATAGTGTCGCAGCACGTGGTTCCATGCTGCACTCGTAGGAATAGGTAAACATAAAACTGCGTGATCCAAAACAAACGTTGACAACCATGAAAGTCAAGTATATCTGCCACACTGTGATGCACTGGCAGTCCGCATATAACCTACATCGCCAGTGCTCCAAAATCCATAATCAAAATTATTATTGCGACAGCCGCAGCTTGTTGCAATCAATGTACCAATAAATTGAAGCAATAATTCTATGCGGATTCAAGCATATGTTTCAATATTTCAATTCCTTCCCTCTTTCTCCCTTTGCAGTCCAACGACGACCATTCCGAAGACGACATGAGGGACTGTGAATCAATGGATGACGAAAATACAAACCGATTAAACGCTTCAATGGTCAATGGCATGTCCATGGACTACGTAGGACTCGGAGGTGGTGGCAGGAGCCCCGAACAACACAATTCAGAAATTCCAATGAGGTAAGTGTTCCTATTTCTTAGTTCTATTGATTGTAACGTAGATACAGCAAAAAAAAAAATTGATTCATAACGTACTAAGGCCGACTTCGTGTCTATATAGTCACCATCATGCACAGTTCAGTGCGAATCACCCGCTCGGTGCCCTGGGGAACTTTATGAGCATGGGCGGCTTGCACAGCATACCTAACCTCCAGCAACAGCACAACGATGTGCTGGAGAAATTAAAAATGCAAGTTCGCGATATGAAAGTTGGTCTCATGGTAAGTTTGTTGGGGCTTTTTAATTTTTTTTATTGTTAAAATAAGAAATCTAACAGGATCAAGAGTATCCACCACATGGTAACTTCGGAGCAAATGTCATTCCAACACCCATCAATACGGCATTTACAATACCGTCAACTTCACATAATTCTTCTTTTAATCACTCCCCGCAAAATCTATCGCAACAGTCGCCGCAACCACAGCCGCAAAGCTTGCTTTCAACGCACCAGCAGCAGCAGCAACAGCAGCAGCAGCAGCAGCAACAAACGCAAACGAGTTCCCAGTCAATGTCAAATGGTTTCTCATTTACGTCGCCGTCAGCGCCAAGCACAAAAGACGGTAAGTTTTCGCATATCTTTTAACTCATTAGCGAGTGTTTCCTTGATACCTTTGTTTTAAATGACTTTAATTATTTTAATGTTTTGTGTGACTTGAATAGTTTTAGTTTAGTTTAGTTTTATTGTTTTGTAAATAGTGTTACTCCCTTTATTTTTTCAACCCTATAAAACAAAAATAAAAAAAAATAAATAATTTAAAGTAACCATAGTTTGCTCAACAAAATTGTCAGTACAGGGGAGATAGGAAGTTTGCCTCTCAGTCTGGTTGCATTAGCTTGCAACTTTCATAAACAAATATAAAAAGAAAAAAAATTATTTATCTTTTCCGAAGAGCGTTTTTTTTTAGAGATATTCACACATTTTAATTTACATTTCTTACATTAAAAAAAATGTTATATCATTTATTTATGAATAATACAAATAAAGATATAGCTCGGTATTAAATAAAATATTGTACATAACGATAAATACGACAATACCTACCCTTTCACACTAATAAATTTGGTTATCAAAAGCTTCAAAATCGAAAGCTCTATGATATAAACCAATGAAAAAGCTCTTTAGTATTGTTTTCAATTGGCAAAGGTAACTCTATTGAAATCTTGGAATCTGGAATACGTTTTTATTTTTCATTTCACACAGCGAGGATAGTTACAAAAGAGTCAACGATCATTATTCATTATTTTAATTCCATCAACGTTGATGGATATCGGTCATTATGGGAGTGTACGAGTTATTTTTTTAAGAGAACGGAAAACTTTTTTTTTATTTTGCAAGCATTTAAGTCTAGTTGACAGGTTTTTTACTAATGAATAAAGGTACTGTAAGGCAAATTATAGATTCGTGCAAAAAAAATTCTAACAATCAAACATGACATTACGATGATAGAGGAAGTCGAAAAAAGTGGGTCCGAAAATTCCGTCCGTCTGTCTGTCTGTTCGTACCTCTACAGCCTAAACGGATGGGCCGATTTCCTTCAAACTTGGTATTTAGTATTTATTTGGTAGTATCTCGGGGGATGTTTTTCATTTTTGCACTAGGTCAAAAAATAACGGTAACTGCATTACAATTACAATCTTTAACACAAAGTTAGATTTTCTCGAAAATGGCTTTGTTTGAATGAATTTTTCGAAATTTTTTCTTTACCTGTACCCCCAATAGGACCGTTTTTTTCATCGACTTTCTTGAGAAATCGATTACAATCAAATTGGATATTCAAGAAGATGTAGATAGCCAAACCAATTCGGAATAAAAATATTTTCAAATAACTTTATTTTTGTATTCTTAATAATTTTTTTTTAAATATTTGTTTTTGATAAATCGATATTTTGAAAACGGGCGTTTGAATTTTTTTCTTAGTTTTGTTTATAAATGTAAGTAATTTTTGTGTCTAAGTTTGCATTCTTGAATTTTTTTAGTTTTTATGGAGTAAAAGTTTTTATATAAAAACCGTTCGTACTATTTAAAAAAAAAATATTCTTTTTCGCATTTTCTAAAGTAATAAAATGGCGTTTAAATTTTTTCGCTGCAAACTATTTTACGCATTTTTTTCAAACAATCAAAAGTCAGAAAAATAAAAAAAAAAACTTTGAAATTCCTTTAATATTTTTCAAATTTTATTTGAAGTTGTGACCGCATATAAGAGCAAGTACGTGCGATCCAGTCGTGCAATTTATTGTTTTATTTGTTCGTATTTTGTTCATGGTTTCAAAACGCAACGCAATGATTGCTACTTTTTTGCAAGTATTGATATAGAAGTACTAAACTGGATACATAAAATGGGAAACAAATAAACATTTCTGAAATGTTTTTTAAACAAATGTTTTTTTTGGCGTGGACACACCTTTAAAATAAACGTTCCTCAAAAATAATAACTTTTCTAAATATATATTAAAAAAAAATGGCCGACGGTATAGAAACAAAATTATTTAAAATGCAGTGTATAGTGACTATTTGGAAATAAATGTAAGCCAACATAAAGTTAATAACTTTGTTTGTTACTGATAAATGGCAACACCGCAAATATTCATATTTACTTCATAAATACGAAGTAGTGGTTTTCCTAACACAAATTACCATAAAAACTTCTTCAATAGTATTCAGAAAGGTTCCAATAAAATTTTCTTTAAAACGTATTTGACAGAGTAAACAAAAAACCCAGCATTTTGATGGTTCCCCTTCTCTATCAATCAAGTGTGATATTTTTAGTGCATATGCATATGTCAAATTGCAGATCTGCTTATTTTCCCTGCAGCTGTTTTTAAAAAGAAAGCTTGGACTTGGGTGTAATATTCTACTTCAAGATATTTATTTGTACTCCTTTACCAGTTCTGAAGTCTATTTTTTTTTTTTTTTTTTTTTTTTTTATACGTTGCACGCGCACAGGGATTAATGTTTCCCTTTTAATGTTAACACACTGCGCGAGCATAGGAATTTTAGGAAAGGAGGGACAGAAAGTGTCGATTAACATTGGTCTTGAATGCTTCTAGATTATAATGGCAAGGAAAAACCTCGCTGGGTAAGCCATTCCAAATTCGTGTTGTTCGACTAAAAAAAGAATCTCTATATTTAACGGTACGTCCGAAATTGGGCTCAAGGGTGAACTGATGAGCATTCCTTGCAAGGCGAGTATTACGGGTGAAATTTTTAAGGGGAGGAATGCAGCTGACTACCTCGAGTGAACATTTTTTATAAAAGAAACGATAAAACAAGGAAAGACATGAAACATTGCGTCGATGTTCGAGGGGTGCAATCGTTTCCGAAACAGTTCTATTTCCTATCAATCTTACCGCTCTGTTTTGTATTCTATCGAGCAGGTGTAGAGATGCTTGGGAAGCACCTGCCCAGAGGTGTGAGTTATACTCAAGCTTTGGGCGTATAAACGCTTTATAAATTGTAGCCAGATCAGAAGGGGAAAAAAACTTCTTACACCGATACAGAAAACCCAAGCACTTAGCAGCATTCTTGGCGATCTCAAATATATGGTCATTCCAACGGAGGTCGTCATTGACACACATACCGAGTACTGAGAGCTTTTCGGTTTCTTCGATGCAAGTGCCATTCATGGACAATGGCATGGGGGGAATGTTTAGCTTTAACGACATGAGACAGCATTGAGTTTTCGAAGCATTAAACTCCACACGATTTCTATTACCCCATTTGACAATGCTGTATAAATCGGAGTTTAATGAGCTTGACATACGGCACCGTTGCAATTGTACGTCCGAAGGCGAAGGACGTGAATTATCGAACGAATATGAAAAGCTGAGGGTAGAGTCGTCAGCAAAACAGTTAAGTGGATTAGAAGTAACAGACAGAAGATCATTTATAAAAATGAGGAAAAGAGTCGGAGACAGAACAGAGCCCTGGGGCACACCAGCATTTATTTTATGGGAATCAGACTTGAATCCGTCCAATACAACTTGTATTGAACGGTCCAGAAGATAGCTTCTAATCCAACGAACAAGAGTATTATCGATCCCAAAAGCACGCATTTTCGATAAGAGAGCTTCATGCCAAACTCTATCAAATGCCTTGGAGATATCAAGAGCAATAATCTTACTTTCACCAAAGCGATGTAAAGATTTGTTCCACTGTTCGGTGAGATATGCCATCAGATCACCAGTGGAACGGTTGCTGCGGAAGCCATACTGACGGTCATGGAGAAGCTTACGATCTTCGAGATATTCCTTAAGCTGACGGTTAATCAGTGTTTCCATGACCTTAGAAAGAAGGGATGTCAGTGCTATGGGTCGGTAGGAGGAGGGGGAGGATGGGTCACCTTTCTTAGGGACAGGCTGGACAAATGCTGTTTTCCATCTTCTAGGAAAGATTCCAGAAGAGTAGGAGCGATGAAAAAGCTTACGCAGTGGCTTTGCCAGTGTGGAAGAACACCTCTTCAGAAGAATCGGGGGTATACCATCCGGGCCAGCGGATTTGTGTATATCGAGATCTTTGAGAACTCTTGCTACTGTACGAGTGCGGAAAAAAATCTGTCCCATGGAAAAATTTACATTCTCAAGTACAGGAGGGGCAACATTTCTGTGAGGTAGCGTAGAGCTTGCAGCGAAATGAGCTGCGAGCAAGTTTGCTTTCTCTGAAGAGTGGACAATTGGTTTGTCATCAGCGATGAGCGTTGGAACCGAAGATGTTGAGGAGTTTTTAATATTTTTTACAAACGACCAAAAATTTTTACTGCCTTTGGGACATTGCAGAATTTTTTGCCGTAATTTTTGGTCATGTAAAAATTTGGTTCTTTCAATAACGGATTTGCATAAGTTTCTTGCTTGTTTGTGCTTTTTCCGATTTTCCTCTGTAGGGTCGGCTTTATAAGATCGGAAACTTACTTCTTTGAGCCTGATAGCTTCTTTACACTCAGAGTTAAACCAAGACTTTTCTTTGGGTTGAATACTTTTTACTCTGTTAGGAATAAAAGCACGCATCCCAAGAAGAATCACATTTGTGATCATTTCAGCGCTGGCATCAACGTCACTATCGAGGAAACATAGTGACCAGTTAAAGTAACGAAAGAAATTATTCAGGCCGTCCCAGTTGGCTTTCTCGTATTGCCAAACGGTCCTGGTGGGAGGTTTTTCTTTAACTG
Organism: Platycheirus rosarum; assembly: GCA_963971375.1. NCBI lineage: Eukaryota > Metazoa > Arthropoda > Insecta > Diptera > Syrphidae > Platycheirus > Platycheirus rosarum. Next base: position 15,499,328 of record OZ020510.1, on the reverse strand, counting down.
GATGGCTGGAGGACGAGAAATTTGCTGAAATGACACAATGGTCTGAGGTTCCAAATGGAGAAGTTACACTAATGGTATACTTATCAGGGTGAGAAGTAAGAAACAAGTCAAGAGTATGGGCGGCTTGCCCAGCAACATCCGGTATACGCGTTGGCTCATCTATTAATTGGGTAAGGTGATGTAACCCGGAAAAGAGCTCGACATACCTTCCTTCGGGTGTTGTCTGACCAGAATAGCGGAGCCAATTTGAATTGTGTACATTGAAATCGCCCGCAATAACAATTTCAGTGTGAGGACAATGGGAAACAATTTTGGAAATGGAATCAGACAGCGCATCAAACTCGTTAAAAGTCGATTTGCTGTCTAGATTTGGGCTCCTGTAGAGAAAACAATAATGAATGATTATTGCTTATTTTCCCTGCAGCTGTATTCTCTGAGCGAAAAAAGAAATGCAACTTTAAAGATCTGAACTCTCTGAGCGAAAAAAAAGAATACCTACCAGGATTGCCAGGTTTAAAAAAGCAGAATCGCCAAACTCTCGTTCATACTCCTCAGATTTTTTCTTGAGGTAAGAAACCAGATCTGTCAAAATTCAAATCAGCTGGTAGCAGAAGCTCAATTTCAGAGAAGGAAATATAAGATATTTCATAGGATATTTTGTAATTGTTAAGTTATTTATGTATGTGTTTATAGACGAAATGTTACTTTCATTGGTTATTTTATTGACTTCTATTTATTTGTCACTGCTTAAAAAAAAATTCATATGAAGGAAAAGTCAAAAAAATTATAGTTGTTGCACGGAGCTGTTCAATGCTAAAACAAAGTCCAAGCAGCTAGGCAGGGAACATCGAACAAACCTAATTATTTCATTGTTTTGGCTTAACGTTTTGACGTATGTTTTTATTTTAGAGAGGAGAAAGAAACTGGGCACGTTCAATGCGTATACTGACACTAAAACTGACAAACTGACACCAATAGATTATAAAGGGGAAACTGTCAGCTGAAAGTTAGTCCAAAAATCTTGACAAACTTGTTTATTTAATGTCAACTAAAAGTCAACAAACTTTTAGAGCCAAATTCCCAATCAGAGACGCGTTGAGTGACTTTTAGTGGACGCAATGAACGCCACAATCGATTTTTAGTGTCTGCGGTCAGAATTACTATTCCGAATGCAGCAATTACATTTTCTTGCTGCATGCTGAAAATTAGAAGTGAAAACTAAAAAAACGAAAAAAAGTATGAGGATTTCGATGGAAAAATCAAAATCGCCAAAATCTAAAAATATTGCCTTTTTTAGGGTACACCGCCAAATCGATTTTTGTGTCGCCAACATAAATTTCAAATCGCCCGTTTGGCGATAAATCGCCACAAGCCTGATACTTACAACTTTTTTTTTTGACTACTCAAAATCTGCCCTGAACGAAAAAAAGAAAAACTCCTATTGTCTCAACTTCCATCTTTCCATTTTCGTTTCGGAAGCAGTTTCATGTTTCCCTGACTATGGGAAATTTGACAGATAGCGGAAGGTCAGTCGGAATAAACAATTTCTTCTTTTAAATCCTGATTTTGTATCTGTTCAATTTTTTTTTATTTCGTGATTATTTTGTTAGTTAACATAAAAATGCTTTTTAATTATTTGTAATGTTTGAAATATTTTATAAAGTTTTTTAGTTAAAAAAATATTATATTGACACAAAATTTTAATTAAATTTAATTTTTTTTGAAATTTTAAATTTTAAGTTAGATTATCGAAGTAGCCTTAATAATGTTTCAATCGAATTATAAATGGTGTTATTTTCTTATCTTTTTATATTATTAGTTAATCCTGCGTCAAATTCATCAACGTCCAGCGAAACATCCAATTCCTCCCAACAAAACAACGGCTGGAGTTTTGAGGAACAGTACAAACAAGTTCGACAGGTAAGTCATTTTTTTTTTTTAAATCATTGATAAGACAAATATTTACCCTGAATTAAAATATTTGTGTTTGCTTGTATGAATCAATAAATTCAAGCCTGATTAAGCCTTGGTAACTTGAAGTCAGAGTTTAAAATCTGTAAGGATCAAAAATGGTATGGCCAGCAACCGAGATATATGGAAGAACTTGTTGGATAAGATCCGGATCAGATCTCGTTTTTTGGACCGTTCATGATTATGAGGGGTCGAAAACATTTTAAAATATTTGTCATGTTTAATTGTCCATTTTAAGGTTTCTGTATTATAAGCCCATCATTGCCATTCGATGTACTAGTTGATGTTCTTAAGTCTTGCCCTTTTTTCTCATAAAATTAGAAATCAACTAATTTTAAACAATTTAACATATATTTTGTGTGACTCTCAAAGAATAAAAAAAAATAAAATTATCCTTCATATCAATTGCAACCATAAGCCACATACAAGACAATACCTGGCCGCTCTGCATTGTTCATTGGCCGCACATCCCTTAACACCAAACATCAAACGCTGTGTCCGAATTCCACGAAGACAACACCTTGCATTTCCTTGGTCAAGATTATCAGATTACCACGGTTGGCAAACCTTGCGGGCATCCAAATAAAAAGACACAATTCAATACAAAACACACCGTGTGTCCTTGCAATAAATCAGTCCGCCAGGAAGGATGTCTAATCCGTTTAAAAATAAAATCCCAATTCAAATCGCACCCTTTAGGTTCACAATGTACATATAGTGCATATGCAAAGGAATATATAGCTATAATTCACCTGACCTGCAGTGAATCCTTTGTATATCATTGCCTTAAACTCAGCCTTCCTTCGGATGGCAAACACCCCAAGAAGGGAAACCAAACAATAATCCCAATTACCAGGCATTACTTTGGAAGATTTCATTAAAACTTTATGTATTGAGTAGCTGCTAGGATTCCCATGAAATCCCTATATCTTTAATACTCCTGTGCAAATTAAACCACAGACAACAGACACTACTCGAAGACCAACAACCTCCCATTTTCTGGAGGTGATAAAACCCAAAAGACGAAAACCATAATACGGCTAAATACACATCACGTATCGCACAGGTGATAATTATTTCATTAGACCGCCAGGCTTAATCGCACGTTGCACTGTTTTATGCACCATTTTTTTTCGTACTTGCCCCACACCCAAATGCATCATAATTAGTTGCAGGAAAACCTAGCATCAACAAGTTCCTATTCTCTTAAGGGAAGATATGATTTTTTTCAAAAATTAACACTTTGTCTTCATTAAACAAGCAACACAAAATTCGTGCGATGCCCCATTGTAGTACCGCGGGGACAGATGGGAAAATTCTCAACAACGCCGTTTACAGTCTATAGAAAAGACTAGACGATCCTTTGAATAGGTGTGAGTGAGCCAGTAAATACACTTGGAAAGGACGTTAAAAATTAGTCTCGGTTCTAAATTTGGAAAATTGCCATCGAAACGTTAAGATCAATCGACACATTAATTTATTGGAAAGCACATGTGCGATGGCTATATGGAATGGCAGATTCGGGGCGGATGAGCCAAGAAAACACCAACTCAACTCCATACTCTTTCTATTGATTCATTATCACACATGTGGTGTCCTTAATTTGTAACCGAATGGGCGACATTTACAAGGTTCTTGCATTTACATGGCATTTATGCGTTTTCGAAGAGCAGGTAGCTTGTTTTTGAAATTTTGAAATAAATGAATATTTCCATGAATTTCGTCTGAATATGGCAAATTTATTAAATTTAAAAATAATATTGTCATGTGGCGGGGCCTCAAGGTTAAGGACAGTGCGCGACAGTCCATGCACCCATAATGCACTTCATGTGTAATGTGTTTTGTTCCTTGGATTTGGTTGAAGAGAGTGGTTCCAAAAATAGAACTTACCGATCTGAAAGTGAAATACAAACAAAAAATGAGATGAGAACTGAAAACAAAAGTGTTGGGGTATGTACATGTATTAGACCTAATTCAGGATTTTGATGATTTTTCAATCAATCGTTAATTGAAAAAATAATTAATTCTTCCTCCCAGAATGTAAGAAAAATGGAGAATGAAGAGTGGTGGACTAGCATAATTTGGCGCCTGGGTTTTTTTCTACCAAAAATTCTTTTGTCATTCAAAAAATATTCTGAACAAAAACTATGTACTAAACAGGATTTTTTTTTTATAATTTTAAAAAGTAGGCTTAACTGCAAGCGAGTTTTAACCGCGCGAATTAAGCGAATAAAACTCGCGCGAAGAGTGGTCCCGGTGCAAGTGCGTTTTCGTTGGTCATGTTTTTCATGATGGGAAAGAAACTAATAAAGGAATTTAAATCTTTAAAAAAAAACACTTAAAATTCTCATTACTCGCGCGTGTAAAATAGAAATAAGGCTGCAGTTCCGGTAAATGTAAGCGCATTTAATTCACGCAAATTTGCAAATTACCCATTTCCTATCTTGTGGTTCGGGTGCATAAACTTTACTCGCGTGAACTAAGCAAATCTGAGCAAAATAAATGTCCTAATATGTACGCAAAAATATTATTAAATATTTATAAAATAAATTGCACGATTGGATCGCACATACTTGCTCTTTTGTGCGGTCACAGCTTCGAATAATATTTGAAAAAATATTAAAGGAATTTCAAAGTTTTTATTCACTTTTCTGACTTTTGATTGTTTGAAAAAAGTATGTAAAATAGTTTTCAGCGGAAAAAATTAAACGCCATTTTATATTTTTAGAAAATGTGAAAAAGTGTGATTTTTTTTTGAAATCGTAGGAACGGCTTTTATTTAACAACTTTTTTTTTTAAATAAAAAAATAATAATTCAAGAATGCAAACTTAAATATAAAAAAAATTCACTTACATTTAAAACAAAATTAAAAAATAATCCTTCCACCCGTTTTCAAAATATCTATTGATTTTTGAAAAAAAAAAATTAAAGAAAATAATTAAAAATACAAAAAAAAATTCGAAAATATTTTAAAATAATAATTATAATAATAATATAATTACTTAGGCTACCAACATTTTCCTAAATATCAATTTTAATTGAAATCAGATGACCGGTTTTCGAGAAATTCGAAGAAAAACAAAACGGTTCTATGGGAAGTACCGTTTTTAGCACACTATTTTGAATTTGTTTTCACCAAAACATAACCTTATCGTGCAATAATACACAGATTTTTTTTTCATAAAAATTCTTGGAGCCGTTTCCGAGAAAAAATAAGCTTTTACTTAACGGTTATATGACAGGTACAGTTAATATTTGAGCTAAAACAAAAGTCCTACATATATTCTACATAAAAATAACCTTATGTTTCAAATTTGAAGACGATTGGCCAAACCGTTTAGGCTTTAGTTCAATATACATCCATACAGACGGACACACATACAGACAGACAGAATTTTGCCAGTAACTCAAATATGTTTCTTTATCATCGTAATGTTATGTCTGATTGTTAGAATTTTTTTTGTTTTTTACGAATGCATAACTTGACTATAGTTCCTATAAATTGCAAGTAAAAATATGATCAAATGGAGGAGAACGGGGCCCTTTATTATATATGTACGTATTTCATCTGCTCGACATTTTTTGATGCTCTTGAAATTAAATTTGTCGGAAAGATTCGATAACCCCTTTTTACTAGCCTATTTTAATACCCCTTTAATTTTTCCGTAACTGCAGGCAGTAAGCTAACAGAGTTTTATTGCAATTTCGGACGTACCGTGAAATATAGGGATTCTTTTTTTAGCCGAACGACACGAATTTGGAATAGTTTACCCGGCGGGATTTTCCCTTGCCATTTTGATCTACAAACATTCAAAACCAATGTTAATCGGCACCTCCTATCTCTCCCCTCCCTATCTTCGTAATGCCCGCGCAGTGTGTTCTACATTAAAAGGGAAACACATTATCCCTAGTGCGCGCGTTAATTATATATATATAAAAAAAAAAAAAAAAAAAAAAAAAAAAAATCGAGTAAACGATGTGGCAGTAAAAATGGTACAAACAAACAACAAATATAAATTTTTATTTATTATATTAAATATATCAATTTTAAATAAAAAAAATGTTTTTAGTATCAGAAGAATATGATCCATTTTCCCGCCCAAGTTTGACAAATTTAATTTTTAGATTCTGGTATAAAATATATTTTTTTACATAGATATACAAGTTAAACAGATTTGCTAAAAACAACATGATGTAGTTAATTATATGAAGCTAATGAGTGAATAAGAAGTATATTGAAAGCTTAAGTGGTGGTATTGTCCAACTCTCCCCTACGAACATTTTCTAATCGTATGCAACTTCTCTAAACATTTAAAGTAAATTAAGGACTCAAATTTTAAAACATTCATTTAAAATTAGGAATTAGTATGCAACGATGATTGTAAAATGCGTAGTGGGTCCTTTTTCATCAAGGCTACAGGATCATTTTGCTTTTGCTCGGCAAAGGAGCCCATTTATGTATAGTGAGAAGAGAAATGGTCTGAGTATTGAAACTGGTGGTACTCCAACAAAAACATTGAGCATGGTACAAAAATGTTCATTTGCCACCATACATGTCTTAATTACGTAAGTCTTCTGTAGAATGTGCTCCCAACTTTGCTTTTGAAAAACGAGTCTGGTTTTTCGAATTTATGTTCAGATTTATTTTCAATCTCCGCCACAGTGACAACAGAAATTTTTTGAGATCTTATGTCTGCTACCATACCGTTTATCCGATGACAATAAAACTTCGTAAACTAACCATAAGTTTAGACATTTTATAATGAACTTGTAGTAGGTGGCATACATATCATTTTGATTTTATTGATACGTTTAATGCTAACATTAACGTTAAATATCTTATTAAATCTAAATTTCTTAAGTTTTACTTTGTTTGCATACAAAAAATGTCACCGGCTTTGGATAAGAAATAATATATTTAAAATTTCCAGACTTAAGATTGTCATTTCTATTTAGAATACATTAAAATAAAAAAAAAATCTATTGATCATTTATAAACTGAATAAAAGGACTATTAACGCCAGAGCCCCACAATTTGATACAATCTTTAACTAGTATTAATTTGACGAAGATCTAATGAAGATGACATTGATCCATTAAATATTCCAATTTTGAAACAGAAATACAGATATCCTATACGTACATGTTTGCATGGCACTCGACTTAAGAAATTGCTTCAGGAAATTATAATAACTTTTTCTTTGATTTTTTCTATGGAGCTTTCAGAATTGAAGCTTTCTCAGAGCTTTTGTGAGCATATATTTTATGATGCTCACTACGCAACGATATGAGAACTTTGAAATGGAGATAGCTGTTTAAAATCCATAATAGTTTTGAGTCCAATATGATTCCAGGATGAGAAAATCTAGATCCTAGACAATTTACACAAATGTGACGAAATCGCTAAATATTCATAGATAAATAAATTACGTTTGCATATAAAACAGCAAGTTAAAATAACCATACAATGCACGGATACCTGCTACAGTCATTAATAAATAAAACAAAACAACAGAGGACCAAGTTGATTCCCCTGAGGGACACCAGAATTGATTTTGAATTGACATAAAAGGATATTTCTAAATACAACGCTGTTGTGCTTATTTTTAATTTATGAAACTACATATTTACAAAACAAACCGATTGTTAATTTAAATTTATTTTAAAGTATTTGATGATTTGACTTGCGAATGATTTACACAAGATTTTATAGAGTAATTCTTTTGTAGGGGTTTTTCAAATGCATTTAGTAAAATATAGAAAATTGCAAAAAAAAAAATTACTGTTAATTTCTGTTTTGAAAATCGTATTGGTTTTTCAAATATAACATACAAAAATTTAAAGAAAAGAACGTCAAAGACATAAAGTAAGTATAGGGTAAGAACTGGAACATTTACGACTATCGAAAAGTTTCGCATAGTTGATTGATAGTTCGTTATTTCATTTTAAAGCCCTTTTGACGACAGATTTTTTTTTTTCAGAAAGAAGAAAAATTGAAACATTTAGGTAATTCATTTAAAGAATAAATGACAGATAAAGGATGGCAAGACTCACATTGCTTTAACATACAAATATTACGTTTCACCGCCCGGACCAACTTCTATTTTCAAAATTCGATTTCCAAAACATTATAATGACATGTCAAATTTTCAATGACAACCATTTCGCTAGGGTCGCTTAATACCATCATTGATAGTTATATCTTTTATCAATCAATTGATATTTGTCAACCGAATCAGAACCCAATAGTTAATTGGTCGAAATTTCCTTAAAAAAATCTTTTTCCACGCCAAAACTAAAAATTCCAGTCATAATTTCAGCCGCCAATCCAATTCCCGAGAAATTTACATCTATCCATGATGAAGGACAAAACTATACCTTCAACCTTCCTGTTACTATTTATTACTTTATAACAGCCCCTCTATATATATTTATATAAGATTTAGTTTGTATCCTTGAATCCTGTGTGGCACAAAAAAAACAATATTCCTTGTTGAAGAGAGCATAGTTGTTGCCCTTCGCAAAATTGATGTGCCCAATAAAAACGATGTCCTTTGTCCTTGCACAAACAACCCTGCATCCGAAATCAACACATCCTTCCATAAAAAGCGACAAACCTGATCCCGGTACTTAATTATTCTATATTTTATTCCCTTTCGCCCAATCAACATGCGCGAACAACAAGGACATAAGACACTGATGTCACTGCCAAGCATCGAGTATTATATAAAACAAAAAATATCATCCTTCTTTGAATATAAAGAGGCACAAACGAACTGCCGGAAAGGCCGGTCGGTCTTTTGGTTCTTCCTGACCTGGACTTGCAATCATCCTCGTCGTCGTCGTCACATTATTTGAACGTCCCTAACCTTCCTGGAAAGGATCAAATTACATGCTGTTGCTGCCGTAAATAATCTGTATCTGTTTTATAAGTCCTATTTAGAATACGCATTCGAGAAGGGACAATTACACTATATGGGATTATGATTGTCCTTGTATGCCAGAGCTAAACACGCTGTTTCTATGCGGCTTTATTTTAATCCCCGATATGCGTATGGCACCAATACAAATGCAAATTAACACAAATACCTTGCTGCTGGGGGTTTGTGTTTTTCAATTTTTCCATCTCGATTATGCATTGATTGGGTTTTCAATTTTCTATTTTTAGTTTATTAACGGTTCTTGATATCGAAAGATCGTTTTTTTTTTGTTCGTATCGTTTATCGGATTTGTTGGATTAAAATCGGGCGTTGATTCAATCAATTCACAGATTTGGATTAAATTAATTGTTTGATTAATCAAAATCTGGTTTTAATTGTATATAAAATAAATTGAAAATGTTATTAACTGAGGATCAAGTTCATGAGGTAAATAAATACAAAAAAAAATCAAGACTATATCTTAAAGATACATATTTGAACCTTCGAAAGACTAAGTTGGATATAAATAAATTGCCTTGCGTGTTGTTGGAAAGAAAAAGAAAAAAAAATGTTTTGTGTTTGGTTAGCAAAGCCTTTTTTCGTGTGATTTTCGTGTTTGTGCCACAAATTATAGCCTTTTTAATGCATCACCATCAAAACCAGTAAGAATTTGCAGCTACTGGATTTAACAACGAAATTAGGACCAATTTTCGATGCAAACTTAAACGATGTACCAGACATGCTTCAAGATAAATATATCAGTGTTTTTTGTTAAAAAAAAAGGATTTTGTTGGCCGTTTGATTATAAATTGTTTGGTTATTTGATATGAAGGATAGCGTTTGCTTTTAATTATTTTCATGAAAAAAAGCATTTTTTAAAGATAATTAGAGCTGAGTTTTTGTGCAATACCCACTTTCAAAAGAAACCCTGATGTGCTTTAAAATTTTACTCTGCTGATAAAAAAATCTGAATTTAATTTCCTTAAACCTACAATACAAACTAATTGTTTAGTGAAAATTATGCCAAAAGAAATAATTAAAAACATTAAGTTCTAATAAAACGTTTTCAAAATATTTCAATTTCTTATTACTTTCTTAAAATAAGCAGCAATTTAGAAAAGTTTTTTATTTCGTCTGAATACCAATAAAGAGTTTCTGACAGATCCCTAAAATGTTTGTTTAGGTCTAGATAGGGAAGTTTATACATAACTGTAAATAAATAAAAAAAAAATAGGTATTTATGTTTCTGTAAAATAGCTATGAATGCCTTATCCATCAATCTTTTCACTTCTATGGAGAAGCAAAATTCGCCAAAAGAGCTAACAAATTAAACCGAAGATGACAGTTGTTCAATAGTATCTGCCTTGGTCAGAAGGGGTATTAATCAATTTTTTTTTAAAATTGTTTGCCCCATGTTAAATGAGTGGAAGTATTTTAAAAATCAGATACATATGTATGCAAAATAATTTTTTTTTTTATTTAATTTCGACTTACTTGTTAATGCTCCAAAACGGTGCCCTGCTTGAAGTCACATCTACATAGCATTACGTCTACATATGTATGTATATTCTCAAGGAAATAATCACTGATTTGTGTTCGGTATAATTCCAACCTTCATCTCTGAGTAAACTTGAGTTAAAAAATTTGTTGCCAAAGAAATTAAATGTTGCCTTTTAACACACGCATTAGACTAAAATCAGAAATGGATTCCATAACTTTTCTAAAAAAAACGATTCATATTTATGTAACAAACTTGTAATTATTCAAATAAAAATCAAATCAAACTGACGATACAAAAAACGGTTCCTTGGGAAAACTTATAAAGTTTTAAAAAGTTATACGTTAATGTTTGTATTTAGACAATTCACGTTTCTAAGCGTTTAGAGATCTTTGTTTTCTCAGAAACGGGAACACAATTTCTCAGAAAAAAATCTGCTGTCAAAAAATTAGTCCAAATTCTTTGGATTCGCTTGCTCAATTTTTTTCAAATAGAACTCTGTTAGAAGGAAAGAGATATAAAGTGTTTTTGGCGTTCACACACATACATACATCTTTCAGCTTCATCAAAAGTGACTGAGATAACTTCTTGAGCACTCCGAAATCTCAAGAAATGTGAATTGGCTAATTAATTTTGAATTGAAATTTGAAAAACGGTTCCTTGGGAAACTGTACATATGTATGTATGTATAAAGTTTTCAAACGTTGAACGTACATAAATGTTTTTTTTTTAATAATATTGAATTTTTACTTGCGATTATAGGGACTGGTATATGGTACCTGCCATAAGACCGTTTAGGAAAAGATTATTTTTCTCGAAAACGGGTCCAACCAAAATTTCAAAAAAAAAAAAAAAAATTCAAATAAACTAATAATAAAAAACAGGATTTTATCAAAATCCGTCCTACACTTTTCGAAATACTTTTTTCATAAATTCGGTGGCTTACTCCATTTTTACAAAAAACCGTTAAGTAATGTGTTTTTGACACATTTTACTTGCGATTATAGGTACTATAATGCAAGTTATGCATTCGTGCAGAAAAAAAATTGAGATAACAATCAAACATGACTTTACGCTAGAGAAACATATTTGAGCTACCGGAAAAATTCTGTCCATCTGTCTGTCTTGAGGTTATTTTGACATTCTACAGAGGATTTTTTCAATTTTTTTTAGCACAAAAATTAACGGTAACTGTCATATAACTGTTATGTAAAAGCTTATTTTTCTCGAAAACGGCTCCAATATGGTGGTCTAAAAACGGTACCTCCCATAGGACCGGTTTTTTCTTCGACTTCCTCGAAAATTGGTGATCCGATTAATATCAAAATTGATATTCAAGAAGATGTAGGTAGCCTAAGTAATTTCGCATTAATTTTTTTCGAAAACTTGTTTTTTGTATTCTTAATAATTAAACAATTTTTTTTTTTTGAAAAATCTATATTTTGAAAACGGGTAGGTGATTTTTTTTTTTAAATTCTGTTTTTAAATGTATGTTATTTTTGTGCCTAAGTTTGTAGTCTTGATTTATTTTTTTTTAAAGTTCTTAAAAAACCGTTTTATTTAAAAAACCGTTTCTACAATTTTGAATATAAAAATTCACACTTTTTTCATTATAAATGGCGTTTAAATTATTTCATTCAATACAATTTAACGTACATATTTTATTCGAACAATCAAAGGTAAAACAAAAATCGAATAAATGCTTTGGTGCTTTAATTTTCTTAAATTTTATTTTACAATGTGACCGCACATATGAGCAAGTACGTGCGATTCAGTGGTGGATTTTATTTCAATACTAATTTGTTTAAAAAAAAAATTATGATATTGACTAAAGAAACTTTAAAGAAATTTCCAGTAATTTTTTTTTTTTGAAAAAAGTGGTCGGATGCATGACCAGCAGATTCTTAATGAAGACAGTCTAAGCTTTCATTTGATATCCTATTTGTCCATTGACCCGATCCCAATGACTACCGCATTGCAACAAAATCCCAACCGGAAGTGACCATTTTACCGGCAAATGGACAAGAGAAAGTCCGGTTTAGTAAATTTTTATGTACATAATTTGCTATTTATTTATGGCTACATTTTCCATTGACACCATGGGGTAGTTGTTCTTAAACGCCGATAAAGACAATACAAAATGTATATAGAAGACCAATCAACTAAAAAAAGTTTGCAAATATCTGGAAGCTTTCTTCAGCGTACGGGTTTTTTTTAACCAATTAACTTGTTACTTCCACAAATTCTTAGAAAATTCCGCAGATTTTCGTCAAATGCAATTCTTACTTCTAATACTTGAACCATTTATACAGAAAATACCTTCTCTTCCTCTTAAACGGCTGAATCGGTTCCAATTAAAATTATTATTTTTTTCTTTTAACATTCCTTAAAATCCATTTTCTAATTTGTGTTCCGAATGCTTTAAACTGAAACAATTTTGATAAATAGTTTTTGAAGTATTTTGTGTATTATGAACCATATATATGTATATATCATAATGGTCTATCAATAAATCGAATTTAATTTAACTAGAAAAGTCTATTTTTTTATAATTAAAGCAGACTCAAAGGGTTGTGTTACCATAAAAATGACAGAGACACAGCGAGAGAATTAAGGAAAGGTATAAGGAATTTAAAAGATACTATCGGCTTACATTAATCTTGAATTTTTGAATATCACAATTTGAGGTAAAGACAGAGCTTGGTATTGGTACCACATTTCACATTCGTGTAGTACGACTTAAGAACGAATTTCTGTACTTGATTGACCGACCAAAATCGGGCTAAAAGTATAACTGATGAACCTCTCTAGAAGCGCTAGTATTGAGGTTGAATTAAACTATAAGAAAGGAATGCAGCTCGCTATTTCACTAGAGCACAAAATAGGAGAGACTTGAGACCTAACGAAGGTGTTCAATTGACGAAAATGTACCTATGATGTTTCAGACTCCAATCATTTTAAGGGCTTGTCTTTGAATACTATCCTAGAGACTTATGTAAATTATTTACTGGAGCACCTGCCTATAGGTGCTAGCTTGATGGTAGTGGCACTGAAGATAGCATTGAGTTTTCAAAGCATTTAATTCTACGCGGTTTTTTATTCCAATAAAATTTGTATAGAACGGTTCGAAAATAATGTTTCTAATCCAATGAAGAAAGTATTTGTCGATGCCGAATGTACACATTTCGATAGGAGATCCTAGATGCCAGACTTTATCAAATGCCTTTGAAATATCGAGCGCAAAAACCATATTTTCTCCAAAACGATGTATTTGTGTCTCTGTTCGGTGAGATAAGCCATCAGATCATGATAATTTATCAGCGTTTTCATGAGCTTAGAAAGATGGGACGTTAGTTAGGACGTTAGGACGGTACCTTTCTTATTGTTTTTTTTAAATTTTTGACTTTCTTCTTTCTAGAACATTTTATGTTTAAAATGAAGTAGGCTTTGATTGCCAAACAAAAGAAAACTGCGCACTTTTCAAACTTTTCAAACACAGAATTTTGAAATAAAATATTTTGAAAATAGAATTTTTTCTATACAGAATTTTGAATAATAGAATTTTGTGTGACCCAGAATTTTGAATAACAGCATTTAAAAAAAACGGTATTTGGAAAACAGAATTTAGACCATACAGTATGAATTTTCTGCAGGTCCTGATAATGAAGGATGACCATAAAATGTTTCATACAAAATATGTCTATTCCAGTCCTTCAAAACTTACTTTGCCTTTCACTCTCTCAAGCCGTCTTTGCCACTAAATGGAAGGATTCTTGCATTTTTTCTATTCACAAGAATAGTCCCAAAAACGATACATCTCACTACCAAGCCATTGACAAACTCACTTTAATCGAAAATTCTCTGTGACGTGCAGATTTTGATTAAATCCAAAAAACTGCCAATTCTTCCTTAGGTTTCATGAAATTTGGGTTTAAGGAATTCTCAAATCCTTAAGTTACGAAAGTCCCTTACATTACATTTTTTTGCAAAACAACCTTCTCGAATACGCCAGCTTAGTTGTGGCCAGGATCATTTTTACATCATCAATCATCTATTGTTGGAGAATTAAATCTGTGCAGGGTAAGTTTATTTGTTTGCCCTTCGTTGTCTTTGCTATCTTCGTGCAATAACCTTCCCTAACTCCATTAGGAAAATCGATGAAAATTGATCCCGCAGACTTTAAGAAATTTCTAGAATTTGCTGATATAGATTTTCTCTACCAAATCCAAACAGAAACTGTAGATTCGCTAATACTTCTGGTAAGGATTCCCTTTAAAACCAATCCACGTAATTTAGATCTACCCTACTTCTCTATCTATTTCTACTCCGGGCTAACTTCAACTTTTTCAAGCCAATCTCAAGAATGCTGCAATAAGCTAACAAATCTCAAAATACTATCGATTTTCCAGCAGTGTATCCTCTTTGAGAAACTTCCTCTAGAAGGCTTTCTAATCTTATCGGTTTTAATAGGTAATAATAAGTCATAGCCAGCTCAATATATAAAAAAAAAAAAATTTCAGGTTTAGCTGATAATTCAATCTTAACGAGTTTTAAATAAAAAAAATAAAGACTTACATTAAAAAAAATAAAATAAAAGTAATATCAGCACGTTTATCAAATTCCCGCACAAAAAAAACTTATTTTGCAAAATCCCGAGACACAGATTCACATTACACCAAATTCCGCCGATTTGTTAAGCTATTTTCTGTTAATATGAATTTGCTTACACTAATTGATGAGAATCGACGAGAACAAAATTAAATTTCTAGGATCTTTTATTAAGTGCTTTCTTAATTTAAATTTAAATAAAACAAAGTGTGTGTGACATATCATCAAACATTTTTATTCGTTTGAAAGGCATATTAATGCCATTTTGTGTAGAGTATAACGTTGTTTAAATATTTGCCGCGTCTTCTCCTGGTGGCGTGCATCCGAAGTATCCATTTTTCCATGAATCTAGCGCATAAATCAGGATGAATTTGACCGATGGCATTGGTTATGTTGGCTTCGAGGGCCGCTGTGGTTGGTTTTGTTTTTTGTTTTTTTTTTTTTCGTCGGCAAACGGGTGTTGTTATTTACTGAACTAGTGGACTCAAATTTATCCACCACACCCATCGGTAGGATGATTATGATTTCCATCCATGGTGATTTGGCAAAACAGACTGAATAAATGACAGCCAATTTGACAGATGTAGCTCCAACAAAATGGCGGCTATCAACTGTCAAAGTTCGAATGTACCTACCCTTTCGCCTTTTGGTAAAGTTGATATTCAGCAATATTTCCGTTATGCGGGATTTAATTTTCGGAATTAAGTTGCTTTCCCTAGTGTGTACCACTTTATTGTTTATTTTTCTAAAATAAAGTATTAATAAATTACTTTAAACGGGTAATCTATGCTTAAATTTGAGGAAATCACAAGGTCTTTTTCAGTTTCATGGATGGCCATGGATATTTATGTATTTGTACAAAAACGTTTGCTTTAATTCTCAAAGATTGAAATAAGAAACAAGTGAAACAATCATCCTGGTAGGTATCTCTTCATCATTAAAAAAAATTCTATTTTGTGTAATTTACAACCGTAATTCATAAAATAAGGGCAGAGATACAAACTATTAAATATCTAAATTTCGATGGGTTTTGCATTTTTATTTAAGGATACAACCACACCAGACCAGACCTCGGTCAGAGGCTAGGTAAGATCCATCAAATAAATTCGCCCGTACATAAAGCTGCATGATGGGCGGATTGACGCCCTCATAATTCGCAATGAAAATTACAATATGGCAAAGAGGTGAGGAGCCTATAACTGGCCAAAGGAGGAAACATCATAAAAGGGCCGTTTACAGCCAGCTTACAGCTTATAGAGAGTCCACATAGCCCTTCGGCTTGGGGCAGCGCACTAACTAAACATCACCAAATGTGAACCACAACTACATGTGTGAACATCCTGGTGCACAACATGCATACCATTTTGTGATTGGATTTTTTTTTCTTCTTTAATAAGTTTTTGTTTTTAATTTAAATTTATGAAGGATACGTGCGGCGGTGAATGTTGTTAGACTTACATATATATGCTGGATGACGGTTGATGGTTTGCAAAGACGAGTGCCGGCCGTTTTATGGTTCCATCAATTCAGGTGGATATGGCCATAAATCCCTGGGGAGGAGCGAACTCTAGAGTCGTCCGTATACCTACCATCATCTGATCCACCAAAGCCAAAGAGAAAGAGCCATTAATGAGTCGGACAGTGAATGGCTTGTAATGTAATCAGGATTAAAGCCGAAGGGGCGCAGAATGTCGGTATAGAAGTGCGCGCGGCATGGCAGCCGCAGCAGCTTATATTTGGACTTTTGTGATGGGGACTTGCAGTTTTTGCGTGATGGGCGTGGTAAATTGGAATCAATCAAAAATAAAGAAACATATGGTTTTCTAGGTTATAGACTTGGCAAATTTAATACATTTCGAGAAGTTTGAATAATCGCGATACTACATCAATCTGTTCAAATCGTGCACACCGCATGAATTCGCTTGTGCCGGGCTCTCCAGAAGTGATTAAGAGATACGATATCTTTGAGATACAAAAAATTCCATTATGTGTGCAATTTTTTCGTGCCTTCGACTTTTTGAGGTTGAGCAACGAACTTTAGGTTTATGTATTTTGTGTAAATTCTATGAACAGGAAAGTCAAAATATATCACTCCCCTCTTCTCTGTCGGATCAGCATCAATGATCAATGGGTATCAATCACCGCACAGAGTATCTATAGAAAGATACAGATACCTCACGTAGATAGGTACTTGGGAAAACAGTTTTTGTTTGCTTAGAATTCCCATTTTACTTCCCTGACGAGACGAGGGATTGTGTGTTTTTTTTTATGTGAGTTGTCGGCGCATGCCCTTTCCGAAGACCTGGGGTGCATTGTAACACCTAAGGTGTTTAGGGATTTGCCGGGCGATTATATTAGCACAAAAGAGGGTTATCGGCAGATCAAATCTGAGGCAATGAACAGGAGATGAGGTCCAATCTTCCTCAATGGTTAGGTCAGATTGGTGTTGACACAAAATGTGCGGTCGATGTGGTGCTGGTTGGAATGAATGGGGTGCAGGAGTTTTTTGTTTGTGTCAGGGGTTTGTTATGTTCCAATTAGCAAACACGATATTACTATCCGGTTATCTTAACAATATTTTCATTGTATTCTCTTTTATTTTCATGTGAATAATGATGTAATTTTTGTATATTTTTTTATCTTCAGCTCTATGAAATAAATGATGACCCTAAGCGCAAGGAGTTCCTTGATGACTTGTTTTCGTTCATGCAGAAACGAGGTAAGTTTGTTGGATGTGGATTTTTGATGTAATTTCTAGTATAAGGTTTTGGGTCTGGGAATATTTTTTTTTGGATTTTTTAAGGAAAATTTAAACTTTCTTTGTAATTTGGAACAAAATCTGGAATTTTTTTGTTTGATGGATAAAAATTTTGAAAAAAAAACTGGAAATATTAATTGACGGGGTTCTTGAGATTTTCTCATATGTAAATGTTAAATACTTTTAACACTTCAGTGGAGGTCAGCTTGTTGAACTTTTTTATTTCTCAGAGAAAAATATGGATATTTTGGATTTTTTTTTAAATTTAAACATGCGTAAATATCTTTTTAAAACAACAGTTGTCTTAGCATGGATATGTTTGGGAATGAAAATCTGTCAATTCTCAAAAGACTTTTTCAAAAAAAATTGTAAAATTTCTACTTTGCACAAACAAAAGAAACAATATGATATATAATGATAGATATTTGAATGTTTTAAAACAAAAAGAATCAACGAACTTTCAAAAAGATGTTGACTAAGACTGAAAGAATTCGCGTCTCAAAATATTTAAATAAATTAAAAATGTTCATTTTGATAGTGAAATTTCCTTGAGATTTTTTTTTCAAAAGATTGCATTTATTAGAAATCCACAAGAAAAATGTAAAAAAAAGGAAAGATTTCGTTTTTGTAAAACTTAATACATAAGTGTCCCGTGGCATAGTGGTAAGTTTGTCTGGAGGGCCCAACAAGCTGGTCAAGCTTAATTTATGCTCAGCAATCACGCAAACAACACCGCAATTGTGATTTTTGGTTTATTTAAATATTTGCCATTTATTTATGCCAAACTCATATACGGATAGCTCTCAAAATAACAAGCGTAAAATAAGGATGGAAGAGTCAGCCTCGAGAGAACGATATCCAGGCGGCCGTCACATTTGATCTACAAAACCATTTAGTATTCTGGCTAAGTTGTATGCTAGTGCTACAATTTTTTGATTTTTTTTTGGTTGAATATCAGACAACATAGAAGAATGCATAGACACAAATTTCAAATCTCTATTGTTCAACTGGGCCACGTAAAATTAAAAATACACAAACTGACGCGGCAAACTTCGTTCTACCCAAATTCATTTATGTATTTAAAAAAATAATTCTGAGCATGCACATGATAATTTCTTACTTGCCAAAAAGGTTAGTTTTACCGTTGTTTAAAAAAAAAAAAATTTGTTTTAAGTAATTTTTTTTTTTTTGAAAATTGTCCCTCCCGCCTAAATGTGGGGAAATAGACCCCGTCTTAAACGATTTTTTTTCCTGTCTTAACCTCACCTACTCGCTTAAGTTTTTTGATGCACCACCCGTCATTCTGTAGATATTCCTTCTTTTTTGATATTTGACCGGACAAAATTTTGCGGGATTTTCCTAACCAATGTAATTCCTTGGGCGAATACTACTTCATCAAGCTTTAAATCGTGAAAATCGAACGATCTGTTCTCGAGTTATAAGCGAACACACGTACGACACTCTCTTTTATATATATAGTTGGAAGATATATGACGCTGAAATCGGTAGATTTTTGTATTAGAATATCAGCCAACCTCGAAGTTATAGCGCCAATACATTCATTCTGGTTTCATCTGAAAAACAATATAACATTTTTTTTTATTTGGAAAAAGTCATTTCTCCCAGAAAAAGTCCCAAAGAGCTTCACAATTAATTCTATATATGAAGACACAACAAGGTTAGAATAATTGATGAGATTGACCATTCTTTTATTCGGGAAGAAGAATTCTTAAGTTACCTACCTTTTATAAAATCATTCCGTTTCTGAGAAGTCGCAACTGTCACTGTTTGTTTTATTAAGATGTTTGAGGAAAGTTATCCTTGCCATCGCTCAGCAACTAAAATCATAAAACCTCTTAACGACTCTATTGCAACCAAATAGTAACCTTAGATTTTATGCCAACCACTGTCGAACTTAATTAGTACACATATTCTGTTTTTCATATAGCCTCAAAAATATACTTTCGCTACAGAAAATTAAAAAAAACCCTTAAGAAACTCATTTTGTTTCTGAGAAGTTAAAAATGACACTTTTTAGGTTACTAAGGGTTTAAGACAAAATTATTAACGAACCTACTTTCTTGAATAAAGTCACAAACAAGTTTTCCCCTTCATTCATTACACTATTCAAACGATTGAAGCCTTTCTATGACCTTCGATCAACAACATATAAAACTTAATTGCGACGCAATGTGTTGAACACATAAAACAGTTTGGCAGAAGAAAAATGTAATCACTGTGCAGTTACATTAAAATTTTCCGAAACATGTCAGCATTCATTGTTAAATTCCCTTAGTTGCATATGAGTTACAATTCAGTTTTCCGAAACATATTAGCATAAGGTTGCTCTTGAGTCTCTCAGAAGTTGCAACTGATCGAGGTATAAATTTTAGTTACAAAACAATGCCTAAACAGTTTTTAGTGTGGCTCCATTGAAACTCTTATGTAACTCTTATGTAATTAGACTTTCAAAAAAGTAGTATATAGTAAGCTTCTGTTTCTTATAAGATCAATAGATCAATTATCTATGTATATTCTTTAGAACAAAAAACGAAGTTGATAAATCTTTAGCGAAGACAAGATATTTTGATAAAGTCTGTGCGATTACGGTTGACGATTTAATTTACCACAGGCTTTTTGGAACGAAATATTCAACATATTGAAGAACTATTTAGCAAATAGTGTTTTCCTAAATTAACATAGAATAGAATATTCGGAATTTAAAGAAATAAATTCTGGTGTGGCGCAAGGAAGTCTGCTTGGCCCATTATTGTTCGTAATGTATGCTTGAGAAATCATCGGAAGAGAAAGTCAAGCAACAGAAAAGCTACGCTTTATTAAATAACAAAGTGAACAAAGTAATGGCGAATTGCCCTAAGCGAATCTAAATAAACACATTTTACCTTTACTTACAAGAATTTTAATAGTCTGCTTAACTACAGGGTGAGCCAAAAGAAGTCATCCATCCAATGGTGTTTGGCTATCTTTTTTTTTTCTAAATGAAAAACTTCGATTCTGTTTTTTGATTATGTTTATTTGAACCTTAAGAATTGTATTGGTCAAGTCGAAAAGATGATACCGGCCAAATGGGCGCCGTCACAATCGATTGCCATACGGGCTCGTTTTATGGCATTTTTCATCACTTCAGCGAGAACTTCAAGCAACAGATTCTCGCACTCGTGTCGAATGTTTTCCTTGATGGCTTCCAGAGTCTCGGGCTTGTTCACGTAAACACGGGACTTCAAAAAACCAGTTAAATCGGGCGGTCTTGCGGGCTAGTGTAAATCGCCAAAACGAGAAATGAGGCGACCCGGGAACGCCGCCTTCAGAATATCGGTTCATGGCTGGTTCACTTGTATTCTGTATCTGTCTAGTCCACAAGTGTTAAAACAGATTTAACATTGGCGGTCATTTGCAAAAATGAGAGCATCTTCCAATAGGGTGATTTCTTTTGACCCACCCTGTATGTTAAGTCAGTACAGATATCATATGCAAATGCAACAAGTATCTAGGTATGATTCTTTATTACTAACTAACTAACTCGATAATGAATGACAAGAATTTAATTGGAAATTATTCCAATTTAAGTACTTATAACAAACTACTTATCTAAAAGCAAGTGCTCAAACCTGTTTTAACGAACGAAATACAACTATGGGGCTGCACCAAACCAAGATATAATAGGCAAAAACTAATGACAGAACTTAGCCCTTTATAGCAAACAAACGAAACAGTGATTTTCACAGAGACTTGTGCATAAAAAGAAAAATTGTCGAAAAAAAAATATACAAACATTTGTAAGATTTTAATAGAAGCATTCAACAAGCCTCTGGTGAGACAAACCTTGTATGGCGACTCCGGAGAACGAAACGGTTCGCCTTGTTAGTAATAAGTAGATATGTATAAAAAAAGCAGATTAAATTCTTCATTTCGCAAAAAAAAATTGTCAATTAAGAAAAGAGTATGAGTACTTGAAAAAGTTTTTCTATAAACAATACCTTTGGTCTGTTGAATCTAAAATCAAGCAAAATTCTAAGGCTTTCTGGTCTTTCATAAACACAAAGAAAAAGTCTGTTGGATGGTTTTGTAGGTGATAATTTGACGGTAATTTGTGATTTCCTTGCAACTTTTTTCCAGTCTAATTTTGT
The DNA here is from genome assembly GCA_963971375.1 of Platycheirus rosarum. Taxonomy (NCBI): domain Eukaryota; kingdom Metazoa; phylum Arthropoda; class Insecta; order Diptera; family Syrphidae; genus Platycheirus; species Platycheirus rosarum. The sequence continues at coordinate 15,477,424 of OZ020510.1, read as the reverse complement.
AAATCGTAATATTAAGTCTGTTCCTAATCTGCGAATTCGTACGAATTTTCACGAATTTCTGCTAATTCCTGTTCCCGTACACCAAAAATTCGTAGAAATTCGCAGAAGAGAGAGCTCCTGAGAGAGAAAATAATTTCCCCACCCTGCGAATTTCTGCTCAAGAAATTTTTTAAGGCAGAAAAAAGTAGCAGCCAAACGTCAGTTTGACAATTGAAAAAAGACAATAAATTAAATCAAATTTACGACACGTTTGATAAAGATTGCAGTTATTTTTAAAAGTTCATAAAAAAACATAAAAAACCGGTGGTTCTGTAAACTTTTCCATGGATATTGTTGACGAAGTCCAGCAGGGTTCAGGCAATTGTTACAGAGCAGTGTGAATTGAGTTTCCTGAAGCCAGCTGTTTGCAAGAAGGAGTAGAGAAGAATTGTTGCTGGAAGCGTGGAAGCACCTACAAAATTACTAGTTGTTTTGCTGGTGGAGCTGATGCAACAAATAGGCAAAACATTTCCCTTGAAATAATAAACAAAACATTTTAAAAATCTTTTCGCAATAATTAGTTTCCACCAATCTTTTGACATTTAAGTAGTGATGCTCGAACTTCCGACAGTTTATCGATAGTATAGATAGTGAAAAATATCGGCTACATCGATAGTTTAAAAAACAATCGAACGACTATCGATAGTTTAAATAATTCAAACTTACCTTCACATTTCGAGCTTGAGCTTATTCAAGAGATGGAAACCTGTTGGAAAAGCTCATACTCTATGCTTAAACGATTATCAGATTTTCAATGAGAGCTTGAGCTATGTGAGCTATGAGAGAGTGTCAAAAAGGTCTTGCTGCACTGACATCCAAAAACATTTTCATGCAATAGATAAAATCTTGTAGGTTCCTGAGTGCTTTGAAATTTTGAACACAACAATATCCAGCCAAAAATACATAACAATTTCCTCTTACACGAGGAATTTTCGCAGTTAGTAAGCGAATAATACCTATTGCAGAAGAACGCCACTCGTGCTGTCTAAAACCTTTTCCATAACTTTTTACAATTTCATTGAAAGACATTATGGCTAAAACACAATCACGCTTTAGCTTCGGTTTCGCCTGACATTAACAAGGAAATCAATACATCTTATCACAATGTCGGTTTTGACGTTACGTTTGGTTCGTGTACAATATAAGGTAACGTGACTCAAACGTAAAGCTTAAGTAGAAACTGGTTGAACTTTTGCTCGCGCTTTGACAGAAAAAAGCAAAAACAAAATCCGAAATTTGGAAAATGTCATTCAAAGCGGAAACAAAGCGTGTGAAATGTAACGTGACGCAGTCAAAGCTGAAGCGTGATTGTGTTTTAGCCATAAGGGTACTTATAAATGGTGGTAAGCTTCACTTTTGTTTTATGGATAGGCAGTCATAAATCTAAAAATTTGAACAAGCCTATCGAATTTGATGACTTATAATTTTCGCCTATTCAATTGATAAATGTATCGATAGTATCAGCACTATCGATATTTTTTTCAAAACTATCGATGATATCTGAAATAAATACTATCGATACTTAAGCAACACTAGGAAAGAATGCTGCAATTTTTTTGGTTTAGAGCGTTCCCGTACTTTTTTTGTAGAAATCTCTCAAAGAGAGAAAATATCCCCTCTACTCAAAAATCTGACTGCTGCGAATTTTCTGCGAATAATTATCGGGAACGAACCTATTGATTGTTCAAATTTACATTTTTGTAATAGTATCACTGATGCTGCACATATTCTTACAACTGAAGTTGATATTAAGAATTAAGTGCTAATGTTGCACCTGATAATGTTCCACCTGTTGTTTTAAACATGTGTAAATTTGGTTTTCTTAGGCCACTTCATATTTTGCTCAATAAATCCTTTCGTTATAGTGAGTTTCTTGACAGTTGGTCTTTATTTACTCCTATACACAAGTCCGGTTTGAAAAGAGATATTAAAAATTACAGGCCTATAGCAAAACTTCAAATAATTCCAAAAATCTTTGAAGCTCTAGTAAAAAAAAGATGTATGCCTCGGTTTGCAATTATATATCGGACTTTCAACGTGGATTTGTCAGTGGTAGGTCTACTAATACAAACTTGACAATCTATACAAATTTCTGTTTACATGCATTGGAAAATAGATGTCAAGTCGACTCAATATTTACAGATTTTTCCAAAGCTTTTGTTATCGTTCAACATAACATCCTTATTAAAAAGTTAGAATTTTTAGGTTTCCACTCAAATTTGCTACGAGGAAGAAAGCAGTTTGTAAAAATTGACCCTGAAATTTCTAAAGAAATTTTTAATTTTTCGGGTGTTTCACAGGGAACAGTTGGTCCACTTTTGTTTCTTTTGGTTATTAATCACCTACCGCTTTGAATTACGACAGTTAAATATGGGAGCGATTAAAATATTACTTCTTTGTGATGATGGAAACAAGAGTTTTTCAAAAAGATACTCAGGTGGGTTATGTTGGATCAACTTGAATAAGAAAATTAGGGCTTGAAAATCAAGGAACTTGCTCAGAGGCATGCCAAAAATACTGTTAGCATACCTTGAAACATGATCAAACCGATTTAAACTGTAAATGAAACGAGCAATGTTGTTGAAAGCGACTTCTAGCTTTCGTTTGCTTCTACAATCTGGACAGCAGAAGATAAGGCTACCGTATAATAAAATAGGAAGAATAAGAGTGTGCTTATAGGCAGACAACTATAAGCGATATTAAGAGCCCTCAATGTTGTAGCGTAGGTTTTTCCCAGAGCACAAGAAATATGATGTTCCCACGACAGAGTTTGATTAAACCAGATTCCTAAGTTTTTAACTTTTTCGACGTAATTTAGTGCAGAGCCATTTTTTTCAATGTTGGGAAAATATGATGTTTCGAGCGCAGTATTATTGATAACGATAGCCTGACATTTATTTGAGTTCAGTTTCAAAAGATTCCGATCAGACCATTCAACAACACGCAGCAGATCTTCATTTATTCGAGCAGTTGCATCTTCAACCATGCCAATCTGATAGCTCAGGTAAATTTGCACATCGTCCGCATAAATATGGATCTTACAAAATTTGAGGATCGAGGGAAGATCATTATTAAAGAGGGTGAAGAGGAGTGGGCCCACAATTGATCCTTGTGGTACACCAGCATGCGTTGAGAGGAAATCAGAAAGTTCATTGTTAACCACAACAGCCTGAGTTCTACCAGTTAGGTATTCCTTAATGAGGGAAAGAGCCGTGTTTTCAAAGAAAAAATTGTGCTTTAACTCTTCCAACAACAGACTGTGCGGAACTGAGTCAAACGCCTTAGAAAAATCGAGAAGTACCAGGGTTGTTACAAGATTTTTATCCAATTCTTGTCGTATGTCATCGACTATTTTCAGCAGTGCAGTGTTGCAGCTGTGTTGAGATGGTCTGTGTTTTAATGTCAGCAAGTGTTCTGTGTTAACTATATCCAGAATTCTCAGTCCCATGTTATTTGAGTATGTTATTTGTAACATGAATCTAAAAAAGAGTGTCAAGACAAAAAGACCTAGGAGTTATTTTTGATGAACAATTAAAGTTCACCTGGCATTACGATTTTATAATATCTAAGTCCAACTCCTTATTAGGTTTCCTATTTCGGAATGGTAATTTTAAGGACCAGTACACTCCTAAATCCCTTTATGTTTCTCTAATTCGTTCATCTCTTGAGTATTGTTGTGTTGTTTGGAGTCCTTTCTATGCTAATGCATGTTTACGTATCGAAAGAGTACAAGAAAATTTAATTGGTCCTTAAGGCCATCATATGGACCCAGATGTACCTTGATTGATTTAAAACCTCTAAGAATAAGACGTGAATATTTTTCTGCTCTTTTTGCACGGGATGTATTAACCGGTCACATAATCTGTTCACAATTGCTTTCATTGTTTAATTTATATGTCCTTGTTCGACATCTAAGGCCTAGAACAGGTTGTTTTTTACATATCCCTACACATAGAACTAATTACGGTATTTGTGATCCAATAACTATGACTTCTATAAATTATAACAAATATGAGCTCGTAATCGATTTTAACATGAGTCGAAATATTTGTAAGAATATGATTTTGAATAGTTTGTAATATGTCGTCTCTTATTTACTATTAGCTTATTTAATGTTATAGTAACTTAATTAAATTAAACTGTTTTTTTAAGAAAGTTAATGTACTTGATATATGTTAAATAAATAAAAAATAAGGCGTATCCACTAGTAAATGCTTTATGTGATCAATTCAATCTAGAGCTTGTTTTCCAAATGTGATAAATATAAGAAATATAAACTACTTGTGAAGGAACAATTAATTTAGTAAAAAAGAAACGTACACTACTAATCGCTACGGACCTATAGTTTCCATGAAGATTTTTCGCCTTCCGGCGCAAATCGAACATTGAATTATTATTGTTCTTTGCTGCTCTTACGTTCAGATACATATATGTAGTATCTTCTACTAAAAAAAAAACAAATCAATAGTAACCACTATAGGAATTCGATTTTTAATATTTTATTCTACTTTTACATTTGTTTTTAGAGATTACCTTGCTATCGATGAAATTACAACATACTTATCACACGACTTATGCTATACAACAACCCCCATAGAATGTTCAAGTAATCCAAAAAAAACACTTGTATTTTTGTATTGTCCTAAAATTATACAAAATTTCAGTTCACTTTGGATTTGTATTTTCATTTGTTAGCAAAATTTAAAAATTTTAAAACATCATTTAGGAACGTTTGGATTTTCGATTATTAAAAAAAAATTCAAAATTTAATCCGTGCAACAGTTTGGTTTCGTTTATCCATCCAAAACAATAAAAATTACAAAAGAAGTTCAAAATCTTTGATCCTTTGTATAGAAGAATTCAATTTTACGGTGAGTTGTAAGTTTTTCAATCTTTTTTCATTTCTTAAAAAAAATGTTAGTTCATATTTGTATAATAATTCCTTCCATTGTTTCTCCACCAAATTCGATTGTTGCAATTTCTATAGTTTCCGCATAGTCTAGTTGCTTAAGTGAAAGCTTGCAACATTGTATTCCAATGTTGATACAACGTAAAGGGTGTTCGACGAGTCCACAGATTGAAACAGAAACCAAACAAAATAAATCCGATTGCATGAAGTTATGAATATTGACTGATCGATATGACAGCGGGTGTCATCAACCCCCATTATTAAATTCTTCACCCTTGCAAAACGTATGGAATAAAAAAAAAAAAGTGCAGAAGACCTGTGCAATTCTGGTATCACATTTTATTACGAAACGTACTTGTGTTTCACTACTGGGTATATAAATGAATTAAAATATCAAGCCCTTCTCAAGGCTGGTCCGCTTCTTTATTGGACATTATTACGGTTCTTAACAAATTGATTGATTTAGTTATTATTTTAATTTTTTTTGTTTTTTTTTTGACATATTGGTTGTCATTATGTTTAGAGAGTTTTTGCTGTTGTAGCTATCGTGTTGTCGTTGTTGTCATTGTCGTCGTCGCCGGACATCAGACGAAATTAATATCGTTTTTCATTTAAAGCAAAGAAATCATAAAAATGTCATAAGCCTCTCGATTTCCTTGCTCCCTCTCGTAATGTTCATCATTTCTTTGTTCATATTTATTTAACAACCTAAAAAAAAAAATTAAAAAAAAATTATAAGAACTTTATGACTTTGCGTCGGACACATCGCCGTCGTCGTCGTTGTCGGTTTTAAGGAGTGCAATAGCCAAGTTGGCATTTGGTAGGCAGGGGTGCCAAAGTGAAATAGATTGTTTAGCATGGGTATGTTGGAAATTATACATCTAGTGCTAGGACTCTTACTCGTCTTTGGGCCTTTGCCGGGGGGCGAATATTGCACGCAAAATCTACTGTGGGTTTATTAGTGCTTATATCGAAAAATATGTATCAGATTTCAGCTGCGAAACGTTCGGGAAATGTTTGCGTTTTAAGTGCAAAAAATAAACGAGCTGGCAGAAAGGTTGGGGATATTTTTATTTAGCATAATTTAATCGCACTTCTTGCAGACAGAAGAGAGTAGTGGGCAAAACGTTGAACTCGTATTTTTTTTTGTTTAATTGATAAATCTGCTACTTGATAACAAACTTTTATATATTTATTTTTACGACAGTTTCTATATATGAATCTATGTGAAAACCACTGTTTCGTATGTCCTGTGGTCTTCTTGCACAATCACCGTAGTACACGTCACAGTTTTTCATCCTCCTTTTGCCGGGCCCGTCCCATCGCACTTTCTGGATGGCAGAAATTCCTGTTCTGTAGCAGTCTAGGGCCTCCGCTAGTTGTTTGGCTGCACGTGATCTGTTAAGAGTTCTTACATTCCTCGTGCAGATCCGAAGGTCGTTGTCCTTAATTCGTTTTTCCGGGTCGTCAACAGTTAATCCGTCCTTTTCCGAGGCTATTTGTCGCTTCGCAACTTTCTTTTTCCATGTCAGGGTTATAAACTTATAAGCGAAATGGAGATGGTGGCGGATGAACCCTTAATGGGCCAACGGCAGCGCTCATATCCCCGAAGTGGATTACTGACTACGGATTCCCCGGTTCCTTTTGTTATGGTTGGGGGTTATGCGTGGGGTTAGCATAACCCCCAACCATAACAAAAGGAACCGGGGAATCCGTAGTCAGTAATCCACTTCGGGGATATGAGCGCTGCCGTTGGCCCATTAAGGGTTCATCCGCCACCATCTCCATTTCGCTTATAAGTTTAGCAGGTATGTCCGGATGGACAGACCAGTACCCGGTGGTTACCGCGGGGAGGACAAAAATCTATGAAGATAAACACCCTCACCAAATATGACGCATCGCAATCACAAAACCAAATGACGACACATCTTGCCTTTAATCTCGTCGCTCCTAAATGGTGGTAGTTGCGGCCGAGGATGTGCACTTATATTTATGTAACCTTCTGCAAAAAAAGCTTGTGAGCAGTCTCGAGGTTTTCAAGCTTCTGGAGATCGCTCAAATTCCATTTTCAAAGCTCAGGGGCCTTTTGATCTTCGGGGCCCTGGTGCACTTCACCCCTTTGCCCTATGATAGCTACGCCACTGAGCTTTCTTAACATTCTCGTGAGAAAAGTTAACATGTCTTGATTGGGACCATTCTTTCGTTATTTTATTAAGTTCATTTTCCAGGTATGATTCCAGAATATATAAATTATGCAAAATCTTTTAATTTCTATCCATTGGATCGACCTAAGCCTTACCTTTGGAAAATTTCTGTGAAAAATACTCAATCAGAAACATTTTAATTAAAATATCAACTGTGGTTTCATTTGAAAATCAGTATAAAATAAACAGCGTGGTAGCTCCGAATTGTGAACATCTCCTGGAGGTGATGTTAGCAAACTGTCAAAAAGTTCTTTTATGGTGTATGTTCATCCAAGAGAATCTGGTTGCATATTTTCATTGGGAAAAATCCAATTCAAACTTAAGTACTGAACCATTTTCAACGTCAGGAAAATTTTGAGCCATTCATTAAAAAAACTATTTTTTTTTTGAAGACCATGAAAAATGTTTTTGTTGATTAGCTATGCCAAAAACCGTTTAGAGCATTCATTCAAAACTGATGCAAATTTTCCGAATGTTTCTTTGAATAACGTTGCTTTTTTGATATTATGGCAACACTTTTCCTAAATGATTCTTCTTACCCACTGCTTCTCAAAATAATTTTTCATAGATCGTCTCAAAATTATTTGTCTGCTAGTGGATCGGTGAAACCATTACACATCTTCAGTTGGTTTTTAGGGATGAAGTAGTAGTTTTTGAAGCACATGAGCGTAATCTTAGGATGGAGTCAGACACAGCATTGAATTCACGAGAATTTAATACTCTGCCCAGATTTGAGTTCCTGAAAGACATTGCTTCTTGATTTTGGGTGAACTTCTGTTATATAGAACTCTCGATTCTTGATTATTTTCATTTTTTTCATTCCATAAGTCGAATTTAGACGGAATCGTGACTACCTAAGTACCTGACAATGAGTCTGTTTTGAAGGAAATAATGAATGCTGAAAACACTTTTCGAGAAAAATTTTGCTCTTCGAAGTTCTTCAGTTCCTCGCAAGATGCAGTACCCCGGATAAAAAAGGTGACTATGACGGGGAGTCGAACCCCGAACCTTCGCTTAGGACTAGCCACTTAGCCACGGGGTATTATGATATGTTAATAAGAAGGTGTTTTTAATTTATTTTTTTGTTTTTACTTTGATGAATGTGTTCTTATTTAATATTAATAAAACAAGAACCTATTCTTGTTTTATACTGATAACCGTTTTCCATCAAATAAACGCTTCAAACAAAAAATGTTTCTCTCTCTAACTTGAATTTCTCCAAAACTCCCGTTAACTAGAACAAATCTTGGTTTCCCGTGAAAATTCGACTTAGCATACTCACCCGGCGTTGCTCGGGTATACCTCACATTTTCGCCACATAGTAATCAAAATAGCCGTAGTTACTTCTTCCAAATTAGCTTTTTGCTCGTGAAACGACCTAAGCCGCACCAATTACAAAAGCCTTAGTTACATCTTAACACATTAGCTATCTGCCAGTGAAAATTCCGTCAAAATCGGTCTTTAAATAAGAATTTTTCAAAAAAAATACCACCCCAGCGCTAGTGGGTAATTTAAATAGCCTATGTTACTCCCTAGAACATCAGCAATCTGCCAGTGAAAGTCCCATAAAAATCGGTGCATTCGTTCCCGAGAAAACCAGGAACAAACAGAGAAGAAGATAGACAGACAGATAAAAATTTAAAAAAAATTCTTATAAGTATTGTATATACTTTCATATGCATCTAGTAAAATGCTGTTATTTTGATATTAACAACAGATAATTAATTTTTTATTTATCTGTATAGATGACATAAGGTCCACAGAATTATTATGGCTGCTTCAAATGGCCAAATGTCCATTTACATTATGAGCAATATTTCCTTAATATTAATATTTATTGGTGTTTTCTCCAAGAACTGTTGGCTTCAATGAACCTATCCCAGACCTACAATGTTGCTTTAAAGTTCTTACATTTTTTTTTTAAACTGTGATGCCATTTCGAAAATAAATCCACTCAGTCTTAATTTTATTTTTATAACAATCCCCACATGCATAATCCATTAAATGATTTATTTAGCTAATGTCACAAAGTTCAGCGTTCAGCACAACGAGCATTTCATAGTTACACGGTACGTCTAGCGGTAAGGGACAGAATAGTAGTGTGTGATTGATTAAAAGAAAAGGAATCGTTGGTAAAACTAAAATCCATTATCCGAGACAAATCGCAGGCATACTCCACCACCACCACAAAAAAAAAACGAAGCCCTTCATTCAATCATTTCTTCCCACCGCACCTCCCCTTTCACCATCACCAAACCACCATATACCAAAGAAGATATCAGAAAGACATTAACTCTCGACTAGGAACACATCTCTGATGTTGATTCATTAATCTCTAAATCCATTCTTTAGTATCGCAGAGTGCGATATTGCACGATCTGCACATCGAATGCACAAACCCTTGCGATTCCCATTTTAGAAGCGAACGCCTCTGCGCCAGAACCACTCTGCCTGCCTGGCTGTGGCTGGCAGGCGGAAACATGTCATATTCCTCAAGTCCAGGATAATTATTATTTTATTTGCATTGTACGTCTGCCATTACCGCGCGCCATCTTCGCCAATTATTCCACGCTATCCACGCAACTTTTCCAAGGAATTAGAATACCAAACCGTAAAGTGATCTATTTCGGGATGGGTTTCTGATTTTTGAATGACATCCGATGATGAACACATGTTTATGTTGGAACTTGGACGAAATTTTCCAATTTGAAGACTAGTCACTCACTTTTTTTTTTTGGTGTCCTTTCAATTGACGCTGTCTTCTCTCTGGTCGGCTAGAGCTATTAGGTGCGTTCCATTCTAGGTGGTGTGTGGAACATGTGTGTGTGTGATGATGGATCGAATTTTGATGCGAGTGTTCTAAAATTAACATTTTAATTGGAAAATGTCACTAGGCGGTCGGTCGGGCTGTTTATGAAGTGCTCAATACTTTGTAGTTTTTATTAATCTGAGTGTCGTGTATTTGTTCGAGATATATGTCAAGAACCGTTAGAGTTGTGAAATTGCGTGCATCTTCTGACGTTTCTTTAAGGGAGCTGTCAAAGTTTTTGTGTGGATATTGAATTCCGATATTGATACTAAAGTGCAATTTTTTGTAGGTATCTTTAAACTTTTTTTTTTGGGGCATTTTTGAGATACTTTGACTTGTGGCCTGCAGACAGTGGTGCCTGACAGTTGAATGTACCTAATATTCACTCTCAAAATATTTTGATTACATTAATTTGAGATGTGCGTGTTGTTCTTCCACGTTCTGGACTCCTTCGAACTGGAAAGCGGATGACGGGAGAAGCCCCATTCTGCCCTCTTTGCCGTGCATTCGATCGTTATGGAGGTGGTGAAGATGCCTCGCAATGTCCGTACGTAAATGTATCTTTGTTTATACTACTTTTTTGCTTCAATCAACATGTCTATCATTTTATTTGATTGATTTCCCCGGCATAAAATCGAACTTAAAAAAAAAATCTGTACTGAACTGATGTGAGAAAAAAATACCCAAAAATTCCCAAATTTTTTGTTGTTGTTGTTGCTTCGTTTTAATAAATTCGAGTGAAATTATCGACAGAAAAAAGTTTTTTAATGGTCCGGATTCATTCATTTGTTATAACTTTTAAGTAAGCTTCACTGCGCTATATCTCCTCTAAATGCTATCTAATAAAACTGAAATAAATCTATGCATACATTCTTCAGATACATTATTGTTGATGGGATCGTATCTTTTTGTTGTTGGTGTTGTGATTGTTAAGTTTACTTAAAAAACAGTGAGTTGGTGTCGAAGTAGTATGTCTGGTATTCGAATGGCAAAGTGAGGTGAGTGATGGGAAAGAGGATATGTGTACTTAATTGAGAAGTGAAAAGAACACACTGCGCGAGGATTAATTGCGTCAGGCTGAGAATAAACATGAGGAACGCAATAAAAACGATGGCTAATCGTCGATAAAAAATCTCTATATGAAAAGAGTGGTGCTGGAGGTATTTTTATCATTGCTTCTGGTGTACAATAAGGTGGAACAATAAACAATCAGATGAGGAGTCTGTAGATTGAACACCTACGATTATAATAATGAGTTTGTTGAGATGCTGTGGAGGTGTTTTCAGTTACACAAATATTTGGGTTTGTCCTTGGGGATGTCGGACGTTTTATTTGAAATTTTATACCAAGGCAGCCGACTGTCGGCGAAAGTAATAAAATTGAGAAGCGATTGAAGTTAAACGTTTTTTGAAGGGCCAAAGTTTAAGTTCTAACTAACTAGAAGAACGTGAATTGGGAGCCTATATTCTAACTTAAAACCACGGGCTAGACATCGTCCTTGTATTAGGAGTTTGAAAATTGCTCCGCAACCTGTGTATCGACAATCACAATACCTGGGTTAGTATTAGTAAACAAACAACTATATATAATATGCGATTGTCGGCCGTGATTGACAGTTTTGCTATAAACACAGCTAAAAAAAGAGGAAATTATTGAAAATAGATAGCTTTTGAATTATTTAATAGAAGAATACGATTTCAGTGCCTTTATACATTTTACAACAAATAGATTCAATTTTTTCCTGAAATCACAAAAATATTAAGTTTTTAATAAACAACAAAAAAAATCAAGATAATATCGAAAAATGTTATCGACTATTGAATTACCCTTTTTCTGTACTTATCGTAAGTAATTACAAAAAAGTGAATTTTTCTAGAATCTTGTTGATTCTCAGGATTTGGTATACTAACATTTAGACTCTGCTCAGCCATCTCAACGCTGTCTTCCAAACATTGAAAAAGTAGAATTTTTTGTTCTAGTTGATTCTCATGAATTAGTGCAACTAAATTCACATAAAAAGAAAATTATGAAACGCTGTCGGCTTGTTATAAAAAAGTAGGAAAATTATCGGGATTTAGTTAAAAGCTATTCTGTGCTTCGGGATTATGATAAACCGGATAAACAGAGTTTTGTGAAACGGGCAAATCTGTCAACCCATTGAGATCACAAGCTTGGTGTCAACACCTGACCAGAATTTTTGTTCTTTTTTTATTTCTTTGAAACAAAAATGATATATTTTAATTTTTTCAATAGAAAAGCACATCAACATTTCGCAAAATATATAAAACCTTCAATTATTTTACTTACACATTTTCTGCAATCATATTCCTGCAAAGCGGGAGCAAAACAATAAACACTGCAAACTCGATGGCATTTCTACTATCAGTGTTATTATACAAAGATGATGAGTTGATGATAATGTAATACATTGCAATTTAACGTTTATGAACTTAAACCTCTTTGTAACAAATTTTCTCTAAAAGCTTATCTGCAAATGACCAAAGATTTCAAGTAAAAAGTGTTGCCCAAACTTTTTCTTGTAAGCCGTCTGGGTTATTTTTCATTTCCTCTCCAATTTTATCTACTAAGGATAAGTATCCCTTTGTCAAAACTATTTCAGACGTAGAAACAACACGTAATGATATGTACCCATATAACCATGTTATAGGTACATGTCCCTCCTGTAAATCTTATGTCCAATGTCTTTTCAAAGTTCTAACTACAAAATATTGACTTAACTCTATTATAGAATTTCGTTGAGTTCTAAATCATTTTTTCACTAAGTCTTAAGACGTCCAAACTCGGATTTCCAATTGTTCTTGAAATAGAACTCACAAATATTAAAAAAATTAAATTTATTGTCGTGACAACTTCTTAAGGAGCCAAGGCCTAGTGACTTATACTCTCACAAATATTAAGATCCTTAAATTAGATATCTGCCTTGATAAGGTTGCCTTTATTTAAATTTAATAGACATTTATTCTCAAACCGAAATTCGAAAAATAATGTGTCCGAATCTCAAAATCCCGGTTTTCAAAACACCCACTCTCAAAACAAACTTCAACTCGCAACTGCTTTACTTCTTATTGAAGTATCAATATAACAAAGAAATAAAATAAAATGTTCATTTGAAAATGCTCTTTTATTAGTTCTTGTTGATTCTCAATGTTTCGTATAGCTTTATTATGAAGTGATTTTTTTCTACTTTCAAGACAAATTTAAAGTCCTTAGATATCCTCCTTCCACCCGGACACTAAAGAGTAAATAATAATTATTTCTTTTATTATTATATTATTTCTTGTTTTTTCATCCAAGTTTTTTAAGACTTTAGATCACGGATTTGGAAGTTGGTTTTAAATTTAGGGCATGGCGCATCCTGATCTTTATAATTTATTTGATGAATAATTTTTTTCTTTTTGAGTTAATTTAATCTTAGCATTTTTTTTTAAATTAGGATTTTTATTTGAAAATATATTCACATAATGTTTTGAAGAAAGTATCTTTTAAAATTGTGCCTTTTATTTGATTCGACCTTTGATCTTTTCAGAGCATTTTCCATCATTTTCCTTAGAATTATAGAATTACGCCCTCATTTCTCAGATATTGTCCCTAAGGTGTTGACATTTTCTTGGCTTATTGGCATAAGGTGTATATGCTTACTTTTAAGGTAGACTCAAAGAAACAAATTTGGAGCTGTTGAATTGGACGAACACGGTAGGCTGTTAAAATCAGAAAAACGCGATATAATCCGATCACCAAAAATTTCCCTGTAGAGAGTCATAGTTGGACGAGATATGTATATATGAGCTTTGTCTCCATCTGGTTGGAAATCATATTTTCGACTGTTTTCTACTTTTGGCTCTAAGAAAATTTCAATCATTGCCCTGTTTTGAGTTCCATCATCCACATCAATTGCAACTTGTTCGTCGTTTCCTTTTTGGATTATTTAAAATTAATTTTTTTTTGACGTTACTATTGAGATGAAAATGGACCTCATCGGTCATTATGATTTTAAGAATAAACCTATTTTTCTCTCAGGACAACTTTTGAAAACGCCGAGCATACTAAATGCATATTTTTGGATCATTTGTTTTCAAGTAGTGAATCAATTCAATCTTATTTGAAAAAAGCTTTAACTGCCGTAAAACCCCTTGCAAAGACTTCCAAAACATCGGACCAAAATGTTCAAAGTTTTCTAAGTTTTTCTCAATACTTGGTTGCCCTCAAGCAATTGTCAAATCATTGCGAACTGTACGAAGCCTTCTCGCACACGGAAGATCAAAGACAGCCATCTGTTGCTAAAAACGCTGAATAAATATATATAAACGTACTGGCGCGACAGCCTCTTAAGGATCCAAGGCTTAAAATCTCAACTATTCCTGTTTTGTTTGTTTGTTTTGGACCTACGATTTACCGCCGAGTTCGAACGGCTACATGAGATGCACTTTTTCGAGACAATTTGTTCTTCTTGAAGATTTTGTCAGTTCCTCGCATGAGGCAGTACCCCGGAAAAGAAGGAGGCTATTAACGGGACTCGAACCCAGGCTCTTCGACTAAGAGTCCGACACACTAACCACTAAGCCACTAAATTGTTGGAGCTTTGAGCGCATTTCGAACATGCAAGATATTTCGATATGATCTTGGTGCCTACAAAATTTAATGTCGATTTTCAAAATAAAATTAATGAACTTTGGTTTCTTCTGCGCTGAGTCTCTTCATTGTGAATTTCCCAAATTTTTCAAAGATAATTCTGAAAACAAAAAAAATCCACGACTGGATCGCACGTACTTGCTCATACGTGCGGTCACATCGTCGAATAAAATTTTAAAAAATGCACCACTGGCCCACGAACTTATTCTTATGCCAGATAATTGCTTAGTGGCGCATATGAATGTGTATATGTGTATACATGTGTACATTAAAATAAAAAAAAATATTATATTTTAGAAAATTCTTAATTTTTTTTAATTAGTTTAAGAGTTTGTTTTTTCGAAAAAACTAAGCATGCAAAACAATTTGAAAACTAAATGTCTATGGAGGAAAAAAAACATTGAAAATCGTTCCAACTGTTTTTTCAAAAAGTGTTTTTTTTTCAAAAACTTTTCGAAAAAAATATTTAATTTTTTTTTACATTACATTACATTACATATTGATCTGCTCCGTAGATAAATCTACGAAGTAGAGACACTTATGAGCACTGGCTACTGAGGCCATCGGCTCAGACAATTACAGGACAACACACAAGACAACATTGATACAGGACAGAACAAAAGATAGAAAGAGGACGGAAAAACAGAAAACACATAACACCATGTCAACAGCACGCAGTTGGTTTTCGGACGGTCCACCATCTTTTCACTAACCACGTGCAACGATGCTTGATTTCGCTGATCTCACGGGAAGCGATGCTTTATCAGAGCCAAGGCCGTTGACAAAAATTTTTTTTTTTTTTTTTTTTTTTTTTTTTTTTTTAGTATGTCAAAATCTGTAGTTTTCATCTGGGAAAATTATTTAAAAAAAATGCAATCAACAAATTTTGAAAATATTTGGAAAACCAACTTTTTTTAGAAAATTTTAAAAAATCGAAAAAAGTTTTTGAAAATTTTGATATGCAATATTAATTAAATAATAAATTAGTTCCTGTGTGCAAAATATTTTTGAAATCGGGATAATGGTTGAGAGAGAAATGATCGTTATAGAACAAAATTCGAAAAATTCATTCTAGCTGAAAGATGTATTGTTGTAAGAAAATAGTACACTGAAAGTTTTATCATAATCGTTAGAGACGTTTTCAAGAAAATCAAACTTTTTGTTAAGGATTGTATGGCAGGTACCGCTAGTTTTCGACCTAGAGTAAAAATGACAATGACACCCCCCGAGATACTACCAAATAAATACTAAATATCAAGTTTGAAGTGGGCAGATTCCATTCGGTTAGGCTATAGAGGTGTGAACAGACAGACGGAATTTCCTGACCCAATTTTTTCGACTTCTCTATCATCGTAATATCATGTTTGATTGTTAGAATTTTTTTTGCACGAATCCATAACTTGCCTTATAGTACCTATAAACGCAATTAAAAATACGATACGTATTCATTTCTTTAAATGTTTTTAGTTAAAAGAAATTTATTAATTTATTTATTTATTTTTCGGATTGGTTACGTAATTTCGTTGTTCCGCTCAGGGTTTGTAAGTTTGACAAGCAGGCGTCTGTGTAAACAGTTTTTTAAATCAAAAGTCCTACACCTAACCAGCCAACAAAAACAATCTTTTTCAGGCTTCTAGATTCCATGTCTGAGGTCACTTAAATGCAGGTGATATTGCTTCTGTTTGATCCAGGAAATTTTGCGTTTGATGCCTTTCTCTCTTTCGACCCGTCTAGCCCTCCAACCTTATAGAGGCGTATCAGAAATCTAACCACATTTTCAACATTTCAAAACAAAATTATAACAAAATTCTTTAGTTTTGGTTTCAAATCTAATTATTACTAAATAATAACGAATTTCGAAAAAAAACATACACATTAATATATCTTGCTACAAGACAAAAAAAAAAACTCATTTCATCTTCTAAAAGAATCATTAATTTACATATGAATTCAATCACTCTGGCTTGTGACAGCCGCTATACAGTACAACGAACGTGTGATGTGGCTGATGGTGTTATATGAACTGTCATTTACTCGTTTATACGGCTTGGCCGACTAAAAATACACAATTTATGAGTCTCATAAAAATTATATAAAATTCATTTAAAAAGAGTGTGAGGTAACACCGAGACAATATGTATGTATATTTTACCCCAAGTTTCGTTTAAGGACCATCATTAACAGCACATCGCAAGGAGCATTCTCATCATCTTCATCAGAGCGCAACGCAAAAAAAAGAAAAACAGGAGCGCACGTCAAAAGAATTGTTGAAAAATTAAATGATTTCTGTTCAAATCACACTTGCTTCTGTTTTCCGTCTTTTATATAAAGTTGTTGTTGTTTTAAGTGTGTTTTTGATGTGTGCATCTTTCGGCAAAACTATAAGGTCAGTCAAAAAGACAAAAACAAAAAAACAGACAATAAAATGATGAAAATTACTTATGACACGTTGTCTGACACTCATCCGTTTGTCATTGCGCATTTTGCAAATCTTTTCAACAAACATCGCACAGTGGGGTAGATTTGTGAGAAAAAACTGAACAAAAATAAATTAAAAAAAAATCTTTATGGGGTGGGGGTATAATAAATAACTACATCAATTCATTCGAATGAAATTTTTTTTTTGTCAATTTTTTATCACTTTATCACCTTCCGATTGTAAGTGTGCTTTTACACGTTGACTGGCCAGTCAGGACGAACGTGAGTGCAAAAGAGATAGCAAATTCGAAAATTGAGAAGAAAAAACATTTTACCCTGT
This sequence comes from Platycheirus rosarum, assembly GCA_963971375.1. NCBI lineage: Eukaryota > Metazoa > Arthropoda > Insecta > Diptera > Syrphidae > Platycheirus > Platycheirus rosarum. The sequence goes on along the minus strand of OZ020510.1, from coordinate 15,460,055 downwards.
GGGTCGAGGGTAACTTGTTCATTAACTGTTTTTGACGTTTTTCTTCTCGCTTCTTCTTTTTATCATTGGGTTGCTTCATACATTTTCGGTGCTTGTAGAGAAGGTTTCGCTGTGTGCGACATCCTTCATATTTGTTTTTTATTTTTCTTATATTTTTACTTAGAAAAAATATTTTTTGAACTGAGAATACGACATAACTGAGCATTTCGAGTGTTAAAAACCATTATTTTGTTATTAATAATTGCTTAATGCAGAATTAAAAAAACACCCCGTTTTAAGGCAAACAAAAAAAAGAGCAGAGAAATGTCAAATTTGAGTCAAGCCAGTCAAACGACAGTTTAGAAGCGCTAAACTCACGGAAAGAAAACAACAAAAAACTTATGAGTGGCCAGGCAACGTGTAAAAGTACTAACATTCTATCCAATTGAATTTCGAATTTCAAATGACGGACTTCGAAAATTTTCGAATAAGTTCGAATGTCAAAAGTGAGTCAGATTCGGCATTTATTTATTTGTTGGCATAACTGTTAGTATGTAAGTATTTTAGCAGATTCAAAGACATCTGTAACTTTATCAATTGATTTTTGTCTAAAATTAAGTCATTCTTCCCCCACTGTATGTCACATAAGACTCATCACAAAGGCATACACTATTGTAAAAGTCATTTGCATTATGATTTATATTTAAACATTTAAAATTTTCTTTAATTATTTTCAAGCATTTTTTGACAATTTCTCAAATTTATTATATTTCAACCCTCCCAGGTACACCCATCAATCGCCTACCAATCATGGCCAAATCTGTTCTGGATCTATACGAGCTGTACAACTTAGTTATTGCTCGCGGTGGCCTCGTCGATGTGATCAACAAGAAGCTGTGGCAGGAGATCATCAAAGGGCTGCATCTGCCGTCAAGCATAACGAGTGCAGCGTTCACATTGCGCACACAGTAAGTACACAAAGTGGCAAGTTTATTTGAATATGCAACAATGAAACATCGTTGCATGTTGTGTCAGATATAGTTAAACCTCAGGAAAATATTATTTGAAATGCTTGAGAAAGTCATAGCTCTAGGTAGTTAAAAGCTCGAATGGTGTGGTTGCATTTAAATCGATTTATAAAAAGGCTGCGGTTTTACTATACGCGACAATGATTTACACTATGAAGCAGCAGCAGACAGAGTATCCGCAATAAGTTCGTCTAATGTATCTGATGGGGAGGGCGACGTCCGCCGTGTAGCTACAAGATACATTGTAGCCAATTTTAATGTACTTATGGGTTATTGAATTTTTCTTTGTTGACGCGGTGGTGATGGTCGCTGTGAGTTTTTTGGCGGTTCAGAAGGAAGGGGTGCGCTTGACGTTTAACGACACACCAACCAACATGCAGGCATTTATTAGGTTTATATCGTTGGTGTTTTTTTTTTTGTCCAACACACTGTTGGAAATTTATCGCCCATTGTAGTAATAGTGAATAATTATCCACTATTTAACGCATTTTTTTATGTTCGTTGGTTTTTGTCCATAAAATGCGATGATGGAAATGGAAACCGCCAGAAAAAAATAGGTAGGTCTTTGCGGCTAGTATATAGTATTCGTTTGTTGGCATTGTTCACGCGCACCTTAACTCCATGCCACGTACAACTTTGACTATGTATAGGTATACATGGTTTACTCATGTCTTCCCGGGTACTTTGGAGAGGGTCGTGTGTCGGATAATGAAGAAACTAAAATTGTATTTGCAATGTTTTGTTATCGTCTAAATTATAATACCGTGTAATCATTTTTAAATTGATGTCGACGATTTCTCTAAAAAAAAAAAATTGAAAAAAACAAAATAAATTGTTGAAATGTGGTTGGCTGTTGAATATTAAAATTGTGGTCATTGTTGTGGGGCTTAGAGGTTTTCTATTGGATTGCTATTTAAATGAAGGGCGTGTTTTTGAAAATGGAGGATTTAATGGTTTTCGGATTAGGTATATTGTAGATATTTTGAATAATTTTATCTGTAAAATAGTTTTTGCGAAATACTTTTTACTTGCGATTATAGGTACTATAAGGCAAAAGTTATGCATTCGTAAAAAAAAATTTTGATGACAATGAAACACAACATGGCGATGATAGAGAAATCGAAAAAAGCGGTTCGGAGAATTCTAAATGTATGCCTGTCTGTCTGTGTGTCTGTCTGTCTATCCGTATCGATTCCTACAGCCTAAACGGTTGGCCCGATTTGCTTCAAACTTGATATAATAGTATTTTTGGAGTACTCTACCCGACGGTTTTCAAATTGGCATTCTAGGTTCCAAACTAATGGTACTCCTGCCATATAACTTTTAATGAAAAACTTATTTTTCTCGAAAACGGCTTCAACGATTTTGATAAAACTTTCTGAATGGTGTTTTCTATGCAAAATATATCTTTTGGTTTGAATAGATTCTTGAGGAAAAGTGTTATAAGAGTACCTCCCATATTACCGGTTTTTAATTTTTAATCAGACTTTATCCTTAACCATTTGACGGATTTTAACGAAATTCAAAATAGGTAGTGTTTTACGATTCAAATAATATTGCCAATTAAAATTTTCCAAACAGTTTTTTTCTGTTTGTGTGTCCCGCGGAGAAAAGTGTAACAATGGTCTTTCACAATCCAGTCAGAAGCAGACCTGACTAAAATTCAGAGAAAAAAAAGTACAACTAGGTATACTGTTTAACAATAAGAGACAGGTTCTCAAGATGGACTGTAGCTGTGCCTATCAAGGATATGACCGCTGACACCGTCATTTCAACTCTGTTTGATCCCTGGATCAGTCACTAGTACTCGAGCTACTATCACAACTGACCACGGCGCTCAATTTGAGTCTCAAATATACCGAGCCTACGCAAACTTCATTGGGGCTGAGAGATGTCGAACAGCATTTCATCTACAATCTAACGGCCTGGTTTAGCGGTTTCATCGCACTCTCACTCAATACAATTTAACGTACAATCAAAAGTCACAAAAATCGAATAAATGCTTTCATGTTCACTTTAATTTTCTTAATACAATGTGACCGCACATATGAGCAGGTACGTGCGATCCAGTCGTGCAATTTATTTTAATTGTCAAAGTTTGAATTGTACCTGTCATATAACCGTTAAGTAAAAGCTTATTTTTCTCAAACCTACACCACTGTGTAGGTGTGGTTTATGTTTTGATGAAAAAAAAATAAGATGGTGGGTTAAAAACGGTACCCCCCCATAGGACCGTTTTTTTTCTTCGACTTTCTCAAGAATTGGTCAACCGATTATAACCAAAGTAAATATTCAGGAAGATCCAGGCAGCCTTAATTTTAATTTAAAATATTTTCGAAAATAATATTTTTAATAATATTTTTTTTTTTCAAAAATCGATATTTTGAAAACAGGTCAGTGAATTTTTTTGAAATTTAAGTTATAGATGTAGATTATTTTTATGCTTAAGTTTGCGTTCTTAAAATATTTTTTTTTGATTTAAAAAAAAAGTTGTTAAATAAAAACCGTTTCATTAAAAAACCGTTCCTACGATTTTGAAAAAAAGATTCACACGCTTTACATTTTTCAAACATTTTCATTCACTTAATATTTTTCAAATTTTATTCGTTGCTGTGACCGCACATAAGAGCAAGTACGTGCGATCCAGTCGTGCAATTTATTTACTTGTGAAATAAAAGTTTTGGTGAAACAGAAAATGAACTTTTCACAAGCTTCACAACTACAAACCCGTTAACACAAAAAACGTGTGAAATATAATATAACGATTTTTTCACAAATTTTGTGAAAAATCACTTGTATTCAGAATTTTGTACTTTGGGTTTGGTTGGCGTTGGCCCCAGTTTTATAGAAGCTGATGTTTATAATTCTGTGACTCGTAGTCCATTTATATATTGTTCTCATGCAAATTACGGAGCTTATCTAATGCTTGAGTACCAGCTTCTTACCTACGTAAGTAAACGCGAACGAGAGATAACCTCGAATCTAGTTAACTTTCGGGGAGTAAATTCTTTTGAATTTTCTACTAGATTTAAAAATCATGGCTACATATTTATCGTGCCCAAAGAAACCATTTCCATAATTTCGAATGCTTCTTGGTTTTTTTCAACTGTTAGTTAAGGAAACATGAAGTGCAAAAGTTAAGTTTTTCAATACTTAATTGTTTTTTGTTTTAACTATTAAGAAACCACACCTATAAACGCTTTATAATTAAATCGTCATACAAAATGTATAGATTTAAAAAATAATGATTTCTCTTCATAAAATAACTCGTAAGTAAAAATAAAATAAAATAATTACCCTCTATGACCAGGTCTCCATGCTGACTGTTTCGACATCAAATTTATATGAAACTCTTAAAACTATTTAACAATAAAGTACTGTTTATACAAATAACGATTAAAAAAAAAAAAAAAACACTTATCCAACAACCGAGCACATCCATCGCTCATAATAAGATTCCGACATCTTGTTTACATTCCACTGCATCATCATCACCGGTATCGCGTCGTCTATCGGGGTTCGGTCAGCTTTACAGCTCCAGCCACTCACTACACCAGCACCAAACGAATTTCCCTTGTAAATCGTGTTAACTCAAAGTCACACTTTAAACGCTTGTTAACGTGAATCGTCCATCGAACCGCGCTTAATTTACCTATTCCATCCATAAAAGCCATTCACATTACCTATTCATGAAAGCAAACACAGAAACCAGTAAAGTCTCTTAACCACTCGACTAAAAGGGACAAACGGACGGATGGACGACTGGACGGACGCACGGACGTAGATCCCAAGGATCTCGACTCGGGTTCGGACAAAAAGTAAACAGATCGGGCAATGCAGCGAAGTACATGCTGCCACAAAATCAAATATTATCCTGCCATCATCCTCGTCCGTGTTTGGTGTTTGTTGTACTCGTAAATGCTTCATTCCCCTCTGCCCCTTTGCTTGGCGCATTAATTTAATTAACACAATCAAGGCACTGATTTCCAAGCCTATTATTCAAATATTTGATATAAAGTTCGTGGTATTCTGGGCGCATTTAACCAGAAGATGTCGATGGCTGGATGACTGGATGACTCTATGGTGTGGTGTGCGACATTACATTTTAAAATCCTGGTGCGAGCGGTGCGCAATGGCTCAAACGAATGTTTATGCAAATAGCTTCGCATTACCTAAACTATTTGGGTTCTGTTGGTGTGTAGGTAGAAATAACTGCAATTGTTTGCATCGCATCGGTGTGTGAGTGTGTTTGTGAGGTGAGATCGTCTTGAATCTGTCATTAATTTTCATTCAACTTACATCAGTTTTCGCCGGTTTGACGGTCGATGACAAATTCCTGTTTGCACTGCAATTAATATGTGATTCTATGCTGCACCCACTAGGTGGCATTGCAGGCCATTGATCTTCTTTTTGTTTTGGTATTGAATGCAACAATTCTATGTGGCTACCGCGTTGACTTGAAATTGCCTATAAAAATTTGCCAAAGGACTAGCAACAACATACTGTTTCCAAACAGAATGAATGAATGACATGAGTTTGAATTGATCCTTAAATTTGTATATGAAAAATATTTTAATGGGAATTTTAATATTTTTATGAAATGATCTGTAGAAAGACATTGTAGGGGAGACTGGGGTACGTTTAATTTTGAGTTCATTAGGTTTTTAGATGCGATTCAAAGGACTATGCAGATTTAACAATATAAGGTTATAATTAAACATGACATTATGTAAATAGAAAATCGTATTAGAGTTAGTATGGTAAAATTCGGTCTGTATGTCTGTCTGACTTTACACTTTTAAACTACAGCCTCTGCGGTTGAGCCAATGGTTTTCAAATTCAGAATTTTATGTTGTTTTAAAATTCAACAGATAATTAAGAGTTTGCCTTTCTCGCAAACGGGTGAAAGAATTTTTATAAAAATAATAATTGTGATATGAAACGGAACGGATGGTAGATTATCTCGAAAACAATTTAACCAATTTCAACAAAAATCGATATTCAGTAAGATGTAGCCAGTCCGAGTAGTTTTGCATTGAATTGTTTTCGAATAACCGTTTTAAAATTAAAAAAAATAAATCAATATTCTGAACTTTTTTCGAAAGAAATTTATAAAAATCGAAAAAAAAATATTGAAATTTATTTAATACATTTTAAATTTTATTCAAAAATATGACTTCTCATATTTACCCAAATTCATTCACCATTATCATCTGAAAGGCCCGTGTATGCCATTATGTATTGCATATGACATTGTTCGAATGTCCCCTTTGGGTTTTTTAATGATTCTTCCGCATAGATCTGTCTGAATCTAAGCGATTCCTGTTCGCCTTAATTTCATTAGTGGTCGATTTATGATTTATGATGATTTATTCGCGTAGACCTGCGACTTTAGGAAACCCACAAGAAAAAGTCTAGTGGAGTCAAATCACGACTTTGGTTGCCAAATTACGTCGACTCTGGGAGAAATAACTTTACCCTGAAATCGTTCATACAGAATGCCAATGGGGGCGTCTACTATGTGGCATGTAGCGCTATATTGCTGGGACCACATGTCATCTAGATCCATATGGCTCAATTGGAGCAATACAAAATTGGTTATTCAATTGAACGGTCTCACCATTGTCATTTTTTGAAAAAGTACGGACCAATGATGACGCCTCCGGCCGGCCAATAATCCACACAATGATCTTTGAACTCCTAGGTCAATTGTATTTTGTTTAGGTTTTACGTGGGGACCTAAAATTTGTGAAGTTGAAAGTCTGCGAAGGCTGAGTTCTTGTGCCCGGTCAGGAATCGACTGCCTCTTCTTCTGCTTTATACTTTCGAGGATCGCGACGATGTTTTCGCCCAATCTTGCGTTGCTCCGACGAACGAATGTGGCTGTTCGATAACCGGACCGTTCGTTTCAAATTTGGCCACCAAATTTTGAAGAGTTGACTGTGAAGGGTCACCACATCTACCGTGAAATGGGTGTAACGTACTTAACTTTTGCACTAACAAACACATTTGGACTTGCTGTTCAATCGTGCAACTTGCCATGATGATTTGACATCAATAACTGGATAGTAAATATTTTAGGAAGTTTTTTCAAAGCAAGTTGATATTTTGTGTGGCGGAATTTTTTGTATAGACGCTGCAAGTAGAAAAAAGGCATTAACGGCTACATGAGATAGACTTTTTCTAGAAAAAAATTACATTTGGAGTATTTATCATTTCCCCGCAAGAGACAGTACCCTGGGGAAAAAGATGGCTCTGACGGGGAATCGAACCCTGACCCTTTGGGATACTAATACTTGCCAAACTAATTATTTTAAAATTAAAACTACCAAAGGAAATATTCTGGGATAATTATCTAGTACATAACAAAAGTAATTAATGCGTGTTGAATAGCATAATGTGTTTGACGACAGTTGTAGTAATTGAAGACAGAGTAAACTGTAGATTGCGCACACAAATGAATTTAACATACATCATAATGATCTCGTTCTCTGTATATATATATATATATACATGTATATCACTTAAAATCAAAATAAATTAATAGTTTGAAGTAAAATACTAATGGCTTCAATGCCCCAAATATCTAAAGTTATAAATTCGCGAACAACATTATTCATTTATTTCTTTTTTCCTCTTTTAATTAACCTCTCCAACCCCACTCTCCCCTACATTCATAACATAGAGATACCTCCCGCCAGAATGGAGTCATTCCGAAATTTACACTTTAATATTCAAAGTTTTTGATGAATTACATTTATAACTTTGCAGTTCGTCGCCGCCTTAAAGCTGCATATATTTTCCGCTGCCAAATACATACATAATGTACTATAGTACATATAGATATCCTTATATCTGCACCAGAGTTCAGCTTGTCGATGAGTAATGGCATAAAATTTGCCAACTGTCCGTTTCGTCGAACGGACGCTGATCGCACTGAGATGCACGTACATGGATGTAGTAAAGACAAGACGCGTAGGATGAAATCCATCAAAATCTCGACGTTAATTTGAAAACCTCGGAGGTTCGTTTCGATTGGTTTGTTTCTTTGGTAGAGCATTTGCAGTACTATTTGCGTGATATATGCGAGGGGAAGAGGGATTGGAGTGCATAAATAAATTGGAAATATTTAAATGCTCTTGTTAATTTCGAATCATTTTATTTCTTTTTTTTGTAAGTAAAGTTATTTGTAAGATTATTTCCATAATAAATTGAAAATTCAATCAAACATCAACTTTTATGAATATAGAGGTTGTAACTGATATCCAGTTTTGGTTGAGCGTTTATGGGAATGCAGTGGTTAAAGGAAAAATAATTAAAAGAATTTTAGAGTATAATTATGAAACTAGTAAAATTGTTAGCCTCACACTTTAAAACTTCTTGATTCGTGAGATAAGCTTACCTTTTACAAACTCACGACCGGTAACTTGGCTTACTAAATTGGGTCAAAAATCACTGCATATAGTTTTAGAATGAGAGGACATATTCATCGAATCTAAAAAAAAAATTTACTTATTTTTTGAACCACATTTTTGGAACTTAAAGCATTGCTTTGCTTTTAGTGGACATAAGGATACTAAAGTAACTCTTTAAGTAAATTTGAAAACCTGTTTCTATATGTTTGTTATGATCTCGACTGGGGCTACAAATCTCCCAATTCTCTGCTTCCTTTCTGATAATTGATTTAAAAGGAGCCTCTTTTCTTATAAAGCTTTAATTGTGCTATCTGTTATGAGAGCAAGTTTTTCTTTGAATGGAACATATATTGGGTGAGTCCATGTTAAAGGTGCCTTCCACCAGGACTTTAGTTATTTGCAGAGCTGTTTCCAGATTTAATCATTTCCAGATCTTTTTTTTCGATTCTTCGGTTGGTTGATGGTATTTTCAATGCGAAGATCCAATTTCAGATTACCACAGAAAGACTCTTAGTTCTTTTTCGGGTTGGCAAGGAAGTTGTGGGTGTTGTATGTTATAAGAAAAGTAATAATACAATGGAAAGCTTTTAGCAAGGGAAATTTGTGCAAAAGTTGTAAATAATTCTAATAGAAACGAAATTTTAAAGGACGGTAGTACCATTTGAAGAGAGTATTTTAAGAAAAATCCCCCACCTCTATTGGTTGAGCAAACCGTGCAATCAGGGTGGGAATATCCAATTTTAGGTATTCAGAAAAATGAAAGTAACTTCCGAACGGTTAAAAGTAAAAATTCAAAAAATGGCGACGGAAAATTTGAACCTCTACATAACGAAATATAAGGATGTGAAGGTTTGAGTGGAAACAAATTCTGACCCACGACCCTTCAATCCGCTCCTAGAGACGCAGTTATGTTTCCGGGAAATTTTTGAGGCATGGACCAGAGAGCTGGACTCAATATCTATCTAATAATTTAAAATATACTTAGCTAAGGCCTCTAAATAACGAGATAAAAAATAAATAAATAAAAATAAATTTATTGGCGCGACAGCTCCTTAAGGAGCCAAGGCCTAGTGACTTATACTCTCAACCATTCCTGTGTGTGTGTTGTTACTCAGCAAGAATGGAAGGGACCTACAGTTTACCGCCGAGTCCGAACGGCTACATGAGATGCACTTTTTCGAGACAAATTTTACTCTTGGAGGTTTTGTCAGTTCCTCGCAAGAGGCAGTACCCAAGAAAAAAAGGTGGCTATGAGCTGGATTTGAACCCAGGTTCTTTCGCTTAGCAGTCCGACACACTAACCACTAAGCCACGGGGCACTACACATAACGAGATATAGGCGTGTAAAGGCTTGAGTGAAAAATTAATTTCCGGACAACTGACCCTTTGTTTTGTATGAGGCAGGTAGCTGGATTGTATGCCTATCTGACAATCTAAGAACCACTGATCTAGGGCCACTAAATAAAGCAATATAGGCGTGTAAGAGCTTGAGTGAATAAAAAATATTTTCTGACACGCGACCTCTAAATCCGCTCCTGGAGACGCAGTTATTTTTTAAACAGATTAATAATGCATCAATTAGGTGACTAGATTAAAAACTTATTTGATAATGCAAGAATCACTAGGGCCTCTAAATAACCAGATATAAGTGAGGGCTTGAGTAAAACATGCATTTTCTGACTCGCGACCCTTAAACCGGCTGCTGTAGGCGCAGTTATTCTTTCGGGAAATTTATGATATATGGATTGGATAGCTGGATTCAATACCTATCTGACAGTGTAAGAATGTTTTTCTTAGCGCATCTAAATAACGAGGTAAGGTGCATATCTTCGGTAACTCGCACAAATCTCACCTAAAATGATGCTTAGCGCAGATTTAAATATCTGCACTGATAACAATTTTTTTTATAATTCTGAAACCGGTTTTCTATACTGAAAGTAATCTTTAAAAAATTAGAATAGTTTTTTTTTTAAATACACAAAGAAGAAATCCTAAAAGATGGAAGCCAATTTATAGTTTTTTTTTTTTTGAAATATCTCAATTTGAACGGGTTTTTGAGAAGTTTGTAATGGCATAAAATATTTTATATTTTATTATTAAACAACTATGAATTCTCAGATAATTTAACATGCAAAGATAGTTTCTAAATCTTTTATATCCAAAGTTACAGCCATTTTAAAAATATCAAAAATTCAAAAAAAGTGATGAAACCTTAAAAGTAAAGAACCGTTATTTTTTTGCTCAACACATAGATTGTTGTTGTTTGGTGGCGCTACAGTCCGGGGTGGACCTGGGCCTCAACCAACAAGCTTCTCCAGCCGGCTCGGTCCCTAGCTAGCTGCCTTCAGTTGCGCACGTTGAGTCGGTTGAGGTCTTCTTCCATTGTGTGCGCCACCTGAGTCTCGGTCTTCCTCTACTGCGCCGTCCCTCTGGTGTGGATTCGAAGATTTTCCGGGCCGGAGCATTGATTTGCATCCGCTCTTTATGACCCAGCCATCTGAGACGTTGAATTTTTACTCTTTTGGCTAGGTCTGTGTCGCTGTACAGCCGGTAAAGTTCTTCATTGTATCTTCTTCTCCACTCTCCGTTTATGCATACGGGACCAAAAATCACCCGCAGAATCTTTCTCTCGAAACAGCCTAAGGTGTCCTCATCCGCTTTTGACAGCGTCCATGCGTCAACACCATAAAGCAGGACTGGGATGATGAGGGTCTTATAAAGGGACAGTTTAGTTGCCCGAGAGAGGGCTTTGCTACTCAATTGCCTTCTAAGCCCGAAGAAGCAGCGATTGGCAAGAGTTATTCTTCGTTTGATTTCAGCGCTGGTGTCGTTGAGTTAATAGCAGAGCCCAGGTAGACAAAGTCCCTAACTTCCTCCAAGTTATAGTTGTCTATGGTGATGTTTTGTCCAAGACGTCGATGTTGGGTGTCTCTGAAAAGTTCTGCCGAAGTATTGGGAACAATATTATATTAGTTAAAATTCTATTAGAATTATTTACAATTTTATATGAAGCCATGTTTTTGATTCCTAACACGTTCATTACTAATAGAGTTTTCCTCAGCTAAGCCATTTTTCGTCATTTATGTTTGCAAAAAAAATTGCAGAGAAGATATACAGTTATATGTGATTTTGTATTTGTAGTGTAATGTCAAATTCGGCTCTTGAAATATCATCTAAAAGCACTTGGAATAGGTTTTCTTGAAGAAAGAGGTTACTTAAGTTAAAAGTAAATACTTCCCTATGTTTTCGAGAACGTTTAAGGGCCGTTGGTGTCAGCTTGCCGACATCGGACAGCAAACAGATTTCTTATATGCACTCTCTAAACATGTCCTAAGATCCCTAAAAATTTCATTCAAATCGATCGAGCGGAAAAAAAGTTGTTCCGGCACAAACATAATTTGGATTGTTCTTTATATACATATATAAGATATCTATAACGCAAATAACCAGGAATGATAAACGAAAATCTATACATTTTTTTGTTTCTATTATAATTTTAGCATTCAACTTTAACTGAAGAAAATTTCAAAGACTTTGGAGTCCAGTTTGTTTGAATTAGTGCACTCTTCTATTTGGAGATATGCTTTATAAAGGTTAAGTTAACAGAATAATCCCAACCGCTCTCTTCAATATGTGTTATTATCCCAACCTCTACGCCGAATTGCTTGTTCATACATAAAAATGCTTCGTTTTTGAAAAACGATGAACTTAATTATTTTATTTTATTATTAACATAATTGACAATATAAAATAAAGCTTACTTCACTTTTATTAAAACAATGTTTAGAAAGTATTTTGGCGCAAGTGTATTCAAAACAGACGTTTTTCAAACTCTCTTTGTCCTTTCAAAAGGCTGTTCGAAAAATTCTGGCAATGGGGAGGGTGAGGTTCTGTTGCTTCTACAACACATTGCTCCTCAGATAAGAACTCTTTAGTGGTTTTTTTTCTGGTTTAGGCAACCGGTCTTCATTATATCATTTGGTCGTCACTATAATACATAAATTCTTGTGCCAAACTGCTTAGAAAACATTTAAATCAGCCCCAGAAAGCTTTGGGCCAGATCGGCATGCCCTGTCCAAATATCTACCTCGAATTCTCGAAGTTTCAAAAGTTTCTAAAAAAGTAATGTACTGTAAAAAAAATAAAACAAAAATATTAGTTTTAAGTATTTCGTTGCTTCCGAAAGATCTCACATAAGTTAGTTTATTTTAAACAGAAAATATCGATTTCGAATTTAAAAGAATCTATATTTTTTTTAAAAGTAAAACTTAAAAATAAATGTTTTTAACGTAAATTTGTTTTGCAGAAAGAATTTTGAAGACAATTTGTTGAAAATCAAGTTGGAAGAGAAAAAAAGAAGAGACATGTAAGAATGTTCTTGTTTTTTAATTAAATTTTCTTACACCAAACGAATACATGTGATCATAACTATAATAAAGCAATTAAGTTATAACTATTTAAAAACTCAAAATTCATTATTTTAAGAAGAAAAATAAATATTCTATTATTCGCAAATCGTACACTATAATGCTATACACGATTGATCACTCGAACTCAAACATCTTAAACATTTTCAAAGTTAAAATTTAAAAGTGTGACCAGCCCTCTAGCCCTCAGTCTTCCACTCCCTTCAAAAGACGCTTATGTCAGTTTAATGGTTCGCCCTTCTTAAATTTTATCAAACCTTCATTCCAAAAATGTGCATTAATCGATTAATAAAAACATTTTTCATCTATGATATCTTCAGATAACTACCATTTTCTGATTAATTAGTCCTTCTCCTTTCTCAATGATTACCATTATCACTATAATTATTAAAAAACACAAGAAGTGTTGGCCGTTTAGTTGATGATGGATTAAAAAAAACACAACCACCATTACCCCTCTTTTTTTTCTCGTGAACCACCGATTCCTATTCACAGACACACTCATACCCAGCTACTCAAAGAGCCTGTATCTACAAATCTATCTAGATACGTATTTCTTAACAAACCCAACATCTTCACTGAAGAAAAGGTATCCCATGGATATTATTTGTCTTTGCGTCTATGTTTGTCCATCCAATTAATAAAAAGGGAAAATATGTTTAGTTCCACTACTTTGGTCTTCACGCAAACTGGTTTGCTTGTACGCATTTGAATTTGAAAGAGATGTAGATATACTCATCAACGGTTGTTATTGTCTTTTTTTTTCTGAGACTTTTTTCTTGGATTCCTTGAGCTTCCCAGCCAGCGTCTTGAAAACCTCAACTACAACTTTAATTCAGCAACCTGGCCAACAATCTCTTAATTGTTTATTGAAATGTGCTCTTGCGTCGCAAACGACTTAACTTTTTTTTTTTGTGTTAGCCATGGTTAACATATTCAATATACAAATTATAGATACATTCCTCGATACAGATACGTAAATTTAAACTTGTTTTATAAATTTGAGTAAATTTTATTGGTAATTTTGTTTTTGCATTAATTGAAAAAAAATTAATTATAATATTCCGTTTTTATTTAAACGTTAACCATTTTTTTTTATCTTTCAGATACATGAAGTATCTTTATCCATACGAATGTGAAAAGAAAAATTTGAGTTCGCCAGCTGAACTGCAGGCTGCGATCGATGGCAATCGCCGAGAGGGACGTCGTTCCAGCTATGGTCAATTTGAGGCAATGCACAACCAGATGCAAATGGTAAGTAACAAGAGTTTTCTGATTGTATTGTTAAATGCAGTGGTATAACTATGATGTGATGTGAGGGAAAATAAAAGTCGGTCGACGTATCTATAAGTTATACCAAGAAGAAGAGTTTTAGTGGTCAATTAAGTGGTTTGGTATATGATTCGATTAAGGTGTGAAAATGATGTATCTTATGTCGAAAACGGGTTGGAAAATTCCTATCTGAAATGCTGATTTTGTAATGGGAGTTAGGAAATAATTTAGTTTAGAAATATATGTGTTTCGGTTTATGAAACACACGCAATATTTGCTTTACTTTTTTTCGTTTTTCGTTATTCGACTTTATTTTAGCTAATGATCCGTTTACGAAGTTTATATGCCTTAGAAAAACTGAAAAATCTTCGAGTTTGAAAGTGTGGTTAGTTTGTTTATGCCCGATGTTTTTAGAATTTAAAAATTTGACTTACGGGAAGTGACATTGTGCAATGATCTTGGAAATTTATTGAGGACATTATACAAACAAATATTAATTATTATATGAGAGAAACAACGGCGGTTGTGGTGCAGTTGATAAAATGGTTGCCTTTTAACCCAAATATTGTGAGTTCAATGCTCAAGTTAGGTAGCATTTTTGCCTTGTGAGACTAAAGTCACCTAATTGTTGATCTACTGCGCCAAAACTATCGTTTCTTTCTTTCGTATCCTTCTAGATGGCGTTCTGCAAACATCCAGTTGTAATCTAAAGGGCAATTTGCTTTACAGACGGAAATTCAAAAATTTTCCCGAAATCTTCTGCATTTAGTACACCAAAAAAAAATACAATTTCCTAGAATTGAATGATGGTGGAATGATCCTCATGATTTTTTTTGTACCACCAACATATTAAACACAACACCAAATTAACTCAATAATTTCTTTTTCTAAACACAGAAAAAGTAACAATTTTTTGTTCTCCTTGATTCTCATCAATTAATGTTACCAAATTCATATAAATAGAATATTGTGTGACGCTGCGCTGTTGCATTTTTTTTTAAATAAAAAAAACAGGAAACAACGGGATTCTGTGTTTCTGGATTTTGTGCAAGGAAGAAAAGAAAAGAAGCCAACCCTTACAGACACATTCATAGTTAAAATCTGATAAAAAAATAATATTAATTTGTTTGTTTTGTTGATTGGTTGGTGGACCCGATTGCAATATAACTTTGTCAGCGTATTGCCTGTACTATCGGAAGGGTTATAGCCATAGTGCAATAAACTTGCAGTAGATGGCGCGCGTTAGGTAGAGCAAACAGTTTTTGAAAGTCGTAAAAAATCTCAAAATCATGAATTACTATTGGAAATGTTGAAATATATGAATCTACGTCATGCCATAAGGACATAAAGAACATTATTATAATAGTTCGAATAATACCCAATAGGTGGCACAACAAGAATAGGAAATGTTGAAACCGCATGTATTTGTTTACGATATGAAAGAATATTTATCCTAAAAAGTATTAACTTAGGAAAGCCTTAAAAATAGTGGCACGATCGCCATGAAAGTTTGGCACATACATATTATTTATGTATTTCTTCATGGGAAAAGTTTAAAAGTTATAAGCTTTGTTTATAACTGTTAATTGGATAACACTACAGCGCAGCAACTTCATAGACTTTCAACTAAGACACCCTGTGAGCCAAAGAAAATTGTAGAAGCTTTTTTAAGATCGGATGAGGAAATATAAAAAAATGTAATGTTATAAAGATATCATATCAGTTTGGCTATAATTTCCCGTTTCACGAAATTTATTTTACCAAAATTCCGCGTAAAAAAATCTCATTTTACAAAAAAAAATCCAGTTCCACGAAATTTCCCAGAATGAAATCCGGCCAATTTCTCACTGCTTTTATAACAAAATTCCAATAGAGCCATATTTTTTTCTTTTTATAAAAATTTGGTTACAATAATTAATGATAACAAAAAAATTCATAGCTTTACATAGTTTAAAAGACAGCGCTGTTTAAAGTAATTAAAAGTTAGTAGGAAAACTAAATCATGAGAATCAACTAGTCTCTTGGAAATTGTATTGTTAATACAACATTGTTTTTATCAGAATGAGATTTGATTATTTGGCTTTTTCTATTACCATTAATTATCTCGGAGTTTATCTCCAATTTACTGAACTGTATAGTAGCCTTTACCAGCGTCATCTAGTTGAAACTCAACAAACCTCATTAACGATCCCAAGACATTTTTCCAATTCGTTAACTATAAAAAAAAGTCTGATGAATATCCGTCCTCTCTTTTTCTTAACAGTAAAACCTCAAGTGATCCTCTACATATTTCAGAGCTGTTTGCCTCATCTTTCAAGCAATCGGCAATCCTTTAATAATGATGCTTTTTAACCAGACGAAGCTTATTTTAAGTACTTACCGAATTTTTCAATTGAACCTTTCTTCCCTCTCACAATCGATAAGAAAATAAGTTAAGTCTATGTGAATTTTTTTTCTTGAGCCAGATAATATCCCGGAAATTCTTCTAAAAAAAATGTTCCTAAACTCTCTCCGTTCCCTTTACTCAAATTTTTAATTTATCTTAATCCCAAGGGTATTTCCAGAAGTATGGAAAACTTCATTTGTTAAGAATTATCGCCCCATTGCCAAACTTTCCTACATCCCCAAAATATTTGAATGCCTCATATACGAGCTAATAAGTTTCCGTTGTAAGTCGCTAGACTTCATCCCTAGACAAACATGGCTTCCTCAAATGTAGATCCACTACCACTAACCTTATTGAATTTGTTTCCTTTGCCCTCTCAGCACTAGAAGCAGGGATGTAAGTCGATGTTATCTCCACTGACTTTTGTAAAGCCTTTGACAAAATTTCTCATAATCTTATACTCTTCAAACTTAAGGCTCTTGGCTTTAACAGGTCTCTTTGAAATGGATATCTTCTTACCTCAGCAATCGTTCCTATAGTTAGCGTTTCAGGAATGCACTTTCCAATCTATTTCTCGCCACTTCCGGTGTCCCTCAAGGAAGTCACTTAGGCCCTCTACTTTTCATCCTTACTATTAATGACATCGAATTGATAATAAAGCACTCCAATATCTCATTATACGCTGACCATACTAAGTTTTTCAAAACCATATCTTCAGTAAATGATTCAAACCTTATTCAATTAGATCTGGATAGCTTTTCAATTTAGTGTAGCAAAAATTGCCTGAAACTGAACGTCGAAAAATGCCAATCGATAACTTTTTCATGCACACACATAGTTTTACCTCCCCGTCAATATTTTCTCTCCAATCAATCCATTCCCATCTTTGATTCGATCCGAGATCTCGGTGTTTTATGTGATCGTGAGCTTAGTTTCCGATCACACATCGATGAAATAATACAGAAGGCTAATTTAACTCTAGGTTTCGTAAAACGATGGTATAAAGAATTCTGCAACCCTTATGTGACTCGTTCACCACCTTCATATTTCCAGAATAGAAAGCATTCAAAAACGATTTCTTCTTTTCGCTCTTCGCGACCTTCAATGGCAAGATCCTTTTATTCTACCTCCATATCATGCCCGTCTCCAACTTATTAATCTGAAAACTCTAGAAGAACGAAGATTGGTTGCCGATATTCTTTTCATTCTCCGACTTTTTTCTGGTTCCATAGACTCCCCTTCATTATATAATTCCATTTTCTTCAACACTAACCCCCGCAATCTCAGAAATCCTAGACTTTTCTATATACTCTTCCACCGTACCTTCTATGGCTCCAATGAACCGCTTAGACGTATGCTGCGAAGTGTAAATTCGATTGCTGAATATTTTGACCTAAATATTAGTAAACCGAATCTAAATTTATCCCACCATAACTGTCCCAACCTTCCCATTTAGATTTAATTACTCTTTAATTAGTCTTAACTTAGTTTTAGTTTTGTAGCTTGAAATAAGCCAAATAAATGGGGGTGCTGCCCCCACCAAAATTAAAACAATGCTCGAATTAATTTAGCTCAATGAGAAGAGTGAATCATGTCTTCTTTTTCACAACAACGGAGTATAACAAAATAATTCATTACTTAGAAATCATTAAAAAGAAATCCGTCAACACAATGTCAATAACATTTTGTTTTAATAAATAACAAAATATTGTTGAACAGAATATATTGATTCTGGATTTGAATTCGGCCACAAATCTAGAAGCGTCACCTGTTGGCTCACCTTCTCTTAATATTTCTCCTGAGTTAATAAGTTTACTCAGAAGTAAAAATAAAAAAGAAACCTGAATCCTTATACAGATTTTGCCGTAAATTACGTTACCAAGAATTAGGACATTTTAATATAAAATAACTAAATCACTAAATACATCGTTTTAATATTTATAATTTTAGCCTCCAATGGGAAGAAACAATATCTCCAGCGCAATGCAACAAATGTCGCCACTCGCACTCGTTACCCATGGCAATCCACAAGCGGCAGCTGCCGCAGCCGCCCATCACCGACTGATGACACCATCATTTGGTCAGGTACCCAATTTGGTACAACATGAAATCGAGCAGCGCATGATGGAGTATCTAAAACTGATTCAAGCGAAAAAGGAACAACCCCGCCCCAGATCTCAAAGTCCGGAAACAACAACCCGCGATGCTTTAAATGCACTCGAAATGTCGCGTGTTGCCTTGTGGTCAATGTACCACAATAACACAAGTCCACCAGCTTCGGTGAATACTTCACCACAGGGAATCGAACCACAACGGTTGGTGTCTTTGCTACGGCGAATTGAGAACAATGTGTGCTTAAACTAATTTAAGTTCTTTTCCTATTTCTAGTGAGGCGCTCAATCTTTCGGATTCACCACCGAATATTGTCATAAAACGTGAGCGAGAACGTGAACCTTCGGAAATGTGCCCAAATTCGGACAGAGAAGACTTCAACCAACCACCACCAGCTAAACGAGGTTTCACACCAAATATGTATATTCCGACAGTTGTTCGGAGTGGTTTTCATGAGGAACATGAACATGAAAACGAAGGTGAAGATACTGACCACATAGAATCGGCAAATACATCTCTGGAACATTTGGAGCTAAATCATCATCGTGACATGACAAAGAAGGAACATAAAATTGACCGAAATATCCAGATTACACCACCACCGGTGATAGCATCGCCACCAACAAAGCTGAATTCAAGCTTCACCAGCAATGAAAACAATGAGAGTGCTCATGATAGTCGCCTGCAGGTCAAGCCAGAGAAGGATGTTAATCCTGCTGTTATAACAAATGCAGAGTTGTCGCTCCTTTCGGGGATGCAATTCAAATTGTCTCGAAAATGTAAGTGTATTTTGATGTCTCTTCTGGCGGAAGCAGTGTTAAATTTACTTTTTTTTTACTTTCAGCTATCGGCGCCAATGGTGAACAACAACTAGTAGTGAATCTCGAACTTAATGGAATCAACTACGAAGGTGTCCTCATCGCGAATCCCACCTTGGCTCAGAAAACAGTTTCCACAACAAACGCACCAACACCATCCCATCCGCTTCCAGCCAGTCTAATTTCCAATGGACCTACTGACGTCCAGAAAAACAATCGCATAGATGACAGACCTTTGCCTCTCATTCAACCATAAATAAATTTAAGAATTTAAGGTTAAGGTTAAAAAAAAAAACAAAAAAAAAACCTTTCGTGGTTAAACTAGTTGCCAATATGACAATTTAATTGAAACACACCAAAATACCAAAGGATCCAATGGTTATTTTCTTTCCAGATGTAAATATTATTCGACAAGAATTTAGTTGTTTAAGTCTTTACTTTAATCAAGCCATTTAATTGCTTACGTTATAGCTACTTACACATACACATAAATTATCCGCTCACGTTATACTATTTCATGTCAAAATAGCGCTTCCTGTTGAGGGGTCATATTTACTTTAACTTTAGGGACATTCTGAAAATCTCATCTTTTTTCATGACCATTCTAATAAAAATATAAGTTTTCCATATACATTGTAGGACACACTTTTACAATCACAAAAGACATTTATTCACTTCGAATTGATGGATTTTTTTCAAAAAGAAAAACTGTAAAAAAAACTTCAGAATAAAAAAAAGAAAGTTTCGAGAGCATACCAGAGACAAAATTGTTGTAGTTTTAATAAAAGAGAAAAAAAGTTGTAACATATTTTCAGGAGCAGTGTTTTGGATATAACATACACAACTGAACCGATTTTGACAATTAAATTGTGCAAATGAAGCTTACAAATATTGACTAATAAAAAAATACAAAAAAAAAAACTAAATAACCATATGACAGTAAATATTAATCTATATCTAGTTAAATATTATTATTTTTTTTTTAAGAAATGTGCTAATTTTTCGAATGCGACATTTACAGACGATTTTATTACTGATTTTTGTTATGTGCGTAGCTTTAGTTAGTATTACGTTTGAGTTGGTAAATAAGTGCAGGATGTAAATAGCTTAGTTTAGTGTTATATTTAAATTACTGCATATTGTTGGCTCAATGGCAAACTAAATGTTCTTTGATTTTTCTAAATTTCTTTGATTTAGTACAAGAAAAATGCTTGACAAAAAAAATACATTGTTATTAAGAATAAAAGTCGCATTCGGTAATTTTTCTTGTTTAATTGTAAAACTTAGTGTTAGCATTGTATTTATCTAAAATTATTGAACAATTATTATAAGAAATGGCACCGTGAAAGCAGGGCGGTGAGTTAGCCGTTACTTTATTTTATTTTATTTTTTTTACTTTTGAGTTGAGAATTTATTATTCATTTTGGTTATAACATATACAAATAAAATCTTAGAAAAAAAAGCGAATATGACTGTTTTAATATTGTTATTTTTGGACTTGATTTTCAATTAAATAGAATTTGAGTGTTGAATGGTATGAGATACGGACAGTCTTTGAGCTTGAGTTGCTCCTTTAAATTTTTTGTTGGGATGAGTTGTGTTGTTCCGGCAGGAAATAAAAAATAATAAAACAACTGTGAAAATTCATATTTAGCCAGTTTAGGATTTTCAAGATCTAGGAGATCTGAAGAAATTTTCTTAGTAACTTTAATGGTGCTGAAAAATTAATTCGGATACGATTCTAAGCAAAAGCCAAAAAACAACTTTGTATCTTTTTCTAACTAAACTTGAGCAAGCGAATCCAAAAAAATATTAGCACAGTATTACACAGTGAGGCGTGAGACACGCGTCAATGAAGTGTGAACGAGAAGAACATAACAAAGCTTCTCGGTGGGTTGTGTGTCGAATTTGAGTTTGTTATTGTTATCTTACTACAACATCCCTTTATTTTGTTTTTTATTTTTTTGTTTATAAAAACTATATTTGCATGTTGTTTTTAAGGCATCGAAACAATGCAATAATTAGGAACATTACAGAACTTTTGAATTTGATTCATGACTTAGGAGTAATTGCGTAGTAATACATAGCATTAAGTAATAAAAAATCAAGTAGGAATTTAAAAAAAAGAGACATGCCTCACAAAGCCATGTGTAATACGAAAACCGAACTTTGGACATTTTACATTTACATTTTACAGCAAGTTTGATATTTTTTTCTCCAAATTCGTCTTAAATTTTCTGAAAAACAAGATCTCAGTAACTTTGACTGGCTTTTGACTATGGAATTAGTTTTTACTATGGTTGAGTTCATAATTGCTACATTGATGCACATGCCATTCCGAAAAGAAAGGATTTATGAACTGTAAGAAATGCTGCAAGTTTGCCGCAGGTCTGCATTGCCATCTGTCATCTGTCATCAGTCATCTGTCATCTGTCTTCTGTCATCTGTCATCTTTCATCTGCCATCCGTCATCTGTCATCTTTCATTTGTCATCTGTCAACTGTCATCAGTCATATGTCATATGTCTTTTGTTCTGTCATCTGTCATTACATCTTCCATCTGCCATCCGTCATCTGTCATCTGTCTGCTTTCATCTGTCATTTGTCATTTGCCATCTGTCTTCTGTCAGCAGTCATCTGTCATATGTCATCTGTCATCTGTCATCTGTCAACTGTCATCTCCCATCTGTCATTTGTCATCAATCATAAGTCATCTGTCACCTGTCATCTGTCATCTGTCACCCGTCATCTGTCACCTGTCTTCTGTCATCTGTCATTTGTCATTTGCCATCTGTCATCTGTCTTCTGTCAACAGTCAGCTGTCATAACATTAACATTAACATTAACATTAACATTAACATTAAACATATTCTTGCAATTTATAGACCACCATCACGAAGTAAAACATTATTTATCGATGAATTTGACCAACATACTAAAAACGAAAAAGACTTAATAGTTCTTGGAGACATTAATATTGACACTAAAGATCTGGACAATAACAACACCAAAAAATATATTGAGATGATGTCATCAAAAGGTTTAATGAACATTATTCAAAAAAGTACACGAGTTAACATATCAACAGGCACCAGGACTTTAATTGACCACATATCTGTTACAATCCCGAAAAACGATGTCGTTTCAGCAGTTATAGAAACAGATATATCTGATCACTTTGCAACATTCTACGGTATAAAACAACAAACGAACCAGATAAAGACATGTAATAAAACACTAACAAAAATAAACCAAGAAAAAGTAAATCGACTTATTCAGCAAACAAATTGGCAAGAAATGTATGAAAATGAACATGACGTCGAACGGCTTTATAATCAATTTGTTAAGAAAATGATGGACATATATGCAAACTCAACCGAAACTCAAAAACCAAGAAAACGGCAAAACAAAAATTGGATAACGAAAGACATTATTGAACTGTGCAAAAAAAGAGACGTGTTTTATAAAAGGTGGAAAAATAACCCAAGAAACGAAGTTTTCAAATCTGACTACAAAAAGCTACGAAATTACGTAAACAAAAATATACAAATAAAAAAGGCAAACTTTTACAAAACAAAACTAACAAATGCAAAACATGACCCGAGGAAAACTTGGAGTATTGTAAATGAACTATTGGGTAGAAAAAACTATCAATTGATGAAACAATAGAAAACAATCTTTGTACTCAATCGAATGTTTGTGACATAGCTGAAGAATTTGCCGAGTTTTTTTCCACACAAGCATCTAAAATTATACATAATTGTACTTACAAAACGTCCAATCAGACAAGTCAACATATCGCTCAGTCTATATTTATTGAAGAGGCTGATGAAATTGAAACCCGAAACATACTGTATAATTTAAAAACGAGAAAAAGCCCAGGAGCTGATGGGATAAGAGCGTGTGATATCAAACTGAATGCTGATTTTCTGACACCAATCTTGCAAGTAATTATCAACCAAAGTCTGATGCAAGGATGTATTCCAAAAGTTTTAAAAACATCACTTATACGACCCATTTATAAAGGAGGAAAGAAAAACGAAATACAAAACTATAGGTCTATTTCTATTTTGCCCGCTTTTGAAAAATGCTTGGAAGAAGTCGTTTTAAAACGCTTGAACAAGTTTATTGAAAAACACTGCCTAGTGCAAAGCAATCAGTATGGTTTTCAAAGAGGAAAAAGTACGGGAAAACTACTTGGGGAATTTTGTAACGTCGTCAACATGAGCCTAAATAAAAATCATCATATTTTAGTTATGTTCGTGGACTTCAGCAAAGCATTTGACACTCTGAGTCATGAAAAACTCCTTGAGGTTTTATACAAAATTGGCATAAGAGGAACATTATGGAAATGGATGGAGAATTATTTAAAAGATAGGACTTTCAAAGTTAAAATTTGTAATTCATGCAGTGAAGAAAAAATATGTACATATGGCGTACCACAAGGGTCAAAACTTGGTCCAGTTCTATTCCTTCTTTTTACGAACGCACTTCTTGGAGTTTTAAAAAATAGTACCGTTTTTGCCTACGCAGATGACATAGCAATTGTTGTTAGACACAAGTGCCTTAAAACAGCTATTAACGTTATGCAACAAGAGTTTGATGAAGTCTCTAAATGGTGTCATGATTTTGGGTTGGTCATTAATGCCAACAAAACGAAACTCATGCATATTCGCTCACCACACCAAAAAGAGGAAAGAATAAGGATCTTCTTTCAAAACGAAAAATGTCCACATGCTCAAAAAAGTGATGCAATTGAAGTAGTTACATCTACAAAATATCTTGGAGTCACAATCGATGATCATTTTCTTTGGCGCCAACACATTGAGAGCATAAGGAGTAGCATGAGAAGTTCTATGTTTGCTCTCTTTTATCTGGAAAAGTATTCAACAAAAAATGTCCTAAAACAAGTTTACTACTCGCTTGTTGAATCTCGATTGCGGTATGGAATTTTGGCCTGGGGAAACACATCAAATACTCACATGAATAATATCGTCAATCTACAGCATAGAATCTTTAAAATAATTGATAAAAATCATGAGTTCAAGTTTTTGAATGTTAAAAATATTTATAAAATGTCAGCTATAATAGAATACTACGACGATGTAAGGTTTCAACAACCTATCTCACACAACATAAACACCAGAAGACGAGCGCAAGGTTTACTCGAGATTCCAGCGGTATACAACAACTATGGAAGAAGACAACTGAGTTATGCGATACCATCAATTATGAACCAGCTACCAGCCAACCTAAAAAACATTCAAAATTTCAAAAAACGTAAAAAATGTATAAAATTGTTCTTTTTAAACTAGTTTTTCAATTTTTGATCTATTATTTGTTAAAAAAAAAAAAAAAAAAAAAAAAAAAAACAATTTTTTCATTAAAAACATTTATTATTTCGTATTTTTATATTAAAAATTAAATTTCATATTTTTGTATTAAACATTAAGCTTCATTTTACATGTAATTAATTAATAATTAATAACAATCACTTCAAATCAATTCGAATAGTTCTTGAAAATTCAACCACCCACAGATAAGCATAAAGCTTCGTGGGTAACACAAATATTTGTAAAAACTTTTGAAATTAATAATAAAAAATCTAAATCTAAATCTAAAATCACTTTTCATCTGTCACATGTCATCTGTCTTCTGTCATCTGGCATCTGCCATCTGTCACCTATCATCTGTCATTTGTCATTTGCCATCTGTCATCTGTCTTCTGTCAACAGTCATCTGTCACTTTTCATCTGTCACATGTCATCTGTCTTCTGTCATCTGGCATCTGCCATCTGTCCCCTGTCATCTGTCATCTGTCATCTGTCCTCTGTTATCTGCCACCCGTCATCTGTCATCTGTCATCTGTCATCTGTCATCTGTCATCTGTCACCTGTCATCTGTCTCCTGTCATCGGTCATCTGGCATTTGTCATTTGTCATATGTCATCTGTCACATGTCATATGTCACCTGTCATCTGTCATCTGTCACCTGTCACCTGTCATCTGACATCTGTCATCTGTCACCTGTCATCTGTCACCTGTCATCTGCCATCTGTCATTTGCCATCTGTCATCCAGCATCTGTCACCTGTTATCCAACATCCATGACTTAAATTTGACATCAAAATATCTGAATTTTTGATTTATATTGTACAAATGTATGCTGTACATAAGTATGTACATATGTATGTATATAAAACCAAACAATTTCATTATCAACGACATAATATAAAATCCAAAAAACCAGTACTATTGACAAACAAAATAATACCGCGGATACAAATCAACTTTCAGATGTTAACACCCCAACGCCACCTGTAGTAAATGTTAAACTTCGAAAACTGCAAAAAAAGCAATTTTTCTTTTTGCATAAACCTGAAGTACAGCAATACGAACAACGCAAAAAAGAAACATGAAATCCGGCCCTACGGTTATCGAGTGATAACCTGATCGAGCTACACCCCGAAGGAATTATATATGAAATAGATGAGATGACCGCAATCCTAACAATCAAAAAACTGCTTTGTTTTTTCAAACAATATCTTGATATCCTATACAATAAATTAAGGTTCCTCCACAACTTCCATCAAAAGTTTATTCTTGGCTGTCTAAGCAGAAGTGAGAATTTACAAACAACTATTCTAATGTTTATGTCGTTTCCATAACACGGCGAATTAAAATTGAAGTATACTTTTAGGAGTGTTAAGAAATAATATTACTCATACGCCATAGTAACCACAATTTAAATAGGTTTTTTTTTAATTTTCTTTACTTTTCTTATCCATTCTTCGCCAATAAATTTATATTTCAATTAAAGATACGGATTGAATATAAATATTTGCATAGATTCATATACATATGTACATCTCTGTATCTGAAGATATGATTAAAATCATGCCTAGAATCAAAAATATCGTGATTTGTCTTTTTAAATTTGGTTTTAATAGATAGTTTTTGAAATTACTCAATAAAAGAGCTTGGAAGTAGCAGCGCTGGAATTTGAGAATTTGATATTGAAATTTAGGAAGAACTGTAGTGACCAATAATGTAAAATTCATTACAGAAGAAATACGATAAGTCAAAAGATTGATTAATTGACTAAAGTAAATCGTAATTGGATTGGATTGGATATAAACCCTCTAATTATTACAAATTCTGAAAATATTTTCTCAAAATTAATTAACTTAGCTTCAAACTTTCTAAAAACTTCACCAAACCCCAAAGAGAAGAAACTCGAGATGTCAATATTAAAGCGATACTTTGCCATGACCACGACCAAATTACCTCTAAAAATTAAAGTATATCTTTACATTTGGGAAAAAAAGTGATTAGAACTCTATAAGATGCTCTCCGGTCTAAAACTTTTCTAAAATCAACCCATCATAATTTTCCACTGGCAACTGGCAACAAATTTTCCCCATTATCTTCTGCTGTCGTGGAAAATTATATTTTAATTTGTTCTCAGTTACTCAAATTAACTTGTCGGCGTGGTTTTTGTTTCACTGGAACTTCGCATAATACGAGAAGACCAAACAAATTATTACTCACTTAAGGCCTGACACAAATAATGTGTTCTTGAATTACAAAAGAGGCTAAAATGTCCTGTGGCTGTTGTTTTGTAAAGTTGTGGTTTGGAAAATGGGAAAACATTAGAAAATCTCTTAGAAAATTTGTGTTTTAACACAAACAGTTTGTGTTTCTTTTATGAGAAATAATAATTATCTTTAAGTAACAGGAATTCTATTTTCATGAATAAATTCGGTGAAATAAAGGGTAGGGTAAGCACAAGAGTGTTTCACTTAGAGGAAATATTTTCTAATTTCATCTAAAATATTGAATGGGGGACTCTTTAAGAAAACGGTTGTTTTAAGATTTAAAAAATAAAAGAAATAAGGATGATATAAAAATGGATAAACTGTTTTAAGGAAAGGTGTTATAAAGCCCTCAAGCGGTTTAGATACTCTTAATACGCCAGAGGCACAATGCGAAAATTAGGAAAGGCAAGAGAATTTGAAGATTGTGTCGGTATACATAGGTCTTGAATTTTTGAATATTTCAATTGAGCATTTCTGGATCAAGTTTCGCAGATCAAACGCCAATATACATGTAAACGACTTCATGAAAAATTTTAAAATTATTTCCTGTGCTAAACGAAGTGTAATAGAAAATGTATCTGCATCTACTACAATAAAATGAATCCTTATTCTCGAAATAAAAGAATCAAATACAGTTTTAAGATTTAATAAATAAAAGAAATAAGGATGATATAAAAATGGATAAACTGTTTTAAGGAAAGGTGTTATAAAGCCCTCAAGCGGTTAAAATACTCTTAATACGCCAGAGGCACAATGCGAAAATTAGGAAAGGCAAGAGAATTTGAAGATTGTGTCGGTATACATAGGTCTTGAATTTTTGAATATTTCAATTGAGCATTTCTGGATCAAGTTTCGCAGATCAAACGCCAATATACATGTAAACGACTTCATGAAAAATTTTAAAATTATTTCCTTTGCTAAACGAAGTGTAATAGAAAATGTATCTGCATCTACTACAATAAAATGAATTCTTATTCTCGAAATAAAAGAATCAAATACAAATTAGCATTCAAAGTCTCAGAATTTTTTCTAGAAACTCCCTCCCTGCCATTCAAAATGGAAATAAACTTTCCTCCATAAAGCTTACCCCCATTCAACATTACCACCCATCTGTAATAATGTCTTTACCTTGAAGATTAAAATCGATATATTTTTTTATTTTTCAAAAATATCTACATCTTAGCGGAGTTGTTGTTGTTGTTGCTGGTTCGTGTAACAATAAAACCTTATTAAGCCATTGTTGTGTTTATAATACACACACAAAAGCACAATCATTCACCTTGCCGCCTGATTTAAGATCAAGGACAATGTTTGACGGAGCCAATTGAAAATCATTTTTATCTGTAAATAGGATTACACACGACGCGTACGTCATACGAAGATACGTTTATCCTGTAATACTTACGTAGAGATACTTTCAAAAGTTTATCAAAATGCGGAAAGGAGTGGAACAAAGGTTTTAAACACAATAGCTCCAGGGTACCTACAGAATTTCCTGTTAAATTGTCACCGTCTTGGAATTTTCTCTAAACACGATGATGCTCTCGGTGATAAGTACATCTAGGTACCTATTTGTACAAACTTTATTCTCAAGACATGTGGTATTGTAGGGGGAGTGAAGAGATGGAATTATTCTTATAGCTGCTCGGGAATTTCATTACCCAACCGCACAACTCAACCTTTCCAAGGCTATTTTCTCCCTGCACAAAAGGAAGAATATCCATCCAATGTACATTATTTCTCTGAACCAGACCCAGGTACCGAATGCAAGGTAAAGACTCTGTCCACAGACGAGAACTCTCGTCTAAGACTTTACTGTTTCCGTTTCCTTCTATTAAAAGTGAATTTAATTTCGCAATGAAAATGAGTAAATTTAAAAATATACTCAAGACTGTGCAGTCTCGAAGCAACAGTTGGAATGGGGCATGAAGAAGATAGACAAATTGGTTCAATGGCACATACATACCACAGCATGGTGAGGCTGGGGTGGAATTGAATATTTGAAACCAGAAGTCCAATAGGTATTCCACCGCGTAAGTGATGCTGAGAGACGTATACCTGTTGTTACTCTACTCAGTATACAATTCTCTGCGCATCTGCAAGATACAAAATGAGAAAATGTTCTCTTTGGTTTCAGCAAACAGATTCAGTACATTCGTTGAAGTATTTCAATTCAAAGTACTGCTCTAGAAATTACTTTCATTTGGGTGCTGATAATCTGACTTGGATATTCTGACCAAAGGTATCTGTAGCAACAATGCATCGTCATTGTTGAATATTTTAATAAATTCTTCTCGATAATTGGAACGAAATTAAGAAAATTAAATCAAAAGTCATGCGTACTTCGGTTGGCGTAGTGCCACAAACTTTTACCGACCTCAATTCACCGAATAATTTGAGGATGACATTTGTTTCAATCTTTTAAGGGTTATTGCAAATAATTTCGCTTAAAACTACCTTCTCCTTAACATTTATTCAAAAAGAAACAAATTATGTGTTTTTTAACAAATTATTTTCGCGTCAAGGAATATTATTTTTGGTAGGATTTGAAAGGCGAGAAATGCAAAATAATAATTTATACAATAATATTATTAATTATACATTACATTTTATTATTAAATTAACTAAAATTTAGGTTTTTAGACCAAAAGGTAAAAAATGTTCCTTCAAAAGTAGGAAATTATTACTTAAAAATGGAAAACCTATGTCCTGGATAGGATTACAGATGAAATATTTTTTGTTTTAGAAACCTTTTTCTAAATTAAAATCTTAAGCCATTATGGCTAAACATTTAAAAACGCTTTATAAACATCGTATTAATAAACAGAATGTCTTCTTCAAATCTTCAAATTATAAGTTTTTAAACCTATTCCGTGTTTCTGGTCTATGCTCAATTTTGACTTTCACATAACTTTTTCTCTTAAATCTGCGTGGTAAACATATCGTTTTACTATTGTTTTCATTTAAAAGTTACAATAACAAACAAAAAACGTTTTGGCAAATATGCAAAAAATGCACATATTTTAAAATTCGCAAAAAAGAGACACAACAGGTAAAGAGAAGCCAAAATATAAATTTAATATAAAAATATAAAATAAATACAAACAAACAAATAAGATAACAACAAACAAAGGGAAAAGAAAAACAAGCAAACAAAAACAAATAAACAAAAAAACTAATAAACAAACAATTAAAAAGAAAAAAAAAAGAAAAAAAGAAACAAACAAAATATAAGCAAAAAACAAAACAAACAAAAAATAAAAAAAATATAACAAATAGACAAACAAAAAAACAAGCAATCATAAACACACGAACAATTAAATAAAACACAACAAACAAACCAAAAAACGCACAAACAAACAAAGAAACCCACAAACAAGTAAACAAAAAAAACAAACAAAAACAAACAAACTAACAAACAAAAAAAACATATAAAACAACAACAAAGAAATAAACAAAAAAACAAAGCAACAAAGAAAAAAGAAAACAAACAAATAAAAAACAAACAAATAAACAAAAACAAACACATAAAAAGCTTACAAACAAGTAAAGCAAAAACAAATACGAAACAAACAAAACAGATAAATAAACAAAAAACTAACAAACTAACAAACAAACAAATAAACAAAAAACAAACAAATAAAAACAAACAAAATATAAAACTTAACGTTTGTTTTTTGATTTGCTTGTTTTTTTTTGTTTCTTTGTTTTTTTATTTGTTTATTTGATTATTTGTTTATTTCATTTTTGTTTGTTTGGTTATTATTTGTTTTTCTTGTTTATTTGTTTGTTTGTTTGATTGGTTTTTTTATTGTGTTTGCTTGTTTTTGTATTTGTTTTTTTTTTTTCTATTTTGTTTTTTTTTTGTATTGTTGGTTTGTTTGATTCTTTGTTTTTTTTTATTGTTTGTTTGTTTGTTTTTTTCCGAGCTTGACAAATTGATTTTTATTTATTTATTATTTTATATCAGGTTGAAAGAGGTAAGTTTCCGATGTTATAAAGCCAACAAAACCGAGAAAAACCGGAAAAAGTTTCATCAAGCTGGAAAGGCCTATAATGTTAACATTCGCAAGACTAAATTTTTGCATGAACAAAAAATCCGGCAAAAAATACTGCAATGTCCCAAAGGCAGTAAACATTTTTGGTCATTTGTTAAAAATCAGTCATCAAGTCATCATCGGTTCTTACGCTTGTCTTCAATGATACTCCTGTTGTCAGTTCTCAAGAAAAAGCAGATCTGCTTGCAGCCCAATTCGCTGCTAACTCAACGCTGCCAGCAGGAGTTACTACTCCTCCTGTACTCGAGAGCTATCTTCTTTCGCACTCGTACAGTCGGAAGAGTAAAAAAGATCTTAACATAAACAAATCCGCTGGCCCGGATAAAATCCCCGCTATTTTTCTGAAGAGGTGGTCTTCAACGCTAGCAAAACCAATTGCGTAAGCTTTTCCATCTGTCGTATTCCTCTGGTCTCTTTCCGAGTGGATGAAAAACAGCATATGTCCAGCCAATCTCTAAAAAAAGGAAAATCTTCTTCTCCCTCAAACTATCGACCAATTGCACTTACGTCCCTTCTTTCCAAGGTCATGGAAACGTTGATTAATGTTCAGCTTAAGAAATATCTTGAGGTCCGAAAGCTTCTTAATGACCGGCAGTACGGCTTTCGTAGCAAAAGGTCAACTGGTGATTTGATGGCATATCTAACCGAAAAGTGGAACCAATCTCTCCATCGTTTTGGGGAAAGCAAAATTATTGCACTTGATATTTCTAAGGCATTTGATAGAGTTTGGCATCAAGCTCTTTTATCGAAAATGCGTGCAATTGGACTCGACGAATCTCTTCTTCGTTGGATTAGTAATGACCTTTCGAAACGCTCAATACAAGTTGTAACGGCAGCGTATGATAAGTTCATTGTATTCACAGCATTGTACAATGGCGAATAAGAAACCGCGTAGAATTCAATGCTTCGAAAACACAATGTTGTCTTTTGTCGTTAAAGCAAAATATACCGCTTATGCCACTATCCATGAGTGGCACTTCCATAGAGGAAACCAACCACCTCTCAGTTCTCGGTATGTGCATTACAGACCAACTTCTTTGGAATGACCACATATTTAACGTTGCCAAAAATGCTGCGAGGTGTTTAGGTTTCCTTTGAAGATACAAGAAGTTCTTCACCCCGTCTGATCTGGCTACAGTATATAAAGCATATATTCGCCCTAAACTTGAGTATAACTCCCACATTTGGGCAGGTGCTTCTGTAACCCACTTGAGTTTTCTAGATAGAATACAAAAGAGAGCTTTAAAAATGATAGGCGATCGAACAATAACAGAAACATTTACATCTCTGGAACACAGACGTAATGTTTCCTGCCTTGCATTATTTTATCACTACTTCCATAAACAATGCTCTAGCGAAATAGCCAGTTGCATTCCTCCCCTGAAACGCTTAAACCGTAATACTCGCACTGCAGGGAATGCCCATCATTATACCCTTGAGCCCAACTTCGGAAGTACTGTCAAGTACAGGGATTCTTTCTTTAGTCGTACCACGCGAATGTGGAATGCCTTGCCAGACTCTGTTTTTCCCTCCCACTTTGAAGTGCAGAACTTTAAAACAAATGTGCATCGTTACCTCCTTTCACATCCTTCCCTTTTTTCCTAAAGCCCTCGCTGTGTTTAATTAACATTATAAGGGTAGTCAAAATCCCTTTAGTGCGGGCTAATTATAAAAAAAAAAATTAAAATACTTCAAGTCCGACTGTTTTACTCTTGGTTATGAATCAACGAATCAACGTATTTTACTTTAAAATTAAAACTAAAACGTCACATCTGAGTTAGCTGACAGCTGACAGATCATTTGACAGGTCAAACTAGCATAAACTTAACACCCAGACAGCAGCGTAACAAATTTAGTTTTTCTTTGAAAAGTGAAAGTTTTGTCGACGCTGGTGCTGGCGAAGAGCAATGATTCCTATTAATACCTTCAGGTGATAAGGTAGTGTCGTTGGAACAAACCAAAAGATAAAAAGTGTCTATTATGAAATGCGGATGAGGACGCGCGTCGTTTTCGTGTTGAGCAGAACTTACCGAAAACTTGACGAAACTACAACTAATTAATTCGTTATTTTAAACACAAGATGTGAATTTCTCATTCTCGTTCGCTTCGATATTTCCGTTATAGTTCTCTAATAATGGTTTGTAAATAGGTTTATTAAGGTTATTAAGTTATTATTGTTCATACATCAGTACATAATTCTAACCGTAATTACTTTTTTATATTTTTATTTTCTCTTTTAGAATTTCACCATCTGATCTAGATTTCGCTACAAAAAAAAAAACAAAAACACCAAGCAAACCCCAAATTGCAATCACTTTCGTTCATTCCATTCGTATGCCTCATTTAACTTCTGTTTTTCAAATTACATGCCGCTGATGGGGCACGGGGTGACTAAATAAATAAATAAATATATTCGTATAGACGAATATGAATTAAATGTCTCGTCTCGGCTCTGCGACTCGGCCGCAATTACGTGAACGTGACTTGGAAGCTTTTTCTGCTCCAACCAAAAAAATATTCATTCGTCGCTCGAAACATTCTTTTCTTGGCTCCACTCGTTAGTTGTGCTGATAAAACGTCGTCGTCGTCTTATCATTGAAACGAGTGGGTGGTATGGTTGTGGTGATGGGCTTGGTGGTGGTAGTTCTCTCTGTCAAAAAATGTTTTCATTCAACACAAATGCACAAAATCAGACAAACGACATTCAGCAGCTCCCTCTGTGAACACAAAGATTCCAAAGAGGATACAATTTTATATCTCGTTCCTTGTATTGTATGTGTGAGAGCAACAGAGCGCGACATTCAAAGGGAGAGAGAGAAAGAAAAAGAGAATTTGGATACAGAAGTGAGATACAAAATAAATTCCTTGGCTGGGGACGAACAACGAGAACGACAACGAACCTGTGTGCAAATGCGAATACGCACAGGCTAGACGCTCCACGCTCCACCATCTCGGATCGCATTCAAGACCCATCAGTTGGCGTCGGGATTCTGAATCAACAGATAGATAAACAGATTCACTTGCTGGTTACTCTGTCGCGTCCGAAATTACTACTGGGACTGGCTGCGACGAAAAAGATTTTCTTTAAAAATAGTAGCACCACTTAAAACAAATAAAACAATCCAATTATATTTTTTATTAGCTCTATAATTTAATTCCATAAAACGCATCCGACGGATGGACGGAGAAGCTAAATTATAAATTTTATTGTTCTTCTTGTTCGTCAATTCTGTGTTCGGTTTCGGTTTTGGGTTTAGAGGTGCCGCTGATCCGAATCCGAGAATAGTGATTCTTATTTCGATTTCGATTTCAGTTTCGGTCGGTTTTTTGGTGCCGAATATTCTGTTCAATTTAGTACAACTGTGCGGTTCTATGGTGCAAGCAGGCGATTAAGGGGACCTCGGTGATTGCGATTGCGAATCTTGTGCGATAAGAATACACCTTTTGCTTTTTTTTTGGCTCGGTTCTGTTTGTTTCGCTTCGATTTGTTTTTGTTTGTTTGGCTGCGGGCAATTGAAGCGACCTCTGACACTGATTCAGATTTATAGTTGACGGCATAGAGGAGTGCAATTGAGGTCGTGAAACGGGCCTAAGACGACAATAGCCATAGAAACTCGAACTCACGTCGTATGAGTTTCTCCTCCCTAATTCAATGTTGGTTTTTTGCAATCAAAGTTCAGTTCGTCTTGGTTTTTCGCCTTGAAATCGCAGTAAAATCCGTCAGAAGCGGTGAGTTGGTCGCGCGGCTACTGGTGCACGCGTTTTGAATACGAAATATTAGTGATTGTGGAGCCCAACTCACGGATGAATGGTGTTGTTTTCAATTATAATTGTCATCATTAATATGTAACGTGAATATCTGGTTGTTTAATTGGAGAGATTGAGAAACTAACTACGGTTTGAATCAGAAGGCAAAGGCGGCGCAACGCGGCAACGTGTTGTGAATTCAACAAGTGGCTCGGTGACATAGTAGCAGTCATTTTTATCAGCAGTGCTGCACATATCCACGCTTATTGTTTATACTGTCAACGAGAGTATCTGAAAGGGAGGAGAAAGGGGGTTTGTGGCAAGCTAACGTCGTCGTCGGTTGCTTGATTATCACGATAGAGATAAATGTCGACAGCGGCCCTGCGTGCGTCGGGCCCGTCATCGTTGCCACTTAGCTACTAAGGTATAACTATTGGGGGCAACGAAGTCTACGGAAAGACGCAATCTTTGGCCATTGTTGTGTATCCCAACACCCCCGCAGAAAAGCGCCTGTGAATTAACGCTGCTTAATCAAAGGTGAGAATTAAGCGACAATCTTGTACAATTGGTGGGCATGGGGGGCTTGAGCTTGAGTTGTGTGGGTTTATGTTTTGGTTGCTCTTTTGATTATCATTTCATATTGGTGTTGATTAGACCTTTGAGATGTTTTGAGAGAGTGTTTTTTTTCTGTGCATACCCCACATGGTGGGGGAGGGGGGTTTATATGTGTTTTGTCGTAGGATACTTTGACTATTTTTAGAACCGACTTGAGGGAGGTTCGGTTCAATGTGCTTAGCCATTCAGTTGTTGAATAGATAAATTCCTTGAACAGTATCTTCTAGCTTGTGTGATCTGAGAGATTTGTAGCAAAGATACCCATTTAATGGTTTTCGCATCTTTGAGATACCTTTTTGGTTTTATTGATTTATTTGATGAAAATCGAAAACCTTCCGAACCTAGTTCAATCTACGATGTTCATTATTGGTTCTTATGCCGTAATCTACACATTTTCTTATAGACACAATGGTGCATGGCACATTATCTGGAATTGCTGCACCATAATCAAACATTGAAATAAAGGTGTGTTGGAGCTGGTGAAGTGATGATTATTTATTTGAATGGAATGGAAGGAACGGAGGTATGTACATAGGTATAGGTATGTGCATACCCTCAAGTGGAAAATAGTTAATTTTTTTCTTTTTATTTTGTATCTTTATCAATTTCTAAAGTTTCTGTTTTCGTTTAATTAAAAAGATTGTTTTTTTTTTATTTTTACTGGTAAATCTGTGTGTGTTTAGATGAAAAGCCTACAGCTGTTAATTAAGTGTTAATTGTTTATTTATATTTGAATTGTTTGTCAAATTAATTGAATATTTCTGCTAAAACGCTGCCATGAGTTGTGAATATATTTAATAAAAAGTAAATACTAAATGATGTGAAACAGCGAGAATTCATAAAAGCTTAGTAATAAAAATGTCAATAAGTATTGAATATCAACATCAACTGTACTGTATAATTATTTATATTTTTTTTATAATCAGTACCTGTGTTTATATATTCGGGTTCGGGATAGGTCCAGTGAAGATACATATATACCTATATAATGGTTCAAGGTTTTATAAATGTTTGCATTTGAAGATTTATAAGGCAAAAAAAGATAAGTAATGTGTTTATTTGAAATTGTTTTACTGAGTTATAAATCGTTGGCTATCATTTTGAATTGTTGTATACAAAACAAAACACCTAAGTATAGGTTAATCTTGCTACTAGAAGACATAATAACAAAAAAAAAGATATTATATTGACAGTTGTTACTTAGGAAGTGTTGCCTTACTTCCTTTTTTTTGATTTTGTTTGGTGTAGTATATCAGTTGCAATGATGTTATCTGCAACAGAGTTTGTTTCTAACTTAATAGTGGGTATTTTGGAAAATGATTTTTGAACAATTTCCCAAAAAAATTCTTGTTTCAAAAAAAACTTATGAGATAATAATTAAACATGAAATAAAGATGGTAGAGATTCACAGGGTGTTACCTAATCCGAATCAATAATTTTGGAAATGAACTCCAATCTCCAATTCTCTTATCACTTACCGATCATCATTTATAATGATGTTTCAAAAATAAGCTTTTTTTAAATACCTTATTTAAAATTGCCGTTTCGGTAAATAAAAAAAATCTGTCATTATTCTCTGTACTGTAAAAATTCTTAACCTGATACCCGAAGTGGACTGGGAAATTGCCCTCTCGGTAATATTATAAAGCTTATTGAATGAGTGGAATGTATTCTAATGAATCTCGTAAATCATTTCGTAAACAATCCGAAGAGGTTCCAAAATTTAGCCTTCGCAGTAGCTTAATTAAATGATCGATTAAATTGTTTCCAATTACACCTGCCTATGCCTACATATTGAGGCTGAAACTGTGTTCAAATGATAACTTTCTCATTTTGCGTGGATTTTTCACAGGCCATTTTTTAATATGTTAATTAAAAAAAAAAACGTTTTTTTTCGACCTTTAAAATGTTTGAACTCCTTACATTAGCGGGAAATAAAGAAGGATGTAATTGGAGAAACCAGTTCACATTAAGTTTACAGTTCTGCATAACAAAATAGGAGTGAAAAACTGAACCAGACAAATCGTTCCACATTCGTGTGGTGCGACTAAAGAGAGATTCTATGTATTAAACAATATGTCCGAAGATGAGCTCAATGTTGATAAGCAGTGCAAATATTACAGTGGAATTCTTTCTGAGAAAGAATGCAGCTGCTTATTTCCCTGTAGCTAGAACAGACGGGATACAAAATTTCTTGAATATATTTTTTATTTGTAATCATACAATAGTGCTAAGATCAGATATTATATATTAATGTACTTATTGTTCATATAATGCTGTTGCAGTTCCACATCTGAAGAACAGGGTTGTAAATCTGCAATCGAATATGAATAGATAAAGGACTTTTCACATGAGAGCGACCAACGAATAAACGAAAATTCGTCCATTTTGACATTTTTTTCACATGGCATTTTTGTATTCGTCTTTTTAACCACCTAGGAAACAAAAAACAAGGCTGGTCTTGAAGTATTCGCCCGCGAAAAATTTGTTCGTCGAAGTGTAGATGTGTAGTATGTGGAACGCGAATAGAGGTTGTCATTTCGCAACACTTAAATTGTTATTTTCGACGACTAATTTATTTTCTCAAGTTTATATTATTTTAAAAAATTAGAAAACTATTTTTTTTCGTGTTCAGTTTGTGAAGAACTTAGGTTTATAAGTTGCCTTAAATTAAATTTATTCATGTATTCGTTATTTTGGTGGTCACTCCCATATGAAAAAAGTCCTTAAGAGTATCGTAATTGGCAAAACAATTTAATGAATTAATTTCTTGTTTCGGATAAATATATACGATGAATGAATGAATATTAAATAATATTAAATAGAAAGAGTTTGGTGGACAGAATGTAGCCCTGATGAACTCTAACATTTATTTTGTGAATATCAGACTTGAATCTGATTTACACAATTTGTATGGAGCAATGGTTCCCAATTTATGGGTCACGACCAAAAATTGGGTCGTCAGGCCATTTTTAATGGGTCGCGAGAGCAGATTGACATTTT
Organism: Platycheirus rosarum; assembly: GCA_963971375.1. Classification (NCBI taxonomy): domain Eukaryota; kingdom Metazoa; phylum Arthropoda; class Insecta; order Diptera; family Syrphidae; genus Platycheirus; species Platycheirus rosarum. The sequence continues at coordinate 15,421,600 of OZ020510.1, read as the reverse complement.
GATTTGATTTTGTAAGAAACCTGTTATTATTATTTAATTTCAACCCCAACTTCACCGACAATGATGTATCGATAGTATTATTATTCACGAACACTGAAAAAGAAAGAAAACTACTGACTTTCCTATGAGTTGTTGTAATTTTCTTTTAAATTTCCATACACATATCTTTAAAAAATTTCCTGCAACACCGAGCCGGGGCAGAATCGAAAAATCCCATACATGCTGAAAATATCAAAGAAGAGTTTCTGTTTTGTGATCCGTTGAAAACTACAACTAAAGAACGTTTCTGTTTCTGCCTCCATGTTGTGAGATTTATGAAAAAATAACAAAAATTCTATTGAAATAAAACTAATGTTTAGTTCTTAAAAACTTTCAGTTAAAATATTTATTTAAATTTTAAAAACAACATTTATTTATTAAAAATCGCGACGCGCGTTTCGGACTTTGTGTCCATCATCGAGCTAATAAATACTTTTTTTTGAAAAAAAATAAATAAAAATGTTGTTTTTAAAATTTAAATAAATATTTTAACTGAAAACTAAAAAAAAAAGTAAACATTAGTTTTATTTCAATAGAATATTCGTTATTTTTTCATACAACTAAAGGTTCACATTGTTTTTGATATGATCGAAGGATTTTTCCAGCGGAAGGATTAGAGTGACTCAAGCTTTGTGGTGTTTACCCTGAAACTGCTCCTTCTATTCTTGGCTCAAAATCAGGATTCCAGACAAAAATAAAAGAGTTGCTTTTTAAGTAATTGGAACCCATTGTATGATTAAAAGGTATGCACTTGCAACTAAGACTCGGCCTGTTCTTCTGATGGAAGCCCTTGATTACAATGTACATGGTGTTAACTACATTTAATCGAGTGCTCTTAACAGTAGTTTGTTAAAAGAACTTTGCAGACATGGATGCCGTTTTTAATTTCTTTCAAATGTGTGGTGGTTATTAAGAGGAAATACCGTTAATCGATTCTTTGAACTGAAAGAAGAAATTCAACTATCTTTGGATATTCAAAGAAAAATCCGAAATTGCAAGCAACATAAAGAACTATGACTGGTGGGTTAAAGTCGCTTATTTGACAAACATATTTGAAGAACTCAACAAATGTAACTATTAAATGCAAGAACAGGACACCAACATCATTTAATTTATGAATTAGTTGGAATCTCTTGTTAAAAAAACTCACAAACTGGAGTAGGAAAGTTACTGAACATAATGTAGCAATGTTTCACAAACTCAGCACAACATTAGAAACCAGAAAAGGATAATTCTACGGAAAATTTGAAAAATTTAATTACTAACCACTTGAATCATTTAATGCACTGTACAACTCACACCAATCTGAAATCCTTTCGCTGTAAATTTAAGCGTTTCTCATATTACGGATATTTTTCAAGACGAATTCATTGATTTGAAAAATAACTCTTTTGCCAAATATGATTTCGGAGAAAATCATTGTCTGATCTTTGGTGCACTGTAAGAGAAACTTACCCAAACTTAGCGAATATGTCTTTAAGATAAATAATACCATTTGTTTCCACATTTCTTTGTGAGGCTGGGTTTTCTACTCTTATAAACATGAAAACCATATCTAGGAATAAGTTTGATGTAAAGAACGACATGAGACTGACCTGGTATCGAAATTTCAACATCAACTTTCTCACTAAAAAACTAAATAAGAAATAAATAAATTAATAAAAATCAAATGTATTTACTCTTTTCAAGTAAAGACATTTTGCGCTTTATTTATAAAACTTTGTGTTGTAATTATGTTAAAGATTTTAAATATTGAATCCTTACCAAATCCTTACCACAATCTGCAACGTATGCTCATTATTTCTAACATCCAATATTTTTTAAATAAATTGGGTTTCAGAATCTTAGCTACAAGTCAGTTTGGGACGCCAGTTAGAAAAGGTTGGGAACCACGAGGGATTCGAAAAAAAAAAGATTAATTCAACAACGAAAAGTTTCATGGTATCCAAATGCCCACATTTTGTTGCCAAACTCTATGAAATGCATCTGAAAATTCAGTGCAACAATCCTCATTTCTTCAATACGATGGAGTGATTGATTTTATTTTTTAATGAAAGATGCCATCAGATCACCAGTGGATCCACCTCGAAACCAGTACTGCCATAATTAAGAAGCTATTTATCTTCAAGATATGTATTTCTTGCGCTTTAAGTTAATCAACGTTATAATAACTTAATAAATTGATCTACTTGTTAATTGAGATTCGCCCGTCGGTCGAAAGGATTGTCCTAATAAGCTCGGTGTCATCCAAGTTTCGTTCCAGAAACTTGGTAGAAAACTCAAGTTATTACGGGAGCAGTTCTTTAACAATGTGTATGGCGATAGGGCCAAAGATGTTCTCAATTTTAAAACTTTTACAACCTCATATTCATTAGGTGTCAATTTTGTGATTGGTTCAGCAGGTGCTTAAGCATATAAACAACAAGTCCACATAGCTTCTAGTTGACTAATATTCTGAATCTTTGTATTGAAAAGTAGAGAAACTAGTCTTGGAGGATTTTGCCAAGGGGAGCGATCCGAAAAAATGCAGGGAAGGAGTCGAACCCAGATCTTTCGCCATAATAGTCCGAAATACTATCCCTTCGGATAAAACCCTTCGGATTTTGGAACAGAAATATGTTAAATTATTGGCAAATTTGTTCAGTTCCTTACAAATTGTCTCCGAAAATGATTTTTTTGTGGTGGGCCATTTTTATTTTTATTATTAATGTACATATTTATCTTATGGGTTTTCGGGTACTTTTTATTTTTAGTCTGACTAAGTGAAACCAAACAGGTGTAATAACCCCTTCTATTTACTATTTACACTATCAATCTTTTATTTGATAGAAGAGATAACACTGAATTCTAATACTGATTACCAGTATGTATTAACCAGAGGCAAAGATCCCCCAACTACGTATGTACTAAGGTCAAATCATAAATTTTCTTTATTTTTATTATTTTTATATTTATTATTATAACTTTGATAACGATATTTATTCCATAAACGAAAACAGGTACTGAGAATATTTTTTTTTCTATTTTACCGGCTAATCCACTGGGCGTTTTGGAGTTCGTGTAAATACATAAAATACAGGGAAAACCACATCTTCGTTAATATTTAGATAGATAGATAGATAGATAGATATATTTATTTATAAATTTCATTAATAAGTGTACATGTCTTAGGCAAGATATTCAGATTTTCATTTATAACTATGAAATTTAAATGACATTCGGTTTTCATATTATGGATAATAATAAAAAAAGTATTGAATGTCATATTACTGATAAAAAAAATTCAAGATATATAACATTTAAATTGGGTAAGATGACCCAGGCATATAACTAAAAAGTATAATAATAAAGGTGTTACAAAAGATATCAATTGTTAATTGGAGTTAGGCAACATTTTAAACTAGAGAGTCAGAAAGTAGACTTTCAACACATTCGAAATTGCAGTTAAAAAGCCAATCTTTAACAAGCTTAAGAAGCATTCCAGCTACAGTTAACATCCTCAAGGACATAGGAAGTTTATTGAATAAACGTTGGGAAGACACATTGTAAAAGTTACGATAGATAGAAGTATGGAAAAACGGAACAGATACAGAGTAAGAAAAATTGCCACGTAAATTATAGTTTGAAATCAAGCAAACATTGCTGTTACCAGACTTCATAAAGAAGGTTTTGAGCACTTTAAAACATTACAAATGACGAACAGGAAGAATTTTTAAGTCACAAAACAAAGAAAAACTGGGATGTCTGCAACGCTTGCCACATATTTTTCGTATAATATTTTTCTGTAGGATCAGTAACGGTTGTATTTTATTTTTATACGCACCTCCCCAACAAGTAATACTATATTGCAATTTAGAATGAAAGATACTGTAATATATAATTTTTAATAATGTATTAGAACAAATATTATATGGGAAATACAACGAAAATACTTTCTCTAGATTTCAACATGAGCCCCAAAATTCATCCTTGAGTCTAGGTATTTAAATTCGTTCACACTTTCGATTAAAAAACATTTATCGTTACAGATTTCATGACTAACATATATAACAGAGGATATACTTGATAAGCAATAGCATGTACAGATTTTGAACCTATGGCATTCAGTCACGTATAGAGGTAGAGGACAAATTAAAATACATTAATTTCGTCTTAGGGCTCATAACTAAGTTATGTAATAAGAACCAGATTCGCAAAAGATTAAGGTCCCAATTTATATTTGCGATCAAGTCAAGGCGGCTTTCTGAACCATAGGAGAAACCTATGTCATCTGCAAAAGAAATAAGTGCACCTTTGAAACTTAGTCTAAACAAGGAATTTATGTAAATGAGAAATAGAATAGGGCCAAGGACAGAGCCTTGTGGTACCCCTTAATTAAGAAGCATTTGATCATTCCTGACTTCATCCAATTTCACCTTTTGAAACCTATTTATCAAGTAAGATTTAAACCATTCTAGCATGAATCCACGGAACCCTGCTTTTTCAAGTTTCTTTAGAAGATTGACATGATCAACCATATCAAATGCTTTAGTTATTTCAATGAACAATCCAACAGTACACTTTTTGTTGTCAAGGTTTGATATTAATGCACCAAAAAACTGTAGAAGCGCATCTTCAGTGGATTTACCTCTTTGAAAAACAAATTGAAATGGATGAAAAAATTCATTTCTTTTATGATAACCTAACATTCTATTTTTGACAAGCTTCTCGAAAACCTTGCTTATAACAGGAAGGAGCGATATTGGCCTGTAGTTAGATATATCAGCAGTAGAACCTTTCCTTAATAGTGGCACAATATCCGCAAGATCCAAAGCTTCAGGAAATACACCTTCAAGAACACAACGATTAAAAATATATGACAGTATATCGATTAAAAAGCATGCAACTTCTTTAAGACATGTTTTAGAAATACCATCAACCCCACATGAGTGTGTATTTTTAAGAGTGCCGATAGTTTTCAAAACTTCAAACGGAGAGAATGGTTCAAAAACAAAGCTGTTACAGACTGGCGGTTCATCAGAAAAGATGGATGTCGAGCATTTAGGACATAGAGATCTCACAAAACAAGGTCTTGTAGCAATATTCGTAAAATAGCTATTCAACTCATTTCTAATGGTTAGTTTATCTGTAATAAACCGATTATCAATACGAATGCTGATCGGTTTTCTTACAACTGCTGAATTATTTAGAATGCTATTGACGGTTTTCCATTCGTCTTTTAAATTACCCCTAGCAGATGTAAATTGAGAACGAAAGTAAAGGGTTTTTCAATAAGAGCGCGGTTTTTAAATAAAACGAAAACGGTTTTGGATATCAATGAAATTCTTTATTCCTGTGAAAGTACGTTCGATGCCATTATGTATGGGACTCAATTTATTTTGCATGTCCCCCACGGGCACGCTTGCAGAAGTCCAGAAGCTGAGCCCAATTTTCGACGGTTTTCAAGCATAAATCGGCCGATAATGCTGCAATTCGATATTCGTACGAAGTTCATCAATCGTCGCTGGCTTGTTGGCATAGACAATAGACTTGACGTACCCCCACAGGAAATAGTCTAACGGCGTCAAATAGCACGACCGAGGCGGCCAAGCTACTGGACCATTTCGTGAGATAACACGTTCTCCAAACTTGGTTTCCAATAAATTGATTGTGACATTCGCTGTGTGGCTTGTGGCGCCGTCCTGTTTGAACCACATGTCCTACAAGTCCATTTCATCCAATTGGGGCCAAAAATATTCGGTTATCATTGAACGGTAGCAATCCCCATTCACAGTAACGTGTCGGTCTTGATCATCACGGAAGAAGTACGGCCCAATGACGCCGCCGGCCCATAAACCACACCAAACCGTAATTTTTTCGGGATGCGAAATAACTCATGACGACTCATAGCGTACGTGTGGATTGCTGCCTGACCAATACCGCATATTTTGTTTATTGACGAAGCCATTCAGCCAGAAATGAGCTACATCTACATCTTGTAGGGATGTAGGCCAAGATCTTTTTGCAAAATTTGCCACAACGACGTCACAGAGATGCCCAACGCTTGAGAACGACGTGTGAGAGACACATTTGGGCTTTCTGTAACTGAAGCCTTAGCGGCAGCAATATTTTCGACACTACGGGCACTACTTTGTCTCCCTGGCACGGGAACATTTTGTACTGTGCCCTGTGGATTCAAATTTTTCCACTAGACGCTCAATTGATGATCTGCTAGGACGATTATGACGACCATAAATTAGACGTAGCGCTCTTAACGTTGAGGCCACTGACTCCGAACTTCGGTAGTAAATTTTAATAATTTCGACTCGTTGTTGGCTCGTATATCTTTCCATCATCAAATGGCAAACCTTACTGAAGAGAAATGTCAAAAGAGCGGCAAGAAATATGGCGTCGTTTGCTGTTCCTGTCGCTCTACTTTTGAAGCGTCCCTGTTGAGAAACCCGATAATTATCTCTCTGCATGTTGGAATATTTTTCTTCAAATCATTGCACAGTTTTTTATATATAATTTTTAAACAAAGATTTCGAGGTTTCTTACGACATTTAATTCTTAAACGCCGTGATATTAAACATATGTAACCTTTAGACACATACAAAAATATAAAGTAAGTACATCAGCACTAGAGAAATCAACACATATAATTTCGCGAATTAGGTGTTCATATTTGTCTTTTATACCTCAGCGCCACCTATCGTTCATCTCAGCAACACCTGTTGAGAATTTTCCGACTTTACTTTTTCTTAAACCTTCGCGTATTAGTTACGAAGGAAGTATTCAATTTGATTTGGTGCAGTCTTTCTCAAGTTTTAAGCGTCCGAGCAAATCATGATCTATTTTTATATAAATAATAACAGTATGAACATAGAATAGATTACTTATTTCAAAACAACCCTTTTCATTCTGAGTTCCAAATTAATTGGCATTGAGTTCCTTCGTTCCCCTTTCAAGGCCAGAATTCATCCTCATTTTTCAGTGTACATATTTTTATTTTTTATTTCTAAACATTAATGGATTATTTGATCAACAGAATTACAAACTCAATTATAAATCTTAAACTTTATAGTATTTAAAAAAAAACCATAGATATCATATGCACCCTCACATTTGATATTGTTAGAACGTTTCGGAAACAGGTTAAAACTTTAATTTGTAAAATTTGAATTTTATAAATTCTGAAACTGCATAATTACACTGCATGGCATGAACGGACGTTAACGTCCTAAAATGAACCAAGGTTAGCAGAAAATAAGTTGAATTGTGGTTAAAATACAGAGAAATATATTCATTGTAATTCAGTATATTGAACAAAGTTTCAGCCAACAATTTGATATGCCAAATAACAAGAAAACTTTTAAAGTGCTCATGGTTATATTATTTGCATATTATCCTAACCCAAACATAGAGGGAGCTATAAAAGTTTTAGGAATACTAATTGCGTTAAAATCTGGAATATATTCATACATTTCAGTACAGGGTAATGCGGTAGAAAGTACAGACACACGTATGTATAAACGTATATAAATCGAGTATTTCGGTTGTTTTAAAAAGGAAATAGGATTCGAATTGAAATACAAAATTGAAACTTAAAAGGTACTATAAAAAAATAATAATTAAGCCAAACCATACGAATGCAAAAGTTTGTATTTGCCAATTTTTATTCAAATATTTTGAGAATGACGGTATCGATTTGTAAGTTTTAAGGTACTTTTCATTGGAAATTGTATTGTCATTGGGTAAATGAAATCCAATTGTAACTTTTATTATAGAATCTATGTTAGCAAGTTTTAGATTCTTAAATTAAAACGAAGTAAGGATGAATCAAATATTCTATTAATGTAGGAGAATTCTAACAAAATAAAAGATATAAGATTCTGTCTGTATGTATATCTCTCAGACTCCTTGTGTATCTGTTACCTTATGGGCTTATGATGCTTTTTTGAGTATTTTTTGACAGCTTTTTTAAATTCTTCTTCTTTAACCGAAGATTGTGATGATCTTGGCTAGACCACAACTCTCTCAATTCCCTGCTGCATCCTAAATTAATTTTAATGTTTAACTATTATAAAGGGTGTTTTTTAGACGTGTGGTTTTCAATCTGGCAATACTTTTTCCAGAGTTGGTCTTTTTGACAGCTGTCACTTGATATGCTCAGTTTGGTTTGCCATTTTATAATGAATAGACTTACTTCTGAACAACGTTTGCAAATCGTGCGTATTTATTACCATAATAATGGTTCGGTGCGTCCAATATTCGGACAACATAATCGCCCAGCAGAGTCGTTAATAAGTATCCTCAGAGGCGCCATACAGTGCGCACCGAAGACGTTATTGCTGCTGTGGAGCAGAGTATCGAAGAAGACCCAAATGAGTCCATCCGCCATCGCGTGCAATAATTGGAGCTTTGCCCATACAATTTATGGAAGATTATGCGGAAGGATGTTGGTTTGCGGGCTTACAAAATCCAACTCGTGCAAGAATTGAAGCCGAACGACCATCAAGCGCGTGGCATGTTCGGTGAATGGGCCCAAAACGAGATGGCCACCAATCCCGATTTTCACAAGAAAATGTTGTTCACCGATGAAGCTCACTTTTGGTTGAATGGGTACGTTAATAAACAAAATTGTCATATTGGGAGTGATCATAATCCGCAAGCCATGGTTGAGACGCCGTTACATCCTCAAAAACTCACTGTTTGGTGTGCTCTATGGACAGAGGGAATCATTGGTCCATATTTCTTCAAAAATTAAGCCGGCCATGATGTTACAGGCAATGGAGAACGCTATAGAGCCATGATTAATGACTTTTTCGTACCTGAATTGGAGGATGTTGATGTGGACGACCTTTGGTTCCAGCAATATTGTGCGCTACATGCCAACGAAACAATCAATTTATTGAAGCAAACTTTTGGTGAGCGCATTATCTCGAGTCGTGGGCCTGTGGCGTTGCCTCCAAGATCGTGCCATCTAATACCGCTGGACTATTTTTTGTGGGGTTATGTGAAGCCGATTATCTACGCAGATAAGTCCGAGACGATTAATGCCTTGAAAGAGAATATTCGGCGCGTTATTGCTGACAAAGATAGAGATCCATTGTGTCACTTGCTTAAATAAGTGTTATTTATAATAGTTCGTCCAGTTTGATTTCCTTAATGAAGCTAAGGATTTTAGCTACGATAAGGGAGTTGAACTCCATTTCTTCAAAGTAATATGAACCTAGGAGTTTCTTTCTTTGGCGTGTGAGAGCTTCGCAGTTTACTTTAGAAAACCTTGCAAATGTTACATTTGCCGTGTTTTCTATGAATAAGTACAGAAGTATCAGGTTTAGGAAGGCTTCTAATGCTGCCGTTGGACAGCTTCTGCATTTACACGCAAACCTCTGTACTTTGTATATCGCTTTTTTGGGGGTTATTAGGTCTGTTCTTATGTACCAGGCCACCGCTCAATAGGATTGGTATCACCATCATTCCGTACATCCAACGTAAGATGCTTGGCTTACACCCCCATCTTTTGCGTGCTATTCTCTTGCATATCATAAGTGCCTTTGTGGCTTTTTTTGGCAGTTTTTACTTGCTTTTTCTACGAGAGTTTACTGTCTAGAATTATGCCTAGAAATTTAACCTCTTTCGGTGGTTCTATATTGACCCCTTCCAGTGTTATGGATCTCATATTTGGTAGAAGTCTTTTTCTAGTAAAAGGGACTACAGTGGTTTTAGTGGGATTTATGTTCGGTCCCACCCGATATACACCATTTCTTTGTGGCTATGAACCCTTTTTGTATAGCCAAAAAGAAATGTTTAACAATTCGGTTTTATCAAAAATATTTTAAAATCAATGAAACAAATTCTGAAAAAATATTTATAATTAATTTTTCGCAATATTAAATCAAGCCTTACCTTACCCCTCTGGTGGCGCTACTATCCGGGTTGGATCTGGGCCTCAACCATCAAGCTCCTCTCATCTTCGATCTTACATCAATATCATCGGCGTATGCGACCAATTCGACAAATATTTGAAAGATCCTTTTTGGATGGAATGATTCATTCTGTCTGAAACAATATTTAATGTTATGACATTTTAAAATTGCGTTTTTAAAATAAAAACTTCGAACGTTTATGACTCTTAATTTTCAAGATCGACAGCTAATAGTAGTTCGAAAAATGAACAACAACTTCTGACAGTCATGGCTATTAAAATAAATAATTGTGTTTCAGGAACGTGGTTTTGCATAAAGCATTCTAACTTACTACAGTAAACAACACTCAAGGCCAAATTTTCCTATTCAAAAACTCACTTCAAAAATGTTATCTTGTGCGACTTAATGAATTTCCCTTAAGGTAAAGATAAAAACTTTACATTTTAACTTAACTGCATATTGCATTCTAAAGATATTATTCTCATTAACCAGAGTTTAAATGAAGCAATAACTGGAGAGGAAGAAAAACAATAACTTATATTGGCGTTGACATGCTTTTCATACAATTCACTCTGTTAAATTAAAAACAAAAAATCCATTTAAAGATTGTTTTATTTTTTTTTTATTCAACATTGAGGCCTCAATTTATAATTATGTATATGGAAGAGCAAGTTGAACAAACAATTTTAATTAAGCTGTTGTTAATCTCTTTTGTATTGTCGAAAACACAGGAAACAGATTTTTCACTTGACAAAATGGGCACGCGGCACATCGTAAATTTCATGAGGCTCATTAAGGATGTTAACACCAACAGCCATTCGAGCCAAGGCGTTGTTTGCATGAGTTTTCTTTTTAAAATTGGATTTTGGAAGAAAAGTTGATAAAAGTTAAATTAAATGCATCCAAATAAATTAAATGAAGATATCTTGACGTCGCCTGGGTTAGCTTATATTTGTTCAGACTTGGTGAATTAGTCCTTCTTGTCGACGTGTCAATGCCAGGGATTCTTTCTTTAACGCTAGACCATTCCTGGGTGAGAGTCCATTAGAGATGATGATTGGTCTGTACAGCAATCTGGCTATGTTACTTGACTCGTTCTATCCGTTTTCCATCAGTTGCCTTATGATAGAGACCTTATCAACTATTAATTTTCAGGTTATGAAATTACATTGATAGTTGACGATCATGGATTTCGCGTATGGGGCTATCCGTCCTTGTAAAATAGAGGGAAATATTTGTGAGGATACACGCAACAATGTTACAATTGCTAAACATTGTGATATCTTCCTTCTTATATACGGCATAATATGCCCTAGGTGCCAGCATATGTATTCTTCTTCTTTCTTTTCTGGCGCTACATAGCGTGGAGCTCCTGGGCCTGGTTTATTATGCCCCTCCAGCTGGCTCGATCTCTAGCCTGCCCTCTCCAATTCTGCACACCAAGCAGTCGGAGGTCTCCTGCTACCTGGTCGCTCCATTGAAGAATGTCTCCCCTTGCTTCTGAATCCCTCAGGTAAGGCGTCAAACACCTTGCGCGCTGGAGCGTCGATATCCATCCGCTTTACATGGCCGAGCCACCTTAGCCGCTGGATACGGATTTTGTTGACCCGTCGTATTGCTGTAGAGCATATGATGTTCAGATAACACTAGTTAAGAATTTAAATTATTGTCTTAGGTGCAAAATCTTCGCACATCTGTTCAAAAAGGCAGACAGACTTTCCAGACTAGCATAAAGAAGGCTAGTCTGGAAAGTCGTTATGTTATGTTTGTTGTCAGACTAATTTATTTTTTGGTGCAAGCACATAACTTTCGTCTGTTGAATAGATATACCATGACCAACTATAAAGAGCACATTTTACATTGTATTAGCTGAATTGCATACAAAGCTCAGTTCTTCTCTTAAATTAACCTGGTTTCTCTTTGCTTTGAACTAATAAAGGCTGGCGACCATTAAACCGTTAGATTTTTTGTGTTTTTTTGTATAAGATACTCGTCAACGATCATTGTTTAAGGTTGGTCATTGAATTAGCACAGTGCAGTTTGCATTTAGAATTATTATTATTTTCATTAATTTCATATAAATATTCAAATTTTTAATTTTATTAATACATATATAAGTGTTTATGGGTGAATTAAAAAAAAATTTCTGCAAAAAAATCGATAAACATGGGAAAAGAACCACACTGCTGGGAGGATTAAAGATTCTTGATAAATGAGATGATGAAAGCTTAAGGAAAAACGGTTTGAAAAAAATTCAAAGTAATTAAACTGTTCCAGTAAGCTCGTTTATAATGTCCTTCTTGGGACATTTGAAATGTTTAAAAAAACGTTCCAAGAGCCCCACGCGCAAGAAAAACCACCATAAGAGATCATTTAATCCAAAGACTTCAAATCAAATAAAATCAGACGCTGAGTCACATTACGGTATTTCTATGTCTTCTTGAACAATAAGACAACCGTTGAATGCAATTCTATTAAGGGGCTAAATAGCGCAAAAAAACCGTTTGCCTCAATAAAGTATTTAAAATATAGAATTCAATTTGCTAAGGAACACCTTCGAAAACCTGTTAATCTTTCGAAAAACGTGCTGTGATGAATAAAATCTCTGCAAATTCGGATCAGATGGAAAATGGGCACGACTGGTTTTATTGGAAAGAAAGATCTTTGATAAAAACAAATAACATTTATGTTTGAACTTATAAAAACTATCAAAATCACAACACTTAACGGTTTTTAGTAAAAATGAAGTACGCCACCACACATCTGAAATAACAAAGAATTTATGAAAAAAAGTATTTCGAAAATTGTGTCGACGGATTTTGATAAAATCCTATTTTTTATTTTTTTTTGTTTTGGTATGCAGTTTTTTAGAGTTTATCAATATACATGTGATTATAAAATTTAAAATAATTTTTTTTGATTAGTTTTAAGAATAATGATTTTTCAAAAAAAAAATTTTAAAAATTAATTTTAATTAGAAAAAAAAGTTATTCAAAATTTTGATATGCAAAATTAATTATCTATATCTTTTCAAATATAAAATTTGACAGAAATCCATAGAGCCGTTACCGAGAAAGTCAAAAATTAAAAAAACCGTTATTTTAAAGGTTCCGTTAATAGACTTTTCCTGTATATGCGGTTCTGATCAAATGATAGGCAATACCAACAAAAAAATCACAAACAAATTTCATCAAAATCGTTGGAGCCGTTTTCGAGAAAAAATAAGCTTTTTCTAAACGGTCGTGTGGCAAGTACCGTTATTTTTAGCCCTAAAAATAAAATTTCAATTTCCCCTCTCAGGAATGCCAAAAGAATCACACATACCAAATTTGAAGGCAATCGCTTAACCCGTTTAAACTGCAGCTCGATATACATCTGGACAGACAGATAGACAGATAGACAGACAGACAGACAAACAGACAGACAGACGACAGTTTTTGCAAATGACTTTATTAGGCTTCTCTATGATCGTAATGTCATGTTTGATTGTTATCTCAATTTTTTAATATTCACGAATCCTAAACTTGCCTTATAGTCCCTATAATCGCAAGTAAAAATGCATTAAAATATAAAATTGTTTCCAAAAGAATTGGAATTGGAATTTAGTACCACAGAATTATGAACACGCCTATTGTCAACTACCACAACACAAAATAAAACATTTTCGTTGATCTCGGCTGTTTTATTTCCGTTATCTGATCTATATAGATCATAGTAGAACGCTGCAGAAAATTCGTGGAAAGCTTTCCAAGAAGATGTCAAGTTCTGATTAAAAGCAAGGTTTTTCCGACGAAATATTAAGTTGGATGTAAAAATTAAAAGGTAAATTCAGGATGCCAATACATAAACAAATATATAAGTAAATATATTTAATTTTAGCAACAAAAATGTTCCTTATACTTGAATATAATAAAAGATCAATATTAAAGAATATGTGTGCAATTTATATGGCCACCACTGTATCTGTACATCTTACAAGTAAATATGTATTTTCATTCATGCGTTTTGCCTTGAAAACATAATCTCAATCATGAAACTGCGGCTCATTAATAGACGTGTCAGGAAAATCAACTATGGCTGCAAGGTACGCTCCTACCTCAAAGGCATTATTCTTGGCACACAGTTTAAGTTCATTAATATTTCGATTGCGAGTTTCATTGGTCTGCCATGTTTAATCAATTGGATTCGAACAAATTCAACCCGCTTTCGACACAAAAGGTCACTAGGCCGATCGTTTATATGCATCTTCACTCTTCGATCATAATTAGGTTGGCTAATTATTCTCCATACCGAAAAACACAAAATATTCTAGAAAATTATAATATTACAACAACAACCCAGCCACGAAGTAAGTCAACTGTGACAAGAATGCACAAACATTTAGCTGCCATTCAATTTGATGTCTTCACTTGTTTGGCATTCATCTTTAGTAATTCAAAAGATCGTTCTTGAACTACAAAAACAATCCAACACACATCTCCAACCTGGAAATTGGCCAAATATTTCATTGGCGTGCATTCAGCAAACGTTCCTCAAAAACACACATTAACTTATAATATAAATAAATTCAAAATCTAAAATAACTTAAACACTTCTCAGAATAAAAAATCGCCAAGGTTTATGTTTCTATAAATACGAGTGTTTCGAAAACCTAAACAAATAACAAACTTATTTTCGAACGAAGAGCAATATTGTAATTATTGCTTTTGTGCAAAATCAAAAAGCCCCACATTTGTTTATGTTTTTTTTTTTTTTTTTTTTTGGTTTTATTAGAAAACGGAGTTAGGAAATTAATGTTAATTTTTTTAGCGAATTTAATTTTTATGAGGCGGCAATTCCAACGCTAATATTACCCGAGATGGACGGCTGGATTTGATGAATTTATTTATGAGGCGAGAGGTGGAGGCAATGTGCGATTATTGCCGACTCCTGCCTGTGCGTAGATAAGGCAATAAAATATATTTATTTATTAAAAGCACTCATTTGGACGGGCCAAGTTTATAACTTTTTTTTTGTTTTTGTTTTGTTTTGATTTGTTGATGCTTCATGAGAGTGGGAGGCGAATATGTTTGAACTCAATTCAAATATTTACTCGGAACGTCGAAAGAAAAATTAAAATGGAGCTCATTGTCTGGAAAGTGATGGACAGAAGATTTCTTTATGAATGAACTGATTACAGTTACAAGGATCAATGAGATACGTTTACAAGGTTAATTGGAAAAAAGAGAAGGAAGGAAGTTCGGCAAGTGTATACATCGAAACAGTTTCAAGGTTTCTCTTGATTTTTCCAATCTGGCCTGTATTTTTGGAACATTAATTGACCTTTGTTTAACACTTTAAAAAATTCAATGTTAAACAATGAAAGGTCAGTTTTTAAAGTTCAGCCCTAACAAAGTTAGTGTTATTACAAAGGGAGGTTCAATGCAAGGATCTTGCCATGGAAGAAGGCGACGAAGAGCGAAGCGAAGGAATCATTCTTTATCAAAAAATCAAACTTGAGAAGAATATTCAAGAAGAGGTGTAACGAAAGAGAAATAGTCAAAAAAGGAGAAGGAGTTAAATAAAATAAGTTCTAGTGCACTTAAAAGACAACAATCTGTGATTGATTCAACGATGGGAATGGGTTGATTGGAGAGAAAATAGTGACAAGGAGACAATATTAAACGCTTACGTTCAACGTTTTACTAAACAATTTTTGTGACACCAAATTGAAAAGCTCTCAAAATCTATTTGAAAAAGGTTGAAATCAGTTACTGATGATGTGATTTTGAAAAACCTAGTATCGTTAGCATTCAATGAGATATTGGAATGTTTTATGACCAATTCAATGTACGGTAAAGATGAAAAAGGAGAGGGCCTAAGTCACTTCCGTGAGGGACCCTAAAAGTAGAGAAAAAATGGTATAGGAAGTGAATGTTAATTGAATTGTTGATAATAAAAACATCTTAAAATGCCACGAATGTACTGTCTCAGATTTTCTATGAGCTTAAAGAAACTCATTCTAGAATCGATGATTATTCGCCAATATTTTGTTTTCATTAACATTCTCTAAGCAATTACAACTACGACTGTAGCTGCAAGAACTAGAAAATGTCAAGAGGGAGAATTAAGATAAAATTTCAGTTGGAAAGTTAAATTTGTTGGCAATCTGTAGAATGAAAAGGAGATCAGCATCAACATTTTTATTTTCCGAAAAATACAAAAAAAAATTAATACCTTTGTTTTTGAATTGATAACTTTCCATACGTAAATCACACTTCATATCAGCTGAAAAAAATTAAAACTTCTATTTGCACTAAAGCTTAAACCGAATCATCAGCACAAGCTGTCGATATATGTAATTTTTTTAAGGGCAAATTGTGAATTTCTATATACATCAAAAAGAAAATTGGCTTAAGAAACGATCCATGCGGTACTCCTAAATCCACTCACATAATATCACTCGTAATCTCTTCTTATTTTACTCTTTGTATTCTATTGTTACTTGCGATTATAAGTACTAATACTAACTATAAAGCAAGTTTAGGATTCGTGAATGTAAAAAAAAATGAGATAACAATCAAACATGACATTACGATCATACAGAAGCCTAAAAAAGTCAATACAATTTTATATTTGAAAAAATCTAAGTAGCCAAATTAATACTCCATACCAAAAATTTGAATAATTATTTTGAAATATTATTTATTTTAATACGAAAATTAAAAAACTAAAAATAAAAAACTGAATTTAGATTTTTTTCAAAACCGATCCAACAATTTTCGAAATTTATTTTTTTTATAAATTCTTTGTTATTTAAGACGTGTGATGGCGTACTTCATATTTAGCTTTTTACTAAAAACCGATAAGTATTGTTTTTGAGACTTTTTATAAGTTAAAACGGTGTTATTTTCAACGTAAGTGTTAGCAAAATCTTTGACACAAACAAGGGACCCAGTCGTGCCCATTTTTTTTAAATATGATTCAAACCATTTATAAATATAACCACGAAACATTGCATTTTTAGTTCTATCATATCAAAAGCTTAAGCTTTTGAAATGTCAATAAATAAAGCAGCAGCATATTTTTTCTTCTCAAGGATTACAAATATCTTAGAGCAGAAATGCCAAAATGGATTTTGAAACCGAACTGAAAATCACTTAAAACTTTGTTTTCTTCAAAAAAAAAACTTACAAGATACTCTATTTTGTAGAGCTTCTTCAATAACCTTCATATAGATGGTTAAAGCATTGGTCTTTAATTAGAAAAATCACTAGTAATACCTTTTTTCAAAATGAGGTAAGATTAAATTTATTTTTGAAGCAACAGGCACGGGAAATACGGATTATTTTCTTTAATTCAATACACATTTTTTATATCAACTTTATTCAGTACTCACTGTTTTTTAAAATAGTATTTGCAATCCATGGTGTAAGACGCTTTTCAGGTTTTTTTGAGGAAGAAGTAAGTTTCAGATACACACAAAGTATTAAAAAAAAATCGTACGATTTAGAAGAATCACTTTCCGCAAAAAAATCTTCCCACAACTTAAAAGATAAATATTTTTGTAACCTGCCAAAATCAATTTTTTATAGAAAAATTCAACCTAAATTATTATTATTTGGTCCAACATCAACCAATATACCAGTCATAGAATGATCAGTGATTCTTTGGTCAAAAACACAAGGTAAGAGCGACAGTTGCTGATATTAAGAGAGCTTTTAACATTTTTTTAGTTAATGGGAATTTTGGAGTTTGTTTTGTATGCATTCATTGAAATATGTATTATTTTTTGTACCATTGGAAAAGCCTCAACTAGCTTTTTTACTCATTGTAAGGAAAAGTTTAGCAGTGCGATCATCAGAAAGCTATCCAGAGTGATAATCGCTTTATTTCTTCTTAGTTAAAATGGATAGAAAAAATCTTTAAATGCAACGGAAATTACTAAAACAGAGGCTTACTATTAACAAATTCTTTCTAATCGCGCTAAAGCTAAAAAAAAACTCAAACGAAGTTCAAAAGAAGTAAACAGTTATTTAAGGAATCCATTATTTTACGGATAAAATTACGAAAGCCGTAATTTTACTGTACTTTTCAGCCGAGAAAAAACGGAAAAGGTTAGCTTTTAACTCAACCCATTTGCCAAGTAAGATTAGACACGAAGCAGTGCTAGAAGTAAACCGAATGACCACAGAGTTATTGAAGTTATTAGAATCAAAACAAAAAGAGTTGGTTGTCTGTAAAGTCGGCTTACGTATGATAATTGTACGTGATAACGTCATAAGAAAACATTGATGGCAGCCCGTTAACTCACACCTACTAACCCTCTCGTTAAATCCACATAAACAGACCCCAAGTCAACGGCCTTGGCTCTGATAAAGCATCGCTTCCCGTGAGATCAGCGAAATTAAGCATCGTTGCGCGTGGTTAGTGGAAAGATGGAGGACCGTCTCGAAAACCAACTGCGTGCTGTTGACATGTGTTATGTGTTTTCTGTTTTTCCGTCCTCTCTCTATCTTCTGTTCTGTCCTGTATCAATGTCGTCTTGTGTGTTGTCTTTGTAATTGTCTGAGCCGATGGCCTCAGTAGCCAGTGCTCGTAAATGTGTCTACTTCGTAGATTTATCTACCGAGGTAGATTAAAAATGTAATGTAATGTAAACAGACCCCAATATCTACATCTACTTTCTGCTTTATTAAAACTCCGCCTATTTTGTATTTCTTTTTGGTTATATGAAGGTGGGAAGCAGTACACCAATAGACCAATGCATAAAGGACGAGTTTATTGAATGTATCAAAGTGGCCTGGACCAGTATTTTCTTTGATCTATTAAGCCAGTTCACGTTTCTAGGCCCTCAGAGATCTCCATTTTCTCAGGAACGTGAACACAATTTCTTAGAAAAAAATCTCAACTTTGCTGTCAAAAAATGCTTGATCAATTTTAGTTTGTCAAAGGGAATTCTGTTACGCTTGCGGCTCCACAGGCAATATTTGAGGCAATGGCAATATCAATAAGGTGGGCAATATTCAATTCGGCTGCACTTTTCATTGCTGGCAATTTCAGTTGTGAGCGCTTGTTTTCAAATAATGTTACTGTCAGCCATTTTGAAAAAAAGATATTTGAGAGAATATAACTGCCTTCCATCTACAGAGCAATATTGCTATTGCCATTGCTTCAGCGTCTCCATTAGACAATAAGAGGGAAATTTATTGCCAATGGAGACCCTGGGTTAGAAGGAGAGAGATACAAAGTGTTTTTTGGTGTTTGATGAGAAATTGTGTTCACATACATTTTTCAGCTCCATCAAAAGGTGACTGAGACAACTTCTTGAGCACTCCGAAATCTCAAAAATATGATCTGGCTAATTAAAATCTTTATACATTAATTAAAATACCACAAAGAGGTTGTACAAAGTATTAAAATAATTGCGTAAGCTACATATATTAAATAAATAAAAAAATACTTTTCTCAATAAAAAAATATTTGGCTTTCATTTTAACTAAAATAAACACAGTTATCCTATTCTATTAAAAAAAATGCATTTTAGTTAATACAAACGAAATAGTCTCAGAAAACTCCGTTAGCTCTTCCAAACTTTATGAAGTTCTCTTGGTATGGAGAACTCAGTCCTAATTTTCCAATTTATACAATTTAATATGTACAAATTGAAAAGGTTCAAAAAACAGTTAATTTTAAAATAAATTATGTGTGAGGTTGTTCAGATGTCAGGGACTGTATTTATAATAAAGACACTTACCATATCTCGGTGTGGTAATTTCTTTGATAAAAAAATACCCATGTGAAGATATTAGGCCAAAGTTAGTTCCAACATTTTCACTGCTCTCTAAAATGTCTACAATAAAATTAAAACCACCTACAATCAAAATAATTCCCATTGAAAATCCTTCCAAAAAAAGCTATACCTAAACATAAAACAGCCAAAATAACAAAAAACGGCTACAATGAAGTTTTCCCATATATTTTCAAAAAAAATTCATTTAATAAAGTTAATAAACAAAATGTCATCGGCGAGTCCACTTTTACGAATTAGCTTCAAATTGCACTCATGTCCATTTTCAACGCCTGCAATCCTCTGCTCCCATTTCCTATCTCAATTAACACCATCTGGAAAACTTCAAAAGTCCTTACCCAAGGCTTAAGTGGAAAGTAAGTTAAAGCCTTAAAGTATACAAATAACAGTTTACTTAAGAAAACACATTTAAATTCCATGAAAATGTCAACCAAACAGAGTGTAAACTGTCTAAGTGGTATCTGTGTGAACCAATTCTTGAAACTTAAGGATAACTTACTTAGTTTTTCTTGACCATTTTGTTGTGTGTTAGTCCAAAGTTAGAAAGTTGTTGATAACAAAAACGGAATACCGAACACAGGAGACTTAAGGCAGTAAAATGCTTCAGCTTATTAGCCAGAACGTGCTCTTCACTATTTGTTAATAGAAGGACACCAGCAGGGTGTCAAGTGTTAATTGTTTTTATTCTTCCAATTTGGACGTTTGGTCATTAAGGAAAACGGTCGTTTAATGATGGAAATGTATTTCATTTAATTAAAACTTCTTTCGGAATACTTCGTCAATGCCTTTTGGTAATTATATATGATGCTTCATCCTTTTAGGATTCGAATTTGTATTGAATATATGCACGCTTTCGTTTTTATCTATAAGAAGAAGTTTCGATTACAAAATCGATATCATTGTAAGGAGAAATTTAGATGGAAAGATCCACCAATTTGCCTAGGAAACGTAATCATTCCCCTAGCTATTTAATTCTTCTTTTACCTTATATATTTTATTTGGTCAATTTTAAATAAAATCAATCCCAACTCTACCTAAACTTCAAAACAATATTTAACTTGGTTAATTAATCCCCACAGCTCCTTAAGTTATGCAACGAAACTCAATGTGATGACTTCTTTACCTTCACAAATTACTTTCAGTTGAAATACTCTGTCTGGTTTTCATTAAATTCTCAAAATATTCAAACAAATTAAAATTTAAAATGTATCATGTATAATAAATGTATATTTTCACGTATCTAAATACCCCCAAAGCAAAATTCTGTTATGAGTAGAGCAACTCAATAGGATAATTTCAAGCAACAAGCTTTGCGAACTTGAGAGGGTTGAACAACTTTTATGATTTGCATCCTCATCTTGATACTCATTTGAGTGCGTTTTCAAGTATCAATTAGAGACAACATCCAGAAGTTCTATGATCAAATTATGGAGCAAATTATTCTGGATTTTGTGGATGTAAGACTATAGATGTTATATAACATTGAACATCTCATATTTGGAATTTTTTTATGAACCAAATACTTGCATTTATTACAGTTTTGAGTAAACCAAAAGGAGTTTTAGAATACTGCTGGGCTTATTTTCAAAATTCATTTCTTCTTCCATTCGTAAAGCCTATTCCTCCCGAAATGAGTTTGTATCTTTTACTTCCTTAAAGGAAGCCAATAAATCAAAATGTAAATTCACTATACAGATGGTCGTTGGAAATACAAACAAAAGCTATTAAGCTTAGCTGCTTTGATATCCTTTGTGCCTAAAGCTTAGCAGTTTAACCTCGTAGTTCAAGGGATGAATCTCAACTCAATTACTAAGGTTTCGTCGAAGAGGACCCGTCCTCGGTGTCTCTTTTGTTAATCCTTTAATGGTGTATAAAGCAAAGATAGGATTATTGTTGGGCATAATAAGTGAATGTTTTAAATGGTTCTTCCTTTTTTTTCTCATTTGTTAATGCTATAAGTTGTGGTTATGAGGGAAAGAGTGTGGAGAAGGAAAAAGGTTACAAAATATAAGTTCAAACGTAAAGTTTGGATACGATTTTGAAATATTCAAAAGGATTAAAAAAAAACAAATCTACTGTTTTAATTTAATTTTAAGATTTTGTTTAATGCTTGACATAAGGTCATCAGTGTCTGTTCAGTCAACACAGGCAAATGAGAGGTTTTGGCTTATGTAGACAGTTTGCCAAAAATGAAAGCATACTACTATTGCTCTTGACCACTCTAAAATAGGTTTACTCGTCAAAATACCTACACCTATATGATAAGTTTAAGTTTTGTACGGCCATTTCATCTCTTAGTTTAACCATTGTGAAAACACTTCTTAATAAAAAAAGAAAAAGAGTAATGTGAAAAAGACAAAATAAGAGCTAAATAGAGAATAAAGAGACTGCCCGTTAGGTAGTAGGGATGCATTTTTAAATAAGGCAAACGAAGCAGACGTCTTTCATTTCTTTGGATTAAAACGAGATTATAAATAAATGTTATTATAAGGTAAATTCCAATGCTTTACAGGTATCTACCTCTGGTCCTTCAAAAAGTCCCTACACAATTTGGGATTAAGTGGGAATTTAGAAAAACTATTAAAGTACACAAATAACAATTTTCTTAAGAAAACACATTCCATGAAGATGACAACAGAACTGAGTGTAAACTATATAAATGGTATCTTGGTGAACCAGTTTTTGGAAGTTCCGAATAGCTATTTTAGTTTTCTTGGCCATTTTGAAGTGTGAGTCAAAAGTTAAAGTTGTTGATAACGATTGGCACTGAAAAACAAACACATGAAACTTAAGGATGTTGCTGGGCAAGCCACCTGTACTCTTGACTTGTTTCTTACTTCTTACTCTGATAAATATACCATTAGTGTAACTTCTCCTTCTTTCTAAGGTCATGGAAACGCTGATTAACCGTCAGCTTAAAGAATATCTCGAAGATCGAAAGCTTCTCCATGACCGTCAGTATGGCTTCCGTAGATGATCTGATGGCTATCTCACCGAACAGTGGAAGAAATCTTTACATCGCCTTGGTGAAAGTAAGATTATTGCTCTTCATATCTCCAAGGCATTTGATAGAGTTGGGCATGAAGCTCTCTTATCGAAAATGCGTGCTTTTGGGATCGATGATACTCTTGTTCGTTGGATTAGATGCTATCTTCTGGACCGTTCAATACAAGTTGTATTGGACAGATTCAAGTCTGATTCCCACAAAATAAATGCTGGTGTGCCCCAGGGCTCTGTTCTGTCTCCGACTCTTTTCCTCATTTTTCTAAATGATCTTCTGTCTTTAACTTCTAATCCACTAAACTGTTTTGCTGACGACTCTACCCTCAGCTTTACATATTCGTTTGATAATTCCCGCCCTTCGCCTTAGGACGTACAATTGCAACGGCACCGTATGTCAAGCTCATTAAACTCCGATTTATACAGCATTGTCAAATGGGGTGATAGGAATCGTGTGGAGTTTAATGCTTTGAAAACTCAATGCTGTCTTATGTCTATATAGCTAAACATACCCTCAATGCCATTGTCCATGAATGGCACTTACATCGAAGAAACCGAAAAGCTCTGAGTACTCGGTTTGTGTGTCAACCAAGACCTCTGTTGGAACGACCATATATTTGAGACCGCATTTTTGCTGTATCTGTATTCTGTATAGATGCAAGAAGTCTTTTTCCTCTTCTGATCAGGCTACAATTTACAAAGCGTTTATACGCCCTTAACTCGAGTATAACTCCCACCTCCTCATACAAAATCGAGCGTTAAGATTAATAGGAAATAAACCTACCGCTGAACAATTGCCCCTCTCGAACACTGAAGTTATGTTTCATGGCTTTCCTTATTTTATCGTTTCTTTTATAAAAAATGTTCACTCGAAGCAGCCAGCTGCATTCCTCCCCTTAAAATTTTCTTCCGTAATACTCGTCTCGTAAGGAATGCTCATCAGTTCACCCTTGAGCCCAATTTCGGACGTACAGTGAAATATAGGGATTCTTTTTTTTAGCCGAACAAAACGAATTTTGAATAGTTACCCGGCGAAATTTTCCCTTGCGAGTTGGTCTATATAAGCATTCAAAACCAATGTTAATCGACCCCTCCTATCTTTCCCCTCCCTATCTTCCTAATGACCGTGCAGTGTGATCTACATTAAAACGGAAACAAATAGTCCCTTGTGCACGCGTTAAATATAAAAAAGGAGTAGATTGCTTGAGTTTATTAACCAGAACGTGGCTTTCAATAGTTATGTTATTAAAGGGTCTTTCAATAAGGATATCCGAACTTTGACAGATCGAGATAAGCTTTACGCCAGCACGTGCCTATTAAGGCTTAATCTGGCAATGGGCCTACCCATCTGGAGTCAAAATCAGCATGATCCCTAGAGTGGTTACCAGTCACTCTTTGAGTGGTGCCTTCAGTCCACTCTAATTACGTATCATCATATTAAATATAATGTTATTTCACTAGAGTGGCTCCCCTGACCACTCTAGTAGCAATTTAATAATCATTTTGTGGTCATGGTTATTCCCCATGCTTAGGAGCGAGGCCTATCATGCACCTCTAGTAAGTCATCTTGTGACAAACCATATGCTCCCGCTTTGGGTATAACCACAGCCCCCGCGAATCCTTTCCCATTTATCAGGCAGTTGCTACCGAGCATTGCTCACGTAATCAACTGGGCTCTCCTGATAACCCGCGGTACCCAACATTTATTTAGCCATGGGTATGGCCTAGTTTCAAAGGAATCTTGCGGTCTGACTTGCCACAATCGTCATTCGGGATCCGCCACCCCGTGTTCAGAGTGATGGATTCAAAAACAGTGTTGAGAAAAGTCACTGAATCTTCACCATCACCCCGCCCAGCTAAGCTGCACTTGTTTGTTAGGCAAACCAAACCATGAGTTTATAAACCCAACTCATAGGGGGCATGTCGCCCTCGGCAACTTTTCCGTCATAATTCCTTTTGTTCCATCTTGTTACTGAACTCATCTATAATACCCAAGGGGTATCATAGTGAGTTCCATTTCCCTGGTTGAAGCTTACTAAGTAAAGGTGTGTTGGCACCTTCACTTTTCAACTTCAACCTCATTTCAACGTTTCAACACTTCACAACGCTTCCATCTGTTTTCCTGGTTAAAGTGTACACAGTTAAAGGTGTGTTTGCACCTCCACTTTTCCACTTTAACCTCTCAACAACGGTTCAATCTTTTCCTGGTTAACTTACTTCGAATGAGGTGTGTTAGCACCTCTTCTTTTCAGCATTAACCTCAAGTTTCATCAATTTTCTCTGGGGATTCTCAATATCAAAAGCGATATCCCACTTTCTCAATCTCGAATCCCCAGACCATTAAAAACTTCATCACCACTCCAATCAACAACACTACGCTCTCACTTCGCCAAGGCCCTACTTATAGTAACTGAATTAACAGTCACACTTTCAGAACCTTGTTTCCAGGAGCACCACGCGGAGGTGGAGAGCACATGCTCCCTCCGAACTTTGACAGTTGGTAGCAGCCATTTTGTTGAAGCTACATCTGTCAAATTTGCTGTCACATATACAGGCTGTGTTGCCAAATCACCGCGCTTCGCCACACAGCTCATGCCATATTAGATATCCTGCACGAGCGATTTGAGGGCATGGTCATTTCATTAGACTTTTCTTGTGGGGTTTTCTTATTAAGTAACAGGTCTATGCGAATTGGCCATAAACCACAGCGGCTCTCAAAGCGGTCAAGGTGTCAAATTTTATTTAATATTTTTCTTCCTTATTTCGAGTTAGAATCATTAAAGAAAATGGCAGTTAATAGAAATTTTGTTTAATTAATATTTATTTTGGAATACTTCTTCCATGTCTCTGTTAATCAGATGAACTACTCCTTTAGTAACTGGAATACGTATTAAATAAGTGCTTTTTTTTATATTTGAAATAAAAAAATAGTTAGAATGTAATGAAGTAATGTTTTTCATTTGAATCTATATTTTGCTCAAGTATTTTTTTTAATGGAACGAAAGGCGTCTTCAGAAAAATCATTTGGGTTTTAAAACATACATACGAAAATTCAAGAATTCGTTTGTGCTCTTCAAACCTAAGGATGTATTTTATGGTCTCTGGACATATGCCAAGGGCAGCAATAATAGCTTCGATGATGGAAGTACCATGACAACAAATTCCACATTCATTATAGTGGCCAGGCAGCATAAATAGCAATTTATTTTGTTCAAATGAAACCCAAATTTGTGAAAACTTGCCAGAGGTGGTATTCAGCTGAATCCATGGTCGCTGTCGCATGGGATTTCGTTGAATACGAAATGCTGATATTTTTGCAAAAAATAAGGTTCATGATAAAGATGTTTAAAAACTATTAAATCTCTCAAATGCCGAATGCCCAAGCTTCCGAGGTCATAACAATTCAATAGCCTGAGTACAAGCCTAAAATTATGCCAAAAAAACCTAATTACCGATGCTGGAAATGTCTTTTAAATTTTTCAAACTGGACCATGCCTTTCAAAAAAAAGGCCACGACTGGGTCGCACGTACTGGCTCTTATGTGCTTGGCAAACTATTCACATTGAAAGGCTAACCCTTGAAAGAAAGAAATAACATTAACGTAGAAAAATAACCCTATCTGAACTTATAAAAAGTGTCAATAAAAAAAATTAAAAGATTTAGTTGAAAAAATACATAAAATATAAGTTTTTACTTTCAATTAATAACTAAAAAAAAAATGGTCCTATTATAAATAGTCCCTATAATCGCAAGTAAAAATGTATATTAGTTCGCAAACATATCGATGAGTAACCAAAATAACCTGACTTTTAAAGAACAAGACTGTCACATAAAACATTGTTGCAAGCATGTTGCATAGATGATAAAAAAAGTTTCAAACAGAAGATTTTAATCAAACTCCGTTAAACAATTCATGAGAATTTTAGCCACAATTTGCATTATTATTCATCAGTATCATATGCCATAAAATCTGTTTCAAAACATACACAATAAATGGCTTTGCTACCTTTAGGGTATTGCCTGACGAAAATTTGTGAAGTGTCATTCCAATTACCCACCCCGAGAAGAGTTTTTCTGCATTCCAATTTTGTATTCCTTTTTTTCTGAACTGAACTCATACCCTCGACTTGCCCACTGATCCGATTAAGGAGCACGTGGCTCCCAGCTCCATGCTTCAAACTCTCACATTTTCAATATTCATAATTTCACTCATGATGTCACGAAATAAAACGGTTTTTTTTTCTTTTTTCATCTTTGATGATATAACTCAGAATAAAAATAATTAAAAATAATATGTTAGCCCAGTAATTGACTTATTTAATGCAAAAATATTCCACGGATGTCATTATTTTGGTTTTTTTGTCCTTTGGAAAATCCAGCTTCCCGAACTAATAATTCCTTTCATATATGAACCCCGCAGGATAAAACTAATTCTTCCGCTTTGACTTCACCTTGAACGCATGTAAGTGTTTATTTAAGCAAGGTTATATATTATGTTATGTATACATAAAAATAAAATAAGAAAGTGTGTGTCGCAAGTAATGTTAAAACAAACTAAACACACACACACACACATCAAAGTTGTTAGTCGCAAAAGACTTATTTCTTTTGAGAAGAAAGAAAATTAATTTTTCCTTGTTATTTCGCAAATGCGAAACATTTTTCACGATTTTCTTTGGCGAATAAAAATTAGCCAAAGCATTTTTTATCCTCAGGCTATTTTGGGGGCCCGGCAATATTTTTGTTGGCTGAAATCTTAATTCATAAAAAAAATGGTAGTAGCGGGACCCGTCGTCGTCGTCGGCTGGGGTGCGGTGATGACAGCGATGGAATTAAGCTTCAAAAACAAAATTACTTTTTAGCAGGATTTCTTTGATCTATTGAATAGGTTTTATAGTGATTTAAATGCTTACACTTGAATAATGAGTTTATTTTTTTAATAAAATGCTTGATATGGATATTGCTGTGGAAATTCTTTAAATTAATGTTTGTGTTTGAGAAGTTTGTTTACATTGAATTCTGTTTTTTTTTTCGAAAACGGTTCTTTTATTAATTCTCTTGAAGAAGCTGGTCATCTTATGTCTGCAATCGCTTTTTTCAAGGAAAATCACTGCATACCACGCTAATTAAAAAGAAGGAAGCTGTTGTCATGTTAGGAGACGCAATTATATCTAACTTTTGCTGTATCTCATAGGGCCTTAAAGATAAATTGTGCAAGCATTATTAAGTTAGAGAAAATCCACAGATCCAGTCTACCCAAAGCATTTGTAACAAGAAAGCCATTATGTTTTTTTTTTTTTTTTGTAATTAACGCACGCACAAGGGACTATTTGTTTCCCTTTTAATGTAGATCACACTGCGGGGGTATTAGAAAGATAGGAAGGGGAAAGATAACCATTGGTTTTGAATGCTTGCAGATCAAAATGGCAAGAAAAAGTCTCGCCTGGTAAACTATTCCAAATTCGTGTTGTTCGGCTAGAAAAAGAATCCCTATATTTCACGGTACGTCCGAAATTGGGCTCAAGGGCTTTTCTTGCGAGGCGAGTATTACGGGAGAAACTTTTAAGGGGAGGAATGCAGCTGGCTACTTCGAGTGAACATTTTTAATAAAAGAAACGATAAAATAAGCAAAGACATGAAACATTGCGTCGTTGTTCGAGAGGGGCAATTGTTTCAGCGGCAGTTCTATTTCCTATTAATCTTAACGCTCGATTTTGTATGAGGAGGTGGGAGTTATACTCGAGTTAAGGGCGTATAAACGCTTTCTAAATTGTAGCCTGATCAGAAGAGGAAAAAGACTTCTTGCATCTATACAGAATACAGATACAGCAAAAATGCGGTCTCAAATATATGGTCGTTCCAACAGAGGTCTTGGTTGACACACAAACCGAGTACTCAGAGCTTTTCGGTTTCTTCGATGTAAGTGCCATTCATGGACAATGGCATTGAGGGTATGTTTAGCTATATAGACATAAGACAGCATTGAGTTTTCAAAGCATTAAACTCCACACGATTCCTATCACCCCATTTGACAATGCTGTATAAATCGGAGTTTAATGAGCTTGACATACGGTGCCGTTGCAATTGTACGTCCGAAGGCGAAGGACGTGAATTATCGAACGAATATGAAAAGCTGAGGGTAGAGTCGTCAGGAAAACAGTTAAGTGGATTAGAAGTAGAAGACAGAAGATCATTTATAAAAATGAGAAAAAGAGTCGGAGACAGACCAGAGCCCTGGGGCACACCAGCATTTATTTTGTGGGAATCAAACTTCATTCCGTCCAATACAACTTGTATTGAACGGTCCAGAAGATAGCTTCTAATCCAACGAACAAAAGTATCATCGATCCCAAAAGCACGCATTTTCGATAAGAGAGCTTCATGCCAAACTCTATCAAATGCCTTGGAGATATCAAGAGCAATAATCTTACTTTAACCAAAGTGATGTAAATATTTGCTCCACTGTTCGGTGCCATCAGATCGCCAGTGGAACGTTTGCTGCGGAAGCCATACTGACGGTCATGGAGAAGCTTTCGATCTTCGAGATATTCTTTAAGCTGACGGTTAATCAGCGTTTCCATGGCCTTAGAAAGAAGGGATGTTAGTGTTATGGGTCGGTAGGAGAAGGGGAAGGTCACCTTTATTAGGGACAGGCTGGACAAATCTTCTAGGAAAGATTCCTGAAGAGTAGGAGTGATGGAAAAGCTTAGCAGTGGCTTTACCAGTGTGGAAGAACACCTCTTCAGAAGAATCGGGGGTATACCATCCGGCCAGCGGATTTATATAATTATATATTATATATAAAAAAGAAAGTTAATATTGGTTACCATTGTTAAGAAAAATATTAAAACTTTGATTTAGTGTTTTGTGTTTTGAAGGTATTAACAAAATTTTAAATACAATGAAAATAGCCTAATGAAAATGAAATCAACCCATAAAACAAAAGTACACGATTTATAAGAATCACCAAGAACAAACAAAAGAATATTTTTTGAATGAAATCAATTGGTGATTTATAATAAACGAAATTAATTAAGGGCGAGTAGTGCCCCGTGGCTTAGTGGTTAGTGTGTCGGACTGCTAAGCGAAAGAACCTGGGTTCAAATCCAGCTCATAGCCACCTTTTTTTCTGGGGTACTGCCTCTTGCGAGGAACTGACAAAACCTCCAAGAGTAAAATTTGTCTCGAAAAAGTGCATCTCATGTAGCCGTTCGGACTCGGCGGTAAACTGTAGGTCCCTTCCATTCTTGCAGAGTAACAACACACACACAGGAATGGTTGAGAGTATAAGTCACTAGGCCTTGGCTCCTTAAGGAGCTGTCGCGCCATTAAATTTATTTATTTATTTTAATTAAGGGCGAAGTTAAAATTTCCAAAAATTACTAAGGATTGGCCTATTTGGAAACGAAATTTATACGGCATTATGACAACTTGTAAAGGACTTGAAGGCGTTGGTCCTATAGTCCCAAGACATACTCGGAAATGTATGCTAAGTTCTTTTTCATTTACTAAAGCTTCAGTCTCTGTAAGCAAAGTTCTCAATTGATCAAAATTTAATTTGGCCTTACTAATTACTGTTTTAAGATAATTTTTACTTGCGATTATACGTACTATAAGGCAAATTTAGGATTCGTGAATATAAAAAAAATTGAGATAACAATCAAACATGACATTTCGATCATAGAGAAGCCCAAAAAAGAGTTAGTGACAAAAAATGTCTGTCTGTCTGTCCGTTTGTATGTAGGTATCACGATCTACAGCCTAAACGGCTAAAGTGAATACCTTCAAATTTAGTGGGCGTGTGTTTCTTTTGACATTCTCCAGAGGGGAAATTGAGATTTTATTTTTAGGCCTAAAAATAACGGTATCTCCTTATTTTTTTTTCGAAAATGGCTGCAATGATTTTGATGACCATTTTTGAATTTTGTTTGTAGGTATTTTTTCACTGACATCTGTTATTCCAATTGATGGCCTTCTTAAAAAAAATTTATAACGGGCGGGGAACCACGTCGCAAAATAAAATGTCTCAATGCTATGATGCAACTTTCCAAGGAAATGCTTGTTGCACGCTCTATATGAACAGCTGTTACTGCTGCACAAATGAAAAACAACAAATATACTTTATGCATTGTAGAACCATCCTCAGCTTCACAAAATCGGTGCCCACATTATCGAAAGGACTCACCAACGTTATTCGATTCTGGGGAAGTTGGACAAATGGTTGAAAAGCGGCTGTCAAACAAATTGTTACAAATGAAACAGCCCTTCATCCGTTGTTTCACCACTTGTCGCCCTTGGTTGACCCAACAACGTTCTCTCATCCTTGCCAGACTGGTGTCGACTTCTCTGTGCATCATCCTTTGATCACAGCCATCGACAATAAGCCAGATGATGTGATGGATATGGACGGCAAAATTATTGGATGATCCAGATCACAATTTTCTTCAAGCATTTGGGCCTGCATCCCACTCCCAGAAGTTTATTTTCGTCTAAAACTGGACCAAGCGTATGAATTTCGGACAAGGATT
This sequence comes from Platycheirus rosarum, assembly GCA_963971375.1. Lineage (NCBI taxonomy): Eukaryota > Metazoa > Arthropoda > Insecta > Diptera > Syrphidae > Platycheirus > Platycheirus rosarum. Next base: position 15,390,332 of record OZ020510.1, on the reverse strand, counting down.
CCAAAATGCAAGATTTTTCTAAAGAGAAACCTTGCGGGCGGCATTGGTGCAGTAGATAAGATGTTTGCTTCTGACCCGGAGGTCGTCAGTTCGATACTCAGGTTAAGAGAAATTTTTCTAACTCCTAGCCGCCCGTGAGTTTTAAATGAGAAAATAGTCACCTCATTCTCGATCTACTGCGCCGAAAAAAAATTCTTTCCTGTCTTTCTAATTTATTCTTCTAACTAGTCTGGTGCAACGTCATGTTGCATTCTAAAAGGCAATGTGCCTTACACTTAGTTAAAATATTATAAAAAAAAACACTCATTAGTGGCATAGTTCTATACCTTACCAGTATAGCTCGGCATCCTCCAAATGGCAAAGCCCAGCAACTGACTTAAATTCTCACAACTCACGATGGCCTCCATCGGTTCTTTCTGAGTTCCATCACGGACGTCTTCTTCACCTGAGATCAAAAGACAACGGATGAACACCTATGCTACGGCCGAGACTTTGCGCATGCAAGGAGAAGACATTCTTCCAGTGAAAATTTGCCTTTTTGCAATATTTTTACCAAAGACTTTCTGAAAACTATTCCTTTGGGATGTTCTTAATTAGACAAGACTCTGGCAATATTCCACGTCTTTCCTCGCATCACCAATTTAACAGATATCAGACAGAACTGGAAACGCATACCGTATAGCTTATAAGAAAACTACTCGCCTCTTTGATATAATTCCCTCAAGCTCTTCGCTTTACAATTCAACTCTCAAGTCAAGACTCAAAACTCGCCAATTTCATACAATCCAATAAAATCCTAAAAGTATGCTTTCAAACAGGACAAATTTTCGCCCGAAAATTTCTTTTCAAAAAACCACGGATGGCATTTCTTTTATTTCGAATCTGACATTTTTCAACAAAGAATTTAAAAATCTTTGAAACGAAAAGTTGCAAATTCGCCTTTTATGCAATTAAGTTTAGTTTTAGGAATATTAAAATCAGTAGAATTTAGAAAAAAAAAACATTTTCACAACACAATTATCATCATCAAGTCCATTCATTTTGAATTGTTTGTATTCATTGAAATTTGCAATTAAAAGCCTTCATTAAAACTTTTTACCACCATGTTTTGATGTTACACAGAAACATTCTTTTGGTCACTTGTATTTAGACGTTTAATTTAAAATCCCTGACATGCCAGAGGCCGAAACATTTTCAAAGCAAAAAAAAAAGAAAAAATCACTACTAAACTCTTATACAATATGTATACTGTATTTTGGGTTTGAGAAACAGGTAAATTGCATTCTATGATTGTTTTTCAGGAAACTGACATGCAGGATACACAGTTTCTTTGACATCCTTTTTATAAAAAAAGACTTGAATAGGGAGTTCAAAAGAGACCTGACACCAACATCACATCCATTTGAAAGGTTAATTGGAAACGTTTTCTTGGCAAAGGGAACTAAAGACACGCACTACTGTAAAAAACTTTTACAAAAACATTATTTCAGGTGCAAATAAGGTTATGGAGGATGCAAAAGGCCAGCGTTCATAGAAGGCATCACAACAAATGAGCTGTGTATGATAAGGTAAATTTCCCACTTTAGGAGGCATTGAAATCAATTTCGTAGGCTTTATAACTGTTTAGAATGTAAATATGTTTGTTCCTTGATAAAAGATGATATACAATTCTCTCAATTGAGTTACTGGAAGAAGGAACTCCAAAACCCGCCTAATATGTCAGAACCACTATTTTCCTGCATCCACGCAAATTCTAAGCCTTTACCTGAGGCAAAGCGGATTTCAATTATTTCTTAAGGATCTTTCACGTTTCAATGTTATCAATATAAATAGCACGTGCTTTCAAATTTATCTATGCCACCCCTGAGGCATTATAAGACTTACACCATTATAGATTCTACATAGCGCTTCCCTTACGGTCCTCATACCTTTCATCAAGCATTCTATTTGCTTGCTGCAGGCGAAATCCGGAATCTTCTACGAAGATGAATCATTTTCACTTCTCTGCAGACCAGTTAACCTCTGTTGGAAGATGTTAAAATGCACTACATTTTAGCACTCGGAATCAAGGGTTTGAAGAGGTTCTTTGCTGGTTGGAATTTGGTTAAGATTACATAGAAATTCCTGAATATTCATAAGAACTAGTAGTTCAGGAACTCCACGCACACGATTTAATAAAAACTTTAAAAATGTTGTCTATTATTTGAATCTTAAATTATTTCATTAAAAATAAATTGCACGTACTTGCTCATATGTGCGGTCACATAGTCGAATAAATTTAAAAAATGCACGACTGGGTCGCACGAACTTGTTCTTATGTTAGATAGTTGCTTAGTGGCGCATAGTTTTTGTATGTATGTGTATAAAGGGTGTTTTTTTTAGACGTGCGGTTTTCAAGAAGAAATAAAACGCATATAGTTTAATGTTAAGGCCGAGATTATAAAGATAAGGGTTTGCATTATGTTTTTAAAATGATTTCGGCGAAGTGGCGCCGCGGCTGGGCTCGAATAAATTGCAGCCGAGGCCCAATTTTCCCAATTTTGTGAAAATCGGGATCGGTGGCCATTTCGTTTTGGGCCCATTCACCGAACGTGTGACGCGCTTGATGGGCGTTCGGCTTCAATTCTTTAACGAATTGGATTTTGTAAGCCTGCAAACCAAGATCCTTCCGCAAAATCTTCTAAAAAAAAGAATGAGCACATCTCCAATTGTTGCGCGCGATGGCGGATGGACTCATTCGGATCTTCTTCGATACTCTGCTCCACCGAAACGAACCATTATTTTGGTAATAAATTTGCACAATTTGCAAGCTTGTTCAGGAGTAAATCTATTCATTATGAAATGGCAAACCAAACTGAGCATAAATCATGTGACATCTGTCAAAAAGACCAACTCCGAAAAAAAGTATTGCCAGATTGAAAACCACACGTCTATTAAAATAAAAAAATATATATTTTTTTAGAAAATTCTTTCATTAAAAAAAAAAAGTTTAAGAGTTTTCTCGGAAAAACTAAGAATGCAATAAAATTTGACAACTTAATGTCTATCGAAGAAAAAAAAAATTGAAAATCGTTCAACCAGTTTTTTTTAAAGTCGTTGATTTTGAAAAACTTTTCGAAAAAATATTTTAAATTTTTTTCTAGTATGTCATTATAAGAAAATCTGTAGTTTTTATCTGAAAAAATTATTTTAAAAAAATATTTTAAAAGATTTTTTTAGAAAATTAAAAAAAAATCGAAAAAAAAAGTTTTTGAAAATTTCGAAATGCAATATTAATTGAATTATAAATGACTTTATGTGTGCAAAATTTTATTAAAATGGGGATAATAGTTAACGATAAAACCGCATTTGAAAAAAAACTGGTTTTATGAGACGTACCGGTATCGAAAAAATTTCGAGAAATTCATTCTAACTGAAAGATGTATTGTTGTAAAATAAAAGCACCCTGAAAGTTTTATCAAAATCGTTAGAGCCGTTTTCGAGAAAACCAAACTTTTTGTTAAAAAATGTATGGCAGGTACCGTTATTTTTCGACCTAGAGCAAAAATGAAAAACGCCCCCCGATATACTACCTAATAAATACTAAATACCAAGTTTGAAGCAAATCGGCCCATCCGTTTAGGCTGTAGAGGCGCGAACAGACAGACAGACAGACGGACGGAATTTCCGGACCCACTTTTTTCGACTTCTCTATCATCGTAATTATCATGTTTGATTGTTAGAAAAAGAATTTTTTTGCATGAATCCATAACTTGTATTATAGTACCATAATCGCAAATAAATATTCAGAGTAGTTTCTTGGACGCCTCAATTGTCCAAAAGTGAAATGGAATAATTTGAACAGCAAGTATGTTTGTCTTTCATTCGTTTAAATGTTCGCTAGCAATATTGAAAATTGACTTGAATACTCATTTTTGTGACTATTAATATTGACTTTATTTTATTTATGCAAATTTCGAGAAAAAATATTTTTTTTTAATTTTTAGGAGAAACTAAGAGACTAGGCAGACAAAACTAGAATGTTGCATCTGCATGTTCTCGAAATCAAGTTCAACCTCATTAACCAAAGAATTATTCATCCAGCAATTCAGCCATAAACTTTCTGCAGTCGGAGACATCAGCTATAGATGCTCTGCTGCAGTCATCTTAGGAAAATTTATTGCTGGATGACGTTTCCGATGGCTGCATAGTGCGACCTGGGTGCGTTCTTTATTGCAGCCATTCACAGTTTTCTCCGATACAACACTTCAAAGTCTGTCAATTAAAATTCGGCATGGTTCAAAAGGTGTACTTTCCTAAGGAGATTTTATCAAAATCGGTAAGGCTTTTTATGAGAAGAAGAATTACAAACACACGTAAAAGAATTATAAAAAAAAAAACTTATTTTTGATTAGCATTGCTTAAGTCAAATATTTGCACTTTAAAAACCTCAATTTTATTCCCTTCTCATGACAAACCCTTAAACTTTTATGACTTCACTCTTTTTTTAATTCCATAAACAGAACTATACATTTGAATATCATGATAGTTGTCATGATGGTTAAAACAGCTAAAACTTTTTCCAATTTATTTCTGTTGCGGTTTTCATGGCAGAGTCAGAAATAAATGCATTTGTTCCAGACATCCTCTTTTTGTGCAGTTAAAACTACGTGATCCTTTACTCATTTTTATTTCTGTGTCTGCGTAGTTTAGCCACAAAAAAAGGAGTTAAAAAAGATGATAGAATTCCTAGTATATGTATGCATATATGCAAATTGCATACGTTAAACTCTGAAAAGCCGTTTAAATAAAATTTGCATTGCTTTGTCCAAAGAAAAAACTTTATTTGATTGCAAAAAACTCTTTTATGCTGATCCTTACTTAGAAGATATAAAACTCACGTAATTTTAAAAGAGTCATGGGGATAAACGTGTCATAAAAGCAGACACAAACTATGTTTTTATGCACCTAAAAAAGAAAGGACATCTCATCCTTTTTTTATGGTAAGCTCTTGTATCTATCTCCTATGAGTATGAAGTTTTTTACCTCTAGGATGATGGTATCCTTTTTTAAAGGAAAAATTAAGGATTCATATATTTTAAAAGGTCAAAGAGTCCATTTTGTGTTATGGGTATGTTTTGAAGTATTTATCCCTATTCTAGGTCCATTGGAGAACATTGTGCGACCTAAACTTAGAAGCAGAACTGGGATCTGATTTTAAAAGAAAAAGGATACTTCTATTAATTGAACTGAGATTTAAAATCTTTTATTTTTTTAATTTAATTTTACTTTCATTTTGCATATCAATCGAGGACAAAATGAACTAGAATCGAGGTGGAAATGTCACTTACTGGTTCCATAACTGCAAATGGCTTAACAGAATCAAAATTAATACTTTTACAGAAATTATAAGTTTTAATGATCCTTTTAATGAACACAGGGTTACGCAATTAACATCATAGAGAGTAAAAGGATCTGATAGTCCTGAAATTAAAATAATCAATATTCATTTGAATATGGTTGAACAATGCTATACATTCCTTCTATTTCATACAATGACATTCGTTCCTGTAATTTGGCAATTTAATACTCAAATGTAATTAAAGGCCTCAGGCAAGAACCTTTACTCTTTATTTGGGATATATTTAATTTTTTTTTTAATCAGATGTAAAAGCTTATTTTCCCGTTTCGAGGAAGGATATTCAATACAAAGGAATCGTCCATGGCGTCACTTCGATTCTCTGGTTCACTCTTAATTACAATAAGTGGGAAAAAAGTTTACCTTTTAACATTTCCCATTTCCATCATCACCATCACATCGCTTTTTTTCCAAAATGAAACTGAAACTTTTGTAAAAGATACATTTTTTTGTTCAGTTCATCTTAATAACTATGCACACAGATATCTACTTTAGGTTGAATAAAAGTTAACAAATTATGATGTAATAAACTTGATTTATGCACAATTTTATTTTACAACCATAATGTGGTTATGATAAATGACTCAAGAATTGGGGTGTTGATAGTTCTTGAATTAGGAACATCTTTCCAGGGATTGATAAATGGATGACTGTGAAGAGGAGAATTTTTTGCAGTTGGAATTCTGGATTTAATCTAATTTAGTATCCTAAGATGTTTATATTAAAAAAGGAAGAAATTTAATTTATTTTTTATTTCGTTTTGCAAAAAAAGGTTTTTCAAGAGGTTTAGGGCCCACTTCGAACTATATAGAGCTGTCTTAAATAAATATTAGCACGAATAAGAAACTCCCTAGAAGAACTGTTTTTAAATACGAGAAGGCCAACTGAAACCGTCTGAATATTTTTTCAAGATTTTTAGTTGATCACTATGTTTTCTCGATAGTGACTTTGACTCCAGCGCAGTTATATTAACAAATGTTATTCTATTAGGAATGACAAATTTCGTCCCGAATAGGTCCAAATGTTTCAAACCGAAAGATAGTTCATGGTTTAATACGAGTTGTAAGAAGGTAATCAGGTTATCCATTGTTATAAAGCCAGCACCACTGAGGAAAACCAGAAAAAGTTTCAGCAAGTTAGAATGATCTGTAATGCTCACATTCGTAATTTACATTAACAAAAATACTGCAAAATGTTTAGTCTTTTGTAAAAACCGTTCTTCGTCATCGTCGGTTCCTTCACTCGTCTTCAATGATACTCCTGCAATCAATTCTCAAGAAAAAAGCAGATTTGCTTCCAGCCCAGCCCAGTTTGCGGCAAACTCAATTTTGTCAACAGGTGTTAGAACCCCTCCTTTATTCGAGAGCGTGAATGATTCTATGGGACCAATCTTCTTTCGCCATCGTTCAGTCACAAGAGTTTTAAAAGATCTTAACATACACAAGTTCGCTAGACCGGATAGTATCCCCACTATTTTTCTGAAGAAAAGTCGAATCAATATCCTCATCGCTTTGGTGAAATGGAGATTATTGCACTTGATATTTTTAAAATTTTGAAATATTTGATAGAGTTTGGCATCAAGCCTTTTATTAAAAATGCGTGTATTTAATCTTGTTTAGGATTGCTCAGAATAAAATGCACAGTTATTCTATTTTAAAGTAAAACTTTATTTTCATATTAAAAATGGATTGCATAATGTAATGGATGCTACGCTGGTACAACGCACTGGTACTCTTAACACACACTGAATTGAGCTTTGCTCGGCTCGCACGTCTGCTCGTAGACGGTTTAAGATAACAAAAACAATACATTCAATTCTGTGGTTCTTTATATACCATCAGAAAAACAACGCTCAAAACTGCAGTATTTTTCCACTGATACAGCTGACAAGCAACTCTGTTGCCGGTCGCAACTACTGCTAACCCAACACTATGGAAAAGGGTGTGGCCTGCGCACTTTCATGTCAATAGTCTGGTATTCGGCTCGATCGATGATGATGATAAAAAGAGTTAATATGCTTGTTGTTGTGCTCTTGCCCGTAGACATCTGTTGTTGCTCGAATGATCGTATGCTCGTGCAATGGGTATGCGAAAAGTGAAAAGTATTTCTCGCTCCCAAGCACCGTTAGCCAGACGATGATAACAGAAACATTCACATCTATTGAGCACCGCCGTAATGTTTCTTGCCTTTCGTTGTTTTATCGCTATTTCTAAAAACAATGCTCTAGAGAAATAGCCAGCTGCATTTAAAAATTATTTTTGGAATATGGCTCCGGTGAATGCTCCTTATGAACGCCATTCTTTCGGTCCAATTTTACACCAGTTATTTCGTCGTTAGTACTTCGAATGTTGGCTTCTAATTGATCAATCTTTAATTTATCAGCATAGTTCAGAAATTTGACATACCTATAAAAAAAAGTAGTCCCAAGGTGTCAAATCACATGAACAGGTCCATTTCTTGAGCCTCTTTGCTTGATTTGATTGACTTTAAGAATCTAGTTAAATTTCCAGTTGATTTTCAGCCTACTTCGCCTAACACATGGATGTAGCCAAGATCTTTCCTCAACATTTTCCAAGTAGTAGACGGGCAGAGACCGAGTTGCTGACAACGGTGTCGGATCGATAAATTCGGGTCACAATCACGTCTACAGTGGTGATGGCTTCTTCGTACCGCACGGGCTCAATTTGAATGAACATCATTATCCAAAATAGTATGTGTCATGAATCGATCTATAGTATTGCGTATTAGCTGTTCATATGGACGATAGTGCGCTTGCGCACCGTAAACTTGATGAAGTGCTCTATAAGTTTGGCGAACAAAATGGTGTCGGCCAGCAATCCGGGATGTATGGAAGAAATTGTTAAACGAGGCCCGGACTGTATCTCGATTGTTGCGTAGATGATGATAATGATTAATCTTTCTCATGTACGTCCTGGCTCATCACACAAAGATATTGCAAACTTTTGGTGAAGTTGCAATTTAATTATTTCACTGTTCTTTTTTTACCTATAAAGAAAAAATTTTAGTTTAGTAGTTCTTGTTTCCCTTCTAATTATAACTTTGTTCCAATTTGTGTAGTTTGATGACTTAACATATCTTCTAAGAGTGTGTTCTTTAAATTGGCGTCCAAACTACTGCTCTAGCGAACAAACTATGAAAAACGTCGATACTTTGTTCTATTGTTGACTCAAATCAAAGTTACTTCCAATTGAATCGACTATTTTTCGATGAAAAACTTATCAAACTCAAAATTTATTTTAAACTTTAAATTCAATTAACGTAAGTGCTCAATATGTATGTATCTATGAAAGATACTATTCTATGCTGGGAATCCAGATAAAAATTGACTTTTTCCGTGATATGCCAATGTCTATATGCGAGTGAATGCCTCATTCTGTGGTATGTATGATGGATTTTTAATTAACTTTCTCGATTTGATTGTGTGCAGTAGGTTTTCAAAACTATAATAGTGAATAGGTTTGATGAATATATGTTTGTATGTATGTACAATTGTACATGTATGTATGTACATATGTATGCATGCGCTTATTTATGTTTATGTAATCCCCATTAACTTTTATTCTCTGAGCTGTCATACATACATACATACCTAATTATAATGAAGAATTATTCGTGTGTGAGTTAAGGATAAAAAAACGATGATCCGTTTTTATAAAATGATTCCATCTATTCATTGATTCATTTTTACCCTCTTATTCTTTTCAGGTTCTTCATCATGCCTTGTTGAAGGAATTGTTTATTGAAAGTAAACGTTGCCAGACCATCCAGGATCCAGGCAAGCAGGCGTGGAGCCACATCCTTTTCATCATCAATTCTCGAACAATGAACATCCAGAAATCTCAATGGAAAGAATGAAAATTCAATTTTTGTCATTTTGCATACGAAAATATAATGTACTTACACGGTTTTATGGAAAATATCGGATGTAAGGTGTATGAACAGGAACGGAGTCCTTAATATCCTGCTGTCAAAAAAAAATCACAGCTGGCTTAAAGTTTTACGTTCAGAAGATTTGACATTTAATGTTCTATATAGGCAATTTGGGTGGAGCTTGAACGGAATAACGAAGGGAAGCCGCAAATTGCTATTTTCGCCACATGAATGTCCTGCCACTGAAAAATCATTTAATCGAATCCAATGCAAAAGGGAAGAAGCTATATTTGAAATCAAAAAATAATGTTTTGAGGATGAATTGTCATAATTTTTGGAATAAATTAGATGCAAAGCATTAAAAAAGGACACCAACAAGGAAATAAAACGCCATCCTTTTCACAACAAAAGGAACGACCTTGCCGCATTGCAATTGAAATCGCTGTGCCATGGGTTGTGCGCCTAGTTTTTTGTCAGACCAAAAGGATGGCAATATCTTGTTTTGCATTAACTTCCGACGGACACGGAGGAGATGTAGTCTGCAAAATGGGAATGACGCTATTCCCACAGATGATTTAAATAATTCGAATTTATGCAACCAGTCATTGTTGAATCCGATGCAAATAAAAAATGAGTCTGATTATGATAAGGTAAGTTTTGCTAACATATTTGAAAATCGTTGCATGCAGCCATTGAATTTAATTTTTAATTGGAAGGAAGCATATTTTGCGGACGAGGATAGTAGGAATCTAGGAATAGAAGACCTTAACAGTATATCATTTATTGTGATTCCTATTTTTCTGTTTGCTTCACGAGTTGAAAACAATTTCAAATACACTCACCGGCACAATTAACCGCCCACCTCTGTTTAGTCTCACGGTGTGTGTTTTTGATATGTAACGGTTATCATAATGATTGTCTTTCAATTCAATTCAATTGGGTTCTTTGAGCATGAACTAAACCGTTACTTATTTTATTTTGGGTATTAATTGTGATTCAGTTCAGTTGGAATTTGACATTCAACGAGTAGTGCGGTTTTTATTCCTTAATTTTTTATTTGTGGATCTTGGACTGTGTAAAATTAGTGTTTGTGAACACTTCTTCTCAAAGTGCGTAATGTAAGAGTTAGTGATCATACAATAAGAAGAAGACTGGCAGAAGGAAATCTAAGATCATTTCGCCCAGCCCGCGGCCCCGAATTGCTCCTAGAGCATTGTAGGGCAAGACTTCGTTTTGCGCAAGAATATGTTAATTGGACCATGGAACAGACAAAAGCAGATTAGCGTTTAGGGGACCAGATGAACGTATGCTTGCTTATAGATGAAGAAACGAGAGGTTTGCTCTATGTGCCATAGCCGCAACTGTGGGATGTAAGGGAGCCTCGATAATGGTATGAAGAGGCATAAGTTATTAGACTCGTACTTAGGTCGTGTTCTTCGTTACAGGAAGTGTGAATGCTCCGAGATACGTTTCATCTTGTCTTGAAGATGTCGGTATTCAAACTTTAACATGACCAGCACGCAGCAGGAATCTGAATACTATAGAGCACATTTAGGACCATTTTTAACGACGGCTTCGTGCAAGGTTACCAGCACCAACCACCGAAACGCAACTCAAGACAGATGTAAATAGTAGAAGAATATGGCACAATATCCCGCAATCAGTTATTCTAGACGTAATGGATGCACTTCCAAAACGGCTTTAAGAAGTCATTAGAGCTCGAGGAGGACACACCCATTATCCCATTATTGAAAAAAATATATATAATAAAAGACAAAATTAAAAAAAAAAGTAATGTGTTAATTTTATCAAACAATGAAAAAACAAAGATTTTAGTGGTTAAGATAGTTAAGTTCATGTCTTAAAAATTGTAAATGATTGTTTTATTATCTTAACACTGCTCAATCAATAAACAAAATTAACATCTACCAAAATCGTAAAAAAACTGGGTGGGCGGATAATTTTTTCGACGAGTGTAGTATTAAGCATCCAAGACATATTTTTTGTGATTTTTTTTTTATTTAAAATCCTGCAATATGTTTTCTATGAAAAATAATTAAAATTTGTTTTTTTTTTTTTAATATTATATTTAATAATAAAATATTATTTTATTTTAATCCAATCTTATAAAAGCCCTTCCTCTTCGAACTTCTAAGCAATATCGTGCCTAGCTTATCACCAGTTTTTCCATCTTCATAACTGAACGTTGTTGTGCTCTAGCAGCAAAAAGTTAGTAACCGGATTGCGGATTGTTTAATTGGCGAAACCTAGTTTATATGATCAGCGCCGAATCGACTTTTGCTGGTTTTCTTCGCCAATGGCCGTTATGGCTGTAATCTTTCTTTATTTTGAAAAATCACTATCCGGTTGGTGGCCTTAGGTCTAAAGGCGAGTTTCAAAATTTCTTTAACTTTTTTACTTGCTATTATAGGTACTATAATGCAGGTTATGCATTCTTACAAACAAACAAAATTTGAGATAACAATCAAACATGACATTACGTTGATAGAGAAACATATTTGAGTTACTGTAAAGTTTTGTCCGCCTGTCTGTCTGTCTGTCTGTCTGTTTGAACATTCTGCACGAGCGATTTGAGGGTCATCTCATTTGGAGTTGGTGTGAACTGGATATATTTTTAACTCATCATCTTGTAAGTTGGTATGAGAATATTCTTTTCTTTTTAAAAGCCAGTCTTTAGACCGGATACTATGTACTTATATTCTTAACTTTGCATCGTTTTAAAATTAAAGCCACGCCAGCTAAAGCAATCAAACAACTATCTTCAGACGAGACGTCATGATTCCAATTGAAAACTGACTACACTTTACTAAATTGACATGTACCATGTTGAAGCACAACAGAGTTCAAGTCAACTTGTGCAATATGATTGCGCAAGTAAACTGCTCAAGTTCGCAGTTACGTGTATACCCGGCTTAAGTACCATATGACAATCTACTGCGCAGCAAAACGAATCTTCTGCTCTTTGAGAATTTTGAACACTAACCAAAGTTAACTATAAATCCGCCCATGTTTAATCTGAATGTATCCACCGAGTATTTCGAACTTCATTCTCTTGTAGGTTGCGGCTCAAAAACATCAAACTGAATCTTCATAGTTTTCATGAGCGGGTTCAATTAAAAACGCAAAAAAAGGTGAACTAGTATTGGCAGTACTTTCAAAATATATTTTAAAATTATTGTTTAGTCTATAATTTTTCTGTTTTTATTTGTTAGTAAAATTTATTTTTTTTTTTTTTTTTTTTTTTTTTTTTTTTTTATTGGCGCGACAGCTCCTTAAGGAGCCAAGGCCTAGTGACTTATACTCTCAACCATTCCAGTGTGTGTGTTGTTACTCTGCAAGAATGGAAGGGACCTACAATTTACCGCCGAGTCCGAACGGCTACATGAGATGCACTTTTTCGAGACAAATTTTACTCTTGGAGGTTTTGTCAGTTCCTCGCAAGAGGCAGTACCCCAGAAAAAAAGGTGGCTATGAGCTAGATTTGAACCCAGGTTCTTTCGCTTAGCAGTCCGACACACTAACCACTAAGCCACGGGGCACTACAAAAATTTATTTACAAATAGATTAAATTTTATTTATCACTAGCTGGACCCGCGGCTATATTTGATGCGTTAGCCTCAGTCCATGGATACAAACATCGTTATTTTATTTTTTTTTAATCATACCTGAAATACCTTTCATTTAAAAACAAATATAAGTATGTGCGTATGTTCTGTCATTTTGCGTGATGTGGTAGCCATTTTTTTCTATGGCCAATTTACAAAGTCTTAGTTGATTTATTTTTAAAAAATGTGTCCTATATGTTTCTTGAGTATATATCCTATTAATTGCAAACAGATTTGTTCAAATTCGTTTTGTCGTTCTCACGTGATGTGCAGTTAGGCCGACACTGTTTCAATTTTATTATATAAAAATAGTGATGATATCTTCTTAATATAATTAATTCTTTTGTAAGTGTGTTTTGGACCTATTTGGATAAAATTTTCAATGGGTTCCAGGTTGGTTTGAAAACTAAATTGAACCCGTTAGGTAGGTCGCTTGCTACGCGAAGGTTAGGAAAAAAGAAAAATCGGAATTTTCTACACAGGTAGTGGTGATAGGTCCACATTTCGTTCTTTTTTCTTTTTTTTTTTATAATTAACGCGCGCACAAGGGACTACTTGTTTCCCTTTTAATGTAACACACTGCGCGGGCATTCGGAAGATAGGGAGAGGAGATATAGGAGGTGTCGATTGACATTGGTTTTGAATGTTTGCAGATCAAAATGGCAAGGGAAAATCTCGCCGGGTAAACTATTCCAAATTCGTGTCGTTCGGCTAACAAAAGAATCCCTATATTTCACGGTACGTCCGAAATTGGGCTCAAGGGTGAACTGATGAGCATTCCTTGTGAGACGAGTATTACGGGCGAAACTTTTAAGGGGAGGAATGTAACTGGCTACTTCGAGTAAACATTTTTTGTAAAAGAAACGATAAAATAAGGAAAGACATGAAACAGTGCGTCGGTGTTCGAGAGGGGCAATTGTTTCAGCGGCAGTTCTATTTGCTATCAATCTTAACGCTCGATTTTGTATTCTATCAAGCAGGTGAAGCGCTGTTTGTGAAGCACCTGCCCAGAGGTGGGAGTTAAACTCGAGTTTAGGGCGTATAAACGCTTTATAAATTGTAGCCAGATCAGATGGGGAAAAATACTTCTATATGGTCATTCCAACGGAGGTCGTCGTTGACACACATACCGAGTACTGAGAGCTTTTCGGTTTCTTCGATGTAAGTGCCATTCATGGACAATTGAAAATTCCTATTTCTTTCACAGGCAGCTACCTGATTTTTTTAAGGTAACTAAGGCTATTTTAAATTCCTATAGGTGGCGCTGGGGTTGCTTTTTCGACTATTTTTATTTATCGTCGATTTGACTAAAAACTACACCATATAATAATATTTATAAAATAAAAAAAAAATTAAATTACAGCCATTTGCAAAATGTTGACCCAATAGATGTCGCTGAGGAAAATGCTCGAACAACGTCGTCGGGCGCATCAGCTAGGATTTTTATATATATTTTTTATTTATATTGAAAGATCCACTACTTTATATTGCAGTTTTGAAATCTACTGGGTTTATTTTTTATCATATATACTGCGCTTAATCAAATCATTTTAAAAATTGCGGCAAAAGTTTGACAAATTAGAACAACTAAAGTGGCTTTCTATGACTTCGAGAAATAATTAGAGCTTTTCTGAGTTCTTTCTCAAACTGGGTTGTAACGTCTTACACAGATAAAACAATCATCAGTGTTTTAAAAACTATTAAAATGAGATTTAGAATTAAAAACTTAGTAAAACATTAATGTATTTTAAAATAGTCCTTGACTATCTTTCTTTAAAAATGTTGAATGTTCCTTTAATAACAGGTAATTACGGGCTTCTTAAAGTTCAAATAATAATATCTTTTTGAAATAAATAAATACGAATTATATGTAGGTACTCGTACTATTGAAAGGTTCCAAGTTTCCAAGCTTTTGAAAATAATCTCTAGAAGTACCTACATAATTACCTAATTATTTTTCTTGATAACAAATGATGAAAATTAATTTGCTTTGGACACTAACAACATACATATATACAAGAAGTAGCTGCCAACTTGTCTGCTCTGAAAATGGAAGAGGAGCAGAGTGAAGTCGTTCAGTTTGTTTTGTTTTTTAGATAAGTACAGAAAGCGTCTTCCCCTCTCCACGTCATCATTCAAAGAGAAAAACAAATTAGTTTGATTACTTTTCGAAATGAAAGGAATTACAACTATTGCTTATAAATAAGTGAATTTATTTCAATAAGTTTGTATTAATTTATGTAGGAAAGTTTGTCCAGACAAATTTATTGTTTTTGTTTTTGAAAGGTGATCATTTGTTTCACGTCAAACAGACATTTAGTGTTCTTAAGATGGTTATTATCGGTTTGGCATATTTATATTGTATTATGTAATGTTATTGAGAATATATGTATGAGGTAAGCGAAAAAAAAACAATCCAGTTTAATTAAATTAGTAATTCCATAAGACATACATAAGTCTAAACTCAAAGAAACGAAATCTTAAGTTATATATTTGATCAGATTGAATAATGCACTTATGGCATTGCAAACTCAGAAAGGTTTGAAAAACTTGGTTTACTTTTTCTCGTTCGAAGTCGTGGGAAAAGTCTGCAATTATTCCAAAGAAAGAAAGTCTTATGACTTTTCATTTAGACACAGTACATCAGAACCAACAACATGCATTGAAATTTTGTGGATGTCCAAAAATAAAAAAAATACGCTTTCTATCATCTATTTTAAATTTTTTCCATCACAAAGAAGGATTCCTTCATGGAAAATAGATTTCCATGTCAAACGCAAATATTGCGTTTTCCAATAAAGACATTTGAATTTAATTGTGAACGCACCCTTTCAGTAATCATGGAACTGTCACTGTCAATTTATTCAGTAAATGCAACATTTTTATCATGGTAAGCGAGCGATCAACGTCTGCCTGCAAATTATAAAAATTTGCTACCGAAATTCGGAGTCGGTGACCGCAACTTTAAGAGCGTTGAATTGTTGAATTTCATCCCAAAATCATCTTTGGTGACGAAGTTAATTTTTGGCTCAATGGGTTTGTCAATAGACAAAATATACGTTATTGGTCGGGTAAAAATCCACATTGAAGCAAATTTGAATGAATCACCACTTCAGCCGTAAAAAATAACTGTTTGGTGCTGTTTGCATGCCGGGGTTGGTGTTATTGGGCCATATTTTGTCGTCGACGATAACGATCGTCACGTTACTGTGAATGGCCAGCTTTATCGCGCCAAGATTGCCGATTATTTTTGGCCCGAATTGGAAGATATTGACTTGGATAACATGTGGTTTCAACAGGATGGTGCCACAAGTCACAGAGATACAATCGATTTATTGAAGAGTAAGTTTGATGAGCGTGTTATCACAAGAAATGAGCCAGTCAATTGTCCGCCTCGTTCATCCAATTTAACGCCTCTAGACTATTTTCTTTTGGGAGTGCGTTAATTCAAAGGTTTATGCCAACATGCCGACCACGTTGGAAGAGCTCAGAACCAACACTGAAGGCGAAATAGCGTCCGTTTCGGCCGAAATGTGTGACCGAGTCATCGAAAATTTGGTCCAATGAATCCACCGCTGCAAACGTGCTCGCGGTGGCCATATGAACGAAGTTGAGGTCAATTCATAAATGTTTTGATTGTACTTTAAGCCGATAATAAAGTTTTTGAAATATCTCAAACGGTTTTCGTTTTATTTAAAAACAAAGTTGTCAAGTCCTTAAAAAAAACCCTTTATTTCAATATTGGAAATTTAAATAAATAAGCTGGTATTCCATAAGGAAGTTGGCTTGGGCCGCCCATGTGTCCATTCGTTTGGCAATACGAGAAAGCCAACTGGGACGGTCTCAATAACTATTTCAGGACCTTTAACTGGTCACTCTGCTTCCTCGATAGTGACATTGATTCCAGCGCAGACATGGTCACAAATTTAATTCTTTTAGCAATGAGAAATTTTATCCCAAACAGGTCGAAGAGTATCAAACCTAAGGAAAACTCATGGTTTGATTCGAGCTGTAGAGAGGCTATCAGGTTAAGAAATGTAAGTTTCCGTTGTTACAAAGCCAACATCACTGAGGAAAACTGGAAAAAGTTTCAGCAAGCTAGAAAGGCCTGCAATGTTCATATTCGAAAAACCAAATTTTTACATGAGCAAAAAATTCGGCAAAAAATACTGCAATGTCCCAAAGGCTGTAAAAAATTTTGGTCATTTGTAAAAAAAGTAAAGAATTCTTCGTCATCATCAGTTCCTACGCTCGTCTTCAACGATACTCCTGCTGTCAGGCATTTGATAGAGTTTGGCATCAAGCCCTTTTATTGAAAATGCGTGCATTTGGACTCTTCTTCGTTGGATTAGTAACTACCTTTCGAACCGCTCAATTCAAGTTGTTTTGGACGGTTTCAAATCTGATATTCACAAAATAAATGCTGGTGTGCCCCAGGGCTCTATTTTGTCTCCGACTCTTTTCCTTATATTTATCAATGACTTATTATCTGAAACAACTAATGCAATCAATTGTTTTGCTGACGATAGTACTCTCAGCTTTTCATATTCGTTTCCAGATTCACATCCATGTTCTTCGGATGTTGAACTGCAACGGCAGCGTATGATAAGTTCATTAAATTCTGATCTTGACAGCATTGTACAATGGGGAATAAGAAATCGCGTAGAATTTAATGCTTCTAAAACTCAATGTTGTCTTTTGTCGTTAAAGCAAAACATACCTCCAATGCCACTATCCATGAGCGGCACTTGCATTGAAGAAACAGAACACCTCTCAGTTCTCGGTATGTGCATTACAGACCACCTTCTTTGGAATAGCCACATATTTGACATCGCAAAGAACGCTGCGAGGGGTTTAAGTTTCCTTCGAAGATGCAAGAAGTTCTTCACACCGTCTGATCTGGCTACAGTATATAAAGCATAAATTCGACCGAAACTCGAGTATAATTCCCATATTTGGGCAGGTGCTCCTATAACCCACTTGAGTTTTCTAGATAGAATTCAAAAAAAGCTTTGAAAATGATAGGCGACCGAACAATAACAGAAACGTTTACATCTCTTGAGCACCGCCGAAATGTTTCGTGCCTTTCGTTATTTTATCGTTATTTTTACAAACAATGCTCTAGCGAAATAGCCAGCTGCATTCCTCCCCTGAAACGATTCAACCGTAATACTCGAACTGCTAGGAATGCCCATCAGTTTACCCTTGAGCCTAACTTCGGACGTACTGTTAAGTATAGAGATTCTTTCTTTAGTCGTACCACACGAATGTGGAATGCTTTGCCAGGCTCTGTTTTTCCCTACCATTTTGATATGCAGAACTTTAAAACTACTGTGCGTCGTATCTCCTCTTTTATCCCTCCTCATTTCCCTAATGCTCGTGCGGTGTTTAAACATTTTAAGGGTACACACAAACCCCTTTCGCGTGTGTAAATTATATAGAAAAAAAAAAAAATCTTCATTAAGTCGTTGCAAATACTCCCGTTGCTACCGCTCTGTTTGCTTAATTCCAATTCAAATATTTCACTAAGTCAATGCTGCTTCAAATACTCTTATTGCAACAAACGAAATTTATAAAAAATATTAATATTATAAGCTATATATACACTTAAAAAAAAATATTTATTTATACTCTCGTTTTAATTCAAAGAAATGAAAGACGTCTGCTTCGTTTGGAGACTACACATGGAATGCTGAATTAAACGCAGCCTCTCTATTCAGCCAATTCAGCTTGTTTTTTCTTTTATCTTTTTCACATAACTCTTTTTCTTTCTATATGAAAGTGTTGCCACATTATTAATTTGTATTTATTAAATGATTTTATTTTACAAAAATTCGTATCACATTTTTCAATTTTAATTTGAACCGAATTTGTGTATTTCTACATTACCTACATATTAATATTTCCGATTTTTCCTGTTTCGAAACTTTTGCAACGCACTTCAAATAAAATTGAATAAAATCGGGAAAGTAATGTAGCCTATAAAACAAATTGTATCTCCTAAAAATGTTCTTTCCATTTTCTAACTAGATTAAATCATCTTTAGGGGAAACTAGATTACACCAGACCACATCAAATAGTTGAAGAAAGTTCTTTCACTTCTTCTAGTCCCATCCGATAAACCTATACATATCTGATATTAATCCTAGTTAAGGACCACCGCCAAAGGACCAACGGTCGACGACTTGATGAAAATAATGTTAAATTCATCAGTTAGTCGCATATACTTGCTGATCAATAACATGTGGTAGTAAAAATACCTCAAAATAAATAAAATAAATTGCACGTACTTGCTCATATGTGCGGTAACATTGTAGAATAAAATTAAAGAAAATTAAAGCAAAGTATTTACTCGATTTTTGTGATTTTTGATTGTTCGAATAAAGTACGTTAAATTGTATTGGGTGAACAAATTTAAATGCCATTTTATTTCTTTAGGAAATGTTAAAAAGTGTGAATTTTTTTTTCAAAATTGTAGGCACCGTTTTTAAATAAAACGGTTTTTTTAAACAATTTTTTTTTTCTAAATTAAAAAAAAATAATTCAAGAATATAAACTTAAATAGAAAAATAGCATACATTTAAAAACAGAATTTAAAAAAAAAATTCACTAACTCGTTTTCAAAATATTGATTTTTCAAAAAAAAAAAAAACATTTTTAAATTATTAAAAATACAAAAAAAAAAGTTTTCGAAAAAAATTAATGCAAAATTACTAAGGCTACTTACATCTTCTTGATTATCAATTTTGATTGTAATCGGATTACCAGTTTTTAAAAAAGTCGAAGAAAAAAAAACCGGTCCTATGGGAGGTACCGTTTTTAGCCCACCGTATTAATTTTTTTTTCACCAAAATATAATGCATACCTACAATAGTGCACTGATTTTTTTTATAAAAATTCTTGGAGCCGTTTTCGAGAAAAATAAGCTTTTACATAACGGTTATATGAGAGGTACCGTTAATTTTTGAGCTAAAAAAAATATTGAAGAAACTCCTCTGTAGAATGTCAAAAATTTTAAGACGATTGGCCCAACCGTTTAGGCTGCAGTCCAATATACATCCGTACAGACGGATAGACAGACAGACAGACGGACAGAATTTTGCCAGTAACTCAAATATGTTTCTCTATCATCGTAATTTTGATATAACAATCAAACATTTGTTATATCAAAATTTATAATCTGCACGAATGCATAACTTGTATTATAGTACCTTTAATCGCAAGTAAAAATAAAAATTTTGTTTATATTATCTAAGGAAAGATAATTTAAAAAAATCGCAAGTAAGCAAAAAGTTGTTTTATCGAAAATTAGAAAATACTGAAGAAATTGTTCGATGTTTTTCTTAATATTTCAGAACCTTCTCATTCTGTTCCTCCTGAATCATATATTTTTTGTTCTATATAAAGTCAAAGCCCTAAAACTTATATTTCCACAAGAAACCAATACTTACCCCACAAACCAAGTAATAACACAATTCACCCCGTCAGCCTTGCTCCTATAAACGATAAATTAATAAAGCCTTCCAATTACTATTGACTGCCTCCTGGTCGGCTGCTGGCTATCCTAAAAAAATTCTTGTTGCAAACTCAGGACAGGACTATACACACAGCACAGATAGCATAGAGTTGTCCTGTCGTCCGCAAAATATTGATCCATGATGTTGGTATTTCCTTCTGGAATCACGATTGAAACTCTCATATAAAGAAGTGGATGATTATTATTATTAGTTTGGGTGCATGATAGAAATAAGGATGGCGATCCAAAGGAAACGTCTATATTGGGGACAATATAGACCACCCTAACTCAATAATTGGGAAGGGCTCTTGAATTATATTTTACCCTTGCAAGCTTTCAATTGAAATGCTCATGTTTGAAATATGTGTTTTCCAATAACAATCATTTAACAATGAGAGTCTTCTGATAGTAGGATGGTATGGGAAGAGAAATCCTACAATTGTAAAGTTAGTCATCCGGAAAACACGTGTAGACATAAGCATCATCAATTTTTCAAAAACAAAACCTAAGTTCATGTAAATATTTAAGAAAAATACCCTTCGATTGATATGTGGGTCAACCTAAATAAACAAAAGGAATCCCAAATCTGGAACAGCTAATTGAATTGCATAGCAACATGTTGATTAAGGCGGTAGATTCAGTCGCACGAAGTTGCTTTGACAACAGATAGGGCTTGAAATTGTGGAAAAAATCTGTTATTTTTATGCATTTAAAGTAATTTAAGAAAAATATAAAAATGTTGTTTTTTAAATATATTCTGTTTTATTTAATTGAAAAAAATATAAAAACAAACATCGCACTCAAAATATTAAAATAAATTTTGTATCTTTATTATCAAATTTTCTAGTACTGTTAAAACTTTTTAATTTTTATTGAAAATCGTTTCTTGGGATGAATATCTGATTTAAAAATGATAAAAGCCGTTTCCAAAAAAAATAAAATAAAAATATACATATTTATTCAAACTATAACATTAATAAAAAGAATTGTCATATTTAATTGATATATCCAATACCTAACCTTAAAGCACTTCAATCATATAAGTAAAGAGAAAATCCTTAAGAAGGTAACATTTTTTTCTGAGAAATTCATAAGGGAGTGCATTAACTTCCATGGGAATTCAATGAACCTTTAACCAGAAGCTATTACCAAATGGATTTTATTTCACTTCTGTTTTGGCTTTAAAAAACTTGAAATTCTTCTGCTTTCAATTTCAATGTAGAAAAAGCTGGAAATATTAGAAAATTCTTCAAAAAAAAATTAATAGGTTTTCAAACTATTTCAATAAAAGAAGACTAAAGTTGAGTAAATTCTATTTTACTAAATTTATAAATATGAATTTTTGTATGCTTGGATGTTTGTTCGGCAATCACGTCTCAACAGCTTAACGGATTTGGATGAAATTCGGTTGGTAGATCTAAGAGATGCTGGATTAAAAAAATAGGAAAATCATGATACATGTGGGAGAGACTTAAATGTGAAATGATAAAGGTATACTCGGTTACATGTTGGTTTCTTATGCTGCCTTGTCTCAACGACTGCACAACTTTTGTTAAGTTTGGTATAAATGGTTGAGTAACAGCATTCACTATACAATTATGAACAAGGCACTGTTCCTTTGGTAGAAATTTGAAAAATTTTCTTCAACAGGATTTTTTTTTTGTATTGATACAAAAAATAAATAAAATGGCGGGTAAAGCTCTATGTTATATAATTAACTGGAATTTCACTTTAAGTAAAATTAGGATTTTTTTTATTTCTTTGAGTTGAAAATCTTGACTCATTTGCCTTCAAATAAATATTCCTAGAGCATAGACTTCATTTTATGTTTCATAATATAATTAAAATACAAGGAAAGCCATCAAGTTCGAAGTTCCAAAGCTAACTAACGAATTAACTACAGGGTGGGCCATACGTTTTTGCACATTTGATTTATGAACAGAAATAAAACTATAAATTTGTATTTTTTTTTTGAACATTTATTCAACGTAAAAAACATTTATTGTAATTTATTTTTGATATGGGGTTTTTTTATGGGGTTTTTTTAAGTCCCGTGTTTACGTAAACAAGCCCGAGACTCTGGAAGCCCTTAAGGACAACATTCGACACGAGTGCTCAATCAATCAATTGTGACGGCGCCCATTTAGCCGATATCATCTTCTCGACTTGACCAATACAATTTTCAAGGTTCAAATAAACATAATCAAAAAACAGAATCGAAGTTTTTTCATTTAGAAAAAAAAGAGCCAAACAACATGGGATGGATGACTTCTGTATATCGATGACAGGCTACACGTACGAAATAACATGCTGATAAGACCCATGCTGATAAGACTCATGCTGTTAAGACTCCAGCTGATAAGACTCATGACTGATGCTAACCGCGAGACTGTGGTTCTTTCAACCAAAATCGATCGCAAACACCAGGCGAACATGAAAAAGAACAGGCGCAAATTCCCAAAATAATTCCATTCAAATTCAAAAAGAAGAAGAAGAGAAAAAGAAGTAAAAAATAGGCGGAATTTTGTTAAAGTAGAAAGTAGATGTAGATATTGGGGTGTGTTCGTGGGATTTAACGAGAGGGTTTAATTGTGTGAGTTAATGGGCTATATGTTGGTGTTGCTGCCATCAATGTTTTCTTATGACGTTATCACGTAAAATTATCGTCCGTAAACCGACTTTACAGACAACGAACTCTTTTTAAAAAAATAATATCTTCGATATGTATCCAGGATCGACAACGCAAACTTTGGAAAACTCGTTGACTCGCTGGAAATTTCAACCTCCCGAATGTTCTCATAGCTTCTTCTTGAACGTTACCGCCCTGGTTTGTTTGACATTTGTTGTCAATCCCGTTTGCTCAAACTTCTTGGCATGAGTTTTCCCTTATACTGCGTAATCCTTTTTGAATTCAATAGGCGTCGTACAATAACGAAGGAATCGTGGTTTTTTGTAAAATTATCTTACATAAAAAGCAAGCTGTTGACCCGTGAAGCGCTCCATCGTGGCCACCTACATGCCCCTTCTCCTTACGGTTTTTAAGAAATCAAGTGTTTCTATTTGCAAAAATGTATGGCCCACCTTGTACATCCCAGAAATAAGCCAATTTGTTGTAACTCAATTTATTTCTAGGTTTACGTTGTCAGCATTGCTTTTTAGATCTTATCTTTTCTCCTGTCCTTGACGACGAATATGATTAAATGGAATCAGTCAAATCCACTGATCTGTGTAGTTAGCTTATTGTTCCTAATATGTGTTTTACAACGTTGGTTTGCAAGACTGCAACGTTAGCTTTTCCATCATCTCTTCTTCTCTGGTCTCTTTAGGAGTCGATTGAAAACAGCGTCACTCCATCTTTTCCATTAGTTTGGAGAACCCTTTGACCCTCAAGTGATCGGCCAACTGGATTTACATGCGTCCAATCTTTTAGAAACGCTGATTTAATAAGAGTTTAAAAAAAATCTCCCAAAAAACGAAAGTTACGGAACTTACGGAAACACGGCTTTCAAGGCGAAATATGTTTTGAAAATCTTATGTTGTGTCACTCAAAAAAGTGAAACCAATTTTCAAACTTTTTTTTTGGGAAAATAAAATAACTACACTTGATATTTCGAAAGCGTATCACAGAGCTAAACTTTATATTCCTTAAATCGACGATCTTTTTATTCTCACCTGGCACCTCCGCTTACACTTCAATGCTCCTCAATAATCTCATCGACAAATGCATGTTTTATTTTGTGTTGAGTTTGCTGCAGAAATATTCTGCGATTCTGCAGAACTTATTCACAGGGAATACAAGACCTCAGCATGAAGCACTCTTCTATCGAAAAGTGCATTTGGTAATTATGAATCTCTTCTTCTCAAAACAAGTAGTATTAGAAGGATTCAAGTTTGAAATTGACAAAATAAATGCCGGTGTGCCGCAGGGTTCTGTTTTGTCCCCAACACTTTTTCTGGTAAGCTTATTTAATTCTGATCTTAAGAGGGAGTACGAAACTAGAAAGGAGAATTTATGCTAGACGATAGATATATTTATCATTTTTAATGAAAATACTTCATTAAACAGGAAAATAATTTTGTATAACGGAATTTCAAAAACATAAACTAGGCGAACAAAATAAGTTGGGCCACCTGAGTAAAGCAGTTGGGCTGCAGAGATAACTTTCTCGTCTGTTTGGCGGTGTACGGTAGAACTAATCGCTTTCTGTCTGGAAACTAAATGTGTGTGAAGCTTTTGACGAGAAAGCCGATTCTTGCTTGCTGTTACCGAGGGCTTTGGTTTCAGAGCACTAGAAGAATATCCACTTGCCGACAGGCTCTTGCGATTTAAAAATGTCTGTATTCTAGGAGGAGCTCTTAAAAAAATCATCATCCTGTAGCCGTGTTCTTTTGGGAAAGCTATGAGCAGTAAAGATGGATTTCTCAAAAAAAACTTCTTATTTTATGTCAAAATTGACATCTACGACAACGGGGTTTGTTCGTAGAATCAGGTATTTGCCATACACGATGATGAAATGGCAATTGTGCTTGGTGATTGACATTTGTTACAAAAATCCATTTTAATAACGCAGCTTTGTAAGTCCAAAGCTACAAAATTGCAAAAATATATAGTAAATAATATTTAAAATATTTTTTCAAGCGTACTCTTCATTTTAATTAAATAATTTAAAAATCGCTAAAAGAAAGTCAGCAGAATTTTTTGATTTCGAAATTACAAATACCTTATTCACAATGCTTCAATTTTTAAATTTAAGAACTTAAAAGTTTCACTTCTGCACTTTTTTTCAAAAATAGTGTACATATGTATGTAATTTAGTTTTATAAAAAAACTTTTTATTCTTATAAGACTCTTAACATTCGCAGTTCCATTTTGTTCTGTTGATAGGACTATGTTTATATTTATTATTTTACTCTGTCTTAAATATTCAACTTTCTCATTCTTAAAAAGATTTTCATTGATCTCCACGTCTACATCTGCGAAAAGAAGGATACAATATATAAAAATCATACTTGATCGATAGAGAGAGAGAGAGAGATCTTCACAAGGTTGAAGATTATAGGAAATGCAAGTCATAAAAATTGCAAATTATAGGTAGTAAAGACAACCATGTTGATCTGCATTATAACATTTCATCGTGACTATTGCCTAAACTCATGGCAAGGTTATAGGCATTGTAAATTAAA
Organism: Platycheirus rosarum; assembly: GCA_963971375.1. NCBI lineage: Eukaryota > Metazoa > Arthropoda > Insecta > Diptera > Syrphidae > Platycheirus > Platycheirus rosarum. The sequence continues at coordinate 15,364,717 of OZ020510.1, read as the reverse complement.
CGTCCAGCAGATGGTGCGCATTTCGTACCGGAAAGTGTATTTGAAAGAGCAATATCAAGTAACAATTAATGTATTACTAAAAGAGAGGGGGAAATATGAGTCTATTTCACACCATAAGAAATCTTCGTAGTATGGTTCAAATAATTCTCCACAGGTGGCGTTGCAAAAGAAATTTTGAAAATTTCGAAAGACATTTATTTAGACATTTCCCTACGAAATTAAGAAATGTGTGTCAGAAGGATTCAAGCAGTTATGTTGCTGTTTACACACACATGTACCATTTCAACTTTGTTAAAACTCAGCAATGGATGACGATGCAGCAATCAACTAAATGGTGTTAAGTGATGTAAATTACTATAATATTTCTTGATAATCATATAATAATTTTAGTCTTTTATAATAGACCAAGAGCCGGCAGCAAATTTTTAGGAGTGGAGTGATATTGAAATTTATACACATGTATGTTTTTTTTTTTTTTTTTTTTTTTTTTTTTTTTTTTTTTTCAAGTCTGTGCAATTGCTAGCATACGCTGACGACATAGACATCATTGGCAGAACTCGGCGAGCTGTCACTGGAACGTTTGCTAGCATTGAAGCTGAAGCGGCTAAGATGGGACTAGCAGTCAATGAGGCCAAAACGAAGTACCTGCTGTCCACAAAAAGGGACACACAACACCGGCGGATTGGACAAAACATCACAATAGACAGGTACAACTTTGAGGTAGTTAGGGACTTTGTGTACCTCGGATCCGCTATAACATCTGACAACAACATCTCGTCAGAAATAAAGCGAAGAATTACTCTTGCCAATCGCTGTTTCTATGGGCTAGGAAGGCAATTGAGTAGCAAAGCCCTCTCTCGAAAGACAAAGGAGACTCTTTATAAGACCCTAATCATCCCAGTCCTGCTCTATGGCGCGGAGGCATGGACTCTATCTAAAGCGGATGAAGATATCCTTAGTCGTTTCGAGCGTAAGATTCTTCGGAAGATTTTTGGCCCTATCTGCGTTAACGGGCTTTGGAGGAGAAGGTTCAACCAAGAACTATACGAGCTGTACAGCGACATTGACCTGGTCAAAAAAATACGCATATCACGTTTAAGATGGCTAGGTCATGTAGAGCGAATGGACAACAATGCTCCGGCTCGCAGGATCTTCGATTCCATCCCAGAGGGTAGACGCAGTCAAGGAAGACCTCGCCTTAGGTGGCGCGCTCAAGTGGAGGACGACCTCAACCAACTTGGAGTGCAAAACTGGAGGCAGCTAGCCAAAGACCGAGTTGGCTGGAGAGGCATGTTGGTTGAGGCCCAGGTTCGTCCCGAACTGTAGCGCCACCTAAGTAAGTAAGTAAGTATGTGTCTGGCAAGTTTTTTTTTCAGGCTGTGGTGAGGGTGGGTGTTCGAAAATGGTCAATATTTCGATTTTTGGGTCGCAGTGATAACTACTTAAATTTGCATATAAATAATAGGGTTGGGTGCCCTGATGTCAAAAAGTGTGTCCAATACGTTTTACTTTCAGCCTTCCCCTCGCCAGACGGCCGCCGAAATGCGCGAAAATCAACTTTTTGGGTGGAAGTGATAACTACTAAAATTAATATATAAAAGTGTGTCCTGTGTGTATCACATGAGTGATACATCAAAAAATCAGAAAAATTCTCCTGATTGTAAAAATGTGTGTCCAAGACGTTTTACCTTCAGCCTTTCCCTTGCCAGACGCATTTTAACACTTTTTAAAAGCATTTTTCAACTTAAATCCTTTTTTGACATCAGGGCAGCATCCCCTATTGTTTATATGCAAATTTAAGTGGTTATCACTGCGACCCCAAAATCGAAAAAATTACCATTTTCGAACGCCCACCCATGCCCCGGCTGAAAAAAAATCTGCCAGACGGTTGAATTTGGCATAATGTTGTGTATATCTAAACATACATGTATATAAATTTTGGTTATCACTCCACTCCCAAAATTTGCTGCCGGCTCTAGACTATAAGTTAAATAAGCAGAATTGACTTAACTCAAAAAACGAGCCACCCGAACGAATCAAACTATCATGCAGACGAAATGCTATAGTATAATCAAAATGAACATCATCATGTTCTCCTACTTCATCAAGATGTTTTGTAATTTTTTCTTGCGATTTATAGGGACTATAAGGCAAGTTATGCATTCGTAAAAAAAAAAATCTAACAATCAAACATGACATTACGATGATAGAGAAGTCAAAAAAAGTGGGTCCGGAAATTCCGTCCGCCTGTCTGTCTGTCTGTCCGTATCGATATCTTATTTTTCTAGAAAACGGCTCCTACGATTTTGATAAAACTTTCAGAATGATGTTTTCTATGCAAAATCTATCATTTAGTTTTAATGGATTTTTCAGAAAAAGTTTTATAACGGTTTTTTAAAATCAGACATTCTCGTTAACTAATTGACGGATTTTGATGAAATTATATGTATACGAAATATGTAGTGTTTTATGATTTAAATAATATTGCTTATTAAAATTTTCAAAAAACATTTTTTTTTAATTTTTAATAATTAAAAAAAAAAATATTTTGTTTTTTGAATATTTTGAAAACGGATCTATAGATTTTTTTTCAATTTTTTTTACTAGTATAAACTATAGATTTCTTAAAATTGACATACTCAAAAAAAAACTAAAATATGTTTTCGAAAAGTTTTTCAAAAAAAAACATTTTTTTTGAAAAAACTGGTCGAACGATTTTGAAATGAAAAATTCATAAAATAGAAAACAGCAAAATAAATAAGAAGGCTTACAACATTTTTTCCAAAAAACGTTATAAATAGTGTTTTTTGACTTCATACAAAAATTTTCCCAAGCTAAGCCCTAGCCATTAGTCAAATAAAAGAAGGTGACAACCTACATACATGCCTACGTATTTTAAAGCATTTCATCATCAGCACACATAATACATAAGGAAGCCTATGATAAACAAACAAAAACAACTAACAAATAAAAAAACTATTCGATTACTACTGAATGCAAAAATTTTAATCGAGAAAACGAAAGTTTACACCTGCCTATACATAAACAAAACCACTGTGTTAACTTTTAATATTGTCTACACCCACTCGCTTAACAGTAGTTGGAATGTGTATCTTAATTTTAGTACTTCCTTCCTTACAACCTTATTATAAGTACCTAATATCCTTAGTAAATTCCATTAATACCTACCCACACCATACGTTTATCGATCCATCAAACATAATTAAGCTATTTTAATTATTTTGATTTCAAAAACTAAATTATTGTAATTGGGACCTATATAGGTCCCTTTATCTAGCATTATTGCCATACTGCTGATTCCGACGAATCTTTATGCCAGTTGTTCAAATTTTTCCATACCAAAATGAAAAATAAACTGAAAAAGTCCTTTATACCTTTCTATTAGCAAATTATATTATAAACAGTAAGCAGCAAGTGGAAAGATAATACACTAAAAAACTGCAAAAGCTAATAATCCTATATATTTATGTGTTTATCCCTTTATTGTGACTTCGTGACGCATATTCGTTCGAGCTTCAAACCACAACGATTCTTAAGAAGTTGCAACTAAAAAAAAACATTAAAATAAAATCTTTGTCAAAAAGACGCCTGCACTTAAAAAGGATTAGCACATAGGAGCAAGTACGTGCGACCCAGTCGTGCCTTTTATTTATCTTCTCTCTCTCTATCAAACGATTATGTGTTATATGTTGTGTCCTTGTTCTCTTCCCTCTATGCTCTATCTATTATTTTTTTTTTTGGAACAAGGTAATGCGATTGCATCACATACACCAGTTTTGACCCACGATAAAAAAAAACTTTATAAGCAAAGTTTGAACATCGAATACTTTCATAAGATATAAATAAGTGTTGTTTAACTAAATCAAAGATTCCCGGAATGACACATTTCTTTCTTATGTTAAATTACGACTTCCAAAGTGCTTACACAATACTTGTGGATTTATCTTTTACATGTCAAATAAACTTGAGACTCCTTTTTTTTGGATTATTTCATAAAACAACGAAATTAATTAAATTATATTATTTCTCACATTTTCTGTAATCCTCATACAATTTGAAGAAATAATGTAACAATTTTTTATTTTTTGTTAGATAAAAATTTACCCGAAAAATTCTTCAAATTTTTGTGCAACCACTCCAAGTGAATCTCTTAAATCGTTTCTAATTCCATCCTTTGAAATATTTTGTTGGGGAATGAAAAGTGGCGAACATTGTCATTCTTTTCATTCCATTTACCGTCTTTGTTCTTTATAATCAGATTTATGTCAAACAATTGTCAGTTAATTTAACATCTAACATCACATCCTTCAGTTGGTTTCCTGTATGAAAACCGCACAATGTTGACAAAGACAACATTCCTTTTAATGCGGATACATTTGATGGATGCAAACACAGAGTATTCTTCCACTTCCATTGCTGGATTTATGTATTTAAAGAAGAGCGATTTTAGCTACAGAATTGCCATTAGAATAAGATATAAATGTATCTATTGGAAGGAAACCTACGTTCTCATATAGAATTTTGTATTGACAGGTGAGATTCGTTGATTGAAATGAAGAAATATATGTATTTAGTTTCATCGATTAAATTAAGTGTGGAACGAATGCAATTGTATCTTATGGATGTATCTTTTGTATGTTGTTTGGTCTATATACTGAACTTATATTTGTTCTTTTCTTTTCATTTTCAGATGAGTAGTGGGAAGAAGGATTCAATAGTTACTGTAGCAGCGCTAGGTAATTTAGCTGGATTCAACACTATCCATACAGTGGTTCGGAGAACAACTGGAAGTAAGTGTCATTTATATATTTTCCAAAAGTTATTCTTAATTAAAAAAAAAAAATTATTTGGTTTTGGGGCAAGTAAACTAAGAAAATACATCGAATTTCCAATTTGTCCATTTCTTAATCAAGAAATGGGCGATAAAAGTAGTTTATATAAGTTTTCTTTAAGGCACATATATGTGCAAAAATCTTAGTCAACTCTTCCTTCTTCTTTTAATTGGTTACAAAACCTTCAAGACATTTATCACATTGGAAAGTAAATTATTTGTGTTCACTAATTATTTTAAATGTCAAATTACGTCCATGGTACTACCCTTCAAACCGACATACCAACTTATATACATATGAACCTTAATTTACTTAATTTAAATTCCTGGCTGCAAGGAATGTCACTTGCAACAAGTCATTGCCTTCTTTGGCAAAACCTACTGCAGCAGGTAGCTACCTCGTAGTCAGAGAACTCCACAGATAAAAAAAAAACAAAGGCCAGCGTCCAAGAAACTCAATGACCAAATCTATCGCCGGGTATTTGTTTTAGTGCATGAACGCATGAATGAAGTGCAAAAAAGGATCAAATTACATCTTCGTCGTCGTTTGGCGTTGATAGCCCCAAAGGAAAGGGCCACCTGTTGGCCAACCAACTATATACTGTTACACTACGCACCTTATATTGTGTATAGTGAGTTCAAAAGAATGTCACCTGTGTTTGGTTCAGGCCGTATATGGTGAAGCCTAAAAAATATCTTATCTCTCCAGCAGTATCTTTTGCTGAAACGTTGATCTCGCTAACTATATCTCTGCTGTCAACATAGTGTGGCTATAAGAAGAACCTCACCTTAATGTGGGCTTGTGCTCCGCTCTCAACCAACACAGATATTGTCCAAGACTCTAAATAAAATTTATTTACTCTGAGCTATGGCAACATCTCTGTTCATATGTGTTTGTGAAGTCCATATTTCTCAAAAGTATTTAAGCAATAAGCTTCATGGTGGCGGCACGTTCAAAGCTCGCAGTGAAGTTCCAAGGCATTTCAATTGCTGTTCCAGTGACAACAACACCAGCTGTCGCCACTGCTAACTGGCTGGTATGATGATGCGATCGATGAACAGTGAGGCATTTGGTACAGAAAGCTGACCTAATGTTCGCTTTTGAATATACAGGGTGGGCCAAAAGAAGTCATCCATCCGATGTTGCTTGGCTCTCTTTTTTTTCTAAATGAAAAACTTCGATTATGTTTTTTGATTATGTTTATTTGAACCTTTAGAATTGTATTGGTCAAATCGAGAAGATGATATCGGCCAAATGGGCGCCGTCACAATTGATTGCCATACGGGACAACTTCGGGCGACAGATTCTCGCACTAGTGTCGAATGTTGTCATTTGACATTGGTGGCCATTTGCAAAAATGAGAGCATCTTCCAATTCTGATTTCTTTTTGCCCACCTTGTAGAAATATTTTGAAAGGAATTAGTTTTATACATATTTAGCACTTTAACCAAAATCAATTGAACTCAAAAGGAGTGTTTTTTTTTTGCAAGGCTATCCGTAGCGAAGTTAGATTTTACACGCATTAGAAATACAACAACCAGTTGTCGATAAAAGTAGATATTGAATTTGGTTACGAATAGATTTTCGAATTCGAATCCATTTCTTATTATTTGTTTGACATTAAACGATTTCATTCAAAATTGATCATTTTTGTCATGATATAAGACTTCTGTCATACATTTCTGTGTATCTAAAAGGCTTCGTTCATAAAGTTGATCATGTCATTATAGAAGGCTTTACATGCATCTTCATCTTCATCTTCTTCTTCATCTTCATCTTCATCTACATCTGCAAAAAAGAGGACACACAATAAATAAATCATACTTGTGCGATAGAGAGGGGAGACTAAATATAGTAAAAATTGTAGTGAAGATAAACTAAACATGTTCATCTTTATTATAGCATCCCATCTGCAACATTGTTTTATTTGTTCGGGTGACTTTGTTTGTTTGTATTTTTCAATCAGATAGAAAGATATTTACTGTAGCATCAAATTTGAACATTTTATCTTAAACTAAATTGCACAATTTTCAGAGATCTGGTATTAATCTACCTTACTGTTGTTATTAATGTTATTAATTTAAAATTTTAAAATAGTTTACAATTTATCTTTGATTTCAATTTCAATCAATGTTTAGTATCGCATTAAAAAAAAATACTTAAAAAACACAAATCTTCATTTTCGTTTGTTAAGTTCTTATTTTGATCCGTGCATTTTATTTATATATTTGTTTTAAATTTATTTCGAAATATTTTTGATTGATTTGCACTTTAAAATTACATATATCTTCGTTTTCTAGTAAATAGCAGAGAATATTTGTTTTCCTTATTTTATTTATTTTATATATAAATATATGTGTTTTATTTAAATCAGAATAAAAAACATTTTTTTGTTGTTGGTTTCAAAATCGTTTATTTTAACAATTCAATCATTTGATCATAATTTTTAATTAATTTTCTATTCATAGTTAATTAAGTAACTTTTAACTTAACATTACTTTAACTTAATAAGACCGAGTAACAACACTAGACGGGAGTACAGCAAAGAATCAACTAACTAACTTAACAAACATTCGGTTAACAACTTACAACAAACGCATATAGCTGAATAACTAACTGAAACCAAAGCTTCGCTTAATTGTTGGCGTCGTTTTGGTTGCTAGGCAAGATAAGGATTATGATCTCTAACTTTATCTTCGCAGAAGATGAAGCTAGAGAAAAGCAAAAAAACTTAATAAGTTCACACTTGGTTTTTGCTGCGCAAAAATAAGTGTGGTGAAAAGCTATATTCTTGGCGTATACACTTAGAGAAATTTCGTTATGTAACAATATTGATAATAATAAATTGGTATCTTTTGGTTTTTGTCTATGTTTAATGTACTTTGAGAAGGTATTGAATTGGAGCACTCGAATGTGCCCAAGAACATGTCAAAAAGTTATAGTAAATTTATGGAAAGCCTTTATTGTGTACTCTTTCTATCTTTTATATTAGTGACTTATATTGGTCCTGTTCTACTTTTCTTCAAATTTGCAGATGCAGATGCATGTAAATCCTCCTTAGATTAAAGGAAGTAAGAGAAATCATGATAATTTCTGCATTTCATCTGCAGATAGATTCGTTCGGGTGACTCGTTTTCTGAGTTTATTCAATTCTGATTATTTTACTTATAAAAGACTTCAATTATTATATAATTATAAAGAACTAATATCGCATAGGAATCACTTAAGTCCATTGTTGATATGATGCATCGTCATACAGTACACATGTTTTGTAACAAGCATTTCAATGGATAATCGACGTTTACGGCAAATAACGGATTCTAAGAACAAACCCCGTTGTCTTAAGTAGTCGAGATGTCAATTTCGACATAAAATAATAGGCGGTTGCCGATAAGTTGTTTTGGGAGATCTAACTTCACTCAAAGTCCTACTTTTTTCTTACTTGTTATAAAGTATACAACTTTAAGGTTTGGTGCTCCTGTAAATGAATTTGAAAATTAAATATTTAGCAAATAACATCAGAAGAAGTCGCAAGGACAGTAGCCTTAGTTGAGAATGGTCGGAGTGAACTGTATGCCGCTCGCTATCTAAAGGTTAAGAGAAACAAACTCCTTTAGGTCGACCGAGAGCAACTTTTGCGAAAGATGACCGATGCTTGCTGCTTTCTTCGAAAACGGCACCAACCAGCCAGCGGTTGAACTTTCTCACAGGATCAGAACGGAAAGGGAAACATTAGTGAATGCTCAAACGGATAAATGGCAATTACTGAGAACAAAAACACCCTTTGGGTACGGTGGTTAACGGTAGAGCACAAGCGACGCGGATTAGAGTCTACACGCATTCACCAAAGATTGAACTGAGACTGACTGGAGTAACAGAGTAGTCTGGATAGACCAGGTGAGAGATACTCTTCGTTGACGGTTGCCCAGAAGGAACATTTCTAAGGAGGTTCAGTCACGGTTTGTTTTTATGTCGCCAGGTGCATTATGGATTATTTGGAAGAAGTGGAAATCATGGTTATGGATTGCCCTGCGATGAGCTCGGACATGAACCCTATGTCCGAGATCAGAGAGACACTCAGTGCAGTTTGGACGACACGGTGGTAAGAAGCCTAATCCAAGGTATGCTCCGTCGAATTAAAGCTTTGATTGATGTTTGAAAAGACAATACCCACTATTAAGGAGATAGCAACCCACTAAAAACAAATTAAATAACAATAATTAAAAAAAAAAACGAAATGCTGAAATGTTTGCTAATTTTTCTTAATTTATGTTTAGTTTTTAAGTTCTCTTTCTTGTACTTGAATTTTTTCAAAGGTTTTTAACTTTCAAGTTAATAAAAAAACTGCATCGGAAAAAATCAATTTTTTAAAGGTAACCCAAAACGATTAAGAAAATTCATAAGAAGAACTTCAAAAGACTTTCCAAACTGGTTCCTCTTCGTTCATACGAGCCTACCTTACCGAAGACTACCGAGTTTTATTATTTCCACCACATTTGCTTCAAGGTAGATTTCATACAATTCATAATTGCATCTTCCCCGGAATCATCCTCCTTTGTTGAACCAACGCTCTTCGCAGACGCAACTGCCATCAAATATGCAGGCCCAGGTTTTGTGCCGCCTGCTCAATCTGGATGAAGAAATTTGGTACAACTTGTTGACTTGAACGGATAATGTCTAGCAAGTTTCTGGCTAGAGTTGGCGATGAAAGTCCCCCTTGTTGACTTACCAGAGTCACATATTGTTTTCACAACACTGGATCGAAAGGGATGCAAGCCAGACCAACCTCTTGACGGAAACCGATAAATATTTTTATTGGTCTGGGTAGCAATTTGGCTACTTTAACATGGCAAATAATGTTGGCCATGGTCAGCCTTCACAGTGGTGTTAATTTATATTGGATGACGAGTTTTCTCATGGCCTTATACAGTTTTTTCTAATTTTACAGTGGTTGGCCGCATTAAATTCCAGAGTTATTTCTATGACCATTCTAAGGGTAGGTTAGGATAAGGTGACGCACTGTTGTGCAGATTTTTCAACATTGTGCTTAAAAAAATAGTAATGAACACAACTACTAAGGTTTTCTGACAAAATTGATATAATAGGAAGAACTAAGCGGGCAGTAATAGGTGTTTTCACTTCCATGGAATGAGACTGATTATAAAGGAAGACAAGACAAGGTATACGCTCCCATTAACAAAAGTGCTATCCTACCACCAACTTGGTCGGAATCAACAAAAGTGCAATCCCACCACTGACTTGACGGATTGTGACAATTAATAAGTATAACTTCGAGGTAGTCAATGAATAATTTGTCTGCCTGAGCACTAATGTAAACACAAGATACAACATCAGCGCAGAAATCAAATGTTTAATTTCTCTCGCTTATCGCTGTTTCTTTGGGTTAAGTTAGGAATTGAGGAATAAAGCCCTATTGAGAAGTACCAAGGAGACGCTATCATCCAGGTCCTGCGATAAAATCAAAATTCTACAATTTAGAAAATTTCCGTCAATTTACTCAAAAAAACATTTTGAAAATTTTCCAACTTTAAAGGCCAAATGTTTCACTTTACAAAGTCCATCACATATATGTGCGACTTCTTACAGTCGCTAGCCAGAGGCAAAGCTGAGTATCATTGCCTTAACTGTAGACGAAGAGCACGATGTCGATGGCTTCTGTTCTCTAGCCTAACACTACCTAGCTGGCTCAAGCTTTGAGAATAAGCAAACTCTCTTACTCTTCATACAAACATGGTTAGGTTACACTGGCAACAGATAGCAGCAGCAGGTTATCTGACACCACACTCACTACACTTGCTGAATATGATCCATCAGCTTCGCCAGTCATTGCAACAGCAGCGCTCTGCTCCGTTCGATAGTCGTTCAACAGTCGCTTTGGTCGAAGGTTGAGTTTTAATTTTGTTCCGTGATTCGATATGTCAAGCCAATGTCCATAGTTTATTGACACAAAATAAGTAAGATGATCGCAATTAACCGTCACACATACTAAGTTTCCGTTAAAAGAATTGGCGAATTGTTTTTTTGTTGACCAATTGTTCGCTAGTGTTGCAATTGCCACACGATTACACTATCGCGGAATTACAAGTTTCTTGATTGTCGAAAATAAACCAAAAGTTAACTTGACTAATTAAATTATTAAACTGACATAATTTTCGACAGGCTTTAAGGCTTAGCGGAGGCGAAGATCGAATAAAAACGTCACCGTCGTCGTCGTTGTCGTTGTAAACCAAGGCGAATAAAGTCGAAAACAAGTTCACTTCACATGACTGTCAGCAGAGTCGGTCTGTCGGTCCGGTCTTGGCCATTCTGCTGGCTTGAGAAGAGGTTTTCTTTTTAATTGACTGCTGTAACTCAGCCTAACTTACTAATTCCCAAAGCATCCGTAGGCGATTCAATTAAACGGCTGACTGAAGTTTCTATGATGTTTTCTTGACATCAAAAAATATGGCTGAGCCAACTTATTAAAAAAAAAAAACGTTAAAGGCGCGTAGGTTTCGACATCCACCAATATCTACGGCAGTTGTTAAAAAGTGCACTCAACTCAATTACATCTGAACGTTGTTTTTTTGTTTTTTAATTAAACCGTGCAGTGCTAAATAAAAATCGTGTATAAATCCATATTCAACTCGAATTTAAATCATTTTTTATCATTTTTTCAATGTTTACACGAATCTATGCGTATGTGAACAAATAAAACAAACAAGTCAACACACCTTCGTGCGCGGTACATGAATAAAAAAAAAAACAAAAACAACCACACTGCGATTTCTAACGATCTGTTTGTTTGCTTGTTGTGGATCGCCACCTTGTGGTAATATTTTTCTTTTTCTTTTTCTGTTGTTGCTGTTGTAGTTGTTGTTTTTTATGGAAATTTGCATAGAAACGAGAAAAAATTATAGAATGGCGTGCGTTTATTTGTTCAAAACAATAACAACTAATAATCAAGAGAGCAAGATAAAAAATAATAAATTGTTAATATTTGTATTTTTTTTTCATTTGCATTTTTTGTTTCGAGAATGGTGCGGAGATATTCTGTCATTGCAGATGTTTGTTTCGTTTAACTAACTTGTCATTCGGTAATTTGTTTAATATTTATTCGATTGTTTGGTTGGTAAACAAATATAAAACGAATTCTTAATTAGTTAAATAAAATGATGTTAGTTTTCAATGTTTTTTTTTAGGGAATTCAAAGATATGCAAACACATCGAGCCCTAACCGCCATTTTATCGTAAACGACATTTTTACAAAATCAAGTTAATAATGCAATTCGATAGATTATGCCTTTACACATGTATCCTAATCATTTGTTTTTCAATAAGACTTTTTAACAAACAGTTAAAGAGACAACAAAATTTATGGTAACCGACATTTATATTTTCTGCTCGGTCCGTTTTGAAGGTCAGGAAAAAATAAAAAAATGCGTTTTCCCTAAAATTTTCACTTTGTCGCTTACGATAAAAAAGCGGTTAGGATTCGAGATATTTAACTATTTTTAGCCCTGTTAACTTTTGAAAAAAAAATCAATATAACTTTAACTTTTAATATTTTACAATATCATTATTGAAAAATTTTATCGATACTATACTTGACAGATAAAACGTCAAAAATAAGCAACAGATTTTCGATTTTTAGAATCTTTATTTATTTTATAGAATATGCTAGTTTTAACTACTCTAAACAAACTCTACTCGTTTGTTTTAACTCATATTTGGCTAAATGACATGTTTCAAGATCGTTTGTCTTTATTTGGTTGAATATGAATTGATAAATGGACGATTTAATAAATTTTGTTTTAAAATTCACAAATATACATTTTAAACTTTATTTAGAAATCAGTTTTATTTTTACATTTCAATGAAATATCGATTCGCTAGAATGCTTCTATTCGTTCGAATGGATATTGAGTACGTTGACAGTAGCGAGCAGTTTTTTTTTAGATACAAAACTATTCGACAATTAATTTTAGTACTTTTGTTGTTGAACTGTATCAAGACTTTTTCATTTTTTCAGTCGCTTAGTAGTTGAAGATTGTCAGCATAAAAAAATTTTTTGTCTCTTTCTAACCTCTCTAAAGCTCTGTTTCAGATGCTGACAAAATCAATGTTTTTTAACAGACTTTTGGGGTATACGAAAAATCATGTCTTTCAAAACACAGAATTTCAAATCAATAGGTTTAAATATCAGTTTATTTTTGAAGGTAATCTGACAGTTAAGAGACAGTTGGCTTCCAGTCAATAATTTCGCAGTATTTACATCGACTAAAGAAGGCATATACATCAAGGGAATTTACTAAGCACAGGCACAGATGTGTTCGATTTAGAAAAGTAACGCTAAAATTGAGATTTAAGCAATATCATGCATTTTGTAGCATCAGGAATAGCCGAAATTTTCTGAGAAATAAAAAAAAAAAATTAATAACATTCTTCTAATAAATACATAAATAAGTACTCAAATCTGTATCAAGTCATTTCTTTATACAACTACAGGGTGTCTTTTAAAAACCAGTTGCAAGTTTTTTGTCAATAGCTTTTAAATGAAATTGATTTTTTTTTTATTTACTAGCTTACATACCCGGCGTTGCTCGGGTATACCATACATTTTCGAAAAAATAAACCAGTCGGGCGTGACGCCACCTAGTAATCAAAATAGCCTTAGTTATTTCTTAAAAAATAATGGCAAAACCACTGCGTAAGCTTTTCCTTCTGTCGTATTCTACAGGCTTCTATCCAAGAGGATGAAAAACTGCATTTGTCCAGCCCATACCTAAAAAAGGCTTCATCTTCATCTCCCTCTAACTACCGGCCAATAGCACTTACATACCTTCTTTCCAAGGTCATGGAAACGCTGATAATCTATCAGATTAAGAAATATTTTGAGACACGGAAACTTTTTAATGACCGGCAATACGGTTTTCGTAGCAATAGGTTCACTGGTGATATGATGGTATATCTGACCGAACAGTGGAATCAATTTCAATTTTATTTTCACTTGATATTTCAAAAGCATTTGGCAGAGTTTGGCATCAAGCTCTTTTATCGAAAATACGTGCATTTGGAATCGGCGAATCTTTTATTTGATGGATTAGAAATTAACTTTCAGAACGTTCATTTCGCGTTGTTTTGGATGGCTTCTTGTCTGATAGTCACAAAATATATGATGGTGTGCCCCAAGGCTCCGTTCTGTCTCCGACAATGATCTCTTGTCTAAGACTTCTAAACCATTAAATTGTTTTACTGATGACAGTAACCTCAGATTTACCCTTGAGCCTAATTTCGGACGCACTGTTAAGTATAGAGACTCATTATTTAGCCGCACTACACGAATGTGAAATGCTTTACCCCGCTCAATTTTTCCCTTCTATTACGATTTGCAAAGTTTCTTGTAAAATTCGCATCGTAGCACGAGCTGTGTGTCATGTGACACTACCTTGTTTAAGCCAAATATTCGGAAGGCCTTAACAAAGTATTTCAATAAGTTACAGCATTTTCTGTGGCATCATCAAAAGAAATATAGCCCAAATGGCACACGCAAACCGTACAATTATAGTATCAATTGAGAATTTGCAGTGCCCCAAGTGTGGGTATGCTTATTAACAAAGCAAGCTGTGTAAAACATTGGTGCAAGGATGTACAAGGAGGTAATGATGCACATTTGTTTTTAAGTTCTGCACTTCAAAGTGGGAGGGAAAAACAGAGTCTGGCAAAGCATTCCACATTCGCATGGTACGGCTAAAGAAAAAATATCCGTACTTGACAGTACGTCCGAAGTTGGGCTCAATTGTATACTCATGGGCATTCCTTGCAGTGCGAGTATTACGGTTGAATCGTTTCAGGGGAGGAATGCAGCTGGCTATTTCGCTAGAGCTCAAGAGATGTAAATGTTCCTGTTATTGTTCGGTTGCCTCTCATTTTCGAAGCTCGTTTTTGAATTCTATCTACAAAAATTTGAATGTTGAAAATTGGAAATTCTTAGAGTATTCTGATCAGCTTCAGACTGGGTAAAAGAGCTGGATCATCGTTAATACTGCGAAAAACCGTAAGTCACGTTTCATATTGTCACAACTTGACAATATGAAGGATATTTTGGAACCCTCGCAAATCTCTATAAACATAGTATGTATATATAATATATATAAAAATTAATGTTCATATGTATATATAACCGGTATGGACTCCTAAACCGCCTAACGGATTTTTATGAAATTAGTTTAAATTAAGTTTTATCCAGGGATTGTTCCTATGAAGGTTTTTTGCAGCTAGCATTAAGATTAAATAAAGAAATATAATAATTTCACATTTCACATTAAATAGATGCTTTTTCTTGGGCGAAGCAACGTGTGCGGGGTTACGCTTAGTAACTTATAAAAATTCTTCATTTTGTTCAGTATGCATTGGTTTGATACATATCTGTCTTAGTTCTAACCAAAAAGATACTTTACCATCTTAACCATAACGCCAATTGAAGAACTTCATGGAAGAGAATTCCATAAACCATCAGATCAGAGTTAACTTGAGGTTAACAGCGAAACCAAACTGCAATATATTCCCTTGTGAATTCTGTGGATGCCATGCTAATCATTTCAACGTGGTGTTGCAGGTAATATAGTTTAGGAAGATATATTCAAAAGTTTGGAAATAGTGTTGCATCTGATGGTAGTTGTTAAATATTAACGATTTTTTTTTAACACACAGCTTATTAAACGAGCGTTTATAATGTCTGTTAAGAATTTTACTGAATTTGAAAACTCAAGTTTCTTATATATCGAAGTTTATCGCATCGCTTCCGTATCTTTCAATCAGGTGTTAAGGCATTTCCAAAATTAAGATATGAATTTAAGAAGCCGATACAATCATTTCATTATTATGGACAAAATTCTTTGGAACTAGGGCGATTCTCTGACAAGAAATATACAAATATGGTAGGACGATATTCCAAATAAAATTAATTGAAGGTTAACTAACTGATAAGATAACTAACAAAAAATTTATCGAGAAATATATTCAATTTAAATCTTTTCTCTGCTTCAAAGATTTTGCCTAACGATTTAATAATTTGGTGCAAAAGTTGTCAACGGAAAAGGACACAAATTCGAAGTCAGTGACGGCAGTGAGCGTGCGTCACCATCTTCTTCCGTGATGATGCGCATTTTTGGCTAAATATATAAATTGCCAAGACTGTGTCGCGCGTATTTGCTCTTATATGTGCCTCAAATTGTATGATAAAATATTTGACAAAAGCAAACGGTTGTTTGTAAAAAGCTGTCAAATCGCCAAAGTGAGAAATTAGGCGATGCGGAAATCATTTTCTCAGATTATTGTGCCTCGCAGTGTGCGCCAGTGCTCCGTCTTATTGGGACCACTTGTTCTCTTGCCCCAATTCGTCCAATTGAGGAAGGTAAAAGTAGTTGATTATGGCCCCGATCTGCTCGCTTTAACAGTAACCGTTTGGACTGGGGCGTTCACGAAAAACCGAACATTACGATTTTGGACGGCCGTGAAAACTGCGATGAAATTTAAGCTGCAGATTTAAAAAAAATTGAACAAAAAATTAAAAACAAAATTCAGCGATTGGTCTTAAAAATTATTGAAAAATCCTAATAAGGTTTTAAAACATTAATTATTAATAGAAATCAAATATTATTCTAGATGGTTATAATCGGCCTTTATTCACCCTGTTCCTGTCAAAGAATTTTTTGTTGAAATTTTCTTGAATTTTGTTGAATTTTGTTGAAATCCAATGAGCCAGTACCCAGTACCGAGAGTGTCGGATTTAAAAAAAAAAATAACTTTAATTAAAGGGTATGTACTTTCTATTGAGTAGAAGCCTCAGGGCTTCAGAACTTGATTGCATACATAGCCTTTGTTTTTAAGGACTGCTTCACACCTTCTGGCATAGAGTTCATTAGTTTTTTTTTTGCATGTTTCCACTGTTGTTGCATACCTTTCTTCATGGATTTTCTTCCACAGTGCCTCCGGATTTGTGGTTTTCTTACATGGAACTCTAGATATATAGATAGATAGACTATTTATATTATTGGTTAACGTTGATTACAACTTGTTTACAAAATTAACAAAAAGCATGGCTTTACTGCCGTCTAAATGGAACTCAATTTTTCAAATCTTTCCACAGATTTTCGATAGGGTTAGAATCAGGCGATTGTAAAGGCTATTGCAAGACTGATACATTCTTTTGTTTAAACTACCTTTTCACGTCCTTAGCAGTGTGTTTGGGATCATTATCTTGTTGGAATGATCACACTAACGGCATATGATCTTCTAACGACTTCCAATATTTAGAGATACGTTTCTTTATATTTTTGATCCAAAAGATTGAACCTACTCCAGCATAAGAAAAACAGCCACACATTTTTACCATCTTAATAGTATTCCTAGGATTCAGCTCTTCGTTCTTCTTCCTTCTTACGTAAATCCGTCCATCAGATCCAAACAAATTTATTTTGGTTTCGTCGGTGTACAAAATACTTTTCCAGTTTCTTGGATTCTCTGATGCTTGGTTCAAGTTTGCGAATTGAAGAAATGAAGAACGAAATTAAATATTCCATACAAAATGTAAAACTTCAGTTCTATTTTATTATTTTTTCTGCTGAAAAACTAGACTTTGTGAATTAAAGTAACGGTGCTTTGTAAGTGTTCATAGAAAATTTCCACTGACTCTAGAAATTTTAAACAGTAAAGGCAAAAAGGCACATTTTTTTTTGTACTTTGGAATGTTATTAAATATAATTAATAAATTTATTGGCGCGACAGCTCCTTACTGACAGTGGATTCACTGACCACTGGCAGGCAGTGACGTCAAAATTGCGTCACAACGCCGTCCGTGAAGTCATGCGTAGTATGATAGCCAGTTTTGGAATTCACTGACGTCCCCAAATCGCGCCAGTGACTGACTCGAAAAATGACAAGTGTGATCAGTAGTCACTCGCACATAGGACCACTGACACACTTTTATGACAAGAGCGTCAGTGTACTGTGACCCTGTCCCATCACAGGCAACATACGAAATTTCTCGTTGTGCCAGTGAAGCAACCCTGTCAGGGAACTGACCTGTTTTTTGATATTTTGTTTGAAAAATTTCAAGTACCGTAATGAATGCATGAAAATGTTCTTTTATTTATTTTTTTTTTGGAAGTTTTGAAAAAAACTTTTTTTACTGACTTTTTTTTTGATTTTTTAGAACTGGCACTGTCTAGATCACGAATATGCATTCTTGAAGTCATTTGGTCGCTTAGCTTAGCCACAAGTCATGTTTAAAGATGTCAACTTTGATGCCTCTATATCACGTCTAGTTTAGCCGTAAATCACGATTTTAAAGATTTTTCAATAATGCGATGCATCAATTGAAAGGTGGCATTTCCTAGATCACGAATATGCATTTTTGACAACACACGAAATTTCGAGTAGTGCCAGTGTTAAAATACCGTCAGTGAACTGGCACGATTTGTTTGATGTTTCAACGAATTTGCAGTCACTTTAGCAGTTTTTTCGCATTTTTGAAATTGATTTTAAAAAGTTTTTACATTTTCATTTGCAAATAAAGGTAGGAACTATACAAATATTTGAGTTTTTGATATCAATTTTACTTTGTGTTTAATTGCAACGAAATTAAAACTTCTTAAACAAATAAAAAAACAAGGATCTGACAGCGACTTGCGTGTAATATGATAGTCAGTTTTTCAGGCGTCAGTTCACCGACCGACCCGGAGAAAGTTTCACTGACTAGCAAAAGTCTGTGATTTTTGGGACATACTGGCACAGGCCTGCCAGTTAGTGTGATAACTTTTTTTCTCAACTGACCACTGACGAGCAATTGCTTCACTGGCGTAAAAACCACGTCAGTTTTCGTGACGACACTGCCTGCCAGTGGTCAGTGAATCCACTGACAGTGTGATATAGCCTTTGAAGAGCCAAGGAATAACGACTTATACTCTCAACCATTCCTGTCTGTGTGTTGTTAGTCTGCAAGAATGGAATGGACCTACAATTTACCACCGAGTCCGAACGGCCACATGAGATGCACTTTTTCGAGACAAATGTTTACTCTCCGGAAAAGAAGGTGGCTATGACCGGGACTCGAACCCAGGCTCTTCACTTAGCAGTCCGACACACTATCCAATAACCCGTGGCTTACTTGGAATGTTATTATGGTAGAATATATGAAGTGAAGGAAATTGGTAGATTCACTCTTATTATTTTGGCTGTATCTACAGACACACATTTTTTGACACAAACTTTTTTAGACTTTTCTATCATATTAATGCCATATTTGATTTTTCATCTTTGGGAATCAATAACTTAACACTTCAAATGCCAAACTCATTTTAACTATTGGAATCTTGAGATTTGAATGGATGTACAAATAAATCATTTCATTTATGTATTTAGCTTTCAACGCCCAAGGCCAGCTTTTTCTGTCCATTGTTTTCATCTTCGCATCTTGTGAAGAAGCTTCCAATGAGTAATTTTGCTTTTATGTTTTTCCCAAGATTGACTTTTCCTTCACCTAAATTGATTAACAAATCACTTCCAAGCCATTCTTTTATTACTTCCAGAAAACAAATAATGGTTGAAGTCCAAATTAATAGAGCCTGCTTAGGATGCCCCGTAAGACAATGTTCAGAGTTCATTTTATAAGTGGTTTGCGTTTGTAAGCAACAACAAGAGACTTAAGATAAATGCATAGATACTTCTCTAACTAGTATTAGAAAAGGCATATAAAGTTAGTATAGTTAGTCTTTATTTCAAAACAGTTTTTAAACAAAACACATATTTCTGTTCAAATTTGATTTCAAATTCCCTCATCTGAAATAAAAAGTTTTCAAACTCTTAATGACCCTAAGACCTGACCCCCAGAAGAGATGAAAAGAAAAAAAAAAGAAAAAAATTTCTTTGATTTAAATTCACGAAATAGTTTGTCTTTTCGGAAATTTGTTTTTTCTAATAGAAGAAGAAATAAAAATAAATTTTATTTATGTCGGGAACATTCTTTTCTAAATGACACCAGCACGTGGGAGGCACACGCATCTTTGTGGGTTTTCTGTTTTTTTACACAAGTGCTATGAGTCGTTTGTATCTGTATCTACAAATGTATCTGATTATTTTGTTTCAATTATAAAGCCCATTTGTTATTTTTAAAGATTTATTTACAACAAAGAAGATTTGTTTTTGTTTGTTTCCGGATTTTTTTTTTATTGTGAAATTCCAGTGAGATTTTGACATTTGAATGAAAAACCAATTCGATAGAATTCATTGGGATTCATGTGTCTTGTGATTGTTTTTAGAATGATTTTTAGTAGATTCAAGTAATACAATGATTCCTTACAACAACATTCAAAAACCCATTTATTTCTTCAAAATGTATATCAGTATTCATCCAGAAAAAAAGGACCAATTTAAAATTAAATTCGTTCCTAAACACTTTATAAACTCCAAAAAAAACACTCCCGTTGAACTTCCTGAATTTCAAATGCTGGAGCTGATGCTTCAATTTAAGATAACTCGCTCATACATCATTCCCAATATTTTCATATGTCATGCCGCTGTAATTTTTCACACACAACCGAGACGCAATGGTTTTGGTTTTGAATGGAAAAAATTCAATCTCGAGGGAGCAGTTCCACACGAACGATGCGATGCCTGGTTGGATATATAGAAAGTATTTCTATTTTTTTTATTAAAAATTCAAAACCTAATAAAAGTCTGCCAACCTTGAAATGAAGTGAAATCCTTCAAGAGCACATGTTTTTGATGGAAACATTGAATGCAGTCGGTGCTTGGTACTTCGTTTGTAGAATTTAAAACCAATATTTTCATCTCTAAATGATTACTTATCATAAGTCATAACTGATTATTTATTTATTTATTTTTTTGTATAGAAACCTTAAACTTTGTATGTTGCACAAATCATTTTTTAAGTGATGTATGAAATTCATATGGGGCATGGGGCACTCGAAAAAAAATTAGACGAAAACTCTTTAAACTTTTTGAGTTAGGAGTTTACATTTAAATGTATGTATAAGCAGCGCCGGATTTAGCTTTTTTGGGCCCTAGGCCTAAAAGTAAATGGTGCCCCCTATTTATATTTTCTTTTATATTGTCAGATTTATTTACATATAAAAAAAAGAAAAAAAACACACTGTAGTGAATTCATTAAAACAAAAACAATTTTATTTATAATGATAATTACGAAAATATGTTCCACATATTTTGTTAAGGCTTATTGTGAAATATTGTTTTCTGTATTTCTTAGTAGCGAAGTCTTTTATAATTTCATCAAAATCAAAAGTGAAGTAAATTACTCTCAATGCAAAGCAAAGATAGGGGCATCAAGCCTTTCCTGCGTCATCTTTGTTCGACAAGGACTTTTAAAACGCTTTAATTGAGAGAATGATCTTTCCGCGGAGCAATTTGTCACCATCAAACTTAAAAATAAATGTAATACCGTGTCTACTTTTCAAAAAGCTGATGTTATTTTGTCTTCCCACATTACTTTATATAAATTAGCTTGATTAAAAAATTTAAAATTATCTCTATTTTTATGCATTATAAAACGATGGAACTGTACAAGTTCTTCAACAAGTGCGGAATTTAACATCGATTTTATTATTGCTTGTGCAGAGAAAATCAAATCGTCCAGAAATCTCGCTGTAGATCTTGCCTGTGGAATCCATTCGCATTTGCAATTTCTCGATAATGTTTATTCGAAAATATTCATTTGGGCCCAAATGAACTTCGGGAGTATTACCATCGTTATCCATTTTTTGTCGAATGCATTCTCGTGTAACCGTGTAGCTGCCATCAGGTCTTTAGATCGTATTTCAATATTGTTGAAATTATCACGCATGTTTTCCAGTTGATCAGTTAATGATTTATACAAATTCGCGCACATCAGTAATGTTACGTTTTTTGCAAAACTTTGTTGACTTTTTGAAATTTTTTTAATTTTTCACTCAGACACTTTAGTGCTTGGTGGGGTATACCATCCCCAGTTTGAGAATTCATCACCAATAACGTTAAAAAAACATTCAATGGGTTGACCATATTTAAAAAGCGTATGACAATACTCAATTGATCCACAGGCAAGCTAAAATTTCCAGAAATATTTATTTGTTGAATGATTTCTTCGCGAAATTTGTTGGCCATTATCTCTATCAATTCTTCATTTAGAGTTTTAGACAGATACGAAGTTGCTCCTAAACCAGGATGTCCGAATTTCGAAATATGAGTGGCCATGAAAGTATCAAACTTTGCTATTAATTCGATAAGGCCCATCAAGTTGCATTTATTTGACTAACCAATTTTTTTCTTTAGAACCTCTAAATGCTGGACCACGTTCAGATAATTTGCAAAAAACAGCAACCACCCTCTTAAGTATATATTTCCAGTATGAACACGACTATTGCATTTGTTTTTTTCCAATTCTGTCTGATTTCCGAAGCGGGATTTAAGTGTAATGCAATCCATCCTCTTTATGACTGAGATTTTTCATGATTATGTATTGAATAAGAACTTTTCCAATCAGGAAAACCTTCACGATTTATAAAAGTTAAGCCTGGCCTATTGTCATCACAAAATAGCTTAAAATAAAAGCAGAACAATGGCCCTGTTGAGAGGGAATACAAAACCCATTTACGTTGATAGGTCTCACCATTTGCTTTTTACAAATAAAATAAGAGAGCCGACAAACTCTAGTTTTTCTTTCTCATCGTTCATCGTTCATCGTTCATCGAGATCTAAAAAAATGGACCATCATTAACTATTGCATTTACTAGGTCCAGAGGCGATCCAATATTCAATATCATCTGCGGAAAATTTAGTCCATAGCGCAGGATTAGGATTTTTATTTACATCATCATCTTCCATTGTTCCGCTGTTCGATCCAGAAGAAACATCAACTTCTTTTTCATGAGTAGCTTGATTATCGTTATTCGATGCATCACCGGAAATTAATGACTGACTTGGTATTTCTCCTACGGAATCAGAACCCTCACCATTATGTTGATGTTGATCGTTTGAAATCTTTTGGTTTTTTGTCAAAGATTTTTGCTCCTTTTGTTCTTGTTCTTTAACTAGCTCCCGTTTTTGAGCTCCAATTAACTGAGTTCGTTTCATTGTGCCTAGTCAAATGAATTACGAAGAAATAAGATTTGGTAGATACTCGTACATTTATTCGCATCGAAGGTTTCTACTACTTACCTTCGATCGTTAAATTTATGAAAATATACGACACAACAAACTTAAAATAATATCGAGCCAAATCACTATTCCACTACCAAATATAACTATTATTATTTAATAATGCGAATTAAGAGTTAATGCTAGACAAGCGCATAAAATTGTGTCAGCCAAAATGTTCACATTTTCTAAATGTTTAAACTTTGATGTTAATTGAGATTCTGTTCCTTCATTGTGTGCAGTTTATTTTTGTGGTGCCCCCTCTGTTGTGATGCACTAGGCCTGGGCCTTGTTGGCCTAAGGGTAAATCCTAGGCTGTGTATAAGCCTGTATGGTTGTGTATTTTATTTATCGGTTCTTAGGAACTTAATCTTTTAAGCTTTAGGTTTTGATGGTTTTGAAAAGCAGTTATTAGAAAAAGAATTATTTATTTTCCAATTATATAAGTTCTGAAAATAATTCTCATAACTCCGATTAAGAAGTACTTAGTCCTGCCATAAATCGTTACATTAAGGGCTTTAATAATACTTATTTCATATGTAGGTACTTTATAATCAAATTAAGGAGTTTGTATGGCTTTGAAGTGGAAGGGGTTCACATCAGCATTGGTCTTTTCGTCCTGGACTTAAACACAAGGACTCACGAATTTTCCAGTTTATAATTTGATAGAAGTATTAAATATGATTGTGATAATAGGGCTCATTATAGCAGGTCTTAATCCACCTGGATCATTTGAAAGCTTGCGAACCTTTGCATTGGTTTTCATTTAATTTATTGCCTTGTTATATCTTCTTCCTCATTCACGTTTATGCAAATAAGATTTGCAATTCATTTTAAAATGAAAGCTAGTGGGTTTATTTTGATAAAAATTATAAGACACTTAATTTACTTTTAATTTCTAGCGAGCGACCGTTCTTTACTAGATGAATTTGAAGACTGAATTTTAATATGAAAAATATGATTCTCTTTAGTGCGAAACTGGTTGATGGGAGATGGAATGGAGTGAACGCTTTTTCTGTTCTCCCGTTATTCTTTGTTCATTCGTGTTTGTATTAGTCACAACTCACCAGTTTTGTCGTTAGAGTTAATCTCGTCACTTCGTTTTTAACAATGCCCCTACATCAATAAACAGTACTCAATTGATGAAAACGAAAAAAGGATTTTCTACTCATTTTTCTTCTTTGTATCAATGAGGCAGCAATTGGCAAGAGTTGTTCTAAGTTTGATTTCAAAGCTGCTGTTGTTTCTCAATTAATAGCTGAGTCTAGGTAGACAAAGTCTTTCATTGTCCAAAATTATTGGCTGTTTCCTGTCAAAATGTTGTGTCAAAGAAGTAGATGTAAGGTTTCTTATATTGGTAGGCGTTTGGGTCAAAGGGAAGGATTTGATACACATTTTTTTTGTCAAAGACCTTGGATTTATTAAGGATTCGCTATTCGATAGATCAGCGAAATCAAGCATTATTGCGCGTGGTTAGTAGTTGGATGGGGGACCGTCCGAAAACCAATTGCGTGCTGTTGAAATGTGTTAAATGTTTTCTATTTTCTGTTCTCTTTATTTCTTTTGATCTGCCCGGCATCAATTTCGTTTTGTGTTTCTTGTATCGTCTGAGCCGATGGCGTCAATAGCCAATGCTCGTAAGTGTCTCTACTTCGTAGATTTATCTCTGGAATAGATCAATATTAAATGTAATACATATTTAGTTTTTAATATTTAAATACCAAGATATAGAAGAAATGGATCTAGTTATAGCGGTCCACATCTGTGCGATGTAACTTAAAAATAATATCTGTACCAAACTTTACTTCTGAAGTTAGCTTACTGTAAGCTCCAAGAGAAGCTAATGGAAATTCCATACGTTGCGGATGTTATGGTTAGATTGTAGGTAAAGCAAGATTCCAATCGTATTTGCTCCCATTTTTCAAATGGGTTTACACTCTGCAGCATGTTTTAATAACTATCTACTTTTTGTGGAATGTTAAAATGTTCATTACATTTGTTTATTAAAAATTATGTGAAAAGTAAAATACTTTTTGCGGAAGAAAACATCATTAATAATGATTGCTGTTCTGTTGTTTCTTTTTCAGTTTTAAAATTATTTCCATGTCTCTTAAATATTACAACCCGAACCCATGGTCATATGATTTGTTATCGTTGAATCTCATCTTGATTCTTATCAGAAAATGGAACTCAAGTGATAGCATATACTGGATGTGGAATCAATTACACACCTATTTTTTTTTTTTTTTTTTTTTTTGTTACTTCCAATATAGTTAGAGATAGTGGAAAAGCAATCTACAAAAATCTATCTAAAGATAACAATATAGCATAACAGTTTAATGTCGAAGGTGGAAATAATGGTTCCCTAAAATATAGTTATTTTTGAGCGATGAACGTTTTGTTTCAGCGCAAGGCAGTACGAGAATTTTGTGGATAAACATTTTATGGAAATGAAGTTCTTATGGAATTTCTGCTGAGTTTTGAGGACTCTTGTAACAAGGATAATGTGCAACGGTTGTACAAAACTTCTTTACGAAGAATTAAATAACTAAATTTCTTCTTCATAAACATTTATTAAAAGTCACTCATTTAAAAACTGAAAGTTCAAAACTTCTGGCTAATGTTTTTCCTTATAACGAGAAAGTTAAAATACATTTATGTACAAACAATTAAAAAATGTAAACATGTTTTGATGAAAAGGTAAAAGTTACAAAACTTATTAATTTTTTTAACTTAAATCTTTTAAATTTGTTTAATATTTCATCTAATTTAACAAACATAATTTGATTTCTGACGTAGAAACAGTCAGTGCTTTTGAGTGAACATCATAGATCATAATTTAAAAATGTATTGAGTGCAGTTCCTCAGGGATCTATAGTAGGCCCAATGCTTTTTATAATTTTACTACAAATGATTTACCTTAAAAGTACAATAGAGAACCTGAAGAAGAATGATATCGCTCAACTATCTGCTGCACTAAAATTTACCATCCCGTGTTAGATTTGAACGGCATACTTTTAGTGACGATAGAAGATCAGCTACAAAGATGGAAGGAACATTTTTATGCACTGCTTAATGACGACCAAAATGCGAACCCTCAATTGAACGACATGCGCAGATCTTCTAGGGGTATTGACACCAGTCCCACCAGTACAGAGATTAAGACCGCGATCCACCTTCTAAAGAAAAATAAAGTAGCTGAACTCGACGGTATTCCCGCAGAATTTCTTAAAGCAGATCCTGAAGCAGCTTCCCGTATTTTGCTTAAACAAGTGCAGGCTGTCTGGGAGAGTGAAACTTACCCACGGGAATGGAAGGATGGAGTTCTTTTGAAGTTACTAAAGAAAGGAAATCTTAAAAACTGCAATAACTGACGCGGTATCACCATTCTGTCTGTTTTTCCGAAATTAATGGCAACTATTGTTCTCGAGAGGATAAAATCCAGGATCGAGTCTACCCTCAAGAGGCACCAGGCGGGGTAGTGGCCGATCGTGCGTCGACCACATCAACACCTTGCGAATCATACTTGAACAATCGTCTGAGTACCAATCACCGCTGTACCTCGTGTTTGTAGACTTTGAGTAGGCGTTTGATCGGGTTAATCGTGAATGCATCTGGAATTCGCTTATTGCGAGAGGTATCCCGGAGAAAATTGTCGCTGTTATTAAAGAGTTTAGCAACAATGCAAGGCGTTTCGTTTTGCACAATGAACAGCTTTCCGACGCCTTCGATGTACGTCAAGAAGTGAGACAAGGAGATGTCTTGTCACCAATTCTGTTTTTGCTGGCAATTGACGATGTGATGACTGCCACGGTGGGGCAACTGAAAGACATGATATCCAATGGAGTCTGTTTGACAAACTTAGCCACATAGACTATGCTGGCGATATATGGCAAACAATACGGCTGGGTTAAATCAAATATGTCATTCGGTGCAACTAAATGGGGAAGTGGCTGGTTTAAGGATCAACGCAAATAAGACAAAAATAATGACCACGGGCCAAAAACACACAACAAGTTATTCTAAGGCAGCGACCTATAGAGGAGGTCACGCAGTTTAATTATCTGGGCAGTTTCATAGCACTCGATGGCGGAACTGACCTGGATGTTAACAATAGAATAAAAAAAGCCCGTAGTGCATTTGGAATCCTTTCTACTGTGTGGAACTCCAGCAAAATATCGCTACGCACCAAACTGAGACTCTTCGAATCCAATGTTAAATCTGTGCTGCTATATGCTTCAGAAACATGGAAATGCTCTGCAAACATCTCGAGCAGGCTGCAAGCCTTCGTTAACCGTTGTCTGCGGTACATTCTAAAGATCCGGTGACCGGACAAAAAAAATTGGATGTCGACATCATACAACGGAAGTGGCGTTGGATAGGCCATACTCTGAGGAAACCTAACGACAATATAGCGAAACAATCCTTCGAATGGAATCCTCAGGGTAATAGACGCCTGGGAAGACCAAAAACAACTTGTAGGCCATCTGTTTTAAAGGAAGCTTGGTCCCAAGGCATTCAATCGTGGTCACAGCTAAGGCCAGTTGCGGCGAATCGGGACATATGGAAGAATCTTGTTGCTGCTCTACGCTCCAGGAGGAGTTGAAGTGCTGCTTTGCAATCGGACAACATAATATATATATCTGCTGCTACTATTGATTTCTACTAAACCATTTTCCACTGTTTCGTAAATCCGCTCCTTGTTGCATATTCTCTTGAATAATAATTACGATTGACTACTTCGCTTTTGAAAGCTTATATGGCCATATTAAATAACTTTAATAATAATAATATCAAGTAGCAGTTCACTTAACTTTCAAGAACTTCTTTTATCATCTGCACTTTTTCTTCCAATTTAAGCTTTGTACCTAAAAAAAGGAGAGTTCTTGCGCCTCATTTGTCCACTTTATCTTATTATCACCAAAACAAAAAGCCTAAAACAGTCTTTCAAACCACACCTTCCACCTCACCCAAAACACCACTTTTAAGTTTTCATCACCGTCTCCAGCTATCATTTGCTGATAATTATGATTCAATAAACACACTTGAGGAGTCTTTGGAAATCAATTTTCGAAATCCCCTATCAGAGATTCCTAATG
The DNA here is from genome assembly GCA_963971375.1 of Platycheirus rosarum. Taxonomy (NCBI): domain Eukaryota; kingdom Metazoa; phylum Arthropoda; class Insecta; order Diptera; family Syrphidae; genus Platycheirus; species Platycheirus rosarum. Next base: position 15,336,552 of record OZ020510.1, on the reverse strand, counting down.
GACTTTAAATACATTTTATTAAATTTTTTTTTTTTTTTGTTTAGTATATTAAGATTGATTTTGAAATTGAAATTAGTATTCCTCGTTATCGGTATCCGTAAATCAATTGATATGCAACAAGCACTTTAGTGCTGAACTCTTCAATTTAGCAATTTGGCATTTTTGATGGGATTTCGAAAAGACTATACTCACGTTCAGGATCACGTGTTTATGGATACCATGTAATGCGTTCTTTCGTAATATTGAATTAAAACTCTTGCGAAAGTTGTGTCAAGATACGCACATCACTCTGGAATAACATTTACCCTTGGATAATATTCAGTGTGTTGAGGAGATGTTATCCATGACATGGAAATGATACTGGAAGTGGACAAAATCATGATTATCCGAGAAATTTATTCGTTATTTGAATTATTTTAATCGAATCCCCTGCCACGACACATGTTCGATTCGATGAAAAATATGATTTTCTTTTTTAATTGGATAATCATCGATGGTTTTTTTTGAGTTTTTAATCCAGACCACAGAACACACTTACATGATTGCATCTCAATGTAATTGAGGGAAAAGGTTGTGTGGTTGAGTGCAAAACAAACTTCCTCAGCGCATATGAGTGAAATAATTTCAAAAAACATTAACACATCCTCAACTCAGTATATGACGACCTGAATATATTCACGTCGTTGAATAAATTGGAAATATGGTTTTCGAGGATCGTTGGGTGCAATTACATTAAAAGGTAATTTGGTTTCTCCAGGCAATGGATAGGGGGGTATTGGCATTGGGTACTGTGGGAATCAAATAACCAGAGTGGGTAATTTTCGTAATTATATGACGCGTTGGAATTATGAACACAATTTTGAAGAGCGATTTAAATGTAGGGCTTCAGTTTGAAGAATTAATTTAAGTGTTCAACCACATTGCACAAGCAGTAAGCTACTTATTAAATGAAAAGGTTTTAAGCCTCCTCCTCAGCTAGCTGTTTTGAGTTCTCGATTGAGTGATTGAGTTTGGAAAACGATTTTGCTTTCAGTCTTAAGTAATAGGTTTAAAAAGAATTCAACACACATAACTTCCATAAAGTGATGCATAAGTCCTTAAAACATCTTTTAAAAATAAAGTTATTGATCATTGCTAAGGTGAAAGGATTTAATAAGTTTGTTGTGATCGGATTTAAAGTTAGGCAAACAGGGAGTGAATATTCATTATTCGTTGTGTATTATATTCTCTCAAGTTATGGAAACTATGCTTGTTTTAATAGATGCCCAGCAAAACAGGGTCCTCATCCGAGAAGATATTCTTTGGCAAAGATTCGGATCTCAAACCTTTATTTTTCAGCATTCAATAAGCAAACTCTTGGCTCAGTCTAAATGTTTGTTCGAAGCCTTCTTGAATACTGAAGGCTAGTCTGGTCTCCACATTTCTTCTCACACTTCTGCCGCGTTTAATCTGGTAAACGTAAGTTCGTTCGTTCGGCCCTAAGAAGGTTTCCTTGGAATAAACAGCAGCACCTCCTACCTTTCTTATGCTTATTGAAATGCTATCCCTAAAATTGAGTTGACAAATAGCCGATATTATCTTTATACACCAAATTCTAAGCGGAAATATTGACTGCATCTCTAATAGACGATCGGAGTAAAGAACGACCTTCACCCAGCTGTTTAATAAATGTACTTTACTTTCTTGGAGCCGTTTGCGAGAAAAATAAGTTTTTACTCTACGGTTATATGACAAAGTTTGAAGATGATTGGCCCAAATTTTAAGACTGTAGTAATAGAAGAATGTACATGGTGGGCCAAAAGAAGTCATCCATCCGATGATGTTTGGCTCTCTTTTATTTCTAAATGAAAAACTTCGATTCTGATTTTTTATTATGTTTATTTGAACCTTTAGAATTGTATTGGTCAAGTCGAGAAGATGATATCAGCCAAATGGGCGCCTTCACAATTGATTGCCATACGGGTCGTTTTATGGCATTCTTCATCACTTCAGCGAGAACTTCGGGCGACAGATTCTCGCACTTGTGCCGAATGTTGTCCTTGAGGGCTTCCAGAGTCTTGGGCTTGTTCACGTAAACATGGTACTTCAATAAACCCCACAAAAAAAGTCTGAAACGGTTAAATTTGGTGATCTTACTGGCCAGTGCAAAAATTGTTCACTTGTATTCTGCATCTATCTAGTCCACAAATGTCAAAGCAGATTTGACATTGGCGACCATTTGCAAAAGTGAGAGCAGCAGCTTCCAATAGGGTGATTTCTTTTGCCCACCCTGTAGTAGCAACAATAATGTTGTTGATAGTTTATATAAATTCCAATGCAGATTTTTTTAATTTGTCACCGTTAATGATTTGTTTTACCGTGATTGGAAGGGAGTTCCAGAGTCTGACAGCATACATTAAGAAGAGGCGCGCGGGAGTCGTCTAAATAATTATAAAGGTTCACAATAATATTTCGTGTTCTCCTAGATTGGGAAAATGGATTTTTTCGAAGAGGTATGCTGGAGATCTGCTATTAACTAGGCTGTGCATGAACTGACAACATCTGACGTTAAGAAACTGTTGAAAAGTGCATCCACGTACTGTAGCATGACAGTCTATAGACATACCTAATTGCATCATTAAATGCTAACAAGCAGTGTTGACAATGAGCGACCTTATAGCCAAGATTCATAACAACATCTACAAAGTTGATTTGTCTACTATTTATATGAACGGGAGGTAGTTCGCTGTTATCATATTGCTTTCTGGATATAAGAATAAATTTAATTTTTTTCGAAACCATTGGAATGAGACTAGTTATATGTATATTTCTAACATACTACTTACTTACTTACTTAGGGGGCGCTACCGTTCGGGACGAACCTGGGCTTCAACCAACATGCCTCTCCAGCCATCTCGGTCTTTGGCCAGCTGCCTCCAGTTTCGCACTCCAAGTTGGTTGAGGTCGTCCTCCACCTGAGCGCGCCACCTAAGGCGAGGTATTCCTTGACTGCGTTCACTCTCTGGGATGGAATCGAAGATCCTAATATGCGTATTTTTTGACCAGGTCAATGTCGCTGTACATCTCGTATAGTTCTTGGTTGAACCTTCTCCTCCAAAGCCTGTTAACGCAGATATGGCCAAAAATCCTCCAAAGAATCTTAGGCTCGAAACGACTAAAGATATCTTCATCCGCTTTAGATAGAGTCCATGCCTCGGCGCCATAGAGCAGGACTGGAATGATTAGGGTCTTATACAGAGTCTTCTTTGTCTTTCGAGAAACGGCTTTGCTACTCAATTGCCTTCTTAGCCCATAGAAACAGCGATTGGCAAGAGTAATTCTTTGCTTTATTTCTGACGAGATGTTGTTGTCAGATGTTATAGTGGATCCGAGGTACACAAGGTCCCTAACTACGTCAAAGTTGTACCCATCCATTGTGATGTTTTTTCCAATCCGCCGGTGTTGTGTGTCCCTTTTTGTGGACAGCAGGTTCTTCGTTTTGGCTTCATTGACTGCTAGTCCCATCTTAGCCGCTTCAGCTTCAATGCTAGCAAACGTTCAAGTGACAGCTCGCCGAGTTCTGCCAATGATGTCTATGTCGTCAGCATATGCTAGCAATTGCACAGACTTGAAAAAATTGTCCCACTACAATTGACTTGCGAGTTTCTTATAATTTTTTCAAGTATTAAGTTGAAGAAATCGCACGATAGCGCATCACTTGCCGGAATCCTTTTTTGACGACAAAAGCTTCTGTGAGGTCAGTACCAACCTTGACGGAGCAGCGAGAGTTCTCCATCGTCATCCTGCATAGTCGGACGAGTTTTGTGTGGGGATGCCAAAACCAGACATGTCATTGCCCTAGTGGAGACGCTGAAGCAATGGCAACAACAATATTGTCCGATAGATAAATAGGTAATTATTAGTTGTGTTCGTCTACTCCCTAAAACAGACTATTTTGCACAATTTTACATAAATGTTGTTCGTTTACTTACATTTTCAAGAGTTTTCGGGAGAAAAGACATTTTGCGAGAGAGAAAAATATTTCCCCTTAATTCCGTATTTTAAACCAAAAAAATTCTTGGGGGAGAAAATGTGAATTCTGTCAAACTCAAAAGTACATTTGAAATTTGACGTTTTGTAAAGGATTCGTATTTGAAGAATTTTAAATTAAAACAAAATTGTAAAGTTAAATCCAAAGTAAATAATAAAATGACCTTACAATGGCCTAATAAAATGGTTTGCACTTATTTGATCCATTTCGTTTAGTTAAATTTAAATTTTTTTTGACGTTTAAAAAGTTTCCCTATTTTCCTCCACAAAGCGTTCTTTTACTTTTGAGCGAATTTATTATTTTCTGTGAGATTTCATCCCCACTCTTCAAAGTTTGACAGTTTTCCTAAAACATCCGAAAAAGTAGACGAACATGTTAGAGATTGAAACAGAGTTATATATTTGGAACAATAGTTTTAATGATCTCCGTTGGAATATTAGATTACAAGTGAAGGAAAATTTAAATATGATTTCCTTTTATACAAAATATTTTCTATAAGTTTTGATTTAAGGAACAAAGTATTATTATATATTTCTACTGTGTTACAGTCAAATTAGTATTTTATCAGAACACAACTTTTGATTTCTCTCAATTTCTCAAAATTTCTCTGTTATTTCTCTCTTTTAAAAATGGCTGAAAATAATATTTTTTGAAAACAAGCGCGCGCAATTGAAATTTGAAATTGCCAACAATGAAAAGCCATATTTTCCATATTGCCTCCAATAGTACATGTGGAGACATAGCGTAGCCAATGGATATTGGAACCTTCGAAATGGTTCTGCAAAAACAAATGACACATTTAGTTCAACTTTATTCATCCGTGTTCAATTATATAAAAGATATCTACTGGACTCTTCGGAGACTGAATTTAAAAAGATTTCAATGTGGTCTGAAAAAACGGTATATTTTTTCGTATGTTCTGGACTTTGCACTATCTTACTCTCTTAGAGTTACGTTCAATTCTTGCTAAAACACTACTTTTACTTTTTTTTTTTTTTTTTAACTAAGTGTCTGTAAGGCACATTGTCTTTTCGAATGCAACTTGACGTTGCACCACACTAGTTAGAAGAATTAGAAAGATAGGAAAGAATTTTTTGTCGGCGCAGTAGATCGAGAACTAGGTGACTATTTTCTCACTTAAAACATTTGGCTGTGAGATTTACTGTAATTGCGGTTCTGTGTAGAAAAAAGGTTAATGCCTACCATAAAAGTATCGTCCGTTGGTTTGAGGAGATATGACTACGTCCCTTTTTTCAAGGCGAACTTCAAACATTTGCTTGGAGAATATTTTATGACATAGAAATCTGATGATACATTTCAAAGTAATTTATGTATATACATCAACAACGGTTTCGGTTTCAATTCAATATATTAAGATTTAGCTCTTCATACAAACCCTAAATACTTAATTTTCTGCGATTTAATTATTGAATTTCTGTGAGGCACTTTTTCATTAATGCTATACACCTATGTATATATAGATGTCACGACATTTTAGGAATTAGATATATTTTCAGAACTCTGCCAACAATCGCAAAGTAAAAAACATAGGTTTATAACTGCTAGGAATGCCAATTAGTTTACTCTTGAGCCTAACTTCGGACTTACTGTTGAGTATAGAGATTCTTTCTTTAGTCGCACCACACGAATGTGGAATGCTTTGCCAGGCTCTGTTTGTTCCTTCCCAATTTGATATGCAGAACCTTAAAACTAATGTGCATCGGTATCTCCTCTTTTATCCCTTTACATTTCCCTAATGCTCGTGCGGTGTTTAAACATTTTAGAGGTACACACAAACCTCTTTCGCGCATGTAAATTATAAAAAAAAAAAACTAAAATTTTATTCCTCGAAACGTACGAAAAGCCTAGCTTCACTATGCATTATTGAACAAATTAAGATATTGGAACATTAAATCATATAATTCCATCGCATCCTTTGCAAAAGGAAACCAAATTATTACAATCAAAATGATTACAGGGGTGTTCTGTAGAATAGTTATTGTAATCCCACTTTAATCCTACTAATCAGATGTGGCTTTGCGGTTTTGCAGTAGTTACTGCAATAATATTGAATGCTCATAGCTTACAATAATTGTTCATACCGCATCGTAAAAGATACTAAATTAGTAAGTTCCTAATTGAGCAACCATAACCGAAAAACATTAAACTTAATTGAATTTCGAATAGTTCACCCCAAAACAACTATTAATTCCAATAGTAATAAAACTTAAAAATAATGTATAGATACTTTTACACACTCAAGTTTAGTGTTTACTAAATGCAAATGATGTCATTCCAATGTGCTTGAAAAATTTGTAACACATTTTCTGATGCCTTTTTTCAATTGCAATTGCTATAAGGTAAGCCACATGTAGCTTTTCGAAAAAAAAAAAAAAAAAAAACTGAATCCAAACTCTTTCAATGCAATGCGAACGACAACGAAAACGACGACGACGACATTTTTACTTCGACTAATTCCCAGGCGATTACATGTTGTAGATACTTTTTAAAAAGCAGCGCACGTCACCGCTCCAATGGACCAAAGTAGGTTAAATACCGTCCAAAAGACCTGACCAAAGTTGCCGCATCAGGGGGAGGGGGGGGGTGCATTCAATGTGCACAACTAACGATCCAAGGCAAGCCAGCAGCGTGTGGTGTCTTTGGCCGTCTGGGATGTGCTCACAGCTGCGGCTGGTGCACATATAGGCGCGCCTCACACGTCATTACCGTGCTGATGCGGCACAGCACACTGACTCTAGAGAACGAGAAGTGGCATTTGCATAAAAGTGAACACTTAATTAGGATTGAATCATTTAATTTGCGTAATTATATTCAAGCAAATCTGAGAGCTGCATTGTTTATTAAGATGGAGTATAGGGGCAGGTCATGCACTATGCCAAATGACTATAATCTTGCCCGCCGGTGCAATTGGGAGACTTTCCGTTCTCAATTAAGTTGATAGAACAAGCGTCGCGGGTGGGATGCTTGAGTGAAATGTTGATGCCTTTTTCGGTTGGAGAATTGTGCTTTTTTTCTGAGTCTAGAGATCTAATTAACTGTGCACACGCTTAGGAAATAACGTTGGGACTCTCCAAGTCAAACGTCATGAACTGATTGAGCCCACAATATGACAATAATGTATGTTAATGTGTTTTTGGAATTAAATTTCTCTTAGTTAAAGGAATTGACAGAGAATTGATAGATCGGTGCGGTAAGAAATCGGTGAGCCTTTTAAGAAAATTGTTGGTTATAGTTAGTTAAACTTCAGAATTAGGACTTGAGAATAAATTATGCAATTAATCAGTAAGGATTGTTTACCTTAGGTGGTGCCACAGTCCGGGGTTGGACCTGGGCCTCAACAAACAAGCTTGTGCAGCAAGCTCGGTCCCTATCTAGCTGCCTCCAGTTTTGCACGTGAAGTCGGTTGAGGTCCTCTTGCACTTGCGTGAAATCGAAAATTTTCAGGGCCGAAGCCTTGATTTTCATCCGCTCTATATAGCCAAGCCATCTGAGACATTAGACTTTAACTCTTTTGGTTATGTCTGTCTGGCTGTACAGTCCGTTCAGTTCTTCCTTGTATTTCCTTCTTTACTCGCCGTTAATGCATACGGGACCAAAAATCACCTGAGATTTTTTCTCTCCAAGCAACCTTAGGCGTCTTCATCCACTTTTGACAATTTCCATGCGTCTAAATCTTAGAGCAGAACTAAGGATGATGAAAATGCCTGTACAAAGCCTTTTTAAAAAACCCATTAGAGTTTTGATAGAAACGCCTCATTTATTACTTTATAATGAAAAATGTTTCTTTTTAACTGCGCAGTTTTAAAATTTCAATCTATACATCCATACACATACATAAATAAAAATGAAGTGTCTGTTTTTAATTAAAAAAATAACAGCTTTTTAAAAGATGCATATGACAATACAGTACTTATTACAAAAACACAATTTTTAAAATTTTTGTCTGTTTGTTTCCGGTAATCTCGCAAACGGTTGCATCGATTTTGACAAGACACACTGGCAGATTGCTAATGTTCTAGGGAGTAACTTAGGTTATTTTAATAACCTACTAGTAGGCGCTGGGGTTGTTTTTTTGGATTTTTTTTTTATTTATGAGCCGATTTTGACAAGCAGAAAGCTGATATGGTAAGGAGTAAGTACGACTATTTGATTTACCCCTAGGTCGCGCTGGAGGATTTTTTTTTTTTTTTGAAAATTCTTATTTATTCCCCGATTTTGATGGGACTTTTACAGGCAGATAGCTGATGTAGAGAGGTGTAACTAAGGCTATTTAAATCACCCGTTGGTGCCGCTGGGATTGTTTCACAAGCAGATAGCTTATCTTGTGAGAAACAACTAAGGCTATTTTGATTAATAGGTGGCGCCACGCCGTGGTCGATTTTTTCGAAAATATATGGCATACCTGGGCAACGCGGGGTGGGTAAGCTAGCGTAAAATAAATGTTTAACCACTTAAATCGATAGAGACTAAGGTATAGTATTTAATTAGTCCTTCGGTTAGATTTTTACAAACAAACATTAAGCAATCGCCTTATTCCATATCTTTTACGGATTACCTTACGGATTATTTTCTTCGTTTTCAAAACGGATGACTTAAAAAAACAAAAAAAAAACGTATACGCCCGAGTGTCCACCTTGAATTTAGATTGCTGTTACTGATGTATGGATGTTTATTAAGACAAAAAAATGTATAGTAGTTGTTTAATTTAATTGCATTTACGTTGCTTAAGTATTTTTATTTTATTCTTTGATATATGTATCGAACATATCTCATGGTACTTTCAGTTATTTTTGTTAAAAGAAATTAAACTACAATATTTGAGTAAAAAAAGTTATAAAATTTTCTTTATTAGTCAACCTTCTCTGTTGGATTCTTGCCCTTGCGTAAAACTGAAACGATTATTGCCGTTCTACATCTGCATTATGAAGTTTGTTCAAAAGCTCAGCATCGAACACAAAATCTTAAGAAACCTAAACTGGCTAAGATAAGTTATGAAAATGGGATCAGTGAACCTGATTAACTGGGGTTGTAATGCAACGCAGAGTAAAAAAATTCTTTTATCCGACTAAGTCATCGAATGCATAAGAAAAGGAACTGATGTTGCCCAGTAAATGATTTTGTGACAAAAAGAATGCTGTGTAGGAAAGTCACTTCTGTCACTCCTACTCACCCTGTCTCAGCGTTGTGTTCTAAACACTGAAAAAGTATGAAATTTGTTCTCTTTGATTCTCATAAATTAGTGTAACCTTTGTATATGAAATCTATAGTAACCATCAGGCAGCATCTAGTTTAGCGAGATACTGCCGTAATAGCGTTGCAGTAGTTCTTGATATGCATTTGTATGGGTTTTGGAGAGTAGAATGAAATAAAGTGATGAAAGAGTAGGTTGTATGTTATAGAATGAGTTAGAATGATTACAAGCATTTGCAGGAATAATGAATAATAAGTACGAGTGAAAGGTTCAAAAAGTGATACTAGACCATATGGTATGGCAGAGTAAGGGAAACAAAAATGGATGGACTTCCCTTTGATTTTTCGTAAACAACCGCGTCTTCAATTATTTTTTGGATTTTGCATTTTTCAAGAAATTTTGTTATTTCTGTATTTTCTGTATTTATTATACCTAAATCAATTACCAATGTTGGCACAATTGGATTTGACGCTAGTTAAATATAAAACTGATGCCGATTAATAGTATGCTGTTGTTATAATAGTATTTTGGTACTAGTTTTTAGTACTTAGTACTAGAATTTAGTATTTTTTGTAGTTTTGGTACTATATTTAGTACTAGATGTAGTACTTAGTAGTATATTTAGTACTATATTTGGTAGTTATTAGTAGATTTAGTACTATATTTAGTAGTTAGTAGTATATTTAGTATTAGATTTTTTGACGTGATAAGTGAATATACTCTAAAGCAATAACATAGGTACAAACATCTGCAAACAATGTGTTTTGTTTGTAAAATAAGATAATTAGGTAGGTACTTCCACTCAAATTACATTTTTGTAGACTTAAAAAATTTTATATAATAATCAAACATGGTAACCATTCAAAATTGTACAAAAAAACCAAACCAATAATCAAATTTCAGCAAAAATCGTTAAAACGCTAAATTTCATCCTGTTGCCGTATCTATAAAAAAAACCCTACCAAAACAGTGTATTTTCAAGGCAAAAATGAAAACTCCACACACTCCTGTCTAAATTTCTATCTTCCATTCTCATGACAAAGAAATTAACATGAAAAAGTCTTGACAATTTGCTGCTTATGCAAAGCTTTCGCATTATTATAAAAATAAATTGCAGGACTGGATCGCACTTACTTGGTCTTATGTACGGTCACAACGTAGAATAAAATTTCAAAAATATTGATGTTCAAAGTTTTTTATTCAAATTTTCTGACTTTTGATTGTTTGGAAAAAATATGTAAAACAGTTTTCAGCGGAATAATTTGAAGGCCATTTTATTTCTTTAAAATATGTGATAAAATGGAGTTTTTTTTCAAAATCGTTTAAACCGTTTTTAAATAAAACGGTTATTTTTAATAACTTTTTTTTAATAAAAAAATAAATAAGGAATGCAAACTTAAGCACGAAAAGAACTTTTATTTAAAAACAAAATTTAAAAAAAAATTCACTAACGCGTTTTCAAAATATCAATTTTTCAAAGAAAAATATTTAAAAAAAAATTATTAATAATACAAAAAAAAAAGGTTTCGAAAATACTTAAATGCGAAATTACTTCGGCTATATACATTTTCCTGAAAATTAATTTTGATTGTAATCGATTGATTGATTTTTTTCGAGAAAGTCAAAGAAAAAAAAACCGTCCTATGGGAGGTACCGTTTTTAGTCCACCATTAAACTCCGATTTATACAGCATTGTCAAATGGGGTAATAGGAATCATGTGGAGTTTAATTCTTCGAAAACTCAATGCTGTCTTCTGTAGTTAAAGCTAAACATACTCCCAATGCCATTGTCCATGAATGGCACTTACATCGAAGAAACCGAAAACTCTCAGTACTCGGTAGAGTGACCATATTTGAGATCGCTAAAAATGCTCTAAGTGCTTAGGTTTTCTGTATCGTTGTAAGAAGTATTTTTCTCCTTCTGATCTGGCTACAATTTATAAAGCGTTTATACGCCCTAAACTCGAGTATAACTCCCACCTCTGGGCAGGTGCTTCGCAAGCATCGCTCCACCTGCTTGATAGAATACAAAATCGATTTAAAATTGATAGGAAATAGAACTGCCACTGAAACAATTGTCTCTCTCGAACACTGACGCAATGTTTCATGTCTTTCCTTATTTTATCGTTTCTTTTAAAAAAAATGTTCACTCGAAGTAGCCCCTTAAAAGTTTCTCCCGTAATACTCGTCTCGTAAGGAATGCTCATCAGTTCATCCTTGAGCCCAATTTCGGACGTACCGTGAAATATAGAGATTCTTTTCTTAGCCGAACAGCACGAATTTTGAATAGTTTACCCGGCGAAATGTTCCCTTGCTATTTTGATCTGCAAGCATTCAAAACCAATGTCTTAATTTGTTTTTCACTTAAACATAACACCCACATTTACAGTAGTACACTAATATTTTGTTCACAAAAATCGTTGGAGCCGTTTCCCAGAAAAATAAGCTTTTACTTTAAGGTTATATGACAGGTATCGTTAATATTTGAACTAAAAAAAAATTAAAAATAAACTTCTGTCGAATGTCAAATAACACTGTGTTCTAAATTTGAAGACCATTGGCCCAACCGTTTAGGCTGTAGTCCAAAGCACAAACTTACGTACAGACAGAATTTTGCCACTAATTCAAATATGTTTCTCTATCATCGTAATGTAATTTTTCAAAATTTGTAATCTGCATTATAGTACCTATTCGTTACTATACTTTTCAGTGAATATTGTATCTAGTTAAATGATTGTCCGGTTGCCCGATCTACAAGAAAGGATACCCCCTAAACTGCGTCAACTAAAGAGGAATAAGTCTCCTGAATATCGCCTACAAGATCCTCTCTGCCGTACTATGTGAACGCCTGAAACCTTTCGTCAGCAACCTGATTGGCCCCTTTCAGATCCTATCTACGGCAGATCCTGGAAACTACCCAAGAATTCCAAATCGATACCCACCACCTCTTTATCGATTTTAAGGCCGCGTACGATAGCATTTATAGAGACGAGCTATACAGAGCCATGTCAGGTTTTGTCATCCCCACAAAACTCGTCCGACTGTGCAGGATGACGATGGAGAACTCTCGCTGTTTCGTCAAGGTTGGTACTGACCACACAGAAGCTTTTGTCGTCAAAAAAGGATTCCGGCAAGTGATGCGGGATCGTGCGATTTCTTCAACTTAATACTTGAACAAATTATAAGAAACTCGCAAGTCAATTGTAGTGGGGCAATTTTTTTCAAGTCTGTGCAATTAATTGCTAGTATACGGTGACGACATAGACATCATTGGCAGAACTGGGCGAGCTGTCACTGGAACGTTTGCTAGCATTGAAACTGAAGCGGCTAAGATGGGACTAGCAGTCAATGAGGCCAAAATGAAATACCTGCTGTCCACAAAAAGGGACACACAACACCTGCGAATTGGACAAAACATCACAATAGACAGGTACAACTATGAGATATTTAGGGACTTTGTTTACCTTGAATCTGCTTTAACATCTGACAACAACATCTCGTCAGAAATAAAGCGAAGAATCACTCTTACCAATCGCTATTTCTATGGGCTAAGAAGGTAATTAAGTAGAAAAGCCCTCTCTCGAAAGACAAAGGAGACTCTGTATAAGACCCTAATCATCCCAGTCCTGCTCTATGGCGCCGAGGCATGGGCTCTATCTAAAGCGGATGAAGATATCCTTAGTCATTTCGAGCGTAAAATTCTTCGGAGAATTTTTGGCCCTACCTGCGTTAACGGGCTTTGGAGGAGAAGATTCAACGAGAACTATACGATCTGTACAGTGACATTGAGCTGGTCAAAAAAAAAACGCATATCACGTTTAAGATGGCTAAGTCATGTAGAGCGAATGCACAGCAATGCTCCGGCTCGCAGGATCTTCGATTCCATCCCAGAGGGTAGACGCAGTCAAGGAAGACCTCGCCTTAGGTGGCGCGCTCAAGTGGAGGACCATCTCAACCAACTTGGAGTGCGAAACTGGAGGCAGCTAGACAAAGACCGAGCTGGCTGGAGAGGCATGTTGGTTGAGGCCCAGGTTCGTCCCGAACTGTAGCGCCCAATAAGTAAGTAAGTATATGATTGACCGTCTTCTAAGAAATTTCATCAACATCGTTAGAGGGTTTTTTTGAGAAAATAAGTTTTTTTTTCGTTAACGGTTATATGGCAGGGAGCCTTGTTTTAAGCCCTTAAAAATGTTTCTGAAAAATATCAAAAAATCTACACAAACATAAGAATGAAGGTAATCACATTAGCCATTAAGAGCTATACATTCCGATACACAGAAAGACAGACAGAATTTTTCCACCAACGAAATTATGTCACTCTATCATCGTAATGTCATTTTTGATTGTTATCTCGATTTTTTTCATATGAACGAATCCTAAACTTGTGAAGGTACTACAACTGCATATGTACACATGTTTCTAGTTTGTAACTATGTAGATAAAAAGCAGGCACATCGTTTTTTTTCTTTAATTTTAATTTACATGCTTAGAAATAAATAAAAGAACTTAATTTATGTTTGTTTTGCTCAAACAACTAGATTGAACAACCAAATAAATATTTTAAATACGTGACAAATCACATAGACCTATTCGACTGCAGAGTATACAAATAACTGAAAAAAGTGCGTATACGCCACAGTGTCCTATGATAATTGATAATTATTAATACTTAAACTAGTTCGGTGAAATTTTATTGCTGAAAATATAAATAAATACATGATGTTGTTAATAATCAATAACACAGTATTCACTGGTTACTATTCTTATGCAAAAGTTATGTTAGAAAAGTTATAAGCAGCACTTCTTGACATCGTCAAAGTATATTATCATTGTAACTACATGCTATGCACGCACGCACGCAAAAAATTCCTTATTCAGCTTCATAAATATATAAGTAGATTTGAATTGAAAACACCAATGGTTTCTAGATATAATATGAACATCTAGCACGAATAGGAATACGGGCTATTTAAGAATACGGTCTTATATATGTATTTTTTTTTTATGAAAAAATATAAATTCAAAAAATTATATTCTCTTAAATCTAAGACCTTTTAATGTTATTCAGTACTATTTTTATACAGCTTTCAAAGTTTTACTTCTTACCAAATAATTTTTCAGTCTTCAGTCAACAATAATCATATAACCCTAGATATTTTGTAAACAATTGTTTTCTTCATATTTTTCTGCCATATACTTTGGAAAATGAATTTAAAAAAAAATGTAAAAAAAAACAATCCAATTATGACAAACAGTTTTACCGTTAAAAAAAGCAAATAAAAAGATTTAAACATATTTTTTTGCATAAAAAATCAACAATAAAATTCCTAAAAAATCTGATTTCTAACAAAATAATAGCAACCTTCATTCACTCGCATTAGAGATTTTCTAGATACAACGCAAGAATCGATTTATTTCAAAATAAAAAAGGTACATTTGCCTACGTTTAAATGACAGGTACACATATTGATTGTGTTAAAAAACATACTGCGGCATAATATTCTGTAACTATGGTTATTAAATCCATCTTCATTTATATCTTGGTAACATTTCGTAACTTTCTTACCCTCATTACATGCTTACCTATGTCAATTTCAAAAACTCAAAAATACATCTATTCACCCGGCCTGGCCTTACATTCTAACATACATTATGTAACATGACTAAGGAAACTTAATTTGATTTAACATTTTTTTTCTACCCAACTGCTCTAGGCGTTTGGGCCAACCTTTTTTCACATCTGAAGACCCTCTTGTATAAAATACCGAACTACTTGTAACTCAATTTTTCCAGATCCATCATTTTTCCGAACAACAGTGTCAAACGATGATGTTTCGTTCGATTCACATTACGCACGTTTATCAACATCGCAATAAGGAATTACCTACTCCTTTTCGCTATCTTTCAGATTTTATTCAAAAAATAATAAAAAAAAATTGGCCATGCATTAGCAAATAGTAATTTTATCTTTATTCCGACAATCACTCTATAAAACGGTTACAAGGCGGCTAGCGGCTGCTTCAAACATGTGAACGAGTATTTAGCAGTTATTTATGAAAAAAAAAAAACGAATTGCGCTTTACGCCACTGTATAGTTTGTTAGCACCTTTGGTCGACTTTCCCAGAGGGTAAATTAGCCTTCTTTATCTAAACGTAGAAACAGTATCTAAATACATGGGTAGGCATCAACTATTCAACAAGAACACGACTTGACAGTCGACGTCATCACAGCTTTGTGTGATGTTGATGTAGATGTAGATTGACTCCCCCTAAGTCGTCTGTATCCACACTCGTATCCACAATTAAATAGCTTTTATCTTATCTGGTAACTGTAGTGACACTGACAACTGAAATTTTGTATCTTTTTTTCGGGATTTGGCTGCGGATGACTGAGTACTTGCGTAGTCCGGATTTGTCTATCTTTTGCACAGTCACGAATCGTTTTTAAATGTATTTTTTTTTTTTTTTATTTATTTTTTATCAAAAAACAAATAAAAAGAAAACCTCAGTAATAATATAATAAATAAACAATAATTCTGATTAACCTTGTACCTTAGGTGAAAAAGTGTATTAATAAACAAGTTATGCGGGCAACAGAAATCCAAAAGCGTCATCAATAAATAAAAAAATCGAAATCCGATTAAAAAGTGAAAAAAATCAACAATAAAAAACAGATCAATTTAATACGAAGTTTGCTTATATCTGAAAATAATAATAAACGCAACACAAAAAAAAAAACAATTAAAATGTAAATAATAAGAAGATTATTAAACACTACATTGATAGTGATGTGCGAGAGAGTTTTGGAAAAATATTTGAATTTCGAAAAAAAAAGTAAAAAATTATATTGATTATACGCGGTTGATGTTAAACAAAATTAAAATAATTATTAAATATGATTATTGTTACTGGTGACTTGCAATCTGGCAGCAGCGAAACGCTTGTCTCCACCGCATCTACAAGTGAATTACTTTCACCTGGGCAGGATTTATCTGGTAAATTATTATAATTAATTTTTAATAGCTTATGTTAATTAATATATTTAGTTTTTTAATGATTTCGAGTATTTAAGTTATTTTTTTTTCTTATCAGTTTTGTTTTTCCAACATCGGGCAGATGTGGAACAAGCTGTGTTTAAATATACGGTCCATCATTCGAATGAAGTGAAATATTTAAATTAGTTAAATCTGTTCATCACTCATGAATATTTGAGTTAAATTTGCACTCTTGTGGGAGTTAAAACAACCATTTAGATGTGAATTACTAAAACTAAGCTGTAATTTTAACTGTTACTGAAATAATAAGGCAAAACTGCACTGCGTGACTTTTTCCAAACTGCACACGAACTGCACTTAAACTTAAGCACTCTCTAAATCGCAACAGAAGACTGCTAACACACAATAAAATATTGTAATGCACTTAAAGAAGAGTTAGTTGTCTGTAAAATCGGTTTACGGACGATAATTTTACGTGATAACGTCATAAGAAAACATTGATGGCAGCAAAACCAACATACAGCCCGTTAACCCATCTACATCTATTTTCTACTTTAACAAAACTCCGCCTATTTTGTATTTTTTTTTACTTTTTCTTTTCTTGTTCTTTTTGAATTTGAGTGGAATTATTTTAGGAATTTGCGCCTGTTCTTTTTCATGTTGGCCTCCCAACTAACAATTTAACTTGTGTAAGGTTCTAAGCAAGATATTTTCTGACTGCTTTAGTAACATTAAAAGGACTTATACAAGTTATTTTGGCGCACATTACACAAGTTATTTAACTGCTATAAGACTTTTGTTGAATGGCCTTATAACAGCAAATAGCTTTTCATAAAATGTTGTAAGCTTGTCTAAGCAAGCAATTTCGTGACAGGTAAATGCTAATAACCTGCTCTGGATGTTATAAAAAGGCCTTAACCAAGCCATTTAATGACAGATTTCGCTAATACCATGCCCTTTGTAAATATAGGCTATTTTGTATTGCAAAGAACAAAAAGGAAATACTTGCTAGCCTACAATATTTTGTTTTTTAAGCGAAAAAAGTATTTTTTTAGCACAAAAAATGTGATTTAGGATTTGTTTAAACAAAAATTGCATTATTTTTGTTTTGTTTTAAAGTGTTGAGTTTTTATCGCATTATTTGCATTGCTTTTTTTAGTTATATTTCTCCTCAAGCCGTTGCCAAACTGACTTTTCTACTGCATACTGTAACGATTGAAATTTTATTTAAATTATGAAAAGTTTTTATTTACCTCAGTTTTAAATTCGAGTCCTTCTCGTAACATTCCAGTACTCTACTTTTACACCAATTCACGGTTGGGAAAATTAACATCAAACATCGACAAAACAAATTTTATTTTAGTTTGTATAAAGCCTTTTTAGGCAAGTATTACACAAGTTGTTTGCATTTTAGTTTTTGGGAAACATCTTTTGAAGGCCTTATACAGGCTATTTTGAACCTTTGTCTACAAGCCTTGTATAGAGCATTCCCAACTAACTTTTAAAGGCGTTATAGCAGCTAGTTTTTTGATTGTCAAAGTTTGAATTGTGTTGCTTCCTGAAGTTTGAAGAATATAAGCTTATTATACAACCTAATACTTAAAAAAACGAAACAATTGAGTTTTATAAATCAGGCTAAATAGTCATTTGAGAAAAATAAATTCAAAGGTTAATTCTTTGAAATCATATACTTCACGTTAGTATATAAATTTATTTCTGTGAACGTATAATTTCTGTTAGCACTTCTTTTCTATTTAAAAGTATTCAGTTGTAACTCTGTTATTTTATTTACAACTGATTTTATTTATAAGAACTTATTTATAAGACTCTTAATATTAGCAAATTTATTCAGTTGTGTATAAGAACTTTAAAGGCAAGCCTTAAAAAAGCTTTTTGCATTGACTTGTCGTGGAAAGCCTTATAGTAGCAATTATTTGTTTAATTTTCAGTAAACATCTTTTACAGGCCATTTTGAACCTTTATCTAAAAGCCTTGTATAGAGCTCACCAAACTCATTGTTTAAGGCCTTATAACAGCTATTTTTTTAATTTTCAAAGTTTGAAATGTGTGGCTTGCGAAAGTTTGCCTTATACAAGTTATATGCAAGCAATTTCTTGCCAAATTAAAAAAAATTGAACCTTATACAAGCTAAATTGTTAGTTGGGCTGGTGCTTGCGATCGATTTGGTTGAAAAAACCGCAGTTAGAGGCAGTTAAGCACAAAGGTCTTGG
This sequence comes from Platycheirus rosarum, assembly GCA_963971375.1. Taxonomy (NCBI): domain Eukaryota; kingdom Metazoa; phylum Arthropoda; class Insecta; order Diptera; family Syrphidae; genus Platycheirus; species Platycheirus rosarum. The sequence continues at coordinate 15,318,084 of OZ020510.1, read as the reverse complement.
GACAGAATAGAGGATAATTTGTTATGCGAATGCGTTTTATTTATTTTTTTTTTCTTCTTCAGCGCGAGTGGGCATCTTTTTCATTCATCCTACGACGCGAGTGAACACTATTATTTTTTTTTACAGCACACGCGAGGGGTTTTTTTCTAATTTCTCAACGAGCGTGTATTATTTTTTTTTCCTTAAAGCACTCGCGATAACAACGCGCAACAATTATTTGTTTGGACTTCGTTTAACTAATTGTGCGCGCACCTCGACATCCGTCTTCAACGAGCTTAGGATCGACATCAATCAATAATTGTACTCATAACACGTCTAATAAAATTTTCTTTGGAAAAATAGGGAATCTGGTCTTCAATGCACCATAAGTTTGTTTCATTACGTTAGTGCTAAAGTGATGGTAGAATATGAAGTGGTCCCATAACTGATAATCGAAAAATTGACAAGCTCCTTATTTTTATTCAAAACCTTAAAAAAACCACCGGGCCCGTCTTCTTAAATCTCAATAATATCCATTTTATGCCAAAACGTGAAAACTTTTCTTTTTTTCAGGTTTAGACTGACAGCTGGGAATATATAAACTGCCAGTTACGTTTTTATTAAGAACTTGATCTGGCCTGTAAAATTTTCAATACTTTAACTACTAGTTAGACCTATTCAGACATTGCGAAACGCAAGTTAGGTTGATAACTGAAAAATAAGTTTCCAGTAGCTTAACTGACACTTTAGTCAGATATTGCGGAACAAAGCCTAAGAGTTTTCTCGGAAAAACTAAGTATGCAATAAAACTTGAAAACTAAATGCCTATCGAAGAAAAACAAATATTATAAATCTTTTGACCAGTTTTTGAAAAACTGTTCGAAAAAAATATTAAATTTTTTTTTATTTGGAAAACAATTTTTTTTGTTTGGAAAATTTTAAAAAATCGAAAAAATATGGTAGGTAACATTCTTTGTCGACCTAGAGCAAAAATGAAAACCCCCCCGAGATACTACTAAATAAATACTAAATATCAAGATTAAAGCACATCGGCCCATCCGTTTAGGCTCTAGAGGTGCGAACAAACAGACAGACAGACGGACGGAATTTCCGGACCAAATCCATAACTTGCCTGATAGTACCTATAAACGCAATTAAAAAACATAAACTAAATAAATAAAACAACCGCTCTGAATACTGAATACCGTTAGCCAATTTGAGAGTTTGCGTTGCAAGCACACATAAAACAACAGCAAACAAAACATTTCATTTATTTTCATTTTTTTTCTCCCATCGATTTCGATAGCACATTCATCGAAGGTTCAAAAAGTAATCGAGAAGCAAATTCAGCTACGCCTAAAACGATGCCATGAAAGTTGCTCACTTTTGTTTTTCCGGTTTTCCAGAGCACAAAATTGCATTCTATATTTAGGAGCACTAAGGGTCTATTAATTCTCCTGTGATATCTGGCACTGACACTGCGTCGTCGTCGTCGTTGTCCTGAAATCACAGCTCAACCATCTGATGGATGCGATGCGATCCCAGAAACAATGTCAATTGGTTTTGCGTTCACACTATGCACACAATTTTAATTCAATTGCTTTCAGAATGAAATTTAATGAAGAGGTTTCTGTTTTTTTTTTGGTTAACTCTCAGGTCTCTTAAGTGGAAATTCGCTTGCTCGAAATCATATTACCAAGTCTAACAACACAAACCTATTTAAATTAATACACATTTGCATAAATGCAAATGTATTTTCTTTAATGAAATTTTGTAACCAAATGTCATTTTGCATATTGCAGGTACCGGAACGTCGAGTTCGTCGGGGAGGCTGGGACATAGGAAGTCATCTTTGGCGCTGACACCGGAAGATGAATCGATGGATACGAACAACCAGGTAAGGCATGACATGAGCATTCACAGAAATTATTACCGTTATGTGAAACAATAGGGAAATTCCATTGGAATCAAACCCTCATATATATATATATTGATAGTCATTTGGGTGAACTGGAGTGGAGTTTGAGTAGAAGAGTAGGGGGAGGTGAGGCTCTTGAAATATTTTAGGAGCTTGTTGATGTGAACTCGTATGTCGAAGTGCCATTGAATTTAGGGAGGTCGCAGCAATTAGAGTCATCTTTTTCTGATGACTTGTGCGTGATTGATGGATGAGTGTTTAATTAAAGAATTCGAAAACAAGTAATCAAGGTTTTAGTTTTCGAAGAAAGAGGACTATCTATCGGAACGTAATTAAGGAGGATTTAAGTTGTATTTCACATAGGTTTTACTAGATTGGTCTGGAGGCGGATTCTGGTTGTCACGGTGAACGAACATCCATTCAGAATTCTCTTTCTCATTATCTCCTGTTCCAGTTTTCATTCAAGAAATAACTCAACATGCAGTAGTCCTTCCTGTGATCATTAAAGTTTGAACCTCATTTCTTTTGTAATCAATTTAAATAACCCCCACTCAACGAGATCGTCATTATATGTATAACACAGCTTTCTCAGGAATGTTGAACATATTAAACATAAGAATAATAAAATTAAAATATTCAATAAGAAAAATTGGTTTTAAAAGAAAAGAGGATTTTTGTGTAAAAACTTTGTATTTAAAAAAATTGCCCAAGGATTTTTTCTTCAAAAATATTTTCCATTCAGAAATGCGTGTTTAAATATTCATAAGGAGTGTCATCCGAAATACTGTTTGCTGTCTATGTCTTACCATAAAATAAAGTGCTTGTTTATGTTTCCCTGCTGATGGGCCTTAGTAACCTGGGGTTGGAAAGACTATTAAGGAAAAGTATCGCCTTGGACAATCCTCCAGTGGCTGTTTTGTTTTAAGGACTGCTTTGTTACAAAAATCTTTTAATGAAAAATAAAACAGGAAAAATGAAAATGAATTAAAGTTGAACAGGTATTTTGTTTATATAAAATAGTTCAATTTTTGTGTGTTTTATATATAGAGAGACATTGCACCGTAGGAAATAAGAAAATTAGAGGCTATACGCTATACGGCCTATCAATTAATAACCAGAATCCTTGCTTTGGCTTCTTTTTCAGTCTTTTGTTGTGATTACTTTCGATCCTTAAATATTATTTTGATAATTTTTTAGTATTTAGCCGTGTTTTATTGGGAAATTTATCCGCAGCGAAGCAAGATTTTACACACACTACAAATACAACAATCAGCTGCCGAAAAAATTAGATGTTGAATTTGGCTGCGGATTCCATGTTCGACACAACAAGATTTCATTCACAATAGACCTGATATAAGACTTGTATCATGCTACAGATATTATATTTCCATAGATATTGCACTCAGCGCAAAATAAAATTACCAATTTTCAAACGCTTGGGAATGATCGTCTTATGCTACATTATTTTAGAAGGTTGCAAGGTTGCACTTGGGCGTGTTTGAATCTATAGATACACATTTATTTGTTGGGATTCGAATGCCAATGCAACCAATGTTCGAGCTTGATCTTCTCTCTAGTTGTATCTTGTGTGTAAATATTTTTTTAGATTCACTGGTCGACGGTCTTTTGTGAATGATCGTTTTATACTGCATTGTTTGAGTAGGTTGCAAGGTTGCACTGGGGCATAAGACAACAGGCGGCTGCCTATGCGTTCTTTCCCAAAAAAACACGGCTATTCTGTTGATGTTAATGTTAAAAATATCTTATTTTACTTGCCACTTTCATTAGTTTTCAAGCTCGAAAATCTCTGTTCTGACAGAATGTGTATGTTCAACTAGCTTTCGTATTTTTTTGTGTAAACCCAAATCATGTGATGAGGTTTTTATTTTATATTTTTTAATCACTTCAAAATCAGTAGTTAAAAGGTTTTTTTTGGAAAAAATGAAGTAAGCCATTTAATTTATTTTACAGTTTTGAATTTTAAGGAAACATGTTTTTCGAAAACATATAGAATTTTTTTTTTTGAGTATGCCAACATCTAGTAGCTAGTAGTTATTATCAGAAAACAATTTTTTTTTTAAATTTTTTACCAAACCGTTTTGAAATAAAAAAACAAAAAATTAAAAAATACTCAAAAAAAATCTTTAATTTTTTTAATTAGTTTAAGAGTTTTTTTTCGGAAAAACTAAGTATGCAGTTTTTTAAAAAGTCGTTTTTTTGAAAAAAAAATTTCGAAAAAAAATATATATATTTTTTTTAGTATGTCATTATAAGAAAATCTGTAGTTTTCATCTGGGAAAATTATTTTAAAAAAAATCAATCAACCCGTTCTCAAAATATTTCGAAAACCAATTTTTTTTTGAATTTTTTTAAATGTAATATTAATTGAATCATAAATGAATTTTTTTTGACATCGGGATAATGGTTTAGGATAAAACGGCATTTGAAAAAACTAGGTCTATGAGAGGTACTGTTATAGAACAAATTTCGAAAAATATATTATAATTGAAAGATGTATTGTTGTAAAAAAAATTGCACCCTGAAAGTTTAATCAAAATCGTTGAATCCGTTTTCGGGAAAATCAAAATTTTTTTTCCCCCGAGATACTACCAAATAAGTACTAAATAACAAGTTTGAAGCAAATCAGCCTATCCGTTTAGGGTGTAGAGGTGCGAACAGACAGACAGACAGACGGACGGAATTTCCGGACCCACTTTTTTCGACTTTTCTATCATCGTAATATCATTTTTGATTGTTAGATATTTTTTTTACTCGAATCCATAACTTGCCTTATGGTAGGTACCTATGAAAAAACGCAAGTAAAAATTATTGCTTAAGAGAGAAAAACAAAAAAGAGACGCACATTCTTCTTTTCTGTCTGTCTAGCTTGTCTTGTCATATTTGCTTGTGCGTAGCATGTATTTTCACTTCAATTCATTTGGCCATTCTACTACGCAGCTCTCTCTACTCGTATCATTAATTTTGAAAGATACACACAATCAAGTTCCAGCGATAGACTTTTTTACATGAGGTATGACCATGGCTTATTCAGTTTGCAAAAAAAGTATTTCTGGAATTCTACTCTTTAAATCTCTTGCACATCATTTTTTTGTTGTTTTTTATAATGGAGTATCAGATCATAAGACCAATTGTCTCTATCTCTACTAAGGAAATCTTTTCGATGTTCACTTATACTCTGTTCAATACACAGGGAAGATAGGATATTTGCCTTTCACTCTTACTGTTATGGATTTCAATAAGCTATCTCCATTTTAAAGCTCTCAAATGGTTGCCATACTGGGCAATATAAATTGGTATAATTCTCACACAAATGTAGGTATGGTTACCAACTGTTTATTCAAATTTTATGAAAACAGAAACATATAGACCGTAAACTTAATCTAAAAAAATTAAATTAAATTAAATTTATCTTTTTCCACACCACCAAGAGGTAAGATAGTAGGCGCGTTTTTTGAAGAGTTCCCCAGAAGGCCTAATTTCTTTTAACGTAATAATAAATCACAGAAAAAAACGCAAAACTTTATTTACAGAAAAAAAATAAATTAATTAAAAAAAACTTTATCACTCCGTCGAGTAGTTGCTGCTACTACTTTCTTCATTTAAGTTCATTATCAAACAAAACAAAAAAAGCTTTAACTTAACGGTTATATGACAGGTAACGTCAATATTTGAGCTAAAAAAAAAATAAAATAAGGCCTCTGTAGAATGTCAAAATAATCTTTTGTTTTGTTATATTACAACAACAATTTCAATATACATATTTCAGGGTTCTCTTTTATATTTAAGTGGCAATTTCTTAAGTTGAGTGCGATGCAAACACTTGCAGGTACCAGTGTGTTTGAAAGCTCTCTTCCATAAGGTCTGTACTGAAAATATAAATTGAACAGGGTATAGCAGTTTCTGCCCTCTGCCATGTAAGTGGAATTTCTAAATTCATGGTTAGACAACTCGACCTTATTTTTTCAACTGTATCTTAATTTACACAGATGATATTAAGTCTTACAAGATAATTTTTTTAACTGATGAATCTTTCTATTTCCAAAAAATGTTCGACAAGTTCTTATATCTGGTGCCACGAGAACTTTTTGGAACTCTAACTTAACTTAACATTTTCAAGTGCTAATCAATTACATTTTCAAGTAAGCGCATAAAATCATCTACCTGTCTCTATCTTCCCCACAGTCAACCAATTTCTCCCGATCTGCATTTGGCACATTATGAGACCGGGCCCTATTCCACAAAACAACTTATCAACTTTTCACTTTGCACTTATCAAATTTTTCGTCAATTTGCAAAACTTTGTGTTCCTCAGAACTATAAAACTAGATAAGTGATAAGTTGAAATTGAAAAGTGTAATTTGCAAAGACTGCAAATATTTATTCGTTTAAATCAAATTCAATTTGATTTTAAATAAAATTGGAGAAAAATTGGAGCACAATACACAGCGCAGTCATTCTTTGTCGGCTGAAAATCAACTGCTACTGTGCTTGCATTGGCTCGGAAATAGTTGACAGTACCATGGAGTTGCAGTTATGCATGGTGTTGCAAAATCAACAGTTTGCAGAACTATCTTTAGAGTTGTCGACGCTATAATAGGCGTATTATTTCAAAACACAGTGCGGTGGCCCGATGACGCCAGTGGTATTGCTGAAAAGTTTTTTATGATGGTGGATTCCTTTGTGTGTGTGGTTGCGTGGATGGCACAATCATTAAAATTGATGCGCCTACGTTACACGAGGAAGGATATGTGGACCGGCATGGAAACCACTTATTGAATGTGATGATGACATGCGGGCCAGACTACACATTTTACAGTCTAACTGCCAGTTGGCGGGGCAGCGTTCATGACTCAAGGGTGTTACGAAATTCGGCTGTAAGCCGAAGATTTGACAATGGATGGAGACCATTTCTGGATGCTGTTGTGTTGGGTGAAAGTGGTTACGGACTGAAAAACTGGTTGATACTACCTTTACGCCGAAATTACTATAACCCTGCTGAAGAGGCTTTCAATCGTTGCCACAAAAAATACGGCCCATAATTGAAAATAGTTTTGGCATTTTTAAGGAAAGATTCCCGTGTCTAAATTATTTGCGACTGAGGCCTGAGCTTGCAGGAAAGGTAGTTATTGTTTGTGCCGTCTTACATAATATTGCCTGTAGCATCGGAAGAAGTAGTTAATTATATGGATCATGCGAGACTTACTTCTCTGCTGCAATACTTTTCCTAATACCAACTATTATAGAATTGTTTTGAAATAAAATTGGTTTTTTGGCTATGACCCCTTTTCACTGCAAAAGCGTTGTTTCTTTTGGGGTTATTTTTGGGGTGTGAGATTAATATCTCAGAGAATAAATAATATAAGAAATAAAAATATAAAATTCACTTATTGTTTATTTAGAAATAAAAATAATTAAAAAAAATAACAAATATTATAAATAGGAAAGTAGTAATACAGTGCGCCCTTGATAAACGCAAAACTTCGAATGAAGTAACACTGGACATTTTACCATTAGTGACTCAGCAATTGCAACTTTTTTAAAAAAGTGTGACTCATTCTGCGCTTTTGTTTTCTGGAATTTGGTAAAACTGTAACTGGCAGTTATTTTACAGTTTCTTTTCTTTGAAATTTGTACCCTTTTGTAGCCACACTGTCAATTAAGCAGTCGGCTATACAAAAGTGCTGGAAGTCTTGGATGTGCTCTGAGAGTGAGTGGGATGAGGAGGATGACTTTCCATTGGGGAACATACATACGGGCTGAAGAACTATCAGTTTCACTAGGAGACATATTAACTCTGCAAAATCTCAGGGAGATGGCCATTGACAGGAGTTTATCTTCAAAAAAAAAATATTTCTGAAAATTTGCAAAGAGTGCAAAGTCTTTGCAAAAATTTGCTTAATGCATATAGAACTTTATCTATCTACCAAACCGAATTTCATCCAAATCCGTTAAGTCGTCGAGGGGTGATTCGGAACAAACATCCAAGCATACAAACTTTTACTTTTATTTTCTTTCAGTTAATAAATGAAAGCAAGCCAATAATACTGAATCGAAGCCTTTCTAACTTAATCAACCTGAATTTTTAGACACCAATCAGAGGGTTTCCATTTCCTTCTTAGTTCTCTCTCGTTCGATAACATTTCCACGTCATCTCTGAAAAAGACAGTTTTGACAGCTGAACCATTTGACGTAAATAGTTTACAGCTCACATGAAATGTCTTACACCTAACATTCTTTACGCGCATATGTTTCAAAAAAACACTACCGAATGAAGAAGAAGCAAACATAATTATTTTTCTTGAAATTCCTTAAATTTCATTTTTAATCAATTTTTCTTCTATATGTTTTGTCACATTAAATTCAAACTAAAACATCGAGCTGCACATCCGCTTTTTTTTTTTTTTTTTTTATATAATTAACGCGCGCACAAGGGACTATTTGTTTCCCTTTTAATGTAACACACTGCGCGGGCATTAAGAAGATAGGGAGGGGAGAGATAGGAGGTGTCGATTAACATTGGTTTTGAATGCTTGCAGATCAAAATGACAAGGGAAAATCTCGCCGGGTAAACCATTCCAAAGTCGTGTTGTACGGCTAAAAAAAGAATCCCTATATTTCACGGTACGTCCGAAATTGGGCTCAAGGGTGAACTGATGGGCATTCCTAGCAAGACGAGTATTACGGGCGAAACTTTTAAGGGGAGGAATGCAGCTGGCTACCTCGAGTGAACATTTTTTATAAAAGAAACGATAAAATAAGGAAAGACATGAAACATTGCGTCGGTGTTCGAGAGGGGCAATTGTTTCAGCGGCAGTACTATTTCCTATCAATCTTAACGCTCGATTTTGTATTCTATCAAGCAAGTGAAGCGATGTTTGTGAAGCACCTGCCCAGAGGTGGGAGTTATACTCGAGTTTAGGGCGTATAAACGCTTTATAAATTGTAGCCAGATCAGATCTGTCTGTCTGTCTTGCTGTCTGTTTGTTTTGGGTAATCTCGGGAGCGGCTACACTGATTTTGACGGGACTTTCAATTGCAGATTGCTGATGTTCTAGGGAGTAACTTAGGCTATTTAAATTATCCACTAGGTGGCGCCGGGGTGTTTTTGTTTTTTGGAAAATTCTTATTTATGAACCGATTTTGACGGGATTTTCAAAGACAGAAAGCTGATATTTTAAGAATTAAGTAAGGCTAGTTTTAATTACCCGTAGGTGGCCGTGGATGCCTTTATTTTTGAAAATTCTTATTTATGCCACGATTTTGATGAGACGTTCACAGGCAGATAAGTTAAGGTGTAACTTAGGCCATTTTATTCATCCATTGGTGCCGCTGGGGTCGTTTCACAAGCAGATAGCTTATATTTTGTAAGGAATAATTAAGGCTTTTTTAATAACTAGGTTCGTTTTTTCGAAAACGTATGATATACCCGTGCAACCCCGGGTGGGTAAGCTAGTTAGTAATAATTTTGTTGGCACTACTTTTATTACATTTAGTTTTATATCGGCAGCATGAAAACGGAAACGGATATATAACACATAAACAAAAATTGAGATTAAAAAATGTGTCTTAGCTGTACTCTTTGCACTTGTCAAATGTTCAAATCAGCTTAGAAAATCATCAATGCAATCAATTAAAATGTTAAAATTGTAACTTCAAAAGCCGTCAACCTCTACAATCAAATTCTATTGCCTTAGTGTGAAATTCAATTCCCTGTTCTATTTATTTTCCATCATTCAAAATACCTCAATTATTGGCCCACGTCTTGAGTTTTCCTATTTCAATAACAACAAACCGCCTCGGTGTTTTTTTCTTTTTTTTTTTTTGCGAAGACTGCAAACGAATTACTTTTCTCAAAATGAATCGTTTTTATAAAGAAAAACCTAGCTTATTGATTTCGGCCCACGTACTCGTCCTCATGGCTTTCTCGAGCCACTCCAAGGAAGCTATAAACCAATCGATATTCCAAATTGTTAAGACTGCTGCTGTCGCACCCGTGCTCCATGCTCGAATAGCAGAATAACAACAATACGTGAATTAAATGCCAATGCGAATCAATGGCTCGTTTTCTAGGTGTTTGACTCCTTTATTCTTTGTAAACATCGATAAATTCACTTTTGTTCCATTATATCGAAACGAAATGTTGTGTCCTTGGACATTGTTTTTTTTTGTATGGTTTTCTGGGTTTTTCTTAAAAATACAAAATCAAAACCCCTCATTACGAGACCATTGAAGGGAAGTCCATCCGAGTTTGTGAAAATGGGGCACAGCTGGAGATCATAGCTGTTGGGGGTAACCGACTCCGTACCGTACAAAAAAGACATTAAATCGACCGACATTATTGTCCATTTATGTCATATAAAAGATGTCAATTCATGTTAATTGGCATCATGGTTTTCAGATGGTCGAAAACAAACGTCATCAGGCTCCTTGTAAAGTGAATTGTTAATTGTTTGAGGAGTTTACGTTCCTTAATGATGTTGTAAGTTAATTCCCTCAAAAGCATTTTAGAGATCGTCAAGTTCATCGTTCTGTCGTGCAACGCTGCTCTTAAAGCATTTTATAAAAATGGGCATGACTGGGTCGCACGTACTTGCTCTTATGTCTCTAATTACATTGGAAGGAAAGATCTTCGACAAAAACAAATAACATTTACTTTGGAAGTAACACAGTTTGAACTTATAAAAACTATCAAAACCACAATATTTAACGGTTTTTAGTAGGAATGAAGTACGCCATCACACGTCTTAAATAACAAAGAATTTATGAAAAAGTATGTATTTCGAAAATTGTTGAACCGATTTTGATAAAATCCTGTTTTTTATTTTTGTTAAAAAAAAAAAAATTCGTTTGAGGTTTTTGTATACAGTTTTGTAGAATTTATTAATATGCGTCTAATTTTAAATAATTTTTTTGATAGGTTTTTAACATATTAATTTCAAATAAAACTCAAAAATTAATTATAAATAGAAAAAAATAATTTTTTGAAATGTTGGTATGAAAAAATAATTTGGCTATCTAGGTCTTTCAAATATAAAATGTTATTGAAATCCATTGAACGGTTACCGAGAAAGTCGAAAATCTAAAAAAAACCGTTAGTAGACTTTTCCGGTAAATTTGGTTTCCTTATGGATGGTAGCTAATGTCTACAGCTAAAATTTCAAAAATGTTCATTAAAATCGTTGGAGCGGTTTTCGAGAAAAATAAGCTTTTTCTTAACGGTCATATGGCAGGTTACGTTATTTTAAGCCCTAAAAATAAAATTTCAATTTCCCCTCTGAGGAATACCAAAAGAATCACACTCAAAATTTTAAGATAATCGCATAAGCCGTTTAGGCTGCAGCTCGTTATACATACTGACAGAGAGACAGACAGACAGACATTTTTTGCCACTAACTTTTTTAGACTTCTCTATGATCGTAATACCATGTTTGATTGTTATCTCAATTTTTTTTATATTCACGAGTCCTTAATTTGCCTATAATCGCAAGTAAAAAGGCAGAAATAAAAAATATTCAACAATTTTTTGAATAAATCTTTTGAATTATGTTTCTAAAAAAATACACTGCTTGTCGGTTGATTGATGCCACGTGTTTTTCGAATTCATATTTTGTTTTTTTTTCAATTTTTTTTTAATAATTTTTTTGGACCATCTTGAGATGTGTAGCGAATCCTCGTCCATTAAAGCTATTGCCTTATTTTTTGTCGATACAAGTCGGCTAATTATAAGTTGCACATCACCAGCTTATAAATGCATATTTACCAGTTTTTTACAACAAATTTGAAATTCATTGATATAGGTATAGTGAAAAAAGGATTGGCCCAAATACAGACCTTTGTGGCACACCCCTCAAAACATTAATTAAGCTTGATGAGCGCCCATTTGCTTTAACACATTGTTGTATTCAACTATGATACGAAAGAATTTTTTTTTTTTTGCATAAAATGGAACGGTGTCAAACGCCTAACAACATTTGTGGAGGGCACAAGTTCTAAGCACATTGGTAGAAGACAGAAATTTTCTTTATGTTTCCCCAAAGACGGCTTTTTTCAAAAACTTTTGAAAGGGAAGGTAGAATGGCTTTCGGTCGGAACTCTATGAAGTTTAAATCACTTAATTCTTCGCAAATACTAAATGAGTTTATTTAATGTTTTTTTTTTTTTTTGTGGTGATAACGTCTTATAAATCGATGAAAGGCTACACGTACGAAATAACATGACTCATGCTGATAAGATTCATGACTCATGCTAACCGCGATACTGTGGTTCTTTCAACCAAAATCGATCGCAAGCACCAGGCCAACATGAAAAAGAACAAGCGAAAATTCCCAAAATATTTCCAATCAAATTCAAAAAGAACAAGAAGAGAAATAGAAATACAAAATAGGCGGAGTTTTGTTAAAGTAGAAAGTAGATGTAGATATTGTGGTGTGTGTGTGTGTGGATTTCACGAGAGGGTTTGTGGGTGTGAGTTAACGGGCTGTATGTGGGTGTTGCTGCAATCAATGTTTTCTTTTGACGTTATCACGTAAAATTATCGTATGTAAACTGACTTTACAGACAACCAACTCTTCTTTTTTTGTAAAATAATTTTTTTTAATAAACTAAAAAAATGACTATGTTTTTTTTGTTGGTTAGTTTTAAGAATCCAATATGTGACCTTCAAACTCCATAGAAATGTGAAACTTTTCATATTTGAGCTCTAAGGACATATTTTGCTTGCTTCTATTCGTTTGGGACTTAGGTAAACTTCTATTGAACCATAAAACGCTTGCATTTATTTTAAAACTTTAAAGTGAGGCTAATTGGCAAGCGATGTTGGTATTGTGCGGTTGCATTGAAACTTGTAAACTTTTTAAATAATTTATAAAACCATGAATAACAACATGGTATCATTATAAATATTTTGGAAAAATGAAAATAGTTGTATAGTGTGTCTGAATTAGTTTGAGCGAGGAATAACGAGGAATTATTTAAAGTTGTACTCAAGAAGAAGAAAAGGATTCAACGAAGAATATTATGGGCTATACAGGTGAATAGTGACACAAAACTAGTCTTAGCTAAGGTAATGTAAGTCGCTGAAGGTGTCAATGGATTGAACAAAAAAAACTAATTTATGAAATGTTTTAAAGTTTTTTTGTTTTTGCTAAAAACCATTTTACATAGTTTTTTTTTAAATAAAACAAATTTAAATTAAAAAAAAATCATCAAACTCTTTGAACGTTGATAATTAGAAAATTTCATTCCGCGGTGTGACTTTTCAAAAAAGCAAGTATTTTGGCCACTACCTGACCTTAAGACTTATTTTTGTATTCCCCACATTCCCTCATAATTTTACTCTTACTCCTAGTAAAAGTTGTTGAAAGTATACCCTACTATCTACTAATCCTATTGATGGCTTGGACAGAGCTAGCCTTGCATCATAAAAACAAATGTCTTGCCGTTTTTTTTTTCAATTTTTTGTCCAAATGATACCACATTTCCCTGGAGCGCTTGTTTGTTTGTTTTTCTTATCGAATGCCTTCATGATAGACCATTTTCCCTACTAGAATAACAGTACTGAACATACCACTTCCTCAACGCCTTTTCCAGTATCATTTTTCAATCTTTTTCTAAAGGCTACATGAAAATGGCTACCAAATAGTAATAAAGATGGCTTAAATTTCCTACCAGTGCAAAGACGACATTGATCCAAAAAAATGTTTTTCAGAAACAAATTGACATCTTAACTGATATATGAATTATGTTTTTTTTAACAGTAACGGTCGTATTGACATTTTAGTCGTAAGTTCCACTTTCCATGAAAAAAGAATTTATTCCATTTAATTCTGACCATTTAAAGGTCACATGTGCCTGTCCAATCGGAAGTTATGTATGTTATTGATCACTTCCCCCAATAAGACACTGTGATTGAAGGTGACTTTATGCTAGTTGGCTATCAAGCTGTTTCAGAAATCTAACAGAATCTAAACTTACTTCAAACTCATTGCTTAAAAGATAAAGATGGTAAGAAAGCTACAAACCAACTAATAACCACTGACTGAGTTGTTTTGAGTACTTTTTTTACAACTTTACAACTGACTTTAGAAATGAATTACCTGAACCATGTCGTTTATGCGTTGTAATCTAATTTTGGCGTTGGTTATTATCAGCCATCGAAACGCTTCGAACAAAAGAAGATATCAAGACTCTTATTTACCTAAAAGGTAAAACGAAAACCAGCCGAAGACGCTGATAAAACCTTATCGTAGAACAAAGCGATAGTCTTGTCTTATCGGCGAATCAATGTGTTTTCTGCCTGTTCCACAAATTTTTTCCATGTCAATTTATTCAATGTCGCAGTCAGCTATCAAACGTTGTTCTAAAAACACCAGAAATATCGAGAATTCTTAAACAAATATTTCTTATTGGTGAGATGTAAGCCACTATTTCTGGGTTGGAAACGAGGACAGAGTGTTTGATATTTAATACGGTCATAACATTATAAGGTGCGTCAAGTGCGTCAAGTGCGTCAAAGATGCGCAATTGTTTTGCAAAAATGACAAATATCTTTGGAAAATCCAAACTTCGTTTAGAAACTCAAGATTCGGATTTTCAAAATATCTGTCAATCGATAAATCCCATTGCCGATGAAACTTCACCCAGAATTCCAATTCAAGGGCTTGCCCAAAACTATAGTGATAAAGATAAAACTCACTTAATAACAAACCCACAAGATACACCACAATTGTGTCATAACGATAAAAGTGCTCATAAAAACAGCAATTTGAGTGGAAGTTACCAAAAAAACTCAAATAAAAGCTGCAAATCTTATCAAACGGCCAATAGCAGGTGCGTCATACAACAAGACGATAAATCGATAACAACTACAGTGAAGTGTGATAATTTGAAAATCGAAAAGACCCCAATGAATTCGGACAGCGATAGTTGTGGTTCGGTACAATTGAGAATTAAGATTCCTCCGTACTATGCTGGTCAAAATGGTTGTTCTCTTACGCCGGAAGAAATCGAATACGAACGGAATGTTTTCCAAGAGGGTGGAGATGTGGCGACACCTTTGCCCAGTTCGAAACAAGTTAGTTTCAGCGGTGATCGTCCAGAAATAGCAGAAGTGTTGAAAAATCTCGATCCACATGCATTGAGGATAAACAATATTACCGTTGAGGATAAAACTGAGCTAATCAATCGATTCACCAAAATGTCTGAAATCAGTACTAAACGCAATCAACGGTCGCATTCGGGTAAAAAAAATATGAAGTCTCACAAGAGATCAGGATCTAGGGAGGAAAGGGTTAAAAGACGACCAACTGGATTATTGGAACGTCGACAACCCAGTTCTCCAAAACTGCAGCTTCAAATCGATACGGAGTCTTCTCGGCCGAATAGCAATAACAGTATTGAGGTAATTTTATTTACTCGTGTTAGTTAGTTTTAAAAAATGAATAGTCGATAATTTTGAAAAAATATTGTGAACGCAAAGTACTTCAAGACACGTACAGCGAAGTGAATGTCAGTGTATTCATTGGATTCGAAATAAAATTCGTTCTTGTTTCTGTGAATTGCTTTTCTAACTTTTAAAAAACTCAACGTTTTCAACCTTTGACCAGTTCTTAAGATCGAATATTACTTTTTGAAGACCATTCTTAATAACGAAGAATCCAATCACTGAACTAGTTTTTGCTATTCCATCATTGACATTGATATTCAATCTGTTTGTGTATATAGCGTTATCTTTGAAAACTGACATATTTGAATGTAAGGTATTGGAAATCGGTATCAAATGACATTCTTATCAGCCCTATTGCATGGTATCTGTTATAAAAGTGTCCTTTGATCACAATATAAATAACATTATAAGAACTAGCTATCTATGACATTATTTATGTTGTTGATATGACACATTATACGTAAATACGTCACGTAACGCATTAATTTATCACTTCGGTTTTTAAGATGCGTAATTTGTAAGGGTAACGTTCAAGAAAATATACGAATGTGTCTAAGGTGGCCTGGTGTCACTGTGTTCAGAATGAATGGAAACTTATTTAGGTCAGCTGTAAAGATGGTGTTTACGCAATGAATCAGTTCTTGGTGAATGGCGAGTCATTAAAACTCAGATAGACATCTGGTTTCAACCTTAGGTTAACATAGGTTCACAACTTTAAGAGAACAGACAGTGTGATAAAAAAAAGGGATCAGATCGAACAACGCAAACGCCAGAGAAAGTTGAAAGCTGCCTCCGTCCGACTGCTGCATCACATCTGAAACTTTCTCAAACAACTGTTCATCGAATTTCAAAAGCAAGCTGGTCATTTCATTTGTACAAGTTTGATGATATAGCAAAAACTATTGGTCATCCCTCACAAGTGTAAAATGTTATTGTTAGAGAATGTTTTCTACGTTTAATTACAAAATTGACCCAATTTGTGTATCTGAAAGCTCTTGATCGAAACTCAATCAAGATTTTTTTTCTCACCATAGCTGCACAACCGCAATTATAAATGTAATCGAAGACATAAATATTGAAAAGTTTGAAAAAAGGACTTAACATTATTTTTCCTTCTAGATTTTCAAAAGCATTTGATATTTTAAATCATTCCCTACTCTTACTTGAATCGAGTCACAGTTCTTATTTAAGACTGTGCTACCATTTAAAACAAGGAACTTGGTACGATATCCAATTCGTTCAAAGGGTTGATTCCTAATTCGAATAAATGTAAATGCATATCTCGTTTTAAAAAACAAAAAAAAGGAATTAGACTTATTATAATTTCCTTCCGTTAAGCTAAACGAAACTTTTTTTAAATTTGTCTTGAAGTATTATTCAATAGAACTCACATCTGCGAAAGAACCTATTTAAAATATCGTTTGATGATTTCATCAAGTTTTAAACATTAATTCTATTTTTTTTAAAGGTAAGGACACGTAAACCTAATTATTATCTAATTATTGCCTCGTTTTTTCGTGCCTCACCTCCGAGAGGCAATCTGCATAGCTGATTGTCGCCCCTGGAACTCGTTCCAAACTTTTTTGCAGTAACATACTCATACATACATATATTTCAAAACAATCTTCATACTCTCTTTTCAAATAAGGACAATATTAACTTCTTCCTAATTCCACCTAGGTTTTTTTCTATCTCTTTCATTAAGATATTTCTCTTTTCCTTATTTCTTCTTTTTTATTATTCTCTATAAATACAAATATTTTTGAACTAATTCTCATCATCTTGTCAAAATGTTCTTTTACATGTTTTTTTTTAATTTTGTTCCTAAGTTGTTATTATATTTTTTAAATATATGAATGATTTCCATTTAATTCCAAGATGAAAGTCTAGGGGGTTTATTTTGATAAAACTTATAAGACACTTTATTTGCTTTTAATCTCTAGCGAGCGACCGATCTTTACTAGATGAGTTTGAAGACTGAACTCGAAAATGAAATGTTAAATGTGATTCTTTTTAGTGTGAAGCTGGTTGTATGTTGTATCAAACCAACTGAAACTTGTGATTGAAACGAGCTCAACAAATTATTTGGGAATGCCCTGCTCTCTGAACAGGTTAGACATTTTAAACCGTCACATTGAAACAGAAAATTCAATTTCAATTTAATCAATGAATTTGAAGAATCGTTTAGGTTTAGGTGCAATTTATCAAAAATTTGTTATAAAACTTCTTTCATCTCTTTTAACCAATATCTCTCACATCTTCAATTTTATTCACCTTCTGCTATTCTTAGATTTTGAATATTGGAAAACTTCCAAAGCTTGTTCTGTTTCTAAAAAAATCAAACTCAAAACGCAGAGAATACCGCCCAATATCATTCTTACCTTTTATTTCTAAAGCTTAAGTCTGTAGATTTCATCATTTCTACACGCTTGTCGACATCGACTACTGTCACTCAACGGATCGACTTTAAGGCTTTTTTAAGATAATAGTTCTTCTCGATTTCTCCAGAGCGTTTGGCTCGATTCCGCACACGCTGTTCTTAAAGCTTGACCCAAATCAATTGGCCAACGGTCGGTTGCGCTAAGAGAGGACTTAAGAGAACAAACATGGTGTGCAAGAGATTTAATGAGGAAAATGTATTTCTTAATTTGTAAAATACCAGGGATGAAATACATATTTAAGAACGGGATAAAAAGACATGATCTTACCCCATGTAAAGAAAATCCATCGCTGGAACGTGATTGGGTGTAGCTTTCAAAATAAATGAGATGAGCAGAGAAATTTGAAGAGAGCTGCGGAGAAGAATGGCCAAGATAATTGGTTCAAGCTATACTAAAAATAAAAGAGGTGTTCTGCAAGGGTCAACCTTAGATTTACTGCTCTTACATCCTTTTATGAATGATTTACCATCGAACCCCAGCTTTGTGAAATACAAATTATTACAAATTAAAATGATTGCTTAATTTTAATAAATTCAGTTTTTATACAATTTTTGTTATGTAATACCAAATATTTACAATGTCTAGCTTTATAAGCACAAAGTTTTAATAAACTTTTGTTATGCTTACCTTATTTAAGGTGACGCTATTCTATAGTCTAGGTCGGACCTGAACCTCAAAAACACAAGCTTTTTCTAGCTTTTTGCAGTCTTAGGCGTGAAATTAGCCGTGGTTCTCTTCTACTTTTGGTGCCTTCTTTATTTCGATCTTCCGGTCTTCCTCTAACGCACCGTCGTGTCGCGTCGGCTCGGAATGGATTCGAAGGTTTTCCGGGTCGGAGCATTGATGTCCATCAGCTCTTTATGATTCAACTATCTAAGACATTGGACTTTTACTCCTTTGGCTAGTTCCCTAGGCAGCTAGCCTCCAGTTCTACAAGTGAAGATGGTCAAGGTCCTCTTCTACTTACGTGCGCCACCTAATTCTTAGTCTTCATCTATTGCGATGTCCCTCTAGAGTGAAAATGAACATTTTCCCAGTTGAAGAATTAGTGTCTATTCACTCTATATGACCCAGCCATCAAAGACGTTGAACTTTTTTGTTTTGTTTTGATCTGTATCGCTGTACAGTTCTTCCTTTTCCACTGGCCGTTTACGCATATGGCACCAAATCGACCATAGAATTTTGTTCACTCTTGATAGTGGCCATGCCTCTGTACCATTCAGGAGAACTTGTATATAAAGAGAGTCTTACAAAAGGCAATTTTAGTTACCCAAGAGAGGGCATTGCTACTCAATTGCTCAAATTGTGCATCATTATCCGCACAATAATCGGGATCCAGTCCGGGCCTCCTTCTACAAGTTCTTGCATACATCCCGAATTCCGATTGCTGGCTGAATTGAATATTCCAAGACTTCGGGCGTACTCGTCTCCGCCATCTTTCCAATGGAAGCAAGGTCTGGTGGGTTTGCCATATGTATCGCTTTGTCAAAATCCTTTTTTGACTTAAAAATTCAAATTGTTTTTTTTTTAACTTCCCGATCCAATTGAAAACAGTTAAACAAATAAACATTTCGATAAAATACTTCATTTCAATCGATAAATACGATATACTATGATTGATTTCTTCCACAAATAAGCAACCAGATCCTGATACCAATGAAACACTTCTGATAATTCGATTATAATCGATAACTTCCTTGTCACCTTTTCCAAATCATTTAACCCTTCTTTCTCATCCTTGCATTAGGCATATTCCCTACACTCAACCCAAAAATGGTCATTTTAAATATAATGTTTATTCTTTCATCCAGAAAACCCTTCTTCTTTCTTTCAGAGGGACCAAGTTGACAGAATGAATACATTTTGACAAAAATTTACATTTTACTCCACGCTTTTGAACAATTTTCCCAATACGTTTTGGATATTCAAAGTGGGGCCTTCTGTGGGGAATATAAACACACCCTCAAAACATAAAGGGATGACATTATTTGATACCAACATACACACATACATTTACGCATGGACTTCACAAACCCAAACAAAAGGTGTTTGGAAAATGTTCCACTGATGAGTTGGGACGTGGGTGGTAGGAAGAGTTTTCTCTCGACTCCTTCGTCTGGCTGAAAAGAAATGGCCTATACATTTTCTTATCCTCATATAATCTAGTATATGTGTGTGTTGAATAGCATTGACGTCATCCGGAGCTGAAGATATGAATATAATACTTTATTATTGTTTATCATTAATCTTCTTGTCTTTTTATATTATGATTTAGTTATTCATAAATGTCAGGTTCTTGGGTGAACAAAATTATTATTAAAATATATTATTCAAAATACACTAGCGCCACCACGCGCCGCTTGTATAAATGGTCTTGAGTTCAGCCTCTAGGTCCAGTTGCCTGGCACCTATACGTGATTGAAATTTCAAATCACGATGAATCCAATTTAGGATTAAATTGAACAATGGGAGGCGGCGAGCCTTGCGGGTGGTTCCGGTCCTTTGCAGTGGACGGACGATGGCATATTGAAGAATGCTGTTCGGTGATTAAGTGGTTGTTTGTTGTTTTTCACAGATCACTTGACCAGATTTTGTTTTTGTTTCACTTTGGTGTGCTTGTAGCTTTAAGTGCTGCCCCCAAGTGGAAAACTCAATATTTTGTTAATCGGCAATATATACAAAGCGTTAGACCTTTAATCTTGGGAGCACTTTCGTTTGAAGCCTATTGTTTAATAATGTTTTCTTAAGTTTTGGTTTTCAATTTTAACCACTTAGTGTAAATTCAAATTGGGGCGAAAATAACTACTTTGATTAAATCTGTAATTATGATTTAAGAAGCCATTCAAATTTAAGGAAACGAAAATAACTGTATTTAAAAATAAAGTGCACGAACTTGTTCTTAGGTTAGATAATTGCTTAGTGGCTGCATATGTATGTATATAAAGGGTGTTTTTTTTTGACATGTGATTTTCAAGAAAAAATGAAACGCATATAGTTTAATGTCATGGTTAAGAATTTAGCTTTATTATAAAGATAAGGGTTTGCATTATGGCTTGAATACTATCCAGCCGAGGCCCAATTTTCCCAATTTTGTGAAAATCGGGATCGGTGTCCATCTCGTTTTGGGCCCATTCACCGAACGTGTGACGCGCTTGATGGTCGTTCGGCTTCAATTCTTGCTGGAGTTGGATTTTGTAAGCCTGCAAACTAAGATCCTTCCGCAAAATCTTTCATAAAGTGGATGGGCACATCTCCGCGTTGGCGGATGGATTCATTCGGGTCTTCTTCGATACTCTGCTCCACCGAAACGAACCATTATTTTGGTAATAAATTTGCACAATTTGCAAACTTGTTCAGGAGTAAGTTTATTCATTATGAAATGGAAAACAAAATTGAGAAAAAAAATCAAAATCAAATCACAGCTGTCAAAAAGACCAACTCCGAAAAAAGCATTGCCAGGATTGAAAACCACACGTCTATTAAAATGAAAAAAATATTTTTTTTTAGAAAATTTATTCATTGTTTTAATAAGTTTAAGAGTTTTCTCGGAAAAACTAAGTATGCAATAAAATTTGAAAACTAAATGTCTATCGAGGAAAAAAAATATTGAAAAACGTTCGACCAGTTTTTTTAAAGTCGTTTTTTTTTGAAAAAAACTTTTCGAAAAAATATTTTTAATTTTTTTCTAGAATGTCATTATAAGGAAATCTTTAGTTTTCATCTGGGAAAATTATTTAACAAAATTCAATCCACCAAAAACCAAAATTAAAAAAAAAAAATTTTTAGATCGAAAATTTTTTTTTGAAAAATTTGAAATGAGTATATTAATTGAATTATAAATGACTTTCTGTGTGCAAAATTTTATTGAAATCTGGATAATAGTTTACGATAAAACCGCATTAGAAAAAACCGGTTATATGAAATCTACCGTTATAGAACAAATTTCCAAAAATGTATTCTAACTGAAAGATGTATTGTTGTAAAAAATTAACACCCTGAAAGTTTTATCAAAATCGTTAGAGCCGTTTTTGATAAAATCAAACTTTTTTTAAAAAATTGTATGGCAGGTACCGTTATTTTTCGACTTAGACAAGAAATGAAAAACACCCCCCGAGATACTACCTAATAAATAATAAATACCAAGCCCATCCGTTTAGGATGTAGAGGCGCGAAGAGACAGACAGACAGACAGACGGACGGAATTTCCGGACCCACTTTTTTAACTTCTCTATTATCGTAATGTCATGTTTGATTGTTAGTTTTTTTTTTTTTTGCATGAATCCATAACTTGCATTATAGTACCTATAATCGCAAGTAAAAAAAAGGTGAGGGTAATATCGTCAGCAAAACAGTTTAGTAAAATGTTGAAATAAGAGACAGAAGATCGTTTATAAAAATGAGGAAGAGAGTCAGAGACAGAACGGAGTCCATACTAACATTTATTCGATAGGAATCATAATTGAAACCGCCCAGCACAACTTGTATTAAACGTTGCAGAAGGCAGCTTCTAAGCCAACGATCTGTTGATCATCGATTCCAAAAGAGATTTGTTCCACTGTTCGTTGAGACATGCCATCAGATCAACAATGGAACGATTTCTGCGTAGCTTTTGGTCTTCGAAGTATTTTTTTAAACTGATGGTGAACCAGCATTTTCATGGCACTATTAAGAAGGAACGTAAGTGCTATGGTTCGATAAGAGGAGGAGGAGGGGCCAACTTCCTTGGGGATAGGTTAAACAAATGCTGTTTTTGGACTTCTAGGGAAGATTCCAGAACATTAGGAGCAATGGAAAATCTGAGCAGTGTGTTTGCAAGTGAAGACGAACACCTCTTCAGAAGTATTGGTTTATTAAGGATTTCCAAGGGCTCTTACATTTGAACGATTGTCGAAATAAAGCTGTCTCATGGGATAGTTAACGGTTTCAAGTGCACGAGGTGCAATGACTTTCTTTCCCTCTGGCAACTTTGAAGTATGCAACAAAATAAACTGCTTCTTTATTAGGCTTCTCTGAAGAGCTTGTAATTTTTTTACTTTTTACACAACTGACCAAAGATTTCTAGTGTCTTTGGTACATTGAAGAAGTTTTTGACTTATCTTCTAGTCATGTAAGTATTTTGGTTCTCTATTAAACAGACTCGCATTCATTTCCAACTTATTTATATTTCCCCCGTTTTTGCCCTGGACTGGCCAGGCATTATAAGAACTTATTTCTGTCAATAATCTGATAGTTTCCTTACATTTACTATCAAACCAGGACCTTTCTTAAGGTTTTATACATACTTATAAGCCTGTTAGAAATGAAAGTATGCATCCTTAGAAAAATCACTTCAATGATCATAATAGCACGGGCCTCAATAGCCGTGTTTTTTAGCAAAGCTATCCGCAGTGCAGTAGGATTTTGCACACACTACAAATACAACATATCACTACGGATAAAAGCAGAAGTTGAGCGGATAGATACCATTTTCCATTTTACTTATCACAATTTTTTTTGTTTGTTTGTAGATCAAGAAAAGAGAAAAAGAAATATGTACAAAATAGGCGGAGTTTTGTTAACGTAGAAAGTAGATGTAATAATGGGGTGTGTTTGTGTGGATTTAACGAGAGGTTTTCTGGGTCAATTTTTCAACCAAAATTGATCGTAAAAGTATTCTGAGCACCAGGCGAACATGAAAAAGAACAGGTGCAAATTCCTAAAATAATTCCACTCAAATTTAAAAAGAACAAGAAGAGAAAAAGAAATACAAAATAGGCGGAGTTTTGTTAAAGTAGAAAGTAGATGTAGATATTGGAGTTTGTGTATGTGGATTTAACGAGAGGGTTTGTGGGTGTGAGTTAACGGGTTGTATGTTGGTGTTGGACCCATGAATGTTTTCTTATGACGTTATCATGTAAAATTATCGTCCGTAAACCGACTTTACACACAACCAACACTTTTTTGGAAAATCCCACTGCCCTGCGGATAGCTTTCCCAAAACATCCAGGATGTTACCATCGAGGAAACATAGTGACTAGTTAAAGATTCGAACAAAATTATTAAAACCAGCCCAGCTTGCTTTCTTGTAATGCCATATGGTCCCTGTTGGATATTCTCATTACCTGGATGGTTGGGACATGAGAAATTAGCTGATATTAGACAATGGTCTTACGTGCCGAATGAATAACTAACATTTATGGTATACTTTTTAAATTGAGTGGTAATGGCTGAACCATAGAGCAAAAAATTCATATCTTTGGCAAATAATAGCAGTTCCGTGTCGTCAAATTTCGATAAGTTTTGCTTGCGAACATAAGCTGTGCTCACGATCGCATTCTACGAACGAAAATTTGGCAGCTACTGCATTCTGATGGTGTTTGTAATGAAGAAAATTTGACAGGACTTTCCATGCTCTTCCGTCCAATATAGGTAACGTGTTTATTTGACAGATCGGAATGGTATGTTTTGTTCGGTTTTGACACTAGCTTCAGTTTACTTCGGTCCATTATAGGCGTTTTTCATTCAGCAATGTCTGGTATACGTGTAGGCACATCTACCTAACAGATTTAGGTGGTGCAACTCACCAAAATACCAAACCTCCCTTCTTTCGAATGTAGTCTGACGTCTGACCAGAATATGGAAGCCAACTTGAACTTGAATTGTGAACATTAAAGTCGCCCACAATAACTTCTTCCGTCAGGATAGAGGGAAACAATTTGGGAAATTGAATCAGATTCGATAAAAGTTAAATATCTGTCTAGATTTGGCCTCCTTGAACCGCTTGAAATTGAATTTAAATTTTTAAAACAGCAAATTAAAATTATTTGAAATCAGTAGTCCATACAATTGCATACTTTTAGGTGTGTAAATCAAATCAACATTAGCAAATTAGTGCATAAAGTGCGTTGCAACGGCTTTATATCCTTCGGCCTTCGGGAATAGTGTTTTTCGGGATTACAGGCACCATAGTGCATTTTCATAATCCTTGGTAATGCCTGTACAAAATTTCATGCTAATATATAGTTAAGTCGTGAAAGCATTACAAATAAACAAATTTGCATTCGTATTTACAATTTTAGTAAGGATTTCGTTGATATTTCATTTTGTGAGACAACAAATTTAATGTCATCTAGTTTTTTTTAAACTACCCGTTTAATTTCTCTTTTACACAAAGGTGATGGCCATTAGGCCTGACAGAATAAAACCCTTGCAACCATAAACCAAATGGATGAGATACAATATATTTTTTTTTCAATTCACCAAAAATGTTGACATGTTCATGATACCAACTCTTATTTTGTAAATATTTTTTTATTTGTAAATTCGTAATACATTAGTTCTTCAGGGTCATGCACTCGTATTTATTTTTGAAATAAAAACCTGCGTTTGTATAACTGTGAAGTAGGTACTATGTTAAAAAAAATAGAATCGATTTTAGACAAGCTATTTTGTATTCGCTGTAATGGATGTAATGACAAAAAACTAGATGGCAGTATTTTTTTTCATGTCATCGTCATCCTCAAAGAGTGAATGAATTAATGTCGACTGTTAACAGAATTGCTACCAGCTTCACCAGATATCAACTTTAATTGACAAAAAAATCAAATAACACAGAGTGTGGTTTTTACCACGCATCACTTAATATTTATGAATTTTCAGGTTAAAAAATGGAGTCCATGAACTAAGTAAATTGCATTTTTTCCTAACTTTGTTTTCTATTTAATGTATGTTTCAGGAAACGCTCTGATTGAATGTAAAAATATAAGCTTTTTAGATTCGAATTGGATATAAAAATAAACACTATTGTTGATTTTTTTTAATAAACAAATCAAATATCATTCGATGTTTTAATTTAATTTTTTTCATTTAAATAAACATAATCATATAAAAAATGTTCTTAATTATGGAATTCATTTTATCCCAAAGCTAGAAACAACAATCCAAAGCATTCTTTCCTTTTCTTTTACCATAGATGCAAATCGTTATTTAAAAACAATTATTTTTCCCGATCTAGGATTTTTTTAATAAAGGCGGGTAAATGTTCAAATGGAATAAAACAAGCAGCGTGTGAGATAAAAACAACATTTTGTATTTATTTGAAAAGCCAATGTATGCCATTATTTATGGAATAAGACATCGTCAAAATGCCCGTCCAGGCTTCTTACAGTGGCACAGATCCAAGTAGTCCTATTTTCAATTACTATTTCGCATAGATCCAAATGAATTCAAGCGACGTTCTGTATTATGTTTACCTTTAACGCTTCGGTCGATTGTGAAGCATTTGCATAGACTTCCGACTTCAGGAAATCCCACAAGAAATAGTCTAGCGGGGTCAAATCGCTTGACTTTGTTCGACAATGGTGACGTCAACTCTCTGCGAGAGTTAACCTTACCTTAAAATCGTTAATGCAGAACGTTAACCGTGGTGTCCGGTGTGTTGCATTTAGGGCCACTCTGCTGGAACCACATATCGGAAAGATCCATATGGTTCTATTTGAGCCACAAGGAAATGATTATAATTGTTTTATAACGCTCGCATTGATGGTGACTGGCTCACAAATGTCGTTTTCGGATCCTCTTCTAACCCCAGTCAGCGAACAAACGTCGTTGTGTATGGCCGTTTAATTTTAGCTCCTGAATCATTTGGATCTTTTACGAGTGTAGGGCCAAGTTGAAGTCTGTGAAAGTCGGAAATCTTGTGCACGGCAAGGCCTCGGGTTATTTTACATTCATGGACCGCGCAATGTTCTCGGTCGATTTTGCGATCCTTTTACGAACGGCTCATTGACTACCGAACCGATCATCCTACTAAAATTTGAAATAGCCAACTTTTGAGCGCCACCACGCTTAAGGAAAAATGTGCGCAACATTTTAACTAACTAACATTCATTTTGAACATCATCATCGTTATTGGCGCAGCAACCGGAATCCTGTCTGGATCTCGTTCAACAAGTTCCTCCATACATCCTAATTGCACGCCAACGCCATCAAGTTGTGCACCCCAAGTCTTCGGGCGTTCTGATCTACACAATCCTTTAAACGTAAGTAAAATCTGCCACGTTGTCTTCTACCATAAAAAGAACTGTAAAAGTCTTTCCGAGCTGGTTCTTCTTCGCTCATACAGGCTAGGTGCCCAGCCCACCAGAGTCTACCGAGCTTTTTTTCCACAACATCTGCTTCGAAGTAGATTTGGTTCCTACTTTTGATCCAGGGTATTTAAACGATTGCACTACTTCAAATTCATGCTCCATTACCCTGATTGTTGGACCAACAACTCTCGCAGACGGAGCCACCACTTAGTTTTCTTTTATTTGAAGAAGACAGTTGCAATCCTTACCTTAAAGAATTCACCTGTGATACCCATCAGTCTCACTGGGAATGCTCATCATTTCACTCTTGGTGCTCAATTTCGGTCAAATATTTAATTTTCATTTAATTTCTAAGCAGCACAACATGAATGTTAAGTGGGTTACAAATAATATTCTCCCATCTCATTTAGATTTACAAACTTTCAAAATAATTCCAATTCTCTTCGCAACGTCAACGCTGGCAATTTCCCCAAATAATATTTATATACGATTCTGTTGTTAGCCTAGGTGCTTATTATACAAAATGATTCGATGCGACACAATTTTATTTGATTAAATACGGTTTTATTTTAATACAGTTTTGATTGATACTATAAATACTATTAATTAGCGAATTTAATTTAATTACTTTGGCGGACGCACGACCGATATCGTCGAAGTTTATGCTAAGAATGATTTGATTTACGTTACACATGTATTTTGTAAATATAAGTAGGGGCGCCCATTTTCCTTGTCACGTCTCACGTGTTTCGTATATGTCTGTGTATGTTTCAGTATCGTTTTCGTTCTTTCATCATTGGATGTGTGTTGTGTGCCTACAGAATTGCCTATTCTACATTCATCACAATTAAACTCCCTATTTTGTTTACAGAATATTAAACCAGCAATAAACCAAAACACAGCTATTTACTTAACATTGACCCCGTTTAGTATTAGCTGTCTTGATAGTTTACTTCAAGGAAAGTCTGAAATTGTCACAGTTTTGTCCATTTTATTTAATCTTAAAGACCAAACTCTGCTGACCCAACTTAACTTTTGTAGATTTCCATCATTGTGAGTGATGCAAAGTTTAATTTGTACCAGAAAAGTCCCTTTCGCTATGCCTTATAGGTCTAATTGCATACATTTATCATATCCGACTTCACCCTCTCCAATAAAATATGTCGTCCATAACGAATAGAAGATTTTCCCCTTTTCTGTGTTCCAAATGAAAGTTCACCCAACCACCCAAAAGTCATAAATTTGTTCCCTTCGACCATATGACAACGTTTCATGTTGCAATTATTTACTCTTGCGTTGACCTACTATAAGACGGAGGGATTTATCTTGACGCAAATTCCTAAATTGATGAACATTAGATACTCCCCTAAGCAATACGATTCCAAGAAATGGAAAAAGGACTCCTCCTTGTACTGTACATCTTTATCTACAAAAATGTTGGTGTTTTCAGCAGAAAGATACACCAAGCTTTGGTGTGACTCACTTTACTCACTTCACTCAAGATGCTCTTTGACGTAAATCGTTGTGAGAAAAATGTAACCATAAACCATCCCGACTCTTGAAAGGCTCTCGACTCCAATGGAATGTTCTTAAATTTTTATTAAATTACTGAACAAAGTTAAATTTAAGATGGATTTTCTAACGATATTTTTATAATTTTTCCAGAAATCTCTGATGGATTTGAAATACCCAACCGTATTACCACCGAATCCTCAACTCAAGGCCTTATTAGTTTTCCACAAAACAGACAATGTGTGCGATGTCTTCACGACTGCATGCCATCGACAGCAGTTGGAAGTGACGTTGGTCAAGACAAAGGAGCTGGCTCTGGACACACTGCAGAACAATGCCAACATGGATAACTATCACTTGATAATAATTGACGCCCGCTCATCAAAGTACCTGGATGCTGAATACATAACCAGGTGAGAAAAGCATACATATAGGCCAGTGTCCTTTTGATCCTTTATTCCTACGAATTGCAGGTCCATACGACACACAACTGGTTACCATTTTACGACAATAATAGCTGTGGTGAAGAAAAGGTAAGTTGGTTCATATTTTCACGCCTAAGATACAGATATATAAAAAAGATACAATATCATGTCTTGAGAAATTCTAACCGACTTAGGGGTTAGGCTTTAATTAAATCTCTTAACAGAATTTTATTTCTTGAAGTGGCCCACGAATCCAAGGCCTGTTCCTATTTCCATTCACCGTTGGAGCTTTACGTTTACAGCCTGGGTGGTGTCTAGGAGTAGGTAATGAAAATTTATTAACTGTCTTAATTGACGACAGGTCTTCGTTGGCGTCGGATAATTTATGTTGAAAAGGTGTGAAGTAATCCTCTCTAGAGGATGGAAATGGTATACTAATGAGTTTAAAATCAAGTTGTGTACTCCTATAATAAGATACAAATTACTCTTGGATTTCTTGGAAGAAAATCGCCTTGGTTATTCTTTTGAAATGATTTTTGATCCTTGTTGAATTCAAGAGCAGTTGTGATGTTTATTCCTCCTTAAATAACGATATGTATACGGTGCTGGTATTTGGAAATGGAAAATTTTTTTCTGGGAAAAGTATTTTGCGTGAAATTTGGGTGAAGGATTTGAATACAAATATTTGATTCTTCCGTATACATTTCTTAACATTCCATGATGAAAATATAAACAAATTTTTCATCAAAAAAAAAAGAAAAAATTAACGTTGATCCAAAGTCTGTCCCGGAGGAGGAATTTCTTGTTTGTTTTTAATTAATGGTCCTTTTTTTAATTTGTTCTCTTTTTTTCGCGCCTGAAAACTCACTATGCTTTAGGGGTTGTAAACCTAATTTAGGATGCCTCTTTAATGCCTTAACTCTGACTGTAAGGTTTTCTGGTTTTTTTCCCTGAAGGTTTCACGAATTATATTGTCGGAAGACAAAGCTTCAGAGATTCAGATTTAGAGGAAGAGTGTTTCTCAGAATCTATATCTTCCTACAAAATGACAATAACCGTGGAATCATTAAGATATCTTCACATCATCTGTATAATCAAATTAGCTTTATTACTCCTGCTAACATGCGAAATAACTTCGTTTTGAGCTTACTTTATTATTTGCTTCTCTTTTCTTCTTTTCTGTGTCTTCTTATTTACCATTCTTTTTCTTAAGCATTCGATAGACAATCACGAAAACTGATTTGGGTTGTAGTAAACCAACCCGGAGGTTCGGATATCTAAGATAAACCGCAGAAATAATTAAAGATTTGGTGTACACCAAGGAACCGTCTTGAGTCTATTACTTTTTATTACAGTCCTTGATTTTTTACTAGACTAGAGGGTTATGTGATGGAATTGAAAATTAATCAGTTAATCTTTGCTCGCCAAAAGATTGAATACATATGCTGCCCATTTTCTGATTCACTCAGGTTATTCCGGACATTTTGAAAGTGCGAAAAATTTAAATATTCTAATATTACCTACTTACTTAGGGGGTGCTACATTTCGGAACGAACCTGGGCCTCAACCAACATGCCTCTCCAGCCAGTTCGGTCTTTGGCTATCTGCCTCCAGTTTCGCACTCCAAGTTATTGAGGTCGTCCTCCACTTGAGCGCGCTTCCTAAAGCGAGGTCTTTCTTGACTGCGTCTACCCTGTGAGATGGAATCGAAGATCCTGCGAGCCGGAGCATTGCTGTGCATTCGCTCTATAACCAAGCCATGTTAAACGTGATATGCGTATTTTTTGACCAGGTCAATGTCACTGTAAAGCTCGTAGAGTTCTTTGTTGAACCTTCTCCTCCAAAGCCCGTTAACGCAGATAGGGCCAAAAATCCTCCGAAGAATCTTACGCTCAAAACGACTAAGGATATCTTCATCCGCTTTAGATAGAGTCCATGCCTCGGCACCATAGAGCAGGACTGGGATGATTAGGGTCTTATACAGAGTCTCCTTTGTCTTTCGCGAGAGGGCTTTGCTACTCAATTGCCTTCCTAGCCCATAGAAACAGCGATTGGCAAGAGTACTTCTGCGCTTTATTTCTGACGAGATGTTGTTGTCAGATGTTATAGCGGATCCGAGCACAAAGTCCCTAACTACCTCAAAGTTGTACCTGTCTATTGTGATGTTTTTTCCAATCCGCCGGTGTTGTGTGTCCCTTTTTGTGGACAGCAGGTTCTTCGTTTTAGCCTCATTGACTGCTAGTCCCATCTTAGCCGCTTCAGCTTCAATACTAGCAAACGTTCCAGTGACAGCTCGCCCAGTTCTGCCAATGATGTCTATGTCGTCAGCGTATACTAGCAATTGCACAGACTTGAAAAAAATTGTCCCACTACAATTGACTTGCGAGTTTCTTATAATTTTTTCAAGTATTAAGTTGAAGAAATCGCACGGTAGCGCATCACCTTGTCGGAATAATTTTTTGACGTCAAAAGCTTCTGTGAGGTCAGAACCAACCTTAACGGAGCAGCGAGAGTTCTCCATCGTCATCCTGCACAGTCGGACGAGTTTTGTGGGGATGACAAAACCTGACATGGCTCTGTATAGCTCGTCTCTATAAATGCTATCGTACGCGGCCTTAAAATCGATAAAGAGGTGGTGGGTATCGATTTGGAATTCTTGGGTAGTTTCCAGGATCTGCCATAGAGTGAACATTTGATCGATTGTGGACTTTCCTGGTCTGAAACCACACTTATAGGGTCAATCAGGTTGCTGACGAAAGGTTTCAGGCATTCACATAGTACGGTAGAGAGGATCTTGTAGGCGATATTCAGGAGACTTATTCCTCTATAGTCGCAGTTTAGAGGGTCTCCTTTTTAATATTAATACATTAAAAATTCGTATTCTTATTCTTATTCTTATTTTATTCTTATTCTTATTCTTATTCTTATTCGTATTCTTCCGATTCCTTCTAAGCTCTGAATTCAGTCTAAAAATGATTCCAAAACGAATCGATCGGATTTTGATTCTTACTAAATGCGGAAAATTAGAATTGTTCTGTTCTAATTTTATTTACCAAAAATCTTGTCTGAATTATGTCAGTTTGGCAGAAGAGTTTGACAGTTAAAAGTTATGCACATATATTTCATACATTTAAAAAGTTCTTCGTAATATTTCTTTTTTTTTTTTTTAGTTTTTCTAGGAGATTTCCATCACTAAAGTTTGTCAAAACCAACAGGTCTGTGATACTAAATGCAAGCTTGCGAAATGACGTCTTCCTAAAGCGTGGTACTAATGACCGATCCGCACCGAATATTGCGAAGACCTCAATATTTTCTTTGTTTCTTTCTAGAGATGACAACTACTGCCAACTGTCACGTGTTTCTCGTTAGTTCTTGGAGGTTCTTATAAATTAATGTTTATCCTTTCCACTTAATTTTCCTGTCAACCTTAATCTAATAAAGTGCATTCAACTATATGCAGACTCTATGGATTCCTATTGGATGAATCCATTCCATCTATTTTTGCCTCACAGCACCCTCCGGAAACAGATTGTATCTTTCTTTTACCTTTACATATATACAGATACACCCATGCCATGAGGCATGATTATGAAAGAGTGATTGAGTACATTTTTTGCAAGGATCTTCAACAATTTTGCTCAATCAACTGGACGAGCAGATTGTGCAAGTCTTGCTTTATGATTCAGGTGTGATACTTAAGTATCTTTTTTTATTAATCGTGTGTGTCCTTGAGCCTGACGAATTCTATCCGCCTGTGAATAAGCGATTTTGATTTTTTTTTAAACCTCCTCTTACCTATTCTTCCATCTTGGTTCTTTGAGTTTACACCCAATAGGCAAACTCGTAAATATTCAATGTCTTAGAACATGTCATAAATCCTTCATGCTTAAACTGCTATAATTTCGAGACTTTCTAGGAGGATGAATTTATTGAACGCTCAATGATTTTCTTATATTTTCAGTTTTTTCGACAAGGACGAATTACCATTGATTGCACTCTTAGACGCTGGCGTAAATCGGGTAAGCAACTCGAAGAATGATTTCCTTAAAAATGTGTTCAAGACTGAGTTTAATTGTTTTTTTTTTTTCTTAGTGCATTTCGGAAACAACAAGTGTGCCCATTTGTTGCACGGAACTGAAGCAGATTCTGCATTCTATAGTTAGACCACATAATGTGATGTCCACGCAACAGGTAATTATTAACTAAAGAATAGATTAAGTTATAATTTTTTTAAGCGGATATTAACTATCTGCTTTGGGAAAACGTCTTATTCAGTTTTAAATTTAAAACAACTTGACCAAAATATTGAAAACTTTGGCGCTTTAACTTTATTTTAGTGTTTATATTATGTACCAATATATTATTACTAAGGATGAGTGTAGTTCGCTCCAATAATCTTAGATTGGAAAATTGGGAAACCCAAATCAAGAATGCGGATCACAAATGCCTTGCGCTCACCAAGTGAAGACCAACTCGATTTTACTTTACCACAAATTATATGGCAATCCAAGAAATTTTTGTTTAACCTACAATAAATTTTACTTGGCAAAAGGGAACTTTATTTTGATTTGTTTAACAACTCAGTCAACTTTAGTTGCTTCACGATGAGCAGATAAAACCACGGTTGAAAATGCATAAATCGATAGTTGATAGTTGACAATCAAAATCGACACTTTTAATCCAAGTTGATTATCAAATTGACTATCGCTTTTTGGGATGATTTTAATTAACAGCTACTAAGGTGTCGTTTTCACACTTTTTGTCTTTTTCAATTGAGCATAGCAACGCTCGAAAGAATTAGCAGAAAATTTACAAAACAAATTCCAAAACAAATTGAACAAGTTAAGGCGTTTTTCTTTTTAAGCTCTGAGCAGAGTACGGAGAAAAGCCTTACCAAGTCGATTACGCTCTGAGCAGAGTATGATCAGAGCTCTCCGATTTAATTAAGAAACACACTTAAGCACTGAGATGTCATATGGTCCACTTTGCATCTTAAATACAAAAATTAAATTAAGGTTATTTCCTTAGAAAAATTCATTTTTATTACTTCGACCGACGCCATTTTGATTTTTTGTTTTTTTTTCCAACCCTCCCTGTCATTTGTCAAAACACACACAATATATGAAGTTCAGCCTTTTACTCCATGTGCTCGGTCATTTTATTCTGAGCTCATAGAGCGCGCTCCGAGCTAGCTTCGATTGAAAAAAGAAACACAAACTGAGGGCTCAGAGCGCACCGATCTTTTTTTGACAGGCTAGTGCCTTGCTCTGAGCTTAAAAAGAAAAACGACTTTAGAGGTTAGAGCCAAAATGACATTTCATTCTTGACATAACTTTTGGTGGTGCCAGGAACCCAAGAATGATAAAATACAAGATTACGCCGTCCGAAAATCCGCCATTGCATTCATTTTGTTTTTGAGAGCTATGACGTAGGTAGAGACCATGTGAAGTAAGCAAATATTTTTTAGTGGCAGTAGAATTTAAATTTTCTGTGTTTATTTATGTATTTGTACCATTTAATTGAGTGTTTATCTGAATTTCTTTTGGAAAAATAAGGAAATAAAAGAAAATATAGCATACATTCATTTTACTTCGAGTTTTTTTATTATAGGACTTTGCTTGTTCAGTGAGTTTGATTTTCATTTTCAATAAACTTATTGGTAAATATATTAGAATTGTTGGATCCCACTGCTCATTAAGAACGGTCTTGAAAGATCTAACACTGCTTCCTGCTTCCTGCTGTTAACCATTCAAAGAGAGGCTGTATAACTTAAGTTTTTTTCAAATCGTGTCTTAAGTACCTGATTCTTACCAGAGTTCTTGTCATTTCCAGAAGCTGTAATTAAATTAAAGGTCAGCTACATTTTCAAACATCTTATAAGTTTCCACTCACCTCAATGTGGCTACCTGGTAAATCGCTTTTGTAAACACCTCAGTCTCATTATATACAGAGTCGATGAATTCATTTGAAATATTTTTTTTTTTGCAATATACTTACGCATCAGACTATTTGGTAAAGATTTAACACGTTGCCTTGCATCGTCACTAGCAGGGCCTCCTATGTTTACCACAGGTACTGCAATCATGGAAACTTTTTTTATTGGTCTATATGAGGCATGTTTTTTTGTATTTTAAAAAACGTGAAGTCTGCATGTGAAGGCAAGATCCCCCCTATTCCTGTGAGCTAAGCCGTGCCGGCGAGCATGACACTGCTCCCACAACGGACATTCTATCACTTCCTGTCCACTCCTACATCTCGTGTATCCATTTTTACTCCTGCCACAGTATCCGGTTCCCTCGTTTGATTACTCCCAGTCATTGCCTGCCTATCTAACTTCCAGCTCCTTCATACTTCTCATACAGTATATCCTCTGCCAATTCATATCCTGCTCTTTTTTTCGCTATTCGCTATTCCACTCCTACTTCTTAACCTTTCCTATCCTAACCCCATCTCTCATGTTATATTTACTATCCTAATCTTTTTCAACCTTTAATTTCTCAAATCCACTATCCTATTCCATTACCTAATGCCTCATTTTAAATGGCAAAATTAAGTGAAAAAATGGTTAGGACCACAGAAACTTTGATGATTAATACAAAAGCACAAATATCCGTTTAATTAAACAATAACTTTTAGTTAAATATTGACACAAGAATTTAAAAAAAAAAAACATTTTAAAGCACAACCGAGAACTAAAATCAAAGCAAACAAAGTGGCAAAGGTTACTGCCTACGTCACGAAAAAAAATCCCAACTTTCATTTGACAGCACGGCGTAATCTTGTTTATATCATTCTTGCCAAGAACCCAACAGTTTTTTTCTACTCCAGCCAGAATGTTCGACAAAATTCTTTTTGGGAAAAAAAAAATCTGCTATAGATTCAAAGGTAGTTGGACTCCGGAATGAAAATCTACAATCTTAAAGTGAGAAGTGTATTATTTTAATACACACCACAGTTCATCGACATTGACAGTTGTTTTTATACTGAAAAGTCTCAATTATTCTTTCAAGAACTAATTCTTTCAGTTCAAATTATGACTGAATTTAATTATGATTACTAAACGTCAAAGTAATAGCGAGTTTTATTCAAATTTCAAAGATTTGATCTGAAAATCAAGATTTGCTCTTTTCAATGAAACTTGTTTAATCATTTAATCTTAGTATTGGTCATTCACTGACGAGCATACACAGTATTTGATATCGCACACAAAAATACCAGGCATGTACAGTTCATATATTCATTACGCCATATTTGTATTTTCTCACTTCAAAAACACCTTTATTTGTTATTTTGTATATTTAATGGATATTTGTTAATTTTTTGGCTAATCACGGGCTGGCACAAGTTCACAACAAACAACAAAAATAACAAAATATTTTCCATTTGACGTTTGACCGAAAGACTATTTACATGTATGTGTGCATTCAGATCAAATCTGCCAACCCATCAGAGATCAAATCTTTCATGTTGAGATTTGATCTAGATTTGCTCTTTTTCTTGCAATGAAACTCTCGAAATTGAAAAAGATTAAATCTTTTGACAGAAAGAGCAAATCTTTTCTTGAATGAAACTCGCTATAAGCTAGCTATCCCTCAATTGACAACTGACAGACAAACGTCAAAACTCAAAATGAAATAAGTTCGAAAATTGAGTTCAGTGTGAAAATTTGAGAAAATCAGAAGTTTAATAGTGCTTAGATTGTCTTTTTATTTAAATATTTAATTTTATTAAAAAAAAATTAACTAAAACTTTTTGTATTAAAATTTCTTTCCTCCATACTGTTTCCTGCTGGCAATGTTGGCTTCCGTTGTTGAATTCCATTTACAACATCTAACCACCATATGACATGAGCCATTAAACTGTTTTACGCTCCATGAATTCAATTTATCGTCCTTGTCTCTTAATAACAAACGCAATTAAGGCCAAGTATAGCTTGACAAAAATAAATAGGTATTGGCCAATTTCCGCCTTTCCATCGGTACTCCAGAGTTGTCATGTTAAACCGTAGTATAATAATAATCGGCAATGCACAATCGATGGACGAACATTACGGACATGTGAATGTAATCGGGTAGGACCGTTTTTTTTATTATATCAAAAGGAATCTTTGATATCTTGTCCAACTTCTCTTAACGGCTTTATTATGTGCCTTTCCTCCGGGATATAGTATTCGAATTACGAGAGAAAAATGTAACGATTTTTTTATTTCTATACTTTTTTTTTTTGCTCACTTAATATCTGGGTCGTGAGATTTCCTCCACGTGGTTTTCTGCTTGTTATCAGGACTCAGGACAATACGTAGGTATAAGAGTAATACAGGTTGGAATAATTGACATAATCAGCTTATAGCTACGCTCAGTATGATTTATGATTTAACGCAGTTTTTTTGTTAATTTGAGAGAAAAATAATGTTTGGAGTAGGTTTTTTTTTTAATATATTCAGCTTTATTTTGACGTTCGAAATCGAATTCTTTTCAATTCGATAGAAAATGTATTTTGTTCGAATGAAGTTCGTGAATTGAAAAAGCAGTCAGAATACGCCAATTGAATGAAACTTTGTGAATTTTCTGTTTATTTGATTGTCAAGAAATAATTAACTCGAATTCGAATGTT
Source organism: Platycheirus rosarum (assembly GCA_963971375.1). Classification (NCBI taxonomy): domain Eukaryota; kingdom Metazoa; phylum Arthropoda; class Insecta; order Diptera; family Syrphidae; genus Platycheirus; species Platycheirus rosarum. Next base: position 15,280,663 of record OZ020510.1, on the reverse strand, counting down.
TTTCGAACGAAATGTCGAATATCAAAATAAAGTGGACTAAGTGTCATAGGCAATTTGTAAAAGCAACAGAATTATATGGTTTTTAGTTCAAAAAAGCGTCTTAGAAAAGAAATCAGAAAGTTGTAAGTACTTTCTGTCACAAGTTTTACTAAGTCTGACAGTTCGAAATGAAAAAAAAAACTAGCTTTGTTCGAATCAACGTTAAAGTGTAATCAACAGTTTCTCTAAATAAGTTATAAAGTTTGGGAAGTGGGGTAATCAGTTGTGTTCAGCGCAATTACTCTGATTGCGAAAGCTTTTCAAATGCCTCTGGTATCTGCTGCTGTGACTGAATGAGGTTATATCTTAAGGGTCTGTTTGTTCTTTAATTTTTGTTTGTTTTAAGCATGATATTTTTTTTTTGTTTTTTGATTCTGACTACTGTTTGAGAGTGTTTTTTAACTAATCACAAATATGGTATACATATCCAACCTGCAGGCATTGTACACCGCTTTGCATCGCCTCAAGGAAGTGCTGATAATCACAGACGATGTCCTTAGAATACAATATGCCAACAAGTCAGCTGAACGATTGCTCAACATGCGTTTGGTAAGCATTTCAATGAATTAGCGACTGGAGTTTTGTTTCCTTGCGCATTTTGTTTCTATACGTTTACTAACTATAAAAGGATGTGTTTTGCACACTTTGTTATAACCCTAAAGGACGAAATCATAAGTAAACCGCTGGCGGATATTTTCGTTTCGGATGTTTCATCAATTAGCACACAAGGCAGGAACATCAAAGAGTTCGATGGTATCCTGACGGTGAAGAGAAAAGGACACGACGGCATACCCATGCATGTGCGGGTGGTGCCTGTGGCATGTATAGGAAGGTGAGTACGTTACGAATATTTTATGAGCAGCACGAGCTTTGCTGTGCTTGGCTTTATTTTTGTTTTTATTTGTTTTGTTTAAATAATTAATATGAGCGTTGCTTTACTGATAGTAGTTGTTGTTGTTGTGTTGACTCTGTATAGGCAACCGACACATTATGTTTTTAATTTTGATGTTCCCGGAGGACAGACAGATTTTATTGCCTCATTGCCACAACCTAAGGAGGCACCAAGGGGATCGTTGCATTCGATTCGAAGGGGAAGTTTCGATGTTCGTTCGGTAGCCTCAGATGGCTTACGTCGGACTAGTTTGGCCAAGCTAACGTCTCTGCCATTAGAGGCACCAATCACAAAAGTAGGGTTATTTTGAGTTTTCCCACTACCCGCTAGGGTTACTATTCTAATTTGCACCACTTTTTCTACTTTTCACGGATAACTTTAGATTATTAATCTACTCTCCCAAGTACAGGAGAATTGCTCAGCAGATGAAGCAAAACTCATAGATAAGGTGATGGAGTTCCTTAAGCGGGAAGGGTTGTATAGTCCGCAAATGAAAGAAATAAGGACTGAGGATCCCATAGCAACAGACTTGATTGGTGCATTATTAACGGTGTGTTAAATTTGCTATGAATTTTGAAATTTTCAAAACTATTTCTTCGTTTACACCTTCTAGGGGCCAAACCTTTACTCGTCAAGAAGAAGCTCAAATGATTCCATAATCAGGACATCAAGCAGTCGGCCCTCAGGAATCTTACCAGCCAAGATGAAGGTTTGTTTGACCAAAAAGTATAGAATTTGTTTTTTTTTTTATTGATGTTTCTCCCCATCATAGGCTACACCTCTCATCATGGAACTTCTCGAAGAATCTCTTTCGTGGGAATTTGATATTTTCAAATTGGAGGAAATCACTGAACACCGCCCTCTGCTGTACCTGGGCATGGAGATGTTTCGGCGATTTGATGTGTTTGCCACGTTTAATGTTGAGGAGAATGTGTTCAAAACTTGGTTGGCGGTTATAGAGGCTCATTATCATTCACAAAACACGTATCACAACAGTACACATGCAGCTGATGTCATGCAAGTAAGTTCAAGAGGATAGACCATACCTTAACTTGGGTGGCGCTAGAGTCGAACAAGCCGTTTCGGTCGTTGTTGGTTAAAGTGCTATGTCATCTGCGGGCTCCACATTCTGAATGATTTTTTTTTTGTAATTTCAATTCCATAGGCAACTGGAGCATTTATGACCCAACTGGCAGCTAAAGAAATGGTGATGGATCGAATGGATGAAGCTACAGCTTTAATAGCATCGGCAGCCCATGACATTGATCATCCAGGGAGATCCTCAGCTTTCCTATGCAACTCAAATAGTCCATTGGCCATAATGTATAATGATTTGACTGTTTTGGAATCGCATCATGCGGCAACTACATTTAAATTAACTTTAGGTAAATGATTCACTCTAACTTAGAAATATTAAATAACTATGTATATGTTTTTTTCCATTTTTCAGGTGATGATAAGATAAATATTTTCAAGAATTTAGACAAGGATACTTATAAATCTGTAAGGAGTGTTATTATCGACATGATTCTAGCAACCGAAATGACGCGGCATTTTGAAAATTTAGCCAAGTTTGTTAGTGTTTTTGGAACGGACGTGGAACCAAAAGATGTAAGTTTGAATTCTGTTTCAACAAATAAATTTAATTTATTGTTACGTCAGCTCTTTATGTAACCAAAGCCTAGTTATTGCATTTTATTTGTGTGTGGGTAAAGAATCTGCAGGAATAGAAGGACCTCCGATTTACAGCTTAATTTTTCATTAGATGCACTTTTTCAAAAAAAATTGTTTCGCTTTCGAGGATTTTTAACTTCCTTACAAAAGTTAGTGTCCCAGAAAAATGTGGCTCTGCCAGGAACCGAATAAGGTGCTAACTCAGCTATTCCGTTCAGTTTATGTTTAAAAATAAGGGACCAAGCTTAGATTCTTGTACTACTCCCACTCAGATCCCTTAATTTCTTGGATCTCAACTATAATTAAAAATAATAATGATACCTATCAATCAAGTTTTCCATTTAGTAACACTCGAAAGCATATATGAAGTCCTTACATTCAAACCCTGTCGAAGCTTTTTATTATGATTGAATAAGTGTTTCTAAGGCCATATATGTACATATGTATGTATTCTAATCTAATATTTTTGCCTGGGGTTTAATGAACAAAACTCAATTTCACTTATAAAATTAAATAACGAATTACATACTTTATTATCAATCACAACTTCTTTAACTTAAAATTACCACTTATTCGCAATCAAAATTACACTTTATTCTTCAACACTTTTTACTTTATCTCAATTCAACCACTTTTTTAGGTTACAGCTTTCGATGTTCACAATTCAACGCATAAAAACCAACTGTGTCCCCTAGTGCCACGCCACCTATGAGCTATGACCTATCCTTATATTTATACAAATGGACAAAGTTTTTGAAGTTTCGCTTTTGGAAATTTTCCATTGGAAGGGGAATTCTGGTACATTCTAATTTCCAGAGCATTCTAGTACGTTCAGTTGATGTCGTTGCTTTCGCTAAGTTGGCTGTGGTTTGAAGTACGATGGGTGAATTCAGAGATCCGTGCATGTTTTAAGGTGGAAACACAATGTGCCCTTAGAAAATCGTCACATTTTGTCGCAACATCACAATATCCAATGATTTCTTTCAACAGCTTACTTACAAAGCAAAGAAGTGAATGTCAATGTCCGTCTTGGAAGGCGGACCTTAAAGCCCTCATCAAAATTTATTTTAATAGCTTCAAATTTTTCAACAACGATCTCTGGAAATTAGTTTACTCTGCTAGGTGCAATATTAATATTTTTGAGGGTGGAGCCTGTTTGACATTTTAGCCATTTTAAGTATTTATTTTATCCATATCCATGCACATTTATGTGTACATGGAAAGTTAGTTTATTGGAATGGTGTAGGTTACAGTCCTCCTGGTAAATTTATGTTAGTTTATTATAAGTGAATTCCCATACTTATTCCTGATATTTAGCAGGTTATTGTATTTTTGAGGCTTGCGAAAAGCTTTCTTGGACTTCGCAGAGAAATTTTCTCGAGTACACTTTTTCACACTCTATAGCACGTTTTAGAAGAAAAAAACCTAATAAATTTACATGTTAATTCCTTCATTCTAGATAGTACAATCAGAAGACGACAGCCAGCTTCTTATACGTCGTATGCTCATCAAAGTAGCTGATGTTAGCAATCCTGCAAGGCCGCTTCATTATTGTGTGGAATGGGCACGGCGAATAGCCGAAGAATATTTTACGCAGACTGATGAGGAAAAAGCAAATTCACTGCCAATCGTTATGCCTATGTTTGACCGAGCTACCTGCAGCATACCCAAAAGTCAAATAGGATTTATTGAATTTATCATCCAGGATATGATTCACGCATGGGACAGTAAGTTGAAAATTTAGCTCAAAAGTTTTCCTAAATCGTATCCTCTTAATTTCCATCTCAAGGTTTTATTGACATGCCACATCTCATAACTCACATGCAACAAAACTATTCTCAGTGGAAGAAGTTTGAAGAACAGGGCGTCCACACATTGGCCGACATAAAAACCAAACAACTAACTATGGGTTCCAAAACGGGCCTTTTTAAATAACATAAGGCATTTCGAAGGCTGTTCGCAGGACTTCTTTCGCCTCAACAAGTGCAGCCTCATTGCTCAATGTCACTATCAATTGTTGGCAAGAACTAGAAAAACAAATGTTAAATGAAAAATAATACTTGATGCATTTTCTAAAAAGAAGTTACAAATAATAATTTGCTACAGAATTTTACAAAACTTCAAAGTTGTAAACTGTTTGGTATAAGGAGAGTGGCTTCTCAGACTTCTCTTTAATCCTTCAAAATGAATATGTTCACTTCGATGTTTATTTTAGAATCAAAACCAAGAAATATGTCGACTCTTTCAATTTTAAATATAAAAAAAAACTAAAACAACAATCTATATGTAAAAACTCATCTGTACTTGTCACATATCTTGAGGTTTCAAACATTGTACTAGATTTTGCATATTTTTTTGAAAGGAATGTTCAATTCTCCAATCCAAATATTTTCATTGATTACAAGAAAAAAAACTAAAAAAATTTGTTGTGTTTTTTCTATCTTTAGCATGTATGTGTATATGATCGATCACCTTTCGTATGTCTTATGTCCAACCTTAGTTAGATTTCTAAAAAAAACAAAAAAACAAACGATTGTAAATTTTTTACTATAAATATTTAATAACTATAGACTTCAAACGTATTCTAAGTGTATGGCTATGCTGGACATGGCGTCTTCTTATTCTATTTTAATGAAAAGAATATACGATAGTGAATATCTTAAACAAAAAAAAATTAAAAAAAAAAAACAAATGTACCTATTTAGAAAAATTTAACATTAAAACAAAAATATATATATAAAACAAAATAAATACACACTTACATATTTAATTGGAAATATATACAAATATATATGTATACTTCTGGAATTATTTATAACATATCATTATTAAAAAATACATATTTGTGAGGAAAAAATCAGTTGTGTTTAATTTATGAGTTGATTCTTTTTTGTTTCCGAGCACCGACCTTAATTTCTAGCAAAGAACTTTAACTTCAAAAGGATTATTGAAGCTCATCCATCGCCTAAGAAGTTATTGAATTCATATTTTTATTTTGACTGAACAGGGGCCTTATGTTAAACGATAATTTGTATTTAGTTATATAGTTTATATGTATATACAGTTTGCGATAACATAAGACGATACTCATATTTCATAATCGAGTGTTTTCAGCTGTCTTTTGGGTTCGTTGATTTATAACGAATTTGTTTGATCTCGATTCGGGTAAGCCGAAGAAACCCGAAATGTGTCGGTAAGCCGAAGAGTCACCGAAGAGCTAGCGAAAAGAAGCTTGTCTTGTGGGTTGTGGTGCTCTCACAAAAAATAATTTGTTCAATGGTATCTGGCAGCATTTCCGTGATAGCATTATCGGCTTATAATCGCTCCACACCATGACTATCTTTTTCTCTAGTTTCGTGTTTCCTGTGCCGTTCGTTTCGTAACTCGTAATGTTTTGTTTGAAAACTGTTATCTACAAGCTTTAAAGGGTAGAAATGTATAGTTAAACCTACTAAAACGCATAGAAATTTAAAAAGCCTTCAGCGAAATAGTTAGTATTTTGAGAAGACTATTAATTTTAATGAAAATTTACTGTTTCAGACTCAACGTTATCCCTGGATATTTTTGAAAAGTTGCAAGAAAGCGGCCCTCGAGAAAAAAGGGGCACTTAAAATTATTTTAGAAACATCAAGTTTATATGAAAGTTGAATTAAAAGAACAAAAATTCAAAAAAATCTCACAGATATGATCTTTCACGTAGTTTCTTTTTTTTACAATACTTCAATGAAGCTTAAGTGTATAACATTTAGAATGTTTTTATATACATAAATAAAGATTATACACAAAAGAATTGCAAACATTAGTAAATAAGTTTTAATCCAACATCTTTCCGCCGGGAGAGCTACAAAGATTGAGTTATATTGGCCTTCTCAAAATGAATTCACTTCCTAGACGTATTTCACAAGACCGTATTTTTCTGCCTCTTCCGAGATACACAGCTGGTCGAAAAAATAGGTGTGAAGAAAGAATTTGCTCTTAGATACGCGAACTGGAATGGACCTGAAGGACTTAAAAAATGGCGTAATATCCTGTGGAGCGACGAGACTAAAATAAATTTGTTTTGTTCGGACTCCAGGCGTAATGTAAGACGCTCAAAAGGAAAAGAATACCATCCCCGCTATACACAAAAAACAATCAAACACGGAGGTGGCAATATTATGGTGTGGGGATGTTTTTCCTGGTACGGTGTCGGTCCTATATTTCTCATTAAAACCATATTACCAAAATATGGGTATAGGGATATCTTGGAAAATGTCATGCTTCCATTTTCTGAAGAAAACATGCCCCTCCGATGGCATTTTCAACAGGATAACGATCCAAAACACACGGCGGGTCTCGTAAAAGATTGGTTCCAAGAGAAGGAAGTATCTCTTTTCCCGTGGCCAAGTCAATCCCCTGACCTCAATCTCATTGAGAACTTGTGGAATGCACTTAAGCGAAAGTTAGGCAGGCAATATTTCACAAATGGAAACCAATTGTGGGAAGCCGTTCAAAGAGAATGGTATTCTATACCCAACCAGACATGCCAAAAATTGGTGGAATCAATACCACCCCGACTCCAAAAAGTTCAAGCTAACAATGGAGGATACTCTGGTTATTAGAGTTAGGTAATCGAAAATTTAGGTAACCAACATTAAATGATAATAAAATCAATATTTTTAATACTTTAGGAAGACGCGCCTATTTTATTGACCAGGCTAAAATGCGTCAATCAACAGTTTCGGCCACTTATTATGAAAATGTTCTATTAATTCAAGATCCTATTAAAGTCTTTTATTTTCTTTGTTATTGAAGTTTTATTAAAAACATAAAAAATTAAAATGCAACTGAAAAAATGTAAAAAAAATTAACTAATAAAAAAATAAATAGTCACCTATTTTTTTGACCAGCTGTGTATGTATGTTTTTTCGATTATAGCAAGATGCCAAAGAGTTTTAGGTAGAGATGTATCTTGAAAAAAAACTTAAAGCGTTTATTTGCGCCCTATCGAGATATTCGTTCGAAACGGAATATTTTCCGCAATGCGTACACAATCAGAGACTCAAATTACAGTCGGTGTTTGTTTCCAGAATAAAACAATTTAAATTCGACGACATATTGATTTGACATGCGACGGATTTTAGATTCTGATAGAGCTGTAAGAAATATTTATATCGATATATTAGATATTGTTTAACACGATTCGTGCGTTTAATTTATTAAGGAAACAGTTATGTATATACTTAATAAGAAAGAAGTATGCCAATTTGCATGCGTAAAGTTTACTCAGGCGCTGGGTAGAAACTTATGCGTGAAACAGATTGAACCAGCAACAGCAACAGCACCAGCGACAGCAGCCGCCATTAATTTAGAACCAATGTATTTCAATGGCTCAAATTAGATTAGACCAGCACCAGCAACGTCACCAGCGTCGTTAGACCAAAGTCCTAAATTTGCTGTTGCTGTTCCATTGCTACCAACTTTGCGCAAGTGAAATTCGGGGGCACCATACTGCAAAAGAAAACTTCGTTTACTTTTTTATGACACAAAGTGTCAAACAGAAGTAAGAAGACGATGCTGGTGCTGGTGGCAATGTATTTCAATTTCTTTTGCTGGCCAGCGTGCTGTTTGCTGTTGACGGTGCTGGTGCCGAGCCCAGAGGAGTCTACACAGCTTTATTTTTCCCACAACATCTACTTTAGATTTATTGTAATTCATGATTGTATCTCGCACACGGGGCCAACAATTCTACGTAAGACTTTCCTCTCGAACGCGGTTAATAGATCGGAGTGCCTTTAAGTAAGGACCAACGCAACGTCTCGTTTAGTTTTTATGGTAAAGATTTTGGATTTGAAGAGCCTCAAATCCTGCTCTAACTATGCCTCTAGTTCCTTTCCATTTCAATATTCGACCTTCAAAATCAACGTGGTAAATTTTGTGCTTAAGTTTGCGTTCTTGAATATTTTTTTTTTTTTATTTTGAAAAAAGGTTGTTAAATAAAAACCTATTTATTTAAAAACCATTCTTACGATTTTGAGAAAAAAATCACACTTTTTCACATTTTTTAAAGAAATAAAATGGGGTTGAAATTTTTCCTCTGAGAACTATTCTACGTACTTTTTTTCAAACAATCAAAGGTCAGAAAAATCGAAAAAAAACCTTTAATATTTTTTTAAATTTTATTCGACACTGTGACCGCACATAGGATCAAGTACGTGCGATTCAGTCGTGCAATTTATTTATCCTAATGCTTGCCATTTGTAAACTACATTTAGGGTAGTTATAATCCCATAATTGTGCGCTTAATTTAAGAAACATATATTTTCTGGATCGCGATAACAGCGCCACCTATGGGGTAAAACTAAAGCAAAAAAAACACCAAGGTAACCATGATACCTAAATTTGTAATTATCTTCAAAATCAGTAAGCCATTTAAATTAAATGTAGTTGATATGAAAATAATATTGTGATATTTTGGCCTGGGATTCGACAAATAAAACTCAATCAAAATTCCAAAACAATACAACAAATCTCTTTATTTAATGAAACACAACGTCTTTCAGTTTAAATAACACCAAGTTAAACTTATTCCACTTATTCACAATTCAAATTCTTTTTTATAATTCAACACTTTTTATTTAATCTCAATTCAATCACTTTTTACTAACGCTTCCAGTTGTTAACAATTTCACTTTCGAAAATAAACTGAACTTTCAACGCAATCTAGTCTTGTATTTATACAAGTTTACAAGCTTCTGGAAGCTTCTGTCTGGTTCTGGCACAATTAGTACTTCAAGTTCGATTTAGTACTCAGTTGAAACATATAGCAAATATGTAGCATACTTTTAGGCGTCGGTGGTCGTTGTACACAATGAATGTTGGTTGTTGTACACAATGAATCCAACAGATGTCGGTAATTTACAAAATGTATCCTCCGAATATCTAAATTTGTTGCCACATCACAATATCAAGGAAAACATATACATACATTTTCGTAAATATCTCGCCCTCCCAGCAATTAGGTAAAAATTCATTCAATCATTCATTCAGCCATTTAATTTGTTACTAAATACTAGCTGGTACCAAACCCGTAAGCATTAAAACATCTCACTTCTTAATACGCACTTTCAAATAAATTCTCCGCTACCACATGGCGTCACCAGCGCCATCGATTGGCGGTTAGCAACCAATTGTATAGTATACAAATCTCACCTGGCCTTGGACTCATCAGTTAACAGAACCTAAATAGAGTTTGCATTAAAACTTTCAATTAATTAGCATATAAATCTATGTAAATCATATAAAAATACTTGTGAGCATGTATACATAAATGTCAACTTTCGAGGTTATCGACTATTTGTATATTTTGACATTTTTTATTTTTCTTTTTTTTGTAGCGCCATCAATTGGGCGTTTATTTTAAAACTTATTATTGCTCTTTCATATACATTTGAAAGTACAATACGCCCGCCATCTACTGCAAATACAAATAATCAATATTGCTTTGCGTACTAAGTTTATAAATCTTCCTGCTATTAATCTATTGAATTACTTCTTGAACGACTGACCCAGAACAACAATAGTTTATTAGAGTTCATTTACACTATGTGTGGGCTGATAAAGATACCGATTTTGTTCCAACTCCCTTGCACTCCAACAATTAAAAGAGAGACAACTCGCTTCTTTCAGATTTTGCAACAAATGGCTTTAGTATTAAATGTCACTCTCTAAGACATCGAGTATTGCATTATAGTGCAGATGCATAAATAGTTTTCTCCATATCTATTTCTATATGTCAATCTTTCCAAGAACTGTTTAACAAGAATTGATTCGAATCTAAAATGAATTATGTAAGATTCAAATTAACCATTACTCTCGATTTCATCTTTGCCCACCAATAAATTAATGCTGTGGAATGAGACACCTCATTTCGGCTAATCGGCTTAAAAGATATTAAATTACTTAATATGTAGCTTCGCCTTTGTTTACATCATTTTTATGAATTCTCGAAAGAAAGTTGTTAGTCTGTTTTCTGTAGTGTCAAAAAAAAATAACCTTCAGTTAAACTTTGTTGAAACTTTCTTTAATTTTGAATTTTGTAAAAATTTAATTCGACATGACCTGCACCCAAAAAAATTGCATTCATCGCAACCGATTAACTCAGAAAACTGCATTTGCTGGTTATATTGCATTTTTTAATGATTTTTTTATATATATAACTATATTTAGTTTACTTTAAGATGCAAAGTGGCAATCCCCATCGGGGGCACAAAGCCAAACTTAAATCTTTGTGCAACCAACAATTTTGTTGGGTGACTGCCACAGTCGATTTTTAACCGCCGCGCCGTATGGTCAAGTTCGATAAAATTAAGTAAGCCAGCATCAGATCTACAAAATAATAAAAAGTAAGTTACGCCGTTAAGGTTGCGTTCGCATTTTTGGGTGAAATTTAAATCGGAACAGTGAAAGTAGACGCAGTTATATAACAAAAGCCTTATAGAGAACTGACATTGGTGTGAGGTGACCGTGTGATATTGATGTAAATGGGTCACCAAAACTATTGGTGAATTTCACCAGTATTGAAGTTTTAATAATTTTTTTTTATTTAAAGATTTTTTTGAGATAAATTCCAATTAGGAAGGTAGATTGTTTTAAAGGAAGTGATATGACACTAATTTATATTTTTAGTGCTCAACTAAATTCCTTCATTTAGTTAAAAAAAAACATCACTCCAGTTAAAATAGAATTTGACAGTTTGAGTAAATTAACGAAGTGAATTGTTTTTGATTTGTTTAAGTTCTTATATGTGTTTAGTTTATTTTTTTTTTAAACTAAGTTTTTGTAAACTGCTAGTTTGGAAACTAATTCTGTCAGGAAATTTTAGTGTCGCACTTAAATGATATTACATATTTAGAAGGCATTGTTAAGCGTGTAAAAGTGAAAAAAAGAAAGATGCACTAGTTAAAATCAAATTTGGAAGTCTAAGAACTTTAGGGAATTGTATTGTTAATAGATAGATCTACGCAGTGTTTGTGTGTGTACCTATATTTATTTTTAAAATGTCGTTTTGTGAGAGCGGGCTGTCATTTTGTAAGAGAGTTCTTAGTTTCACAATAGAAAAATAATGTAGGGGTTCCCGTATCCTGTTATTTAAAATATAATTTTCTACTAAGAAAATAAATGGACCAAAATTGTAGTCATTAAATTTTAAACATTAAAACATTATTTAGTGTGAAACTAGTTTGAAAGTTGTATGAACACATTTAATACTTTAATCCAAACTAAAACAAATAAAATTTGGCACTAATATTAATTTAATTATAGACGACTCAAAAATTGTTTTTTTTTTCGAAGTATGAAGTTAGATGTTTAATGACATGAATCCCCTGCATTATCTTTTTAGTGTGAAACTGAAAACTCTCTGAGAGAATGAAAGTAGAAACACAATCACGCTTTACAACCGACCTTGACAATTTAAAAAAATTCAAATATACGGAAATGTTTAAAGTTTATTACAATGCTGCTTTTTCTACAAACTCTTTATTTGACGTACGTAAGGATAACGTAACAAATCGAGTGGTATAAAAAAAACTTCGAATTGACTGAACTTTTGCTCGATTTCTGACATTTTACTCAATGAATACGTTCAAATTGGATTTGTTTTTATTTTTACAGTAGGTTCTCAATATTTTCACGTTCACAGAACAGCGCTCTAAAGCTTTATATACGTAACGGGATGAAGTCGGTTCTAAGGCGTGTAGCCATGACAGCTCTTACAAAACGCCATTTTGAAAAAAAAACACTACACACAAACCCTGCCTAAATCCAATAACAACATATTTTCTAAAGTTCTCAAACTTTAAAATTTTATTTTAACTAGTAAAAGGGTTTTAATGTTTATAATTGAGGACAACTTAGTGCAGAACTAAACATTTTAAGTAGTGTGAAGTTAATGTATTAAAAATAGGTTGCCTATAATTTTGCGTCATTAAGTTTATGCTACTGCCTAGTTTAACCCCCTATAGTTTTGTGTCAATGTTTCGGTCATCTACATGACAAACTGACACAATAGTGCATTGCAAAGAGGAAACTGTCAGTTGAAAATTAGTCAACAAATCTAGGCTAACTTTGTATCTAAATGTCAACTAAAAGTCAACCAACTTGTAGGTCTAATCAGGGGTGCGTTGTTAGACTTCAAATATTGAACCCAGGGAATAAACTGTCAACTGGCATCTGTCAAAAAGTGAAGACTTAAGGGTGCTCATACATCAAAAAGATATATTTTAGCTATACAATTGTGCAGTATAAAAAAAACAGCGATATTTAATTTTTTGTATCTATTCCTTCCCAGATGCCTAAAACCTTTTTTTACGATGAACCGGTTCCTAACGACTTAATTCCAAAAATGATAATAACCGGTGGTTATACTTCAGTCTTCACCGAAGAAGAGCCAATTGTACCAATTGTTGGTGATTGGAAGAAGCGTTACTGTACACTGGCCGACTCTTTTATTCCCATACTAGACAAGGTACATAACTTCGAAGTCAGAGAAAGCGATGTATGGATATTGACAAGCACAAAATGTGGTACAACATGGGCTCAGGAAATGACCTGGTTAATATTGAATGATTTTGATTTCGAAGGAGCAAAGGAAGTTGATCTAACAACACGATCACCATTTTTAGAGTATGTAAGCAGTTTACAAGATATTTTGACAAATTAATAAGATAATGCATAACTTAAGATTCAATGGGGTTGTACCAAATGTGGAACATGACACTATGAAACTTACTGATGAAATGGATTTCGATTCGCCAAGATTGATAAAATCTCATCTTCCAATACCACTTTTACCCAAACAACTGTGGACTAAGAAGCCTAAGGTAAATAAAAAGAAAGCGTTTTTAGCTCTCTTATGTTGCTTTAAATATCAAACATATTTCTTGTTTTAACTTTCGAGTTCTTAAACATACAGTGCAAAGTACAATACTAATACAGTACAGTTTTATACCTACTGTTTGCTTAAAATAATTTTGTATGTTTCAGATAATTTACGTCTTCCGAAATCCCAAGGACGCTGCTATCTCTTACTTCCATCATTGGAGGGGTATGGTCGGATATAAAGGAAGCAAAGAAGAATTCATGCACGTTTACATGGATGGCTATGTTAACTTCAATCCATTCTGGCCACATGTCTTGGATTTTTGGCAATTACGCGAACAGCAAAATATTTACTTCACAAGCTACGAACGTATGAAATTCGATTTGCGTGCTGTTGTTTCAGACGTTTGTCAGTTTTTGAATAAGAAAATTTCATACGATCGAATGGAAGAACTGGTGGATCATTTGTCATTTGATAAAATGAAAATCAATCCGGCATGCAACCATGAAAAGGAATTTCAAAGTATTAAACAAGCTACTGGAGTAGAAGTTGAAGAATTTAGGTATTTTAGTAAAAATTGTTGTAGTCATTGACATATTAAAAATCTTTGGGCTTAGTAGATTTGTTCGCAGAGGAGTAGTTGGAAGTCACAAAGATGAACTGCCGCAGGAGGTGATTGAGGAATTTGACGAATGGACTGAGGATAATTTAAAAGATTACAATTTGACAGTTGATGATATTATTTCATATCGAAAATATTAACATTAGAAATATAACTTATTTTAGATCGGATTAATTTATGTACAATCATTTTTTATGTAGAAATAAATACAAGTATTTTAAGAACATTTGCAAATTAAAGGCTTAGACTTATATTTGAGTTTGTTTTTGTTGCTTTTGATTCAAAATAGCTTTTTACGGCCCTTAAGTCCATCCATGAACTGTGGAATAGGACCGGACAGAGAAAATTGGACGCCGACATCAGACAACGGAAGTGGCGTTTGATAGGCGTTGGAGGAAACCTAACGACAACATAGCGAAGCAATCCTTCGAATGGAATGCTCAGGATAATAGACGCGTTGGAAAACCGAAAACAACTTGGAGGTCATCTGTTTTGGGGGCAGGTCGATCTCAAGGTTTTCAATCGTGGCCACAGCTAAGGTCAGTCGCGGCGAATCGGGACAGATGCAGGCTGCATTGCAGCCGGATAACATATATATATAATTTTTTTCCAATTTATTTTCTAGTTGATCACTTTTGACCAATTTGCATTCTATTAACTTTACATTTTTTGTTTTACGGTTCATGTTTGGACGAAACGCCAACACATTTGCGAAAAGGGGCGTTCATGAAACGAGCAGCCTAAGCCCTCCGATTTTACGACGTCAGCAAGTTTACGACGTTGCATTTATACAATTATTAATATGGTTATTCCTGCAACGTCGTGAAATCGTCGTTAACGTGTTAAACGTAGTAAGGTTTACGACGTCGTAAACTAGCTGTCGAAATTTTTATGGAAAATCTTTTACAAAAAAATGGTAAACTTTACCACATGAATTTGTGTTGTAAACTTGGTCGAAAACGTTTTAAACTCTGTAAAATTCTTATATCAACAAAATATGGTTGTTTCGGAACCGAATAATGAAAAATCGATCAGTTCTGTACATCAAAAGTCCTCAGCTATCGTTATCATATGAACCATAAGTTTATATGATCTCATCCACTTTCTTTACGTTTATCAATTTCATTAAATTTTTAAATTAAGGTTAGGAATTTGAATTGACAAATGTCCAAATTATCTTTTGTTCCTAATAATTCAACCATAAAAATATCATTTAAAACAATTTTCTCATACAATTCTACAAATTTGTTTTATTTCTTATTTTAGGCATGACGTTTAACAAAAAGATTTTTTAGTTACGACTAAGTTTACAACATTTGCAAAAAGGGGCGTTGATGAAACTAACATCGTAAAATTTACGATTTTAACACATCGCAAAGTGTACGACGTTGTATGAATACCCTTTGTAAAATGTTTTTCGGAAAAGCAAAAGTACCCGAATATATTTTTATTAATGGGGCTGTACATGACTAAATCGCAACTCATCAGAAAACCAACAAAAATTCATAGAAACAAGAAACAAGAACGACAACTGTGAGGATAATTCTCTCTTCGCCAACAAACTGAAAAATGCCTGGTTTAGCGACTATTAGACTACTTACACGTTTGCATTTATTTTTGCATGAAACGTATGGCTGATGGGCTGCTTCTCATACGAATCTCACACGTTTTCACATACACAAAATAAAATTTCAGGGTTTGCAGGGCATGGTCGGTAATGGTGGATTTTCATTGTTCTGTAACGTCTTGATCTGCAAAATCAAGAAAATCGGAACGGGAGAGATATACGTTATTTTACAAAAGAGTGAAGGAATACACATTATACGTATTCGTATTTCTTTACTTTAATATTGTTCTTGAAACCTTGCAGAGACGTTTGTCTTATGAATTAAAAAAAATATATAAATTATAGTTAATAAAAATAATTAATTATTACTTACTTTTAAATCTTTTCATATATTCCATTTCTTTCCCTTTAATTTGTCAATTATTGAAAAAAAAAATTGACAGTTGTTGGCTTTGGTGCGTTCAGGTTAATAGCATTCAGCGGCAAAAATTTCTTTTTTGAACATGAAAATTTGAAAATTGTTGTAAAAACGAGAAAAACTGCTCACCTGAACTTATAGGAACCTGGAAATTATAGGGACCTCCAAATGCAAAAGAACCTGTTATAACCAAGATGAACATGTTCGTCTTCACCATAATCTTGATCTTGATTTCTCCAATTTCCTATAATCTTGATTTATCAAGATGTTCTTGATTTTTATCTTCCCTCTCTATCGAACGAGTATGATTTGTATATGTTTTACATCCTACATTTTTGCAGAAGTCAAGTTGCAGAACAGTGAAAATCCACCATGAGGGTCGCACATCTTTTTTTCTTTTTTCATAATTATATTAAAGTCTAAGCACCGTATACATCCACTGCAAGAATAAGTTGAACTACAAGAAAAAAGAAAACTACAAGAAAAAAGATTCTCCCGTTCGCCGCATTTTGTTTACTGTCATAATTTTGTTGATATTGGACCAAAAAAAATTCAGAAAAAATTTAAAGTTCGTTTGCAATTGATTATTAGACCACGAAATAATAAATTTAAGCTGAAATTATTCAAACAATAAAAAAGAATAATCTGTTTCATTTACAACAAACCTTAAAAATGTCCAAATCACCCATACAATCTATTTTGCAAGTAGAAGATTTAATCTCAGATGATGAAGCTGATGCTGAAATCAAAGATGAATCTTCTGAAGATATCCAAAGTGATGAGGATGTACCCATGGTGCCGACAAAAAACACAAGTGAAAATAACATAGAAAACAATAATGAAAAACAATCTGGACCTCGCATTGAAAACCAAAAAGCTTCTCAAGATGAATCTCTAAGTGAAAACAATCGCAATTTATCATCCCAAAGTCGGTAAGTCTTGGGCGTTGTTTTTTTTTTTGTATAATACCTATATTAAACATTTATTCAAAGGGGTTGAAAAAATTTCTATACACCATGAACCTTACAAATAATAAAAATACAGAAAACATAAACCGGTCTGGTTGACCGGATTACTCCTCTGCTTTTCCCCTTTAATCTCATCTGCTAGGATGTTATCTAAAAGTTGGTGGTGGTGGCATAAGTCTGGTATAATTCCATCCCTCGAGTGTGCTTATCGGATCTAAGATTATGTAGATACAGGAGTATTGAGTTGAATTTAAAATTAATAATTCAAACTTTTAGTAGTTTTTGTGGCAGTTTATGGGCGATCTGGGTCTCAACTTACAAGGGTTTCAACCTCTGTCACAAATTACATGACCAATTTTGCACGAAAAAAGGGAGTCCGCTTTTAACGAAATAAACATTGCTTTACATAACACATCTCTACTTCTGTGAAGTTGTCTTGTCACTTCTTCGTAAGGGCAAGTACGCTAAAATAAAAACTTTGAAACAGGCGTGGTTTGGACCCAAATATATCAGCACTAACTACATTGTCTCTAGCCCATGGAAAAGCAATAAATGTCAAATCCATGACAATGATTCGACAAGTGCCATAAGAACTTCACCAACCGCTGCCCTAGAAACGTTCCTCTCAATTGCCCAATCGAACTTTTTACAAATCAGCTCGCGACCAGAATTGCCAAGACTTAAGCATACTACAACTGGGATAAGTACTATTATGATCATAAAATCATACTGAACATTTTTTTGTAACTGCACACAATCAAGGAATTAGTTTCCCTTACAATGTTAAAACCACTGCGCGAGCATTGGTTGGTTAGGGAGGGAGGGATAACATTGGTTTTGAATGCTTTCAAATTGAATGGCAAGGAAAAACCTCGCTTGGTAAACCATTTTATATTCGTGTTGTTCGGCAAAAAAAGAATCTTTATTTCATATTTCGTCCGAAATTGGGCTCAAGGGTGAACTGATGAGAATTCCTTGCGAGACGAGTATTTCGGGAGAAACTTTTAAGGGAAGGAATGCAGCTGGCACTTCGAGTGAACATTTTTTATTTAAAAAAACCGATAAAATAAGGAGACATGAAATATTGCGTCGGTGTTCAAGAGGAGCAATTGTTTCCGAGACAGTTCTATTTCCTATCAATCTTAACGCCCTGTTGTATATTTTATCGAGCAGGTGCTTGAGAAGCACCAGAGGTGTGAGTTATACTCAAGTTTTGGACGTATACACGCTTTAAAATTGCAGGCAGAACAGAAGGGAAATAAACTTCTTGCAGCGATACAGAAAACCAAAGCACTTAACAGCATTTTTGGCGGTTCAAATATAAGGTCATTCAAACGGGTTTATCGTTGACACAAATACCGAGTACTAAAAGATTTTCGGTTTCTTCAATGCAAGTGCCATTCATGGACAATGGCAGAAGACAGCATTGAGTTTTCGAAGCATTAAACTCCACACGATTCCTATTACCCCATTTGAAAATGCTGTGTAAATCGGAGTTTAATAAGCTTATCATACAGTACCGTTGCGATGGTACGTCCGAAGGCGAAAGGAGTGAATTGTCAAACGAATATGAAAAGCTGGGACCAGAATCGTCAGCAAAAGAGCTAAGAGCTGATCGGTCCAGAAGAAAGCTTCTAATCCAACGAACAAGAGTATCATCGATCCCAAAAGCACGCTTCATGCCAAACTCTATCAAAGCGATGTAAAGAATTTTTCCACTGTTCGGTGAGATATGCCATTAGATCACCAGTGGAAAGGTTGCTGCGGAAGCCATACTGACGGTCATGGAGAAGCTTTCGATCTTCGAGATATTCCTTAAGCTGACGGTTAATTAGAATTTCCATGACTTTAGAAAGAAGAAAAGTAAGTGATATGGATCGGAAGGGGAAAGGCGGAGGGGTCACCTTTCTTAGGGACAGGCTAGACAAATGCTGTTTTCCATCTTCTAGGAAAGATTCCTGAAGAGTAGGAGCGATGGAAAAGTTTACGCAGTGGATTTGCCAGTGTGGAAGAATACCTCTTCAGAAGAATGGGGGTATGCCATTCAGGCCAGCGGATTTGTGTATATCAACATCTTTGAGAACTCTTGCTACAGTACGAGTGCGGAAAAAAATATGTTCCATGGACAAAATTTACATTCTCAAGTACAGGAGGGGCAACGTTTGTGTGAGGCAGAGAAGTGGGCGGCGAGCAAGTTTGCCTTCTCTGAAGAGTATACAATTGGTATGTCATTGTAGATGAGCTTTGGAACCGAAAACGTTGAGGAGTTTTTAATATTTTTTTACAAATTACCAAACATTTTTACTGCCTTCGGGACATTGCAGAATTTGTTGCCGTAATTTTTGGCCATGCAAAAATTTGGTTCTTTCAATAACGGAGTTACATGATTTCCTTACTTATTTGTGATTTTTTCCGATTTTCCTCTGTAGGGTTGGCTTTTTAGGATCGGAAACTTACTTCTTTGAGCCTGATAGCTTCTTTACACTCAAACTTAAAACAAGGACTTTTCTTTGGGTTTGGTACTTTTCACTCTGTTAGGAATCACATTTGTGATCATTTCAGCACTGGCATCAATGTCACTATCGAGGAAGCATAGCGACCAGTGAAAGTTGCGCAAAAAATATTCATGCCCTCCCAATTGCCTTTCTCGTAATGACAAACGGTCCTTGGGGGAAATTTTTCTTTAACTGAATGAGTGGTGGACGAGTAATTTACAGAGATGACACAATGGTTCGAAGTACCAAATGGAGAAGTTACACTAATGGTATACATTTTATATTTATCAGGGTGAGGAGTAACAAATAAGCCAAGAGTAATGGCTTGCCCAGGAACATCCGGTATTTGAGTTCGCACGTCGACACCGACAAAGATCTACATAGACATCGAAACTTAAGCCAATTATATTGTAACGCACTTAGATTTTAACAAAGTGACACTGACAGATATTCATAATAACATAACGATGAAAAAACGGGTCATAAAATAAAATCATATCATACACATAGTTGGTTTGAGTTTCCATGTCTATGTTTTCTATGATTTTGTGACCATAATAGTCCTTATTACAAATGTTTGTTTGTTTTAATCTTAAGGCACTTTATGCCGCCAGCTCCTTTGTGAAAAGGTCTATTGGGCAAGGAAAAGGAAGGCAAGAAATATTTTAGCCAGGCAGCCCGTTTTGCATGTATCGTTCGTTTTTTGTATTCATTTTTATTGGACTTGAAGAGACCCCAGTTTGAGGGTCTATTACTATACTTGGCTATATTAAATAGCCTCTTTGATTTTTTCTGTGGGCAGGCAACTCTTGGGACCACCATACGAGGTTGAGTTTGCGTTTGCCCTTGTTGATGGGGCAATAGCTTTCGTAGACATTAAAAATGGCTGACAGTTCTTTTACACTTTTTTTAAAAGTCAGAGCAATATAATAGGGGTTCGTTATCATATTGGCCCAACAATGCAGCTAGTTTATTGTTAGAAGCTACCCATTTTGTATTTCTAGGGTTTCTGTAGGGCTTTGTATTATCTATTGTATGCTCGATCTGGAATGTTTTATTGCTTGAGACTTTCCAGTTACTAATCAAAATTGATTCAGAATTATTTGAAAGTGTCACATGGAGCACTTCTCTTCTACTTATGATAAGGAAAATTGTTTCATTACCTCTATTTCAAATCAGCAAATTTCTTTTAATAATAAAATCAAAAAGTGACTCACCTCTTGCGTTGCTATCAGAACTAGCCCATTGAAGATGATGGGCATTGTCATCGCATCCCGTCCCAACCGATCATACATTCTGCTGCCACCAGATCATCTGATGGTGGAGGCCCCGGCACACCAACTGGCACTTTACCTTTGTCATATGGACGCTACAATGGGGAGATAAAACAAAAAGTTTTAATATTTTTTTTCGCCACTATGCAAGTCGGATAGTTACCTTCATTTGGCAATTTTTTAAAGTACAGGATATAATCTTTGGGTCTTTATCCGCAGATATTTCCTCTGCTTATCAATGGCTCTTGAATAAGAGCATCGTCGATATTTTCCTTAGACAATAAGGAGTAAGATGCCAGCTTACTGGGTTGAAGGTTTAGCTTAAGGACTTTCATCATTATATTTGTTAGTAGCTTATTTGGCTAGCTATACAGGTGTGACCATTACTTCAGTGATGCCAAATCTAAGCTTGTATCCATTTGATGGAAACATTGCCATTGTTTCATGTTTTAGCATGACAATGGCCTCCTCGAACACCATGACCTGAAATTTCGCACTGGGAACGCTGTTTTTCAGTATTTCCTTCGAGATATGCGGTCGCGGAATTTGCATTCGGACTTTGGACTGGTGGGTAGGCTTTTTAAGGGAAACTTTTAAAGTTACCCCCTCAAACTTGTCTTTGAATTGAATTGAATTGAATTTTGAATTCTTTCAGCATTGACAATGGCCCGAATTTTGGCAAAAACCCAGTAGAGGCAAGCAGCTCCTTGTTAACAAGACTGAGAAGACTTGTCTCCACTTGAGCCCACTGCCTTTATCATAAGCTCACTGTGTTTATTATGGCCACACGAAGGCTTTCCTCTATAAAATCTGTCAAAGTGCCAGCACTGGCTGCCGTCTTAAGTCTCTTGTTTAGGGGTGTTTTCGTAGTTATCGGGTAGGTTTTTATAATCTTTTATCATGACATAAGCATTTAAAGCGTTGCAAAGGCTCACATGTTTAAAGAAGTAGTGTCACTTCTTTTGGGCCATCTAAAGATAGAAACAAGCCTGAAGAAGAAAACGAAATTAGTTTAAAACGTGAAAACGATGAAGTTACTTTAAAAATGCCGAAAGAGGCTAATTAATATAACCGTCAGGGTCTCCTAAAAATAATGTGAAACGCTATCTGTTTAAAGCCGTTTTAAAAGCTTGAATATTTGCCAATACAGTCACACTAAAGCAAAGTGTTTTGAAATTAAATGTAAGGATCCGGATAGTAAAGCACTGCTTTGGAAAAATGGATCATAACGCCTTAGGTTATTGTTTTAGTATATTTTTTGTATAAAAAGAAAGTTAGTTTAAGATAAAAGACGAAGCTTCAAGTGAATTTGTTTGTGCTACCTTAAAGTTCGGAGTTGCTAAGTTAATTTGTAAGTTTTTACTATAAAAATAGTTTTAACTCACAAATTCATTAACAAGCTAAATATCAAATCACTCTGAACGCCATTTAATAAAATGTGTTTTTTTATAGGGATGCTAAAATGTATTTGAAAACCAATTCTAATCAATTCGATAAGATGACACATTTCATGCTTACCCATCCAGAGATTACAAAAGGCCTCCCGAAAACACCACCATTTAAAATTAAATCCATTGCTATGTGGAACGAATTAGGTGAAATTCTAAATAGACACGGCCCACCCCATCGAGGTGTAGAAGGATGGAAAAAAGTAAGCAAACAACACATATTGTTTTAACTATATTTGTAGACTTATACGTTTCTTCTATAAGGTGTGGTGTGATCACAAAACTTACATAAGAAAGAAAGTAGACAAAAACAAAATCTTTGAATTGCCACCTAAAGGCTGGCCAAAGAAGTTCTACCCCTTGACGCATACAGAAGACAAAATTGCACGTTTGCTAGGATATATTGAAGGTGGTAGCGATGTAACTTCAACACTTTCTTTTCAATTAAATGAGCCGGACAACTCGAGTCAGATTGAAAACTCGAATGAGGCAGAAAGCGAAAGATACAACCATTCAGTAAATCAATCAAATGACTTCAATGCAGACAATGCAGATTTTGATGATTCCTTGATGCCACTGACTAAAGGGGAAAGGGCTTTACTACAAACTCAAATTGTAAACCAGATAAATTATACGAAAGACTCAAAGAAATATTTGTCAGAGATAAATGATAGTTTAAGAGAACTAGTAAAATATTCAAAGAAAAGCTATGAACTTGAAGAAAGAAGATTTGAACTTGAGAAGCAAAAATTCGAACACGAAAAGAG
This sequence comes from Platycheirus rosarum, assembly GCA_963971375.1. Classification (NCBI taxonomy): domain Eukaryota; kingdom Metazoa; phylum Arthropoda; class Insecta; order Diptera; family Syrphidae; genus Platycheirus; species Platycheirus rosarum. The sequence continues at coordinate 15,257,638 of OZ020510.1, read as the reverse complement.
CATTGCAGCTCAAAGACATCAATATGATGTCGAAAAATTACAGTTAAAAAGAGATATTTTACGTCTGAAACAAGAAACCGCTGGATTTAAATAAACAAACAAAATACTACAAAACTTACTTCACTTGAGCCTCTTCTAATCATTTCAAATTTATTTGCAGTTATTTAATTAATTTTTGCTTTAGAACAAACCAACGTCAAAACGTAATACTTTTAACTTATACCATTTTAATATACAACAAATAAAAAAATCAAACCTAAAAATCGGCTTTAAATTCAGATACGCACAGGTTTCATTTGCTTTGTTATGCAAGGCGAAAGGAATTGATTCCCCAATTATGTAATTTTAATTTATCTGTCGGCAGTCAACAAGGCCTCGAAAGCTGATGACATACCTGCCCAGCTGATCAAAACTGGAGGGCCAAGGAGAAATGCCAGTAGATTGGCGAAACGGTATCATATGTCCCATATATAAGTAAGAAGCAGCAATTATAGGGGTGTAACATTGTTGAGAACGTCCTATAAGGTATTCCCCTCTATCCGGAAAGAACGGATAGTCCCATACGCGAAAACCTTGATCGGCAACTATCAATGTGGTTTCATACCAGGCAAATCAACTATTGATCAGATCCTTACCCTTATGCAGGCCATACACGCTACGGTGCGCAGGTGTGTGGAACAATCTGATGTTCCGGAGAAATCTTGAGTTCGTTTCGCTATGGCATCTAGAGAAGACGACGGCGACGCACGGGCAGCAGCACAACCACCCTACCCAGTGACTTCTGACTTGATAGAAGCTGACGAGATCTACGCAGGCGGCGACCGTAGACATCCGTACAAAAATATTGATTTTCGAATTTGCTCCGCATTTCGTTGCCATACACTCTACGATATACCTGCGCATGTATACCTCTCCGGTAAACCGCAGCGTGTATGGGGCATTAGGAAGATGATGGAAAAATGTCTGGAATTTATTAAATTAAATTAAATTTATTGGCGTGACAGCTCCTTAAGGAGCCAAGGCCTAGTGACTTATACTCTCAACAATTCCTGTGTGTGTGTTGTTAATCTGCAAGGATGGAAGGGACCTACAGTTTACCGCCGAGTCCGAACGGCTACATGAGATGCACTTTTTCGAGGCAAATTTTACTCTTGGAGGTTTTGTCAGTTCCTCGCAAGAGGCAGTAGCCCGGAAAAGAAGATGGCTATGAGCTGGATTCGAACCCAGGCTCATTCGCTTAGCAGTCCGACACACTAACCACTAAGCCACGGGGCACTACTGGAATTTAGCTTTCTTAACATACCATCTTTTTATAGACTTTAAAGCCATCTTGCAAGAGTATAGCCAATCAACATTTTTAATGGACACAGACTAGGGGATAGTCTGGCTTTCATCCTCTTCAACCTGGCGTTGGAGAAAGCAATCCGTCACTCTGGCACGTCAACAAGAGGAACTATCGCCACTATTATCGTTTTTTTTTTGGTTCCAGAACAGTCCAGAAGCGTTCCGAATGCTTCTGAAATTGTCCGATTGACACTGAATGACAGTTCTTGTTCTGGAAAGAAGAGAAAATCGATTCTGGTTGCGTAGGTAGAATCAAAACAAGATAGTTCATTTCAGGAAGGAAATAACAAAATAAACACAAAATCTAAAAAGCAAGCCAAGTGAAAGAGTATGTAATTGAAATACAAATAAATTATAATTTCTTCTTTTTCATTGCAAATAGGATACAATTCTGCAAATTTGTGTCCGCAAATTTAATAAATAAATGAAATTCAAAAACAGAAAAGTACTTGAATCGCATTTGATGTTTTACAAATACAACGAAACCCAAACTTCAGATATAAAATTGCTTTTGGCAATTTGTTCGTTTGGCATTCTGGATAGGGGTGGTTCTGTTACTGGATTCCGGATTACCAACAAAAAAAAAACGCTATAAGAACACCCAGATATTGGCTTACGCAGACGACATCGATAACGGACGGCAGTGGTGGAGTAGTTAAATGTTTGCTTGCTAACCCAGACATCGACAGTTCGATACTCAGGTTGGGTAGCAATTTTTCTAACTCCTAGTGCAAGCTAGAACAGTCCGGTCTCTCGGTTCTAAGTGAGAAAATAGTCACTTAATTCTCGATCTACTGTGCCGAAAAAAATTCTTTCCTATCTTTCTTACTCTTGCAACATCCAGTCGCATTTTAAAAAAGATCGAGAAGGTGGCACAAAATCTGGGGCTGTTGGGCTGTATATTTATGAAGGGAAAATAAAGTACATGTTGGCTGTAGTGGATGGAGATAGCACACTCTATGCAGCTATGCAGACAAAAGAAACACAGGACACAGAGCTTCAAATGCCCACGCACAATCGCATCTTGTGCGATTTCCGGAAATGTGTTTCAGCTCCCTCTAATTCTTGTCTGGTAGCGTTGATTCCTCCTCGACTTTTCTACGCCATGTACTTCTTGGGCCCAAACTCTTATTCAAACAGTCGTTGCCTTTTCGAAGCGTATATCCAAATCACTGCAACTTTCAGAGTCGTATAATAAGAGTCGATGGATTGCGACTCGGTCTTTTGAAGATATCTTCGTTGAATATTCGATTAGGCCAGAAAACCCTAGATGTTTCGTAGAAACCTGTTAAAGATGGTTTGTAGCTGATGTAACTTTCCAAGTGCTGCATAATTACAGTACGGATTCTACGTTGAAGCGGTTCCGCCTTCGGTGAAGATGATACTCCCATGCCATTACTTACCCAGCTGTACTTCCTCTACCGGCTGTTGAGAAACATTTATCGAAGATGATCACTGGATTCCGAGGCTGATCATCTTTGTTTTGCCGGTATTGATTTTCAACCCCTCGATTTCAGCTTCTCTTTTTACGCTTGTCATTTGATGGAGATCCATGATCCTATTAGCGAATAAGCATACGTCGTCCGCACTCCCTACATATGTTGCTTTTATTAAAGCAATTAATTTATCCGGGTTGCCCGACCTGCTTAAAGCAAACCAAATAAATTCCATGTTGACGCTGTCGAAAGTCTTCTCAAAATCAATTTACAGCAGGTGTAGAAACAAAGTTTGAAATTTTTTTAATTTTTCAACTTACAATAATCTTCCCTCTTTACTAATCCATTTAGTGTTTGCACGATTAACTTTAGACATTTTCGGAAGTCTCCTGGTTTTGAATTGTTTCATGTCTGGGACCAACTTATTGGTTATGATTCTGTTTTTCTTTTTTACTAGGAGACCTGGACCTCCTTATTCACATTTCGCTTTTTTTCGATACGTGTATGGTCCAGTTTTTGTATTTAATCTTGCTTAAAAACACGGGTAATCCGCAATCGTGTCAACTAACTACTTTTTTAGTCGCCTTTTATGACAAGAAGGAATGGGTTACATGAATGATCTCTTCCGTATCTGCCCAGAGTAAGGTTACTTACTAATAAGCTGTTTTATAATCAACACAATTATTAGCGCGATAGCTCCTTAATGCGTTAAGGCCTTGTGACTTATACTACGAAAATTCTGGTGTTTTGTGAATCTGCAGGACCGGTGGAGACTTACAATTAACCAACTAGTCCGAACGGCTACATGAGATGTTTTTTTTTTGTCAAATTTTACTCTCAGAGGATTTCTCATTTCCACGCAAGTAGCAGTACCCAGACCCTTTGGCATAGCAGTCCAACACACTAAAGCCTAATCACTAAACCACGGCGCACTTAAGCCACCACATTAACTGTTTATTCACTTAATATTTCAGAAAATCGTTTAAAATATTACAAATAAGTGAGCATGGTCGGACATATCTCACAACGGTACCATCAGCTTGGGAAAAATTAGGAATATTATACTGGCCAAATACAACAAATGTTTTTATAATGCAAAAACTAATTCAAAACGGAAATTCCAAACCAGAAAAATATTGGTTCTCACAACCTTGTAAGTTAATAAAGGGAAAGTTCAAATCATATAAAGATGCAGAAACCACAAAAAAGAAAATGGAAGAACAAGATTATTTCAACACAACAAAGCAACTAACTAAATTACAACAGATCCAAACCAAAGACTTAAGAGACATTAATGAGACTGATTCTGATGATACTCAAAGCATGACCTCTAATCAGGTATGAAATATTAAATTTAAATATTCTGAAATACTAAATGTATAATTATTTTTAACAGGAATTGCCCATAAAACCGCAACTTACCCAAAACGATAATGTCAACTCGAAAACTAATAAAAATCTGGTATTATTAAAAAGCAATATACAACCAAATAACACTGAAAAACTGGATATTAGTGTCAAATTGGAAAGCATCAATAAAAACATTAAACAAATGCTACAAAATCAAAACAAAATGCTGGTTGAGCTGGCAAAACAAAGTGTTTTAAACGATGTCTTAACCGATCGTCTTAACGAAGTAACTAAACATAAAATAAGAAAAGCAACGAGCTTAGAAAAAGAAAAGCCAGTGACGCGCGGAGATTCGAAAAAAAATCAATTATCAACTGAAACAACCTTTTTAGATGATCCCATAGCAAACCAAGAGGAACTCGACAATTTGGAAAATAATCTCAACGACAGCGCCAAAATTGAATCTTTGGTTTGTTTTTTAAATGATATACACTCCAAGATCTGTTTCTTATTTTTGATCCGTTTTTAGATTTCCAAGATGAAAAGTTATTGCGGAGAAACCGGAACAATCGATCCAACTAATTGTTGCTATAATTTAGTCGATCGCTTCTTTACTAGGTCATTTCTACTAAATGTATCCTGGAGTGGTGGCAGCCGAACAGGAAGTCAAAAGCTTGCACTCAGAAACTATCGCAATGTACTTCAAGTGTTCAATAAACTCGTTATATTAGCTTCGAAAGATTTTGATGAACACAAAAGCCGAGAGTTTTTCAAAACTGTTCTTAGAAATGCTAAAAAAAGATATGGCAGCGAGCTTGACTCGGTTCCTAGAAAATCAACGAAGAAAGTAAGAAAGAAAACTTTAGAAAGTAAGAAAGCGGATGTTTCCGATTGGAACGATGATATTCCAGTTTATGTCGACATATTACGCGCATTGAATGATGGCATTAACGAAGATACTCATTATAACACAGAATTTGAATTTTAAATGAAAAATCTAGTCTTCATTGATAGCTTAGTATTTATTTTTTCTTGTTAACATTTTAGCTGCATTTTTAGCTTTAGTATTTATTTTTTTTGTTTACATTTTAGTAAAAGATTATAGATGTATAAGATAATTACAATCATACATAGTAGAGACATTTTATATTTACATAACACGTCTAGGGCACTTGCAAATGATTAGATGCTCGAGCGAAACAAGCGTAAAGTATTAGCCAAACAATTAGTTCCTGTATACAGCGCAAATTTTATTAAACTTATAATAAATTTGATGTTTTTTTTTTAGCTCTAAGCATTCTACACACGAACCTATTTAATAGAATTTAAACTAATTTTTGTTTTCGAAAACCTTTGAAACAACCTTTCGGTATGAGAAAAGTACTTAAATAAAACATTCGACTGCCAAAGTAGCGTAGCTTCGTGTTTAAAAGGGCCCGATCTCGTAAAAAATATGTAACCCAAAAATAATACTCATACACACCGGTCGGTGGTGTGTACTATGAAAGCAATAAACTATGTGTTAATAGTGAATCATATATGCTTACATATAGACAAGTAGCCAAATACATAGAAAAGATTTTTTTTTATTATTTAACCTAAAATATAAATTTAAATAAAAAAAAAAAACAAAAATAAACAGTCAAAGAGCAGTGTTTTGTTTAAGATGTTGTTGTATCGACTTTCTTGGCATTGTCCTCTTTGCTAGATGGACCAGTCTGGGTTATGGGAACCACTCGTTCACTGGGTGGAGGTGGAAGTTTCTTCATTGGAGCAGTAACTGTCAGCAATCCATCGGATGACAGGGAAGAACTGACATTGTCTGGATTGACGTCACCTGGCAAAATTAAATCATCAAATTTAAAAATGGCCAGTACAAGCATTTTTATAATCTTTACTCACTTGGCAATAGGTAACGTCTGGAGAAATGTCTTGCAACAAAACCATGTTCGTCCTGTTTTTCTTCGTGTTTTCCTTCAACTACAATGTATTTGTCTGTGACTTTGACAGTGATCTCGTTTGGTGAAAACTGTTGAACATCCAAAATAACTTCGAATTTTTCACTGTCAATGTTCAGAGTTGATCCGGATTCTTGCTTTTGTAAGTTTGTGCTGCGACGCCATGGTCGAAGGTATCCTTGTCTCAGAACTGTTGGATTGGAACTCCACATAGAAGACATCAAATCTTCACGTCTATAAATGCACAAATCAAAATTTCCATGTTTATAGCACTGATTTTTGTTGAATTAAGTATTAAAACAATTTAATTACTTCAAACCCGTGCCAAAATGCTGATCCAGCAAACGGGAAGTTCGCATTGGCATATCAAAGTCATCCCACCAATCGCGGAACATTAGGGGCACTACTGACATCTAAACCAAAATTAAAACATAATCAAATAATTCTTTTTTATCACAGAATAGAACCACAGTTAAAACTTAAACAAAAATCGATTATTAACGGTTTTTTCGTACCTTTTTTACAAACGACTCGAAAATAAAATTAGCACTCTGCTTTCGCTGGGGCTTTGGAAACGTATGAAGATGATCGTGAACAAATTACGCTTTTATAACTAAATAATCTATTTTAATTCAAAAACACAAAAATATTCATCAATATTTCTAATTTTAGAAACATCATAATGGGCAATATTATTCATCGGAGTGTTTTGGGCCTACCTTTCGGGCTATTTTGCTTGCACACCAGCGCCAGCGTATGAACTTAGAGCCAAAGAGATCATTTTTGCTGCGGCTGATGCTGCTTGGTGCGTCTGAATCAACGATTATCTATTTTTAAAAATATCACTCATATCATTAGTTTTCCATGCATTCGAGCGCTTGGTGTGAAAAGTGAATCCGTTTTTCTATCCATATTTATTATATTTAAATAGCGTGCTGTGTTTGGTCAAACTGTTTTTTTTTAACAAAGAGTTGTGTCACCACTATGAATCCTCATGATATAGTTTTTTTTGTTTTAGTCAAATAATCGAAAAACAGTGCACTTTTTAGGAAAGGCTTTTTGCAGCATTTTTGCATCATCTATGGACATGGTTGGATCACACGCAAAACAACAAAAATTGTAGAAACTGTTTGGACAAAAAAAGTTTCACTTGTTTTTGCTTATTGGGAGTGTAATATATAGGGTGCTGTTCTGTTTAGACGTTGGCGTTAACTATATTTTCGATTTTTTTTTATATTTAAAATGTTTGCGATTTAAGGAATGCATAAACAAATTTTGTTAATGAACTAACGAAATTTATTAAGAATAGTTTTACATTGGGTTTAAATGTACAAAAAAGGTAAATGTTGGTTTTTGAATACTATACATATATATTTTAGGGCCTAAATATCGTTTAATTTTCTCGGTAATGACTGGATTACAACAAAATTAAATATTTCAAAAGATCTAGATTGTTGAAATGCTTCATTCCAACATCTAGAATAATATTCGTTTCCATTTATACATAATGAATATACAAATTAATATTTGTTTATCTGTTCATCCGACTGCAATAAAATTTTCTAACTTAATTTCTTCACTTATGGGAAGGTTCAAGGCAGTAGGTGACGTGCGTGTCGCAACGTCAAGTACTTTTTTTTTACAATCGTGCGCCCTCAAGTGCGTGTCAATTAAAAAAAATTGTAAATTAATGGAAGGAAATCGAACGTTCTGCATTCGTGTAGTGCGGCTAAAAAAATGAGTCTCTATACATTAAGTGCGAAATTCGGTTCAAGGTAAACGGAAAAACTTTCAAGAGGACGAATGCATCTGCCTATTTCGATGGAGCACTGTTTATAGAAAAAGCGATAAAATAAGGAGACAGGAAACATTTCGACGATGCTCGAGCGAATCAGATGTTTCAGTTATGTTCCTATTCCTATCCATCATAATTTTTAATGCACTCCAATGAATTTTATCCAGGATACACAAGTGAGTAACATGAGCACTTGCCTAGATATAAGAATTGTACTCAACCTTTGGGCGAATGTGCGCCTTTTAAATCATAGCCAGATCTAACGGGGAAAATTATTTGTTGCACTGTCTTAGAAACCTAAACAATTCGCAGAATTTTTGGCCATTTCAAATATGTGTTCATTCCACAGGGAATGTGCTACACATACCTAGAAGGCAAATTAGACACGGTTATTAACTCTACATTGAATAAACTGCCGTTGCAGTTGCAGTTTCACATGCGAAGAACAGGGTAGTAAATCTGGAAACGAATATGAGAAGCTGAATTATCATTAGCAAAACAATTTAATGGGCTAGAGGTCTTAAACAAGAGATCATTGATAAAAATGAGGAAGAGTGTTGGAGACAGAACGGAGCCTTGGCACACCAGCATTTATTTTGTGGCTATTCCTCTGGAAACCGAACAAATGAACATCGAATAAGAAGTTCGTTCATGAACCTAAAAAGAAGGGATGTAAATGCAATTGGCTTGTAGTTTGAGGGGATTGAAGAAGCACCTTTTTTAGTTACAAACTGGACAAATGCTGTTTTTCATCCATATCAAAAGAGATGTTTGTTTAAATTCGACAAAACAAATATATCTGCGTTTTGTTTTTTCTAACTCGTTTTCATTTCCGTCTGTATTTTTCACACAAATACTTACTAACTTACTTAGGGAGCGCTACAGTTCGGGACGAACCTGGGCCTCAACCAACATGCCTCTCCAGCCAGTTCGGTCTTTGGCTTGCTGCCTCCAGTTTCGCACTCCAAGTTGGTTGAGGTCGTCCTCCACTTGAGCGCGCCACCTAAGGCGAGGTCTTCCTTGACTGCGTCTACCCTGTGGGATGGAATCGAAGATCCTGCGAGCCGGAGCATTGCTGTGCATTCGCTCTACATGACCAAGCCATCTTAAACGTGATATGCGTATTTTTTGACCAGGTCAATGTCAATGTTTTTTTAGTTTTTATTGTGACGAACTTTCTATATTGGAAAACCACTGACAGACGTAACAGATTTTTCCATAACAAAGATGTGCACATAAATAAATTGTGTGAAAGGTGGTTCACAACGACAATTTAAAGAAATATATCAAAACGTCTAAATATACCTCATAATTTCATAAAAAAAACAAACATCTTAAGTTAAAACGGATAATATTTTTTGTCAGATCACATGTATGAATCATCTTTCAGGTGGAAAATTGGTGGGTGTGTAGAAAAACGTCTGGGACATTCCAAAGTATTCCGCAGAGTTGAATTATTGAACATGTAAACATAATGTTAAAAATAGCATTTAAAAAAATGTGATATTTTTGGCTAAATTGTTAAAAAATATAAAACAAATGTTTTCAAAAGCACCGCATCTGTATTTAAAAATAAAATCTTTTCTTTAGGTGGAAAGATCCTATTTGAAATGTGTGTATTTAAATCGGAGTCTTTGAAAATATGGGAATTTTATAGAAAAGTACAGACACTTAATTTGTTCTTGTCCTTTAGAACATGAAGTGTTGCCTGGTGTACTGCTTTCGGGGAAAGGCAATTTAATAAAAACTGAAAATAAGCTCAAAATCTATGAAACAAGTAAAAAGCAATTAAAGGATATCAATAAATTAAAGTGTTTTTGTTGATGACTCCTAAAAAAATGATTTAATGCTTTTAGTATAAAAAAAAACACTAAGCTATTCAAGTATATTGAGGGTTTTGATCCACTGTACATTTTACCATTAATTTCGTCATGATTCCTGATATGATTCCATGAGAAAAAGCAATCATCCAAACAAAACAACAAATTTGAGAGCTTCACCAAATAAAAAAATTAGAAATGAACTTTTCACCACACAACATCCTGCACGAAATGACTTCCTTCATCTCCACCCCCGTAAAGGTGGCATTCAATGACGTAAAAGTGAATCCGCACATACTCGTACTTCAGCGATGGACCAGGCATCCATGGAATATAAACAAACCATCCAACACATAAAAGGATTCTTATGCTTCAATAGAGCTACCCAGAACCCCAAAGAGCATAGAGTAAATTCGTGTATCGCTCGTAAAAAAAAAAACAGAATCAGTGCAGTGAAAGTGCATCACGTCACGCCATACAATGAAAAAGGTATTCGAAGTAGATTTTTTGCTAAAATAATTTCAATAATAAAACTCACAATATAAATTATAATTCAAAGATTCTTTTAACGATTTTCACCTGCTCTCTGATAATTAACACAACGCATTCAAGAATAACCAAACGAAGCTATTCTGACCAAAGTGTTCACGGTTACATGACAGAGGTAACCCTAAGTTGTTTTTTTTTTATGCCAAAATAAACATAACATTAAAAATGTATCTTAAACAAATATACCTACTTTGTGTAAAATTTTAGCGTACTTGTTGGTGGAATGAGGTGTGCAAGGAGGAATTTCAAAACATGTTTCGCTGTAAGTGCCCTCAATGGTCATATTGCAGGTGAGGGTTTTGAATAGAAGATATGAATCTTTAATGAGCCCTTAAGTGTTTCTTGTTTGTGATATTAGGTCACCGGGTCGGTATTACAATGCATTCTGTTCGATGACAAATACCGGTTACATATGGACCCAACCGACTTGGGATTGGGGTCCATAAAGAAGAATTTAAGCGTTCAACAAGCAATCCGGCCATCCAGGATGCCAGATGTCTCTAATGTGTTCTATATAAAATGTCACATGTAGTTGAAGTATCTTATGTTTTAGTATCATAGTATGTCCCTAATTAAACAACGGAATAAAATTATCTCCTCTGCTTGTTTTATTTTGAAGTTGTACGACAGGCGGCTAACAAATGGGGGTGGGTAGGAGCAACACGTTGGAAAATCGATAAGGGTACAAGTCATAGATTCTTTGACGAAATCTACGCAAACTCACCATTTGTCGTGAAAACCTTATAGTGACAGTCCACCATCATTCAGATAATATCTATTTATTTTTTCAAAGGAAAAGCATTTGCTGGACAAAAGTTTTCCCAATAAAAAGGTTTTGAAATATCATTTGACGAGTCAATATGGGTCTAGAGAAACGAATAATAAGTCTTTTATTTATCTGGACATGTTTACATTTGGCTAATGGTGATGCGATGTCCTTAAATGAACAATTTTTCAATGACGTACGAAAACTTATAAAAAGACGACTGAAAGAGGATGTAAGTATAGTTTCTATACATATGGTAAGGATTGTATATCTTTTCTTTTTTTTCAATTCAATCAGCAAAAGCGAACTTCTCAGCTAACATCTGAGGATGAGCGTACACAAAATGTTCCAACACCAATTCTTGTGGAAAATTGGCCCCAAGAGAAACATTCATTTGGTCAAGTGACAGCAGTCTCTATTGATCCGCATGGTAATCCAGTCATTTTCCATCGAGGCGATAGATATTGGGATGCAAAGTAAGAAGCAAGTATTTTCTTTCCATCTGTTTACCTCATCTTTTCCTTGCAGCACATTCAATGATAGCAACATATTTTATTTAATTGAATATGGACCAATTAAAGAAAACACAATCTATGTGTTGGATTCTAAAACTGGAGGCATTCAATTTGGATGGGGCGCATCGATGTTTTACATGCCACATGGATTGACTATTGACACATATGGCAACTATTGGATAACAGATGTTGCTATGCATCAAGTGTTTAAGGTGAGGTAAAATAGGACTTTAAAAGCAAGATTTTCAAATTTAAATCCTTGCAGTTTAAGCCGTTTAATGAGACACCAAAGATTACTATTGGAAAACGGTTTAAGCCTGGTTCTTCGTTAAATCATTTATGTAAGCCGACGGATGTTGCAGTCTCTACAACTGGAGAGGTACTTAAATTAGCTTGGAAATGTTAATTTTAACATAGTTTTTTTTAAATATTGCATTTTTTTAAAGTTTTTCGTTGCTGATGGCTATTGTAACCAAAGAATATTGAAATTCAATGCAGCTGGTCGTCTTTTGCGAACGATTCCACAACCTCCTGGTGAGTCAGCATGTTAATTAGGATTTTTCGTTTTAAATGTCCCTTTTCCATGACCTTCTCATTATTATTCCTTTATAAAATAAAATAATTAAAATTGAATTTAAATGAAGGTCTGTAAGCCCGAATGGGGTAAATAGCGCTTGACAATCTACTCCATGACACAATTCCCGGCTTTATATGGACTTTAAATCTAGAAATCTTTAGGATTATACAGCTAATTGCGGATTTAATGTTGGATTCGGAATTTTTTTACTTTGTGCATACGGATATTTAACTAGCTTTCCATATTGAAGATGGAGCATCGAAGATACTGAAACCTAAAGAAGATGATCAGATGATTCAATGGCGGGGCCATTAAAAGACTGATGTCTTCTTTAGAAAAATAAGCTGAGGGAACGACCTCCCTTAGACGTTTATATTATATAAGCGGATATTTGATATTACTTGTCAGGGGACAAATATCACATAAGTAAAAGCCTTAATTCTTGAAAAGATTATTCATTGAATAATTTTTCTCTTATCTGTGCCTACGGTGGCAGTCAGTACATTATTTATTTATTTTTTATCGGCTGTAGCAATCAAACATCCCCTTATCTAACCCGCTGCTGTTTCTGAAATTTTCGGAGTACTGACCATTGTACAAATCGAAATAGCTTATGTTGTTGATGGACTCCCTTATAAAGGCAATTAATATCGTAGGAATTCCTCTCCCAAGGAGGAATTTGCATATGCATTCAAGGTTAACGAGGACAAAGGGCTTCTTAAATTTCACAAACATAATGCTTAAGTGTTGATACGATTCTAATCCTTATTCACTCAGTTGACATTGGTTGAAAAAAAAACTTTAAACACCACTTTATTTAGCCTTAGAATAAAGACTAGTAGCCTTGCCGTTATGGTGGCATTTGCTCCCACGGCCTCATCTGATATGCCACCTAATCCAACAGTTTTTTTATTTTTAAAGAGATTATTTTAACATTTGCATAATCTCCTAAATCGATAGAAGCATATCTAATATGTACTTTGTTTTTATTTTCAGAATTCATGTCATTGCAAGTACCCCACGGAATCACTCTACTCGAGCACCTAGATCTGTTATGTATCGCTGATAGAGAAAATATGCGAGTCGTTTGCCCAAAGTATGAACTTGTTTCTTTTTTCACAAAATGAGTATTTTATAAAAACTAATCTATTTAATTTTTAGAGCTGGCTTACAATCATCATTTGGTGAAGGACAGCCTGCTGCCACCATTCAAGAGCCTGATTTAGGACGCGTTTTTGATGTAGCAGCATATGGTGATATTGTGTATGCTATCAATGGTCCCACATCTATGTTGCCGGTGCGCGGATTTACTATTGATCCAGGCTCTGAGACTATCATTGGACATTGGGGAGAATTCAAAAACCCACATTCGTTGGCAGTCTGTCCGAATGGTACCGCTCTTTATGTCACTGAAATCGGTGACAGTTCTGCAACTAACAAGGTTCATAAGTTCATTTTAGTTTAAATACATTTCTAGTTGAAATGTTTACAAACAAAACAATAAAACAACCTTCCTCTCTCTCCATCACCCATATCAAAAAACAAAAATATAATAAAATATATATACACTAACCTTCCTTTCATACAAAGTTCTCAAGGATAAATAACAGCTACTTTAACTACATTCCACTTTGAACTGTATTAACAGCATTTTATATTTTTTTTAGTTGTGTTCCATCTAGGTACTATGCTTCCTGTGGTGTTTGTTTATATAATAGGATAATTATTATGTAACACATGTATCTAAAAATAAATTACAGTAAATAAATTATTATATTTGATGTTAAATACTGTTGTTGATAATTAAGAAATGATGTGTTTATACAGCCAGAGAGCAAATTATCCCAAGAAAAGGATTTCTTATGCTTATGCATTAAGAAGACACTTTCGAGGCTACAGAGCTCGAACCGAAAGTTGCAAGGACGATAAAGGGAAGATAGTAGAAGAAGTACGTATAACGGCCGTTAAGATGAACTGAAATGCGTTGTATTCAATTTAGGCGTAATGAACCAAAAAATTCGCCAACCCGACCTTGATAAAGTGGGGCGAACTTTAAATGAGCTTAAATGTAATCCAAATCTTGGAAAACCTTAGCATCCTCAAATCAAAACACACCGACTTTTTATCAATTTTTAGGCTGTGTTTGACGAGAGACGAGCAATATTGAGCAACATCTACTTTAAGCATCTCTGCCAAGCTCTTCCGTCAGTGCAGGTCGACTCTGGAAAATAGTTTTGTGAATATTTAAAATGAGAAGTAGATGTATTTAGCAGACACTTAGACAGGGGCCAAATCCAATTACAAATTAAATGGGTATTTAGGATTCCGAAATTCGGAACGGAATGTCCGAAAGAATATTGCAGAACTCTTACGCCAACACCACAGGTACCTTCTTTCAAAAGTCCATCCAATAATTCGCATGCGTCGACGAAGTCGACACCCCGAATTTAAGTAGTTAGGGACTTTGTCTACTTGTCTATTCAAAGAACAACACCAGCGCTGAGATCAAACAAAAAATTACTCTTGCAAATCGCTGCTTCTTCAGGCTAAGAAAGGCAAGGCGTTCTCTCGGGCAACTAAATTGTGCCTTTATACGACCCTCAGTCTTTCTGTATGGTGCAGACGCATAGACCTTGTCAAAAAGGGATGAGGACACTTAAGGTTGTTTCTAGAGAATAATTGTCCGCGTGATTTTTTGGTTCCCTGAGGACGGCGCAGTAGAAGAAAACCGAGAGTAAGGTGTGTCCTGCAAGGTGAAGAGTATTCCGACTAACTTCATGGAGACAGCTAGCTAGGGCCGAGATGGGCCGAGGAAATTATTGTCACGGTGTAGAGCTCTTATAGGAAACGATAATGCTATTAATGAAATGTTGGCAGATACGATTAATTAAAAAAATATTTTTTTGTGAAAACGCGACGCTTTGGGTCTCTTTTGCAGCTCTTCGGTGACTATTCGGCTTACCGCCAGATTTCGGTTCTCTCCGGCTTACTCGAACCGAAATCAAATTCCTTACAAAACAAAGAACCCAAAACGACAGCTGAAAGAACTCGTTTATTAAGCATGAGTATTGTTTAACGTTATCGCAATTTGTATAATTTGCTGTAATACAAACGATAATCGTTTTACATAAGACCTCTGGCTGGAGAAACTTGTTAAGCTGCTTCGAGAGGAAAATGCTTCGGCAAATTTTTGTTCTGTATATATACATATAACGGTGAGTAGTGTGTGTGAAGTATAGCTACGATCTCCTCCTGAGTGCTTTAATATGTTCAGATTTTAAAAGCATACCCGAAACAAACGAGTTGATTACATGTGCCAATAAGGTTAAAGAAGGAATAGAAGTAGCGTTGTCAGTCGTCACAAAATCGGTAAAAATAAATGAAAAATGTGTTGAATGGTACAACAACGAATTATACAGTCTAAAGCGGAGAAACATAAATTTGTACAACTGGGCTAGATTTGAAATTTCTGCAAAAACTTGGCGAAACTTAGTAAAATGAATGGCATGGCTTTGCAAACATAAGCTGAGATTGAACGTTATAAAGACAAAGTGCATGTGCATAAATAGAATGTTAACATAAGAATAAATGGTGAACTTGTTAAATGCGTGCGTAAAATTAAGTATCTGGGAGTTTTTATTGACAACAAACTTAAATTTAATGAACTACCACTTTATAAAAGAGCTGGAACACAGAACAACCTACTGTACAAAGGAGTGCAACTATTTAATAATCTGCCATGAAACATAAAGACTCAAACAAGCATTAACATTTTTAAATCATTATTGAAACCATTTTTAAGAAACACTATTATTTAATTTGACTTTTAGTTTTGATTATTCTGAGGTCAAGAGTTCTTAAACTAATAAATATACAAATACAAATAGTAGAAAAGAAAATACAACCAGAAACTTTCCGAGGCTCTTCAGCGACAAAGAGCAAGCCAAAAAAAGTAAAATTCCAACATCTCAGGTGGCAGAATTGTATGAAGTGGGTGAACAATAATAGTCAGCTTAGATGGCACACGCAAGTGAAAAAGGACACCAACGAACTTCCCGTGCGAAACTAGAGATAGCTCCCAATAGATGTTATGGTGTTAGGAGAAGCTTTTTGGCTGGGAACTACAAAAATCTCAGATCGTAGGATCACTTAATATCAAAAAAAATGTACATAAGTACTGAATTTGTGTAACTTTTTCAAGAAAAAATTGAATTTTAAACATACATACATACATTTATCGTGAAAACATCTCCATCTTCTTTAGCAACATTTGATCGCACTCACAAATCCACTTGTTCCTCTTATCACTTATAGTTTTAATTGCTACGCTATTGAAAATTTCAGGAATGTTAATGATATATTTTATTATAAAAGTAACAGTGATCAATCATAACAAGTGACAAAAATATAAACTATCATTAAAATACTCTTATAAAATAGAAGCCTTACTAAAATTATATAAAAATTTCTATTGCACAGCACAAAATCATTTCATCCAGTCTGCAATGAACTCTAAGACTTCATTTAAGGCACTTATCCAACTATTGAGATCATTTTGACTGTCCGCTGAAAAAATGTGCAACGCAGGTGTTTCTGTGGCTTCTGATTCAAGGCAAAACGACCTAGATCGTGCACAAACCTCCCTTGCCGCACATTGAATAGGCTGAGATTTGCAACTGCAAAGATCTATCGCAAGAATTGGTTCATTTACAGCCACAGCATTGGGGTTATTCCATATGTTTAATTTAAATGAGCTCAACTCACACCACCTAAGATTCCAATTGTGTATTTTATTCGTATCTTGAACGTTCAAAAATCCCTTTGTTGAATATTTTCGGAAAAATTGTTCCGCAACAACGGAAACATGTACTTCGTCGCAAAAAATTGTGTTACGACCTTGTGGAATGACAGAAGATTTGCAGGAATTCTGAGCATGCAAGCAAAAGAAGTTTTCACTTGCGTTAGGGCAGTTTTCCACCCTTTGGTAGGGTTTAAAATCACGGGGTTGTATGAAAAATGAGGCATGTGGTCGAAATCTAGACATTATTTCTTCACTAGATGTTGAAACTTCAGAGAACTTCTGCAAAGAGTCAATTAAAATAGTTTTTTTTTGTTATGGCAAATGAAAAATCATCTCAACACATACCTTGGGCTTCGGTGGAGGCTTCCTGCTTGTTGAAATCTTTCTTAGTCTTAACATGAAAATATCGCAACGAATTTTCGAATCTGAGTTAACGTTATCGAAGGAAATATTACAGTTTCTAAATACAGCTTCCCCATTTTGGCATTCAGCTGACTGGGTGGATTTAACTTGACTTCCACAGGAAAACACTCCAATGTAGTAGTAGTTGAAGAATAGCTCATGTTCTTTATTGCTCTTTATTGGCAAGCAAAGAGATTTTAATGCCACAACACCTTTTTGGGTAATGACTTGAGGAGTTATACAGGAACTCAAGTTCTTGGCATCTTTTTTGAGTGTAGAAAACAATAGAAGCCGCTCCGCTTCCACCATTTCTGGTGTACCATCAAGCTCAGGAATGAATCGGCAAATGCTGACTGCTTGTGTTAATTGGCGATTTACCGGCGCCTTATCATCCATCGAAAAGAGATTACTTATACATAAAGAAGACTCATCCCAAGGCTCATGGGATCGATTGTAGTTCAATGGTTTTTGTGAATTAAGCGAACTTGAAAGCCGTTTGCTTTCGTTTTTAATGAAATGTCGACCTTTTCTGAAAGACTTTCGAAGCTTATCCTTAAGCGTGTGGTATCTCCATAAACTATTATTTGTTGGATTTGCTAAGCTAGGATTAGCTGACGGAGATTCCTCTCGTAAGCTCATCGAATCCTCTCCCGTTGGAATGAAGTATTGTTCGTCATTGAGCAGCCACCCAGGTGTTGCTGGACAACTAGATGTCTGATGAAGGTATTCCTCACTCGGCGTTGGCATACCAAACTAAATTAAATATTTTTTGGAATGTTTTAAAAATGGAATTGAAAATTCACCAATATTGTCTTTATCGATCGAGTGAGGAAAAGTAAAGTGAAAGAAAGAATAAAGATGCCGATTTGTTGTGTGTGTATAAATGTATTTTAATGAAATTTAAATAGAAACAAAATTGATAATGATTTCATGATACAAAGAAGTAGTTTTATGTTAATGTAAATAGGAAACGGAAATGTTTAAATTTGATAATAGAGCCACTGAATTTGGTGTTAGTATGAATCAATATAAAATTCTACCTTGGCAAAATGCGTCGTTTTCTTTGGTGTACTTTGATTGCCGGTTAAATTGTCGGCGTTAATGAGATTTCCATTGTCTTCGGGAAGTTCATAGGACACAGCATCAGATTCTTGCCCAGTAGATGGTTTAAAACTATGGATCGACTCATACGAATCATCGAGATTATTCTAAAATGAAAGAACATTTTTTTCTAATTCAAGTTTTTGTTTTTAAGCATATCTTAATTCAATAATTATGTTATTTCTTTCTTCAATTCAATTCAAGAATGATTCCAAACTACTGCAGTCTTAAATCTAAAATGACTCTGACTTGGTAAGTAATACCACAGGTGCCCACCAACGTAAGTTTAAGTTAAGCTTATCTATTAGACCACTGGATTCTTCTTACAAGTATCCTTTCGCAAACATTGACAAGACTAACGTTTATTCGACAACGAAAAAATTGACTTCTCTGCCACCGATCTCTTCAAAAAAGAGTACAGATGACTTGATAAGGACCATATCCTGACTCATTGAATTATATTAAGTATTAAGCAGGTAAACTGTTCCAAATTCTTGCACCAATCATGAAGAAAGAACTCCTTGTTTGCAATGTTGTATTTTTTGGTAAATTAATATTGTTTGTACGCGAAGAAGTTGGAAATTCAAGACTCTCGAATAAAAATAGGTGGGGTTTGGAGAACGTACTAATTTAAAGATTCATTTCCAAATTTCAATATTGAATTGTGACATTAATGAAACACCAAAAACTCAATGGGACAAATGTGATATATAATCAAACCTTCTTAATGAATTAATTAAACGAACGCATAAATTAAAAGCTGGATTTAATTTTTGTTTGTTCCATTCCACCATAAATATAATCGGAGCCAACAAAGTTTTGACCAGTATCAAGCTTGAGAGAAGTCCTCAATCCAAATCTCCAAACATCTTTTGTAAATTATTATGCTTTGCAATTTTACTAGGTTCAAAACTAAATAGTTTCTAACTGCGCACCCACGTATCTTATTTAAATTATCGTTAATATTGCTGAATGCTTCTTCAAAGAGTGCTAGAGGAAAATAAGAAAAGATCTGCAATTCATCGGGTGGTGGTACCAGCAGAAATTAATACAACATATTAACGACATTCTAATAAACATGCTAAAAAGTAGACGTCCCAATAATGTCACTTGGGGAAACCCAATTTTAAGACCACAAAGATATAAGCCAAGACCCCAAAGCAAACGGTCTGTCTACGGGTTAGATAACTTTTGTATTAGTTTAATAGCGAGTTTCATTCAAGAAAAGATTTGCTCTTTCTGTCAAAAGATTTGATCTTTTTCAATTTCGAGAGTTTCATTGCAAGAAAAAGAGCAAATCTAGATTAAATCTCAACACGGAAGATTTGATCTCTGATGGGTTGGCAGATTTGATCTGAATACACACATACATGTAAATAGTCTTTCGATCAAACGTCAAATGGAAAATATTTTATTATTTTTGTTGTTTGTTGTGAACTTGTGCCAGCCCGTGCTTAGTCAAAAAATTAACAAATATCTATTAAATATACAAAATAATAAATAAAGGTGTTTTTGAAGTGAGAAAATACAAATATGGCATTTTAAATATAACTATATACTGTACATGCCTGGTATTTTTGTGTGTGATATCAAATACTGTGTATGCTCGTCAGTGAATGACCAATACTAGGATTAAATGATGAAACAAGTTTCATTGAAAAGAGCAAATCTTGATTTTCAAATCAAATCTTTGAAATTTGAATGAAACTCGCTATAAGAAGAAAAATCGAATTGATGTTTCAATATGTAGAAAAACTAAGTGGTTAACTGACCCAAAAGCAAAAAAAAAAGAAAAAATCAAGTAAGCTTAACATCGATACTTTGTCAGCATTTAATGCAAAACGGATACCATCTTACATCTTTAAAACTGCGGAAACACAGTTGAGTCTCTAAAATCCCGATTAAAGAGCTAATAAGAGATTGCAAGACTCAATGAAATCGGAAAGCTGACTTAACATTAGTTTCAAGCCCTTGCAAAGAAGAGGTAGAATATTATTAGGTCTATAATTCGACCCTCCTTTTGACTTTTGCTATTTTCCAGAAGGTTGAAAAAATCGACTTGCTGTTGATTTGTTTGTTTTATGCGAGTGTTATTCATAAACCTTATTGTGAGAGTATTATTATTAAAAATGCTCTGAAGAGCAAATCTTTCCCAACAAAGCCGTAATGCAATTAAGGTATGCAACATTGCGAATCAATCCACTTAAGAAGAACGAAAAATCGAATCAAAAGAGCAATGCGTTTGTATGGCCTGACTTCGTGCTACTCAAACAGTGTACTACTAAAACGGCCAGGCCGATTTTGTTGAAATTTTCCCTTTGCATTGGAGTGGAGATATTTTGGTTGTTTTAAGTTTAAGGTATAGTTGGACCGGGATCCAGAAAATGTATTGCATTCCAAGTAAATATGGCAGTCATTTAATTGATTTTGCTGAATATCATAGACAATCCTAACGTTACCTGCTGGGTGATCATGTTAGCTTTAGACCCGATAAGTGACGCTGGGATAATTTATGTACGAAAATTTTGTTTTCCCTGTATATAATATTTATATCAACAACATTTAATTTTAATGGCTTTAGTTTGACCGGATAGGAGAAGCTGTTGTCGGGACCCAGAAATCTATGGAGAACGCGAATAGGGACGGGTTGGTCCCAGTCACAAAAATATAAAACTTTATGTATGTTCCAATTGAGTAAACTTCAGACAGACTGGAACGAGTCATTCTGTGAATTTTGGTGCGATCAACAATTTTTTTTTTTTTTGCAATTTTAATTTATATTTTTCATACGTGTAGAAACGGCTGAATGCCTTTCACAGGAATCGTACTACTGTTTTGCTTTTCACACTTTGACACAAATCAGCCAATTCCGAAAGTCCGAAAAGTGGTTCGGATCATAGCTGATTCCGTTTGGGATGTGTGATTAGAATTTGTCCGTATTCGGGGCGAAGCGTTTCGTTAGGAAATTTTCTATGAGGGAATCACTGATAGGGCTGATTGTTTTTATATATGTTGGCTTACTTGAAACGTGGCCAACCACAAATCTACCAGAATTTGTGAACACAAATAATAAGAAGCCCAGAGGGTGATCCTTTAAGATATCAACCCGATAGGTGACGCTGGCTACCGGCATTGTACTACAATAAGAAATCCTTCAGCAAACAATTGTTTGGTGTTTTTAGGACTTAGGACTTTTAGTGATTAAATGATTAAATGATTGAGATTTGCCTTAATTCATTTCATATTTTAAAAAAATTTAGGACCAACACAAATAAATGCCATGAATTTAATTTATGTAAATCATCCAAAATTGTTTATAAAATTAATCTTTTCTAAGACTTTTTTACATTAAGGACAAGTTAACACAAAAAATGTTAAAAAAACCGATTTCAACTCATGCATAATACAGGTAAAAAAACTTGTAAATCCTCACCAGCCTTCATACTTACTAGTTCACTGTATAATCTTTCTCCTTGTCGTACATTCTGAACTTTCTCCGCTCTTTGGCAAGCATTAAATGAGACGTTATTTTCCGATGTTAAATTCTCCAAAAATATTTCACTGTGAACGGATAAATCAGTCTTACTGACATTCCTAAGTTTAGGAGGACTATTTAACTCCATGCTGTTATTGAAAGAGCTTAAATGATTTTTAGACTTTTTCGGAGTTTTGTTGATTTTTGCATAAATCGCTTTCGGATCACTTTCAACAACAAAATGTTCAATGGCATTTGTATTGTCATTAACTGGGCTGCCAGTAATAAAGAAGCTGTCCTCTTCAATTTCCGAATAAGAAGGCTCTGCATCATTATGAACGTCAGCTTGAGCCGATACATTATAGACTTTCTGATACTCATAGCCATCGACACAGTCGTAGCTGAAAGCTGCATCAGCAGCAGCGTCTTCTTTTTGTTTTATATCACGAAATGTTTCCACTGCATGATCATCACTAGCTTCTAGACGGTTCCGTATGTTGCTCAGCACTTGACCCATCTTGGTTAGGTTCAAATCCTTATCTAGGTCTGAATTATATGATTTATATGTGGTATTTTGATTTTTCTTTAAGTTTATTTTGCGTGGAGGTTTCTCTTTGGGAATATTTCGCGGTGGAAAGAGCTGCTTACGCTGAGGTGCTTTTTCATCCCTTGGTGGAGATTGAACAGTTCGTGAGAAGTCAAATTCGGTTTGTGAACTCTTTGATGTTCTAGCCGGGGTATTGGAAAAATAGCTTCCTGGTGGCGATTGAAGACTGAATCGCTTCTCCCTTTCAAAATCTCTTCCAACGGAAGCAGACGTTTGAACACCAATAGATCTATTGTGTTTGGATGGCGATTTCTTGGTTACAAATCTTAGAAACCTCGTTTTTGATACATTCAAAAAGGAATTAGATTTTTTAACATTTTGTTTGTCCTTCTGTTTTTTACTCGACCATGGAGAGCTGGAAACGAAGTTTTTCAATTGTTCAGCTAGGATGAACTTTTGAGTTTCAGTTTTAGTATTTGGCATTTCTGACTTAACCGGTGTGATCTTTGACTCCATATTGGCGACCAGATTATGATATGCTCCATCGACTGTATCGATGGTTTGTTTGGGGGGAATTTTCCACCCAACCTGGGGACCACATTCCGGGTTAGTGGATTGGAAGTTTTTTGATTTTGTGTCAAGATTAAGCATTTCTCTGATTTTTGGAGATTGCCAAGTGAATGTGTTTTCCTGTATAACTCCACAGCTTTCCGATGATTTTTCACTTTCTAAACGTTCGATTTCACTAAGTGATGGGCAAGAAGGCATTTGTTTTTGATAAGCAGACATCATCGGTTCATTCGGCGGATTACTTCTTTTGGTTTGTGGAAATGATTTGCGACTAATTGTTTTTGTTTGAGACATGTGTGGCACAGGAATTCCTTTTTGTCGAAGGAAATCATCGAGAATTTTTTCAGCATCTCGTATTGAAGCTGCAGTGCTAATGGAAGTTCGGGCACTGTTGTTATTTGGAATGTTGCGTGGGGGTTTGCGGGGCGGTGTTGCTAAGTTTCGTGGTTTATACTCGATACGAGTACCACTAAGACGTTTCTGTAACAACCGTCCACCGTTTTTGTCACTGCTTCGAGAACTTGTGCTCAGTGAAGAGTGCTGAAATTCTTCAGTTAGACTATCTATTTCGCTTACGCGATCTATGTAGCCAGGGGAATGTGGTTTGTTTGTTGTTGGAGTGTTTTTCGTCACGTTCATATATTTTTGTTCGGTTACCACTATTTTCTTAGCTGGAGAACTTTTTAGAGGTATTTTGTGTTTGTTCACGCGCACCTCTGATACTACACAATTGTTGTGTATTTCTTGGATTATGTGAATAAGTGGTGCTTTTGAGTTGTGACTTGACTCCTCTAGTTTGCTAATTGCTGTCACTCTTCGGGAAGAACAGTTTTTCGATTGGACATCATGTTTATTTTTTGAATTTAATGGAAAAGTCTCCCGTTTCCTCATCTTTTGGTTGTTGCTGGACATGTCTGAAATCTAACATAAGAATTCATTACTGATAGTTTAGAATATAAACGAGGTAAAGAGGTAAAGTTTAAGGTGGCGTTTAGCCTTGCGTGGAATAGGGGGTCAACATGTAGCTTAAACGTGTCGTAACTATTCCAACTGACGGAAGTGCTTCCCTAGCCTCCTCGTGCCGGCCACTCGTAATAAGATTTTATTATTTTTAATGAAAGTTTAGCTAATAATATTATTCCCGAAAATAAACAAAGGCTCAAAACCGGACAACAAGCCTCGGAAATAACCAGACAGACTCTGTGTGCCCGGCGTAGATGAAAAGTGGTCATGTTTTCAGAACAGTCATTAATACTGCTGATACTATCTAACATCGAAGAAACTGGTTTGATAATCAATGCAAATTTATAGTAAGAATGCGGCATATCGAGCAATGGAGCAGTCTCACAAAACGCGAAGTTGTATATAAAGAATAGAGCTAATAAAACCAGGCTGGAAAAGATTGGCTGTGAAATGGAAAGGAATGATGAGCGATGTCCGCACCAGGCGCGTAAGTTCCACCAATCCGTCAGAAGCATGTCGAAATATACACCAGGATGCATATACTGCAAGGACGAAAAAGGAAATCTGTTTACTCCATAATTTCTAGACCAAGACCTCATGCTGCAGCTACCAAGCATTGAGAAGTTACAAAAGGCGATTAATCGGCTCAAAAATAACGAGGTCTTGGGAGCCGGAAGCATACCTGCCGAGCTGATCAAAAATGGAGGACCAACACTGCATCAAGCAATTCATGATATCAAAGTACAGGTATGGGAACACGAAGAAATGCCAGAGTCTGCCAAAAAGGGATCATATGTCCCCTACTTAAGAACGCAACTACCATGTGACTTAATACCAGCCAAATCAATAATTGATCAGATCTTTGCCATTAGGTAGGTGATGGAAAAAGGCTGGAATTAAACATTCTTAACATACCATATTTGTATAGACTTTTAAGGCCGGGGATAGAACTTTATAAGACCATAATAGAATGCGCCAAATAAATTAACACCACATTGTGAGCTGACAATGACCAACATTCCAAGCCAAGCGAAAGTATCCGGTTTGCCGTCCAGTCCAATCAACATCTTTATTGGACTCCGACAAGATGATGGTCTGGTTTGCATCCTCTTCAACCAGGCGTTGGAGAGCGCAATCCTGACTCTGGCACGTCAACAAGAGAGACCGAGACTTGGGTGCTTACTAAAAGGCACTCTAGTTTAGATACAATCATGAATTGTATGAAATCTACCTCGAACCAGATGTGAAAAAATAAAGCTCGGTAGATTCCGGTGGGCTTGGCACCTAGCTCGCATGAGCGACCTGGCCAGCAATCGTATAGAAAAACTTGTTGGATAAGGCCCGGACCAGTTCCCAGTTGTTGCGCCTATGGTGATGATGATAATGATATGCTAAATGTATTATCGAAAACGTGTAATTGTCCATTCCCCAAACTTATTACAAAACAAAGTATTTGCTATTGTTTAAGAGATACAAATATATTTTAACGATTTGCATAAACCTATAACTATTTTTTGTCATATAACAAAAAGTTGGAATCAAATCTATCTCTCAGAACAAATTATCTTCTTGCTCCATCTTTTCTATGAAGAATATGTCTGTCAATTCTATTAAATGTGACCATCAAACTCAATTTACAAATCAATTCAACAAAAGAATAACAATTGGACCGTTGATAACAACAGACAAGGCATTTCGTTAATTTACAAAAGTTGACGCACCCAATTCAACAAAATAAAACGAAATAAAGAAATCTGTTTTGAAATGCTAAACTGATTGCATAAATAATTCTAAACGCATGTGGAATATCGAATGCCTCTCTCTTTGAATAAATTGAATGTGAAACTAATATAATACTTTTAAAGGTACTCATACTTTATGTAACCTGGGCTTCAAGTAAGACATACATTACTAAAGAGGCGTACATTGATCCATAAACAGGCATTACAATTACAATTAGAAAAAATAAAATCCAACAAGTGAAAACAACACTAACCTGTTCGTCAGATGTGGTATCTGATCTGAGAGATTTTTTCTTTTCTTCCGAATTATGGATTCTAAAATCATCACTGTCGCTGGTAAAGCAGTAACAGAAACCGTCCTTGCAAGGTTTACTTATGCGCTCGTTGTGTTTATTTGAGTTGTTCTGATTAATTAAGTCATCATCAGTATTCTGATTGCTTTGGCTCTGACTTTGAGATGACCGATGCACTTTTCGCGCTCTGAACTCATTAATGCATTCTTGAAGACTAAACGAGGAAGAAGAAGCTACCGAGTGTCCAGTTTTTTGTGACGCCGCTGATTCCTCTGTGAAACCAAGGAAAAAACGGAATAGATAGTTTGAATGTGATGAGTCTAGAAATGAAGACGAGACACAAAAAATAAAATCTGTAAAACCTTCATCTCCTGAATGTTGTTCTTGAAGTGGTCCACGCGATGCTTTGTAAGTTTGGGGGGTTCGCATTGCTGGAATTGGAGTATGGAGGCGGTGAATACCAAGAACACGAGCTCATTGAATGAATATATATCAAATTTCTAACAGAAATGTAATATTTAAAACAAAACAAATATAAATTTAAATGTGCAATGCACCACTTGCACAAGCACAAGCACACAAGAGATTTTGACTCGTGACGTATCGACGTATGACGTTTTGTTTGCAGTTTGTTCTGCAACCATTTTTGATGGGTTTTGCAGATTTTCAGTGAAGCCAAAGTCAACCTTTTATTCAAATTGTTTTCTTTCTATAAAAATTTATTTGCTTAAAAGTTTTTTTTTGAATTATCGTCTTTTTTGTTTTTTTTTTTTTAATGCTAGGATTAAGTCAGATCCCGTCAGTCAGCCCCAAAAATCTCCGTTTTCTCTGAAACGTGAACAAAATTTCTCAGAAAAAACTCAACTTTGTTGTCAAAAAATGAATCCTAAATTGTTTGGATTTTGTTTGGATTCGCTTGCTCACTTTTAGTTTGTCAAAGAGAACTCTTTCAGAAGGAAAGACACATTTTTTTGGCATTTGCTGAAAATTGTGTTCACGTAAATTTGTCAGCTCCAGTAAAAGGGACTGAGGCGTTTTCTTAAGCACTCCGAAATCTCAAAAAAGTTAACTGATTAATTGATTTTCATTTTTAATTTTTCTCTTTTCAATTTTCAAAATGATTCATTATCATTTGATACTCAAACTTTTCTTTGAAAAATGTTTGCGGTAACTTTATTGTGACTCGATCTAATTCAAACAATGTGATTTGGAACAATTCGCCATTGCAAATCCTCAACTCCGCTACAAGTCCGAAACAACTTAGGCCCATTTTCTTCACTATCACAAGTTAAAACACAACGGCTGGTTGAATTCACCCGCCAGTTGAAGTCAACTTGCCGACTTCAACTTGCAAGTTAAAGGTCTTTTTTTTATTTTGACAGAGATTTGATTTTTTTCAAATTCTAATTGTTTTTTCTTATTATGTGGTAGAATATTTCAATATATGTACATAGCTAAATGTCATGATAATTGTACGATCCAAATAGAAAATGTAGGTACCCATTCTTCGTCAGTATCTAGTTCTCAACATATGTATATCAGTAAGCTCAGTCCAGTGTGTGTTTTCTTATAACGTGATTCCAAATAATCGCATAAGTAGTAAATTTTGGTGGTTAATTTGACTTTCACGGTGTGAATCCCGAATCGAGATTTTCGCTGGATCAATATTATGTTCCAATTCTTATGCGTTTTCATATAAAGCGAAAAAAATCGAGTTCGATCCATGTATATTCCCAAGGTCAGTAAAATCACGGACTTTATTTATTATTATTATTATTATTATTATTATTAACAATTAACAAATATTTTCGTAAGAGGAAACAGCAAGTTCAAATCAACAAACAGGTTAAAATCGAAAGTTAATTATTCAACGTATGAGAATTTTTATACACCGATGAGAATCACTTTTTAAAAAATTGTTCAACGTTCATATAAATAAATTCTCATATAAATTTTAACAGTTCATTTACGAGAATATAAATTCACGAGGTTCTTACGGTTGAGGTTTTACGCTTTGCATAATTACTCCTTTTATTCTTTTTTTGCAGATACATGTATGACCTCCCTTATGAATTCAGAAATTTCTCACATTTCTGAACCTACCTCTTGAAATGAGCCATCTCTGTTTTTGGGAAATGTCAAATATTTTCATTTTTGTTGGTTATAAAAAACTTTTGTAATAATTAGTGCCCTTTCATTAATAAAATCAAAAAATATAAAATAACATAATGTCCAATAGTCATATATTTATGAAATCTGGTTTTCCCAGAGCTCCTTTACAGAATGGTGTTGGAAGATATGTATGCCAATTGCAAAGAATTACATTAAAATTCTGTAAGAATAATGGTTCTAGTAAGGGCATGAGGTAACCAAAACAATTCTACAAATCCAAATGTATATTTTCTATTTATTTACGAATTAAAGAGAATTTCTTGAAGAAGACCTAATTGATTTTGCCAAGGAAAACCCCGGTGTTGTGGTTTACGTTAAGCCAAGGCGCCATAGAACCCCTGTTATCGTTGGAGAATATTGTAAGTAAATTTTAAATAAGAATTGCGCTCTAAATCTCTTAAATCCCTTTTTTGAGAAAAAAAGACTTTAAACGCTCGTATTCAGAGATTAAAAACTACAGCAGAAGTTCTTCTTTGTCCAAGAAACTTTGTAATTAAATTAAGGAATTCTTGTTATCTTCGTCACCAATGTTCATCTTCAATAATACACCTGCTGTCGGCTCATAAGTAAAAACTAGTTCGATATACACAAATTCTCTGGGCTGGATAATATCCCACTCATTATTCTGAAGATGTGGTCTTCAACGTTGGCAACTCTACTGCCTAAACTTTTTTGTCTAGCCAATCCCAAGAGATTGTAAATCTTCTTAACACTAACATGTGCCTTCTTACTAAGATCACGGGAAGCTTGAATAATATGTCAGGTTAGGAAATACTTTGAAGAACGAACGCCTATGTCTTACCGAAAGTTAGAAGCAATCTTTACATTGTTTTGGATAAAATTGATATTTCAAAAACGTTTTATTCGCTCATTCGTTATCGATGCATCTCTTTGTGTGGCCAAATTTACTTTTTCGAAACGCTTATTAAAAGTGTTGTTGGAATTTTCCAAACCAGATATTTATTCACAATGTAAATGCGCTTGATATTTCCAAGGCATAGAGTTTGGCATCAAGCTTTTTTCGAAAATGCGTGTTTTTTGATCGATGATAATCTTGTTCGGTTTCAAGTCTGATTTCCATCAAATGAATGTTGATGTGCTCCAGGAATTTTGTCTCTGTCCGACTCTCTTCCTCATTTTTATAAATGACCTTCAGTCTCTTACTTCTAATCCACTAAACTGTTTTGCTGACGACTCTGCTCTCAGCATTTCAAATTCATTTGGTGATTCACGACCTTCGCCTTCATACATGCAATTGCATCGGTACCGTATGTTAAGCTCATTAAACTCCGAATAACACTGCATTTTCAAATGGGGTTATAGGAATTGTGGAGTTTTATGCGTCGAAAACTCAATGCTGTCTTCTGTCGTTAAAGCTAAACATACAAACAAACCCACGCCATTGTCAGTTATTGGCACTTCCAAAGAAAAAACAGAAAAGCGTCAATGACGACCTCCGTTAGAACTACCATATACTTGAGATCGCCAAAAATGCTGCTAAGTGCTTAGGTTTTCTGTATTGATTCAAGAAGGTTTTTCCCCTTCTGATCTGGCTACAATTTATGAAGCATTTATACGCAAAAAACTTGAATATAACTCCAACCTCTGGGCACTTCTTCTCAAGCATCGCTACACCTGTTTGATAGAATACAACACAGAACGTTAAAATTGATAGGAAATTGTACTTGACGAACATTGACCCAATGGTTCATGGCTTTCCTTGTTTTATCCTTTCTTTTATAAAATGTGCTCACTCGAGGTAGCTAGCTGCATTCCTCTCTTGAAAAATTTTACCCGTAGTCCTCTTGTTCATCAGTTCACTCTTGGGCCCTATTTCGGACGTACTGTGAAATAAAGAAATTCTATTTTTAGCCACACCACACCAATTTAGAATAGTCTACCCGGGGAGATTTTCCCTTGCGATTTCAATTTGAAAGCATTCAAAACCAATGTTAATGGACACCTTCTGTCCCAACCACCCTAGCTTCCTAATGCTCGCGGTGTGTTTTAACATAAAAGTGCAAAACATAATCCATGATATACAAAAAAATATAAAAAAATATTTGCAGGAATGCTCATTCATTTGCACCTTTTATCGAACATACTATTAGGTATAGAGATTCTTTCTTCGGAATTCTTACCATGACCCTGTTCTCCCCTTTCAGTTTGGTATTCAGAACTTGAAAAACATATTCATCGGCTTTTGCTTCCTTTCTTATTTACCAAACGCTCACACGTTTCTTAAACATTATAAATTAAAAATAAAATCTGTTTTATTGTAACTTAAAGTAAATGGCGATAGAGAATGGCTCAACTGCAGAAATTCAACCAAAGAAGACGTATCTAAATGGATTCAGATGCTTAAGCTACAAAACGGCTCGTCAAGTTCATTGCGTCTCAGAAAAATGTGGCACACAGATGTGCCATCAATTCAAGGACCATGGTCACCATTCTTACTAAAACATCCTGATTCAAACCTAACGACCTATCCAAATGCCGAAGCATCCAAACCACTCGATATTGAACAATCTGCCAGTGAAAAACTTTTAGAAATATTCCGAAAGGAACGTGAATCCTTAAAAGATAATCGAGCAGAATAGTCTGTTATTATACAAACATTTTTAAAATAAAAAAAAAAAACTAATAAAAAAATTGTTTTCCATTTGTGTATTTATTTAGTAAAAAATCCAATTGGATATAATATTTGTGTGTGTTGCTTCATTAAGTACATTATATGCTAATTATAACAATTTTTATAAACAAAGATCATGTGCAGCACAACAGATAATTCGAACATTTGTACACCAGATTCAAAGAAAAAAGCAAATATTGCAAAGCTTGTATTTTTTCTCTTCAGGCACGTGTACTTACAACACTCGTTCGACATTTTACAAAACTAAACATCAAATTTTTGTTTTACAACATAACAACAACACATAATCAATTTATGATTTTTTTTTCTTTTGCTGGCTGTATGATAGCCTTAATTACAAAATAAATAGGCATTAAAAATGGTAACTTAAATTAATAAATTGTATATAATTGGCAATAGCAATTATTGTTTTCAAATATTTATATAAAATACAATTGTACAATAACCATAGTAAAAATAACAATAATTTGTGCCATTTATTGTCACTTGGATATGTTTTTTTGTCGGTAGGCAAGTTAATTTTAGCATCCAATAGAAAAATGGCAGAACTGATAGAATATTTTTTGTTTTTCTTTTTTTTTCTAACTGCATACATAAAATAGAGGAATGTAAGCTTTTGTGTTTTGCTTTAATATCGTTAAAAGTAGCACTGATTTGTTAGATTTGCATACAGTTAAAATTTGTGAATTAATATCAAACATTTGAATTTCTTTTAATATCAAAGCATTTGTTTTCGTTTTCTTTCATAACCATTTGGTCCGCATTGTTTTTTTTTTGCTGATATTTTTTTCATATTTTTGTGGTTTCTGTATAAACTTGGTATAAACTTCGAAAGTGATGTACATAGTGGTTGTTTGTTAAATAGTCAGAGATTAAAAAAACATGTAATGCAGCGCGATATGCTTTAAATTTTGGTTTAGATTGTTTTGTTTTCTACTTTTTTTTTGGTACAAAAAATTGTGTTCGTAGATTTTTCTATAGTAAAGAAAAAACTATAATATATTCTAAAAATACTAATAAATAAAATTAATACAATGCTATAAACTAATAAATACATAAGTAAAGGAATTCTAAATCGCTATATGTTGTCTTTTGTTTGGTAAAAATCGACATTTAAAAAACGGGACGTTTTTTGTTTGTTTTTTTTTTTTTTGTTATCACCCACACGTTAGAACATCGGGATAACTTTTAGCACCGGTTAGTTTTTGGTTATTATTATATGTCACCAGTGTCCATTGCTTTGTTAATATCGGCAACAATACAACCCATTACTTCACGGTATGGTGAGTCTGGCTTGAATGCGGTCTCCAAGAGTTTTGGATCACTGAAGAACTCAAATACTTCGTTGATGCGATTTATAGATTTCTCAGTTAAATGAGGTTGAACAATTAATTTCAGGGCATTTTGTGAATCGGCAAATGACTTTTGCAAATACGGCAAATCGAAGCTAAAGTCCACTTCGTAGAAAGAAATCACAGCAAGTTGAGTGTTCTATACAAAAAAAAATATAAAAAATAACTATATTAATTAAAAAAAAAATTACTTGAAATTTTCGTTTAAATTGTTCGGCGGCTTGTTGTTCTTCAGGAGTGAATTGATTATTTCTGTGTAGAACACCTATTTTAATAACAATCTTGATAATATTTTTTATTAGTTTTTCAGCTTCCTTTTTGTTGCCGGTCTATAAATCAGAAAATTCATTTATTTGCTACTTATTTCTATTTTAATATTAAAATTACATGCATCTTGCAAAGCTTATACAAATTATCTAGTAGTGAAGCTGTGGTTCCATCAATAAAAGCCTTTGCTATGTTCTTTGTTGCCATGCGGGAGAGAATTTTTTTCTGCGCCCGGAGGCCAATATCTCGCGATTTGAAATTGCTTTCTGTCATAACTGAGGATGAAATGAAGAAAATTTATATGAGCATTAATAAAATGAAATACATAATCCCAAATAAAAACTGAAATTATAGGAAACAAGCCATAAATCAAAAATGGTTGCTGCCAAGTTGGGTAAGAACTTATGTGCTTGAAAATAAAAGAGCAAACTAAAGTCAAAAACAAAATCCAAACGAAAAAGTGTAAGAATTCAACAGGAGTTTAACCAAAATAAAATAATTCTCTTTTTTTCAGAAATTATTACAAGATACCTTCCAAGTTCCAATAATCGACACTCCATAGTAGAAAATACTGCCTTAAACCACCCGCAGACATGTTGAATTGTTTTATGTTTATAATCTGATGGGGAAGTAGGAGGTAACAAATATTAGTCAACACAATGTAAACAATGTTGAACACCACATTGGAAAAAAATTAAAATCTCAAAATGAGTTTAAGGTCAATTAACAAAAAAAAAAATTATTTTCTAATCCTACTATGCAATATAATAAATAAATGTGAATGTATTTTTAATTGTGTTTAAACGTCGCAATCACACCTCAACGATCACATGGATTTCGTTGACATTTAGCAGGTAGATAGATAAGACACTAGATTATAGCATAAGCTTCTTTTTTCTCGAAAAATACACGGGTCCTTTGTGAAAATTCATATGTTCGGGGATGTGAATGTTTGTTCTGCTTTCACTCCTCAATGACTGCACGAATTTGTGTGGTAGGTATTTTATTAATTGTTGAGTTACTGGATTTAGTACAAAGGCTTCTTATTATCCTGAAAAATGCACCATTCTTTTAGAAGAGATCTTAATCATGGGCCATAGTTCCTGAATACGAGTCGTGTAAGTTTTCATGTGAGATCGACAAATTGGTATTCTCGAACACGACTCACTAATTATCGGTATTCCCCAACTCGAATGTCGAACGTCAAATGACACTCGAATGATACATACCTATTCCTGAACTCGAAAGTGACGCTTTTTTCTGTGAGAAAGCATTCATGTTTAAAAAGTGTTTGCGAGCAGCAGTGATGGATGCAAAAATGTAGGTAAAAATAAAAAAGACTAATTTTCTAATTGTTATGAATAATGAAGTGTTTGAAACAAAATTTAAATATTTTTTGGTGGTAGGTATTTGGCATAATCGCAGCTAAATATACAAAAATTGTTTTATAAAACATCTCTGTACTTATCATATTATTTTTTTTTTGCACTTTCACGATTTAAACTGATTAATTTAATATCAAATTACATTTAACGATTAGTTCTCAAATCAAAAGATTTTTTTTGTGAAACGTCAAGTCAACATTTAGTGAAGTTAGCTACTTTCGGAGTCATGTCATGTTTTTGGCTGTCACTAGAGTTGTAGAATACCGATTCTTACTCGACTCGACTGTGAGCTCTCGAGTGACATCTCACTCGACTCGTATTTAGGAATAGGCCCCCATATTAACCTTATTATGATAGGCGTTTTGCTTGAACGACAAATTTCATTTAATGAAATCGGTATTACGAAAATCACTATTTATTTGTTTACACCGTCATTCTTCGGTATTGCAGTTGACGACTAGCAAAACGTTACTTTTAGGCGATTTTTTAACGGATTTTTATTTCAATAATAAAATGACGTCTAGCATACCAATAAAGTACAAATTGAGGTTAAAAAAAAACAACTCAAATAAGGAGACATTATTAAGTAATTAAGTAGCTTCGTTTGAGAAAAAGAAGTACAAGTACAGGAAGTGAGGAAACGTTACTAATTCTTTTTCATCTAAAAATATTCTGAATATATAAAATATAATAAAATCTACTTTGTAGATTCTCTTTTGTGGAATGTGTTTTAGGTACTACATATGGGTATGGGCAAGTTTAGGATTTGCGCATATGGAAATGATATAACCATCAAATGATATTAGCATCATAAAGAAGCCTAAAAAGATAGTGACAAAAATATGTATCTGTCTGTCTGTCCGTGTGTATGTATAACGATCTACATCTTATACGACTATAGTGATTATCTTCAAATTTACTATATGTGTGGTTCTTTTGGTGTTCCTCCAAGGGTTTTTTATTTTTAGGACTCAAAATGACGATGATGAAAAGTTTTGAGAGTATTTTTTGTAAAACAATGGATTTTTCGAAATCGGTCTAACAATTTTCGAAATACTTTTTTCATAAATTCATTTTTATTTAAACCCTTTTTTCAAGAAAAAAAAACCAAAAGATACAAACAAGAGATCACGCAGCGACAACACGTTTTTCCTTAAACTTAAAATATATGCTCTCGAAAGCTCTAAGAAAGCTGCATAGCAAAAACCAAAAAGGTATTATAATGCCATCAACGATGAATGGTAACTATGAATCAGTGTTTTTTTTATTAACACAATAAGCGAGAGGCAAATTGGCGATCAGTAATCCTCCTCCTTACAGACGGGGAGCAGACAGGTCATGGTGAAATGTACATGGGCTTATGGAATATTACAAAAACAATTTCAATGTTACTCAGGGGTTTAGTTTTTTTATTTTAGTGTCAAGTTCTTAAGTTGAGTGCGATGCAAACACCAGCAGTTACCAGTGTGTTTGAAAGCTCTCTTCTATAAGGCCTGTACTGAAAATATAAATTGAACAGATTATAGTTCCTATTTTCCGAGAAATTTGATTCTTGGATGTACATATGTAACAAGGTACAACAAAGCTGGGGCCTGTTTTCCATAACTTACATCAGCTACTTACTGTACTATTAGCTATTGTATATCACTGACAGTTCTGTTACATCATTTCTGTTTCACAGTAGCAATGTAGATATTTTTTTAGCACATCAATGTAGAAGACTGGAAATACTGGAAAGATGTATATTTTAATTCTGTTTCTCAAAATTTTGAACAACATAAATCGTGTTTTATTGGTAATTTATACCTAGTCCAGTAATGGAAGTCCCAATAAAACGTATACTCAACTCGCTCTATAATTCACTTTTAATTTAACCCCCAAAAATGGTTCTACATTCCATGTGGTTGACATTTGTTTCAAGCATTCCAGGCTTTATCTTAACTTTTTATATTCAGCCCTATCACAGGTTCCGTCGAATCCAGAAAAAAGGTAAGAAATTCGCAGTTCGGGAAAACTGATTTTATTGATTTGTCTACGAACAATTATTTTGCTCGGATGTCGTGTGAAACAGTTTGTTAACACGCATTTAAATGAAAAATGTAAGTATTTTCAGTATCAAGAAGAACAAATATTTAACAAAAATTTAAAAGTTATTACCAACAGAGCCCAATTCCAAAGGCTTTTGGATATGCTACAAGAAAAGCCATAAATTGTCCAAAGATTGTGGTCGAGTGGATTAAATGCGTCTCTTAGAATCCTACTTTGTAATTTTAATTTCCGTTTTCTCCACGCGTTTGCTTGATTTATTCCATAATAGCAATCGCAATTGAATCTATTTCAGATAATTTTTTTCAAAACACAATTGAAATGTATACAAAAAAGTGAAATTTGATTTTTTTTCGTATTCGAGGAGTAGTGTTTCGTTCGGAAAATTTCTATCAGGGAATCTGTGATAGGGCTGATTCAACCATTTCACTAACTTAATCATCGACACTTTTGGTTTGTTGTAGTTTGCCGTATAAAATTTTACTGCGCTGGTTATAAACTTACCAATAAAACACGCCTATAATGTATGTATACTGAATAAGCACAAATCACAAGAAATTCTTTACAAATCATATGTATTCAAAACAAAATGCATTTTTTCTATTCAGTTTTAATTATTTAAATACTATTTCAAACAAATAAACAAATAATGTCAATGGCATTTAAAAAAAATCAACAACTAATGTCAGTTTGAAAGAATATTCAAATCTACATTTTACATCTTTGTTATACAACACTTTTAGTGGAATTTGTGAAACAGAAAAATGATTCTGATGTAGCACAACAACATTTATGTAGGATGTAGTTGATGTTTTCTGAAGGAAAAGTGAAGAATGGCTTCTACGAGGTTTTGTTCTATTGTATTCAAGGACACAATTGTGCACGACTGAATCGAACTTTTTTTGTTTTTTGGCTAGAGAAATAATTTTAAACTAATCTTCGCCTTTCATGAAAAAATCATAGTCAATGTTTAAAAAAATCGAACTATGAAATATGGCATATCCAACCTGTTGAACTGAGCAGAAATATAAATCGATATATTTTCTAGCAAAAGTTAACTGTAATAATATATATGTATGTCCTACATACATTAATTTAAAACCCAAGATTTTTTGATTGTTGGTTTTAGTTTTTATAAAAAAATTCATACAAAAATTGCGAGAACTTGCTATGCAACAAGTCATAAAACCAACAAAGAAAGATCAAAAACAGAAAAAATATAGAGTATGTATGTAAGTTAATAATATCACACCCATAGAACACATTGAATGCGAAAAGCGTCACATCCTATAAAAAACAAAAATGGCAAAGAATTTCCAATTAAGAGAAGATAAAGATCAACTGGTTAAATACAAAATTAGGGCTTTATTACGTAGAGGAATTTTTCAGCTCAAACTTAAAAAATCATAGAATGATAGATTTTAAGATCATGGTCGTTTATTAATGAGAAAGGAGAAACATACACTTGTTCCTAATTCTATACATAAATGCACAAATGATAGTTGTTGCTTTAAGAGTTTATTTATTTCTTAATGTTGTATAAATTGTAAAGTAGGTACCTACTTATTCTTTTTTTGCGATGAATAAATGGTTATACTTTGTTGCCTTCAGACTAGAGACTACATACAGTGTGTGGTTCGGTGATAATAGAATTAAACGAATTCACAAATGATACTTCAATTTGAATGAGTAATACTCAAACATTTCAGAGGTCGTTATCACAAGGTAAACTTCGAGATCCATGATACAATTGATAACAAAAATTTAAAAAAAAAATATCTCTTAAGACTACTCATAACGTACTCACAAGAACATAATTCATATTTTAATTGAAAATGTTAGCCAATTGGTGGTTTATGTATTATTCTGTCCATTAAACTTCCTTTACCGTGAACGATAAGACAAAAAAAGGTATTAGGTATTAGGTGAGAAACAAAATAGGAAGACAGGACATAGATTATTGTTCTTATAAAACATTCTAAAATTAAGGGGATCTGATTGATTTTTCTTCGAGCTAAACTCTCTTGTCCAAAACAAACCATTGGTCACCTCGTCTTAAGGGTGTGCGATAAAACTTTTTCTACTTACCGCTTTCGTTGTAAAATGATTGCTTCACAGAAGCTCCTATAACATTATCTTATAAAGTAATAATTTTTTTAGCAAATGCCCTTTGAATTAACTAGAAAATTAATAAATTGTTTTTTACATATAGGACGAAAATAAACTACACACAAAACATAAAATATTTTTTTGTGCCACAAATGATGGCAGCTGTGAGCTGTCTAATGTTTGTTGTTGTTCTGTTTTGCAGTGATGCCTAACTTACTTATACTCCAATTTTATTAAACGATAAAAGTTGTACAACTTTCTTTCATTTTTGTCTGTACAAAGAAGAATTTTTATTATTTAATATTTAATAATTAAAATTAAAGAATATTTTTTATTTTATTATTTCTCTTATTTTGAGAAATAAATTTCTCAATTTAATAATAACACAGTAGAAGAAATAATTGGAGAAATATATTTGACATTTCATGAATGACACTCATTTTCTGTCATAAAAACAACATTAATTTTTATTATTTGCGTGTTTTGCAGGCATTTATTAGTAAAAATTATAAAAGAAATAGCTAAAAATAAAAATAAAATGAAAAGTTTTCGCAATCGCTTGCATTTTCCCAACAAAAATAACGCAAGGTTGTTTATTTGGTGAGATCATTGCAAATTATGAAATTTTATAAAATAACTTGATCACTAACTCAAGAAATATAAACTTAATAAATTATGTCTGACATAATACAAATATAATTATTTCTAATGGAGGCGCCGCCTTATGATTTCTGAAATCTTACATGACAAATGCTTCATTTACAACCCTGTTCTCATATTTGGGTTTTGGTATCACTTTTATCTGTCAGCGTCTTTGCCAGATTTTCTTCCTTTGGGGTCGAAATCGAAGGAAATTTTTTGCTTGGAGTTTTCCGTATCCGTATTATACGGAAAACCATGCAAAGCAAAACTATTTTTTTCTGTTTAAATATAGTAAAAGAAACTTAAATTATATATAAAGTGAATTCTTAGTTTAATAACGAACCATAATGTTGAATTTATAAAAATCACACCCCCAACTTTCGACGCGGAATAATTTCTAAATTTGTATTAAAATAAGGCCACCAACAATCCAATTAAGTAGAATATCTTCGATATACACCACACAACTAACCAGCTTGTTTCTTGCATTATGAATCTAACTTGCAACTCCAATAGCATGGAAAACTGCGGCCAAAGTATATGTAACAACAATCCTCAGGGCATCGGCAATGGTAACAATACAATAAAGAATCGTATATGTCGAGATTTTGTTCGTGGCATATGCAGACGAAAACACTGTCGGTATCCTCACGTCGTGTCGCCCGATCTAGTAATATTTTGTCACGACTACCAGAATTCGTCTTGCACCAGGGCTAATTGCAAATTTTTGCATTACTCCATCCAGGAACAGGAGTACTACAAGTTGAATGGTGAATTTCCACCCGAGTTATCTGATGACAATATCTTGCCTTGCAATGATTACCTTATGTATGGACGTTGTCGCCACAAAGATTGCTTCATAGTGGACAAAACTAAATCGCCTCCATCTATGCGAAAAGTGGAGCGCATGGAACGCCCTCCAGTAGGATCATGGAATCAATCGGAATACAGAGATATCATGGGCCGTCAAGACAATCACATGAACGGCTATAGAGGAGAGTGTGATGACTTTTCGTCTTTGAAACGCCCGGCAAATGTTGATTCCTTAGAAAATTCGGCGGCATACAAAAGATTCCGGGAAGATATTGAGCGAATCGACATAGTTGCTTTGGTACGGCGATTTGAAGAAGAACAAGTAATGCTCAGGAGGCGTGTGGAAGCAAATGAAATAAAAATTGCCGAGCTTCGAGCCTCAAACGAATACTTATTGGCCCAGAATGCTCAATTGCGACTAACCAATGTCCAATGCTCGGCTGTTGTCAATCCGGTCACTATGACACAGACAACTTCACAACAACAAACTCAACTCATCGGCGGGGTATCTATTGCTCCCGTTCAAGTTCAGGCAACGCCCATTGTGAGCATTGCCACTCCGCAAACGCAAATTATTACATCAAGCGGTACTCCTCTTGCTATTGCTGCCAACACATCGCAAGGACAGCAGTTGGCTATATCACAACAGAATATTACATCGCTTTCTAACACCACTCAACAACTGGCTCCCACCCATGCCCAACAAATTCTGGGTACATCTCAAATAACTTTGACACCCGCATTGGCCCAAGGTCTGACCATTAACACGTCGCAAGCTCTAGCAATGTCAAATGCTACACAGCCCATTATTTCGTACCCAATTATGACACATAGCATTCTGCCGCACTAAAAAAAACAACATTCGAATAGATGCCATCAATTTTATCCCAAATATATATACATATATTTTATTTTTTAAATACTTAAACTGTTAAAATTTTGGAAAATACATAAATGTAGTTAAAAAGGCAAGATAACTTGAAATTCCCTAGTAAATATTATTTGTGTTAAATGCACTCATTTTGAATTTAATATAAACACTTGAGAATTATATGTGAACCGAAAAGATTAGAAGAAAACTCTTAAAATAAAAATTGTACCTTAAATTGAAATATATTATTATTTCCAACTTTTGTAGTTTTTTTTTTTATATAAAAAATTAATTTTATTGGCGCGACCGTTATGCTGAACCTCAGGCCTTCGTCAGTTGGTATTGACGAGGTCTGGCCAGCCCACCCAAGTATCTGGAGGATACTTCCAAACGCTGTCTTTTTGATCAATTTTAATCGAAGACAGCCCCTAAAATGACCAACCAGTCACACATTTATGTCCGTTTGTCTCTCACTCGTTTGTCATACCAAACCTTACCTTATGATGTCCCTGTCAAGCGTCCACACACCTGTGAGCTATTTACTTAGGGAATCATACACAAATTATTTTTGCCTTCTTAAATCTTAAAAATAAAATGATTAAAAAAAAATGATCATAAAACTTAAATCTATGTATAAAAAATAACAGTGTTAAAAAATGTATACTCCAATAAAGGAGCTTTGTGTCCTATAAAAAAAAAATGCAAAACCACAAGATTTTTACTTGCGATTATAGGTATTATAATGCAAGTTATGCATTCGTGCAAAATAAAATTCAGATAACAATCAAACATGACATTACGATGATAGAGAACCATAGTTGA
This sequence comes from Platycheirus rosarum, assembly GCA_963971375.1. Lineage (NCBI taxonomy): Eukaryota > Metazoa > Arthropoda > Insecta > Diptera > Syrphidae > Platycheirus > Platycheirus rosarum. The sequence continues at coordinate 15,216,502 of OZ020510.1, read as the reverse complement.
TTTACTGGAAAAATTCTGTCAATATGCCTGTCTGTCTGTACGGATGTATTTTGGACTGTAGCCTAAACAGTTAGGCCAATCGTCTTCAAATTTAGAACTTAATAAGGTTATTTTGACATTCTACAAGGAGTTTTTTCCATTCTTTTTAGCTCAAAAATTAACGGTACCTGTCATTTAACCATTATGTAAAAGCTTATTTTTCTCGAAAACGGCTCCAAGAATTTTCATGAAAAAAATCAGTGTAATTGGTGAAAGAAAAAAATTAATATGGTGGCTAAAAATGGTACCTCCGATAGGACCGGTTTTTTTTCTTCGACTTTCTCGAAAACTGGTGATCCGATTACTATCAACATTGATATTCAAGAAGATGTAGTAATTCCGCATTATTTTTTTTTCGAAAAATATAACAAATGTGTATGTACATAAGTACCAGTGCTCGCAAAAAACTTGAAAATCCTAAAGAATTCAAATCAAAAGTCTGGTCAATGACGTACGTACATATGTATAAAAATACGCATTTAAGAATCAGTTCTCGTTCATAAACAAAATGTAAACAATTAAAATGCTGGATCGTGTATAAATCCCAACAACAAAATATTCGCCGAAACAAGATACTTAATTATTTCATATTTGCCGTCTTTTTTCCTGCCTCACATTGCACATGCGCAGGAAGCCAAGCACAAAACCAAAAACCAAGCTCTTATTCTGTTTCTCACAAATAAAATATCCCTACACTAGCACTCCAAGCGGCATGTGTGTTTATGATTTTTTCACGTCTCATGATAGTCTATAGGCAGTCTATATACAATGATTTCTTAAAGAAATAAAATGGCGTTTAAATTATTTTATTCGAACAATCAAATGTCACAAAAATCGAATTAATGCTTTGATGTACAATGTGACCGCACATATGAGCAAGTACGTACGATCCAGTCGTGCAATTCATTTTTTTTCGTCCCTCGTCGTCTTCCCGACAGCACTTTGGAGAAATGTAAATATATTTCGTTTATTTTTCTATTTTTAAATAATTAAATAAAAATAAATTTACTGGCGCGACAGCTTCTGAAGGAGCCAAGGCCTTGTGACTTATACTCTCAACCATTCCTGTGTGTGTGTTGATAATCTGCAAGAATGGAAGGGACCTACAGTTTACCACCGAGTCCGAACGGCTACATGAGATGCACGTTTTCGAGACAAATTTTACTCTTGGAGGTTTTGTCAGTTCCTCGCAAGAGGCAGTACCCCGGAAAAAAAGGTGGCTATGAGCTGGATTCGAACCCAGGCCCATTCGCTTAGTAGTCCGACACACTAACCACTAAGCCGCGGGGTTAGGAAAATTATAAATAACAAAAAATTATGACTAAAATTAATACAAAATCTTCTTTTCTTTCTTTGTTTCTTGGTTTTTTTACTTCAATACATAAAACTAAAATAAATAAATAAAAAATTATTTTCGGATTATAATGCGTTATTAAAATTTTTATTTACCCCGAACGTTTTGCAATAAATCACATTGATTGGATGGAAGATTGGATACTTGCAAGGCTGATTTTTCCCGTCGTTTTTTGCTTACAGCACTTATCTGTTCTTTTAGCCTTGTTGCAATACTTCTGTTGGCTTTTACTTTTAGTTATGCAGAATATATCATTTACATACATACCTCAGCATAATTCACATTACCAATTATTTAAATACCGGAAATTTTATTCGCAATTTCCCCACATATTTAGATATTCTTGAAAAAAAAGGAGTTTAAATAATCTTTAATTTTCCTTAATATTTTTTTAATTTTAAAAGAAATATTTGTTTTTTATAATTCCATTTTTATTCAAGAAAAATTGTTTCTTTGATCTGTGTTGATGGAAGCACAAACAGTATTATCCATTAATTAATTTCCCGTTTTTAAATTTGACAAAAAATTAAAAAAAATCTTATAATATTTTTGAATTAGCACTGCACTAAAATTTGCAAGACCAAGTAGTTATTAATTAGGTAATGAGAATATTGTACTAAAAATATATATTATATATATATATTTATTAGTCTTCCTTTATATATATTGCCATAGTTAAACTTATTTAAGCACTAAAAAAGAAATTAAAATGGAAAATCTCTTAACACCAAGTCAGTTTGGACTATAGGGTTGAATAAGATTTTCCGAAAACTTTTTAATATTATCGCCACCTCGAACTTCTTTTTCTAAAAGAGGCAATTTTACAACATGGAAGTCTTCATATAAATCGGCTATCTGGTCCAAGTATTTTTCTTGAATCTTTTAAAATAAAAAAAAATAAAATAAAATTATTTCTCATTTTAAAAGGAATTTCAAAATAACCAACTTTATATCTCGAAGCACACATTGAACACGGTTGTTGGTCGGCTTTCTTAAACAACAACTGATTGACAATGATGTTGTGGGTATCTATACCACACTTTGTTAGTTCCTGAACAAGTCGCTCAGTTTCGTATAAAGATAGAAATTCTGCAATGCACACGCAAACAAATGTTGTCTGATCCTGTAAATTAACAAAAAAAATGGTAATATTTTGATTTTTATTTAGCTTTAAAGTGTGTATCTTACGGGATCTCTAAACTGACTATTGACTTGTCTAATTATAGTCAGCATTTCTTCTAACTTCACAGTTAAAGCATCAGCACTAAAGTCTTGTAGGCCGAGAAGTGACCCAAACTGAGATATAAAGGGAGCAATTTTTAATTTTAGCCGCATAAGTTTTCCCAATCCTTTTTCAACGACCTATGTACATGCAATTGAGAAAAAAAATTAAGAAAAATTTATGATTTTCTTTCTTTTGTTTATTAGTTTTATTACCTGTGGAAATGAAAGCAGTCGCAAGGTATGACCAGTCGGAGCAGTATCAAAAATCACAGCAGAGAAGTTCATTGCTTTTACCAACCTTAAAAAATATTTAACACAATATTAAGATTTCACAAATTTCTTCGATATAGCAAGGGGTTTGCATATACGTAGTTACCAAAAACCAAAATAAGAAACAAATAACATTTAAGTGAGCTTAACTCATATTTTCGGAACAAATATTACTTGAGAATGTAAACTTTTCCATGGGAGATTTTTTTCTGCACTCGCACACAACAAGAGTTCTCAAGGACCTTGATATATAAAGAATCACTGGAGCGGATAGTATACCTCATTCATCTGAAGAGATTACACAACAACATGGCAACAAGCTCTCTTATCGAAAATGTGTGCTTTTGGGATCGATGATACTTTTGTGTCTTGTTGCGAGGCAATAGGAGAGGTAATTGGGAATTGGGATGGGTAGGAAACCAGGATGTATATACAATGACCAGGATATGGAATCAGAGAGGAATCAGGAAGACAGGAAATCGGGCGGAAAAGGACGGGTAGGGTAGAATTGGCATGCTGGCATCGCGCAGCTCAACTCGTCGCTCCCGCGACTAGACCTCACCTCCAACAAAACTCATATCATGCCACTACATAAATACTTCGCATGTCCCCATCCAACACCGAGGGTGCTGCTGATGTTTGTGTAGCGTTGGCCTATTCCCACCCTGCCTGGAACTCGGATGGCCTTCATTTTCGAGTTCCCCACATACGAATTTCTTTGATTTCCTTTTATTGGTTTATCTGGTCACCGGAGTCTTCAAACGCCTTCCCACACAACCTTGAAAACAAATCTCAGTCCGCCATGGATCCTTAAACGATCCCATGAAAGAAATAAAAACGACTAAACGTGTCTTGCAATTTGTTTTATTTAAGCCGGAAGGCTCTGTTTAAAATACTGTGTAAACGAAAAAAAAGCTGACATTATGGTTAAAAAAATAAAATAAAATTAATAATAAATATGAAATAATTAATATAACAAATAAAAAAAATCTACTTTTAAAAGGAGTACAAAAGCACAAATATATAAAATGTGAATTATAAAAACAGTAAGGTACCAAATGAAAAATAAACAATAGGTATTATTACCGGTAGGTTATTTGGGATGTTTTTTTTATTTTTTCTATTTCGTAGAGCACTGAAAATAAACGGAGTTGGAAAACTAATGCCCTGACACGGGTTATTCGTTATAAGGAGCCCCAAATTGTCTCTCTCTTTATTGTTCTTTTGCAGAACTTAACCCTACCTAAATCGAGCTCAGTTTAGGCGGTAGAACACTATAAACAAAACCACCGGAGAGGGACTCGTTTGTTTTTCCTCCCCTTGGCATCTACTCTATGGGTTTGTTTTTTTCCAAAATTTTCAAAAAATTACCGGTATCAATACTTATTTTCTTTTTTGTATACTCGATTCAAACTAAATTTACAAATTCAACACACTAAAAAAAATATCACGCCAAAAACTAGAACCTTACAATTAATTAACAATATTATAGATAAAAAAAACATTAAATTTCCTCTTATGGATGAGTTTTCCAGCGCGAAAAACTTCCTGCAGCCACCTGGGCGATACTCGCCGTCCCAACAAATATCACTTTTACCAATAATGGTCTTAGCTGTTCTTAATTCTTTTTATTTTTTTATTATTATTATTAGAAGGATTTCCTATTATACTTTCTCTAACTATAAGAGATACTTGTAGGTCGTTTCGACCCCAATTTACTTGGTAGTTCGGAGAGTCCCACGAACCAAATACTCGTTGTAGCTTGTCACCACCGTCCAACTCATAATTTTATGATCTTTTCTGGCTTTCTCCCTTCTGTTAATATTTTTTTTTCTTCAGGAAACCTGTATTATTTTTTTATTAATATCTTATTACCATACATTTTTATTTAGTGGAATATAACATCATACATTTAACAATTATACACTTAAAAATTAAAATTTGCCGAAACTCACCCCTCTTTTATCATTCAAAATGATTTGTATCCCACAAATCGCCAATCTTGGAAGCTCGTATATTATATATATATTTTTATTAGTTTTTTAATACTCATCACACTTTTGCACTGCCTTTGTTTTCTTTCTCAAAGGACTTTATAAAGATTTTATAATATAATTCACTTTACTAGCGGATAGAGGATGTGCTCCACTCGACAGTTAGCTAACAATCCTCTAGCGTGACTGAATTTGTTGGCTTCAACCGTCGTTTTCCTGTCTGGCTTAGCGGTGCTCGGCAAAACCAGCTTTTTGGGAAAATCATCCGGTTGACACACTAGTATGTGTTAATGTGTTAATCCTACCATCCGATATGCATGGTAGTTTTATCTTTGGCAAAGAATCTTTGCCTATCTTCATGTCTTTCACTGGCCTTATTACATACCCAAACCTTATTTATTTTCTCCACAACTCTGTATAACAGATTTCCGATATCTATCAGCTTATCTATCATGATATCCCGGGATGTCATGGCAATCTCGCTGCTACCGTCTATCAAGAAAAGAACGCCAACAGCTTTGACAGACAATAGCAATTAGAAAACAATATTCTATTCAATGGGTGCCCCTGGTTTTCCTAAATAATTAAAAATTATCGTTTTCCAATTGGGTTTCTTCTTTGCAAGTTATCGATTCGCGGATTCTTGAAGTTGTTGTGATAATTTTTTTTTCAATCGCTTTGTTTTGTGGCATCACTTCGGTTGCTATCCCGGCTTTCAATGCTGCCTCAGAATTTACCTCCAGACGGACGATCTCGCTTCCTCCTCTGTTCGGGTCCTTACCAAGTTCCATGAAATCAGCGGATCTAGTGTGACGATGAAGAGTCCACCCCCGAAAATCATCCATGTTGATGATGGGGAGCAGACTACTCCGGAGCTCCAACCCCGATCAGGTAAGCCTCAGGACGGTTGGTGGAAAATCTCTTACCGAGAATCACCGATGGCAATTTTAGGAAGAGACTATTCCAGCAAACGTCGTCGTCAACCAGGAACCTTTGTTGCCCCCTCCCTCGCCAACTCGCTGTGCACGTGCGAAGTACCTCAAGAGAAGCCAACAATCCCGGTTAAGATTGGTCGCCAAAAGCTTCCCTCCTCCGAACCTAAGCCGCAGATAGCCAGCCGACCCCATCAAACCTCAGAAATGCCTCCGGAGGAGGAGAACAGGTCGTCCGAGCACCCAAGGCCGCTTAGTCCAGGCAGCCTCCGAAGTGATCCTGGATCCTCCTCTGGCTCTCTGTCGCCTCTGGCTATAGGGTAATTAGCGATTTGTTTTCAGTCATTTCCAATAAATGACTTCTTATTTAGGTTATAGGTTGCCGCAACAGTCTGGCCACATTGACGGAATATTGCAATTGCATCACTGCAACTCGTGGCTACACACTGAGGTAAACTGACACGAGAGGAACGTTTGGAAAGTAAAACACAGCTTTTCTCTACAAAGAAAGGTTGTGTCTGTGCTGAGAATCTATTCGCAATTGTTTTATATGTGTTTTGTTCAGTAAGCTAAATTTTCCATATAATTTTTTTAATATCTATCTTTACGCATATGTTTTTTTTATGAGTTTTTACAAGTGAAGTGCGATAAAATGCAAATGAATGCATGTGTCAAAAATGAAACGATTTGAGAAAGAAACTTGAATGAACAGTTTTAAAATAATTTATGAGATTCGTGCAGATTTTGGATTCTTTGTGCCTGTCCATACGGTGATTTTTGAGTGCACTAACGGGTGAGTTTGTGGACAGGAAGGGTGTAGTGGCGAAGGGTGTAGATACTCATGAACCGAACTGAATTTTCAGCGGATAGTACAGTTCCATTTCTATACTGTTCCGTTTTTCTATTATTGAGTTTTTAGGTGTGAAAGAGCAAAGAATATTTTATTATTATTTTTCCTTGTCACACTTAATCAATAGAACATGAGTTCAACACAATATTGACACAGCTGTTGTGGCGTGAGTGCACTCAAAAATCACCGTATGGACAGGCACTTTGTTCATTGTACTAAAAGCTATCTACTAGACCGTTGAATACAAGTTGCAATGAACGGTTTCTTTTTTTAGCCCGCCGATATTTCTCCTTGCTATTTCAATTTGAAAGCATTCAAAACCAATGTTAATCGACACCTTCCTAATATCCTATACTGGTGCAGTGTGACTACATTAAAAGGTAAAACCATAATTCCTTATGCGCGTGCTAAATACCTATATATAAACAAAAAACTGTATCGAAAACTTATTCTCTATGTAGGCGTACCACACGAATGTGGAATTATTTATTCAATGCTAAAACTGATATTCATCATCGGTGCAACCACCGGGATCCGGTCCGAGCATTGTCCAAAAAGATCTTCCATACATCCATATATTCCGAATAACTCTAACCTCAATATTGCAGTTGTTCATGCAAAAAATAGCACTATCATTGCTCTAAATAGACAGCGCTGGAAGATTCGACGTACTATCTGCCGTCAGGTTAGCCAACAACCTGTATACCAGGCTTGTATACCTTACAGCTTGTGATTCTATGATTTGTAATACACATATTTAACGAGTAATCAAATGACTATTCATTACAAAGTTAATTGGTTGAATCAAAAACCAATACTGAGGGTCAAAGAGCACAGCCCAAATGACCATACAAATACAATATGAATAGTGAATAGAGTTATGAATTATAATCCATAACGTAAAATCTACTTACTTCATTACTTCGGCATAGCTCATAGCCTCATCTATTCCCGGCAAAGCCCCGATGAACTCATGCAACACACTTTTGCTCAACTTAAGAGCATCATTCTCACCTTCAAAATATTCATCGGGAAGTTCGTTGAGACCCACATTTGGATCAATTTCCATTGCGTATAAGTTATTAAATCCATTAACCTAACAAAGTAAAATGTTACATTTCGAGAAATTCCAAAAGAGAAGAATAATTACCTTAGTTGGAACCTTTGTGAATTTTTGATCAAATGCATCTGATATGTTATGGGCTGGATCGGTTGAAATTATGAGTACTGATTCACGAACTTTTGAGAGCTGAACAGCCAAACTACAACTAAATTATTAAAAAACAGTTATTTGCCGTCTTTTATATTCTGCCGCAAACCACAATAGAGCTTACCTGCATGTTGTTTTGCCAACACCACCTTTACCACCGACAAATATCCATTTTAATGAAGTTTGTTCAATTATGTTTTTTAAACTTGCTTCCAAAGGCTCAAAATCGCCACTCATGATTAGTTCTTCGTGTTTTATTAATTATTTTTGAGCAGCAAACTAAAATAAATAAAAAGCCTTCTTTTTTCAGCAATTTTCGATTTCTTACAGACCTAGTTGTCAATGATATAGTAGGAGAAAAGACACCCTGTATAAGTTCTGTTTGCTTCGATAATTCTGTGTCAGAAAGAAAAAACAAAGAAAATGTAATCCGATGATGAAAATATTTTAAGGAATAGAGTGCATTCTGCGAAGGGTTAATTCTCTAATTAGGTGAAAAAAATCGAAACGACTGATCTTTCCTGGGATTATTAAAGACAACTTTCTTAGAAGGTTTTTTTTTGGCGTTTGATGGGAGATCGTATTCAGGTACATCAAAGTGACTGAAAAACTTTGTTTAAATCATCGGAACCTCAACTGACTATGGATAACAGCCCGATTCTCCCCAACATAACAAGTCTTTTGTTACAAAATAGAATTGTTACCTTGCATTTTATGGCTGGGAATCACAACAGTGTGGTGAGTTTCTCTGTCACTTTTTCTGTCACTGTTATTCGAGAATTCGATCAATGTTATGATAGAAATATCTCAAGGAATAGTTACAAGATACTTTTGACCCCACGCAAGGGAGGATGGGGCCATAAATGTAAATTGTTTCCCAACGTCTTTTAACATTCAAAAACTTCAATGACCGCTTAACCATATAGTGGATTCGCCTTAGATTGAGGTGGAATAGCTTTCTAGTACAATACGTTCGTTGTTGTTGTAATACGTGCTAAAAAACCGCTGATGATCATATGACGAACAAAACATAATGATTTCCAAATCGAAACCAAGCTAGTGCTAAATTTCTGGTATACTTTGCTATCTTAGAGAACAGTTGACCACGAGATCTCCTTTTCACACGACCTTAAAAACATGTCGACACTATCTGTCGATAGTGTTCCGCTGCATGTGAAAAGGGTAATTGTTACCTATTGGATTTTTTGCGTTCACAGACGCACAGTATATTTTTTAACAATTTATCTGAAACCTCAGCAACCTCGAACGTAAGTCTTGTGACTTTCCGATTAATTTATTTAAATACTGCCAACCTCAGCGAAAGAAAAAGTAGTTCTGTCATTTCATCTATTTCTATTTCATTTTCATCAACTTTTTTTGTGAAATGAAAACAAGTTGTTAGATGATGGTTGAAAGTAAATAAAGAAATCAAAATATTATAATGTTTTCACCTATTGTAAGATATTAATACAACAAGTTAACCAGCTAATTATTAGAGGTGTACAATAATTTTTGTAATTTCAGAAAATTCTATCGCGTAGCTTTAGTACTACTCGAAAAAAACAACAGCTTGCTATATACAAAAACACAAACCCAAAACCTAGTCTGCCTTATTTTAAAATAGGAACTGGTAGCATATTAACAACATTTTTTGTGTACGATTGTGTTATTAATGACCTTACATATTGTGGTGCAATAAGCCGATTTCTACGTTCATTAAAAGTTGCAACTCAAATATCGTACGACTACTTGGTGCTTCAACAAAAAGAAAACTGTGATGGTTATGAGCAACTGGCTAAGGAAGTTCATCAACGTAGCGCTGATAGGCTACTTCAGGCTTGCCTAAGCAACGGTGGACTTTATATTAAAGTTGGGCAAGGTGTCTCTGCAATTAATCATATTTTGCCAATTGAATATACTCAAACTTTGTCTAAGCTTCAAGACCAATGCTTGCCAACAACCAAAGCAGATGTTCAGAAAGTATTCGTTAAGGACTTTGGTCAGCTACCCGAAGAGATATACAATGATTTCGATTATAATCCTATAGCAGCTGCAAGCCTTGCTCAAGTTTTCCGGGCCAAGCTAAAGACAGGCGAGGATGTAGCAGTCAAGGTATGTTTGAGTTAAATTGTTATTAAAAAACTTAAAGTGAAAGCGTTTTTTTTATCTGTTTATTGTGCTTTCATGGAAAAAATGGTTTTTACAGATGAACACAAAAAAACACTGGAAAGATAATGAAATCCTTTTAAAAAAACAAGAAATCCAATTTTTGCTTTGTTTAAGAAAAGTGGATTAATAAAACTAGTAATTTCTGATAGGGAAGTTGACTGAAGTAATAACTTAAAATTTGTTGCGAAGATACTTACGCTTCAGTCCAGAGTGCATCAGAGCCTCAACCAACAAGCTTATTCTGTTTACTCTGTGCCTAGCTGATTTCAGTTTCGCAATTGGAGTTGGTTGAGATTCCCCTCTATTTGCGTCACGATCTTCACTCCACTCTATTGCACCGTCCATCAGTCTCCAGATAAGGTATTGGGCAACCGATTTAAACCTCATGGAAGTGGGAATAATAGACTAGGGTTAAAAATCAAAAAATTAAGCTGGGCGTGCTTGTACTCCTTTACAGCACATGTGTATCCTTTGAACTTTTTTTTTTGCCATCTACATTCAGTACCCGATTATTGGTTTAGTTTTTGCAGAACATTTCTTTGGCGTTTTGATAGAGTTGCCTTGTACTCTATGTCCTAAATTTATTTGTTGCATTGCGCTTTAACAAGAGTGTTTAACTTCCTTCTACAGTTTTGCTGATTAAATGTTAGATCCCCGATTAGGCTCTTATCGCTCATAACAACGTTTGTCAGTATTTTTGTATATGTATGTTAATAACGTCGCACAGGTTCAATATGGTGATTTACAAAAACGTTTTACCAGCGACTTGGGAACCATACTTTTTCTACAAGACATCGTCGAATTATTTTTCAAGGATTATAACTTTGGTTGGATTATACGTGACGCTCGAAAAAATTTAATCCAAGAGCTCAATTTTATAGCCGAAGGCAAAAACTCGGAGAAGTGTGCGAAAGACCTGAAAAAATTCAATTTTGTGCATATCCCCAAAGTTTACTGGGAACATACCAAAGAGGTAAATTTATTTAAAAAAAAAAACTAAATTTGTATAAAATAATTAAACACACAAAAACATACCAACACTTTAGAGAGTTCTTACATTGGAGTGGATCGATGGAGTCAAAATTACCAACACAAATGATTTGAAACTGCAAAAACTGAATGTTCCTGAAATCGATTTTAAATTATTTACTATTTTCTCAGAACAAATTTTCAATACTGGCTTTGTACACGCAGATCCGCATCCTGGCAATAGTAAGTTTACAAATAATATACAACTGATTTCCTAATCGTATTCGTTTTTCTACTTCAGTTTTTGTGCGAAAAGCCAAAAACAGTGGCAAAGCTGAATTGGTTATACTCGATCATGGACTTTACGAAACAGTACCCGCAAATATACGCCTTCCGTTGTGCGAATTTTGGGAAGCAACAGTTCTAAAAGACGAAGAACGAATGAAACAAAGTGCTTTAGCACTAAACATAAATGAATATAAAAACTTTGCTCAGGTTTTGTTTCAAGTTCCTTTCGAAATAAATGCAGGACAGGTCAAGACAAAACTGTCCGATAAAGATATCGAGTATATGCAACAAATAGCGAAAAATAATTTCGATAGAATAATGCAAACTTTGCGAGAGATGCCAAGAAATATGCTTTTTGTCGTAAGGTATGATGGAAATGCCGTAAAAAATTATCCTCTCATAGTTTGTTTCAATTTTTTTAATTAAAGAAATCTAAATACAATTCGTGCCATTAGTCGTCATCACGGGGATGTCGTTGATCGACCAAAGGTTATGGCACGTCATGCTCAAAAATGCTTATATACGAAATATAATTCATTTATCGGGTACTTGCGTTGGATTTGTCGAAGAGCTGTTTTTGAATATTGCCTACTGTAAGTTTGTCAATTTAGTTTGAGAGAAATGGTTACAATTTTCTTTTTACAGGAAAAATTCATTTAAAACATCTGTGTTTAGTTTGTACATCAATATTTTGTATAAATTAAAAAGATCGCCAATAACGTCAGTGCAAAGTATTTACTCTGGATTACAAGCCAATACGGCATGAGAATTGTTATAGTTTGGGTTTCATTGTTAATATTGGCTTAAATCATCAGGGGTTGAAGGGAAGGTATTCTTTTGTTTAAGTTTAAAGTGCTTTGTTGTGTAAAATGTTGCTTTTTTGTCAAAAATCCTGCCCCAAAGTGCCAAACAATAAAAATTGTAAAACTATTTTTGCATAAAAACGTGAATGTATTATTATTATTTAATTTTAATTTAGTTTAATTAAATATTTTCTACGTTGCGCAGAGATAAACTAAAAAAAGAACAAAATTGATTCCTGAGCGAAGTCGGTCGATCGCTCGATCGCTGAGCAAAATCGCTAGACGCTCAAGGACTGCATGGAAATGGATTTATGTTTTAAGTTTTTCCGTCGCTCGGCCTCTCAGTCGATCATTGTCATTGCTAGGCCGCAGCCCGCAGTAAAGAGAACCTACAATTTACCCCGAATCAGAGCGGCCTAATGTGATGCTATTTCTAAAACAAAGTTTACTTCTGAAGAATTTGTCACTTTCGTGCCACTGAAAGGATAATTCTCTCTTCGCCTATAAACTGAAAAATATCGATTTACTTCTTATACCAAGAACTTAAACAAGTCAGTTTAAACAAAAACGCATTCTAGGTTTTGGTATATAAATGTACATAATGAAAAATATGCCTCGTACACTTTGTACGACTTGGTACGGTAAAGAAATACCGTCAATAAGCAATAAAATCCTGTCTACATAATAGAACAATAAGAACTATCTGTCTCTGCAGGTACTATTCCAGCTATTTCCTTCGCTTTCACTTCCAGATATGTATTTTCATTCTTTTTCTCTAGCCACTCGGGTAAAGGTTTGGCCCAATCTTCAGGAGGACTCTGACGTTTTGCCCACGTTGTGTTTGCGTAATGGGCATTTAGGCGTTTGTTTCTTCGTTCTTCTTCGCTTAATACAATTGCTTCCCCGGCTGAAATATCATTGCCATTAGAATCTTCGTATTTAACACAATTTTTGTAATCTTTCAACCATTGACTACAGTCAACCGATTCTCCATGAACAAAATATTGGTGGAATCTGGCTTTGATGCTTGTGCAATCACTGTATTCTTCTTTGTATATATGACAGGGGCGAATCTAAATCGAGCGGAAGAACAAATTGAATTTTGAATGAAAAATAGAATTTTATACTTACAGCCCATTTGTCTTGGAGTTCTTTGTTATTATTGGCGGTATCATTTTGTTCTAAATATTTGTTCATTGTCAGTATTATTCAAGAAACTTTAAAAAAGTTCCGTAATTTCTTTTCTACTTTCAATTTAATTCAATTTTATGTTGACGTTGTACCTTCATTTTGACAGCCGGCCTTGGTGTGCGTTCACAGTAGAAGATAAAAGTCGTGTCCACTAGCATTTCTAGTTTGGGGATTTACGTTTTTTTTTTTTAAGTTCTACAGCCGCGAATTTTCATGAATTCTTTATAGTTTACTAAGTCCCCTTTTATACACATCGGTATATACCACCACGTAACTTAGTATTTAAGCGAAGCAGTAGTTATTTTCGTTTGTTATTTTATTTATGTTTATTTATGTTGGCAAAAAAGGTAGCAGCCAAACGTCAGTTTGACAATTGCTTGTTGCACCAAAATAATTTTAATATCGAAAAAAATAAAATTCATCAAATGTTATTCGTTTATCCAGAAAAAAATTACTCTTAACTTAACAACAAAGATGAATAAATAAAGATACGATGTAGTTTAACTAGTTTTTTTTTATAGTTAAACCATACGAATACGAATTTGATCCCAAAGTGATCGTGCATCACTGAGCCGTAATGTTTCTTTTTTTTAATTATTTTTTTAACACTACGCATCGATACTCTACGTGTAAAAATGGCAATTCATAAGCCCAAGGAACACGCCATGGGCGGTGTCATCAAAACGAATCGCACAAAGCTACAAAACGTCTTGTTTGTCAATTTTGGCACTTGCTTTGCTGTCGTTAACTTGTTGTCCCCAGTTGGCCATGGTTTTGGTTTGTTTTCATCATACATACGTCTGAACCGATCTCATATTTTCATTTGTTTCCCAATTTGCCTGTTTTTATTCAAAATGATAAACTATTATAGTAATTAAATAAGAAATAAAAGCAATTCATTTTTATTTGTATAAAAATTGGTCCCGAATTCCACATGTTTCAATAAAGAAATCTAATCCTTAAGCTGGCAGATGTAATTGCCAGCATAGCAATAACATACATAATTGTTTGCACAATAGAACAATCATCAGAAGTGTTTCTATCTTGAAATTTCAATGGTAGTCGGTGAACAACGATAAGTTCATCTCAATACATTATCATTCCCAAGACTAAGCGAAATAGAATCCGAAAAAAGTTACCGATCCTAATGCAAGTTTAATTTTGATGGTTCATCATAAAACAAGAAAAATGTCTGCGAACTTTAATGATGTCCCTATCGGTGTAAAAACAATCTTAACTCTGTCACGAAAATGCTGTCCTCGAACTCTTTTTCCAAAATATTTTATGTAAGTTAACATAAAGCTATCTTTTATTATAAATGTCGGTGCTTTTATTATGTTGGTATATAAATAGTATATTATGCAAACTGAAATAGAACATCAGAACATTTTAAAGGTGGATCAAATATCTATGCTTTGATATACAATGTTATCTACTTTTGTTTCGTATTCTAAAGCAAACAAAGAACATTCCAACAGTAATTTGTCATTTGTTACACTGGGTTTGAATTTTCGTCAGATATGTTTATCATTTTCCGGTGTATTTTTCAGTACCTAACTGCCCGTATAAAAGTATTTGTATATATAGTATATGTACATTCACAAGAGAAAAGATCTTCATCATGATTATTTATATTTACATTAACAGAGGCTGAGCTTAAATTTATTTATAAGTACGATTTCTTTTTATAATACATCATTCCTTAAATATTTAATTCAATCGAATGAAAAAGCAGGCGTTTGGATTTTCTCTTTTTACACACATACATACATACCTATCACTGAGTAGAAAAATATATCTTAACAGATTGATATTTGTTTAACAATGTAACATTTTTGGATATTGTAATGCTATCTTTTGTTTTTAATTCGAGCATTATATTTTAACAATCAAGTTGAGATACTATATTTACATTTAACAAATTGTCTGACGAGGTGAAAGAATTATTCTTGCCAATCGCTCCTTCGTGCTAAGAAGGCAATTGAGTAGCATCTCATTATAAGATTCGAGATTTACGGCTAGGCGAATGATTAAACTCTTTTTATCTAACCTGTACTTGTCATACTTTTTTTTTACTTTAATTGGCGCTAAAAGGGTTGTGATCCTGGGCTTGGTTTAATACACCCCCAACGGCTCGATCTTTGGCCTGACGTCCCCAATTTGGAATCCAAGCAGTCGGAGGTCTCATCTACCTAGTCGCTACATGGAAGATGAGGTCTGCCTTGGCTTCTGGCTCCTTCGGTTATGACGTCGAAGACTGCGTGCTGGAGTGTCAATGTTCATCCTCTCCACATGGCCAAGTCATCTAGTCGCTAGATACTGATTCTTTTGGCTGGGCTAATCTCGCTGTACAGCTCATTGTTGTATTTCATTGGATGGCAAACAGGGATATAAATCATACGTAGTACTTTTGTCTCGAATACACCATGGGAGCTTTCATCCGAGTGTGAAAGGTCCATGCTTCTGAACCATATGGCAGGACCAGTATGGTGAGTGTTTTGTGTAGCGTCTCTTTGGTTTTTCTTCATAGGGCTTTGTTCGTCAATTGGCTAACTAAACCCAAAGAAACAGAAATTAGCAAGAGTGACTTTACGTTTGATTTCTGCGCTGATGTTTTTCCTGTGCTTACAGCAGTACCTCCATATGTACATGTATATAGACAAATTCACTGCCTACCTCGAAGTTATTCCTATCAATTGTCACGGTTGTGGGATTATTCTTTTGATGATGAAAGCATAAATTTCGTCTTGTTCTCGTTCAATTGGAATAAGTTCCATTTTGCTTTCTGTTGACTTCATTGAAGTGAAAGCACCGGTTACTGCCCGCTTGGTTCTGCGTATCACATCAATCAAGTAATTTTTTTGATTTATTAAAGATAGTGGTTGATGTGCTGGCCTGGGTGTTCCGTACTATCTTCTTCAGCGCAATGTTGAAACAGCTGCAAGACAGAGCGTTACGGAGCAGCCTGTATTCTTCATATTAATCCTAATAAATTTAGCAGAAATTCCAAAGCTAGACATAGGTACAGTTCATCCCTGTTTACACACTCGTAGCATGCCTTAAAATCGATGAACAGGTGGTGGGTCTCGATGTTAAATTCTTGTTTTTTCTCTAAAATCTGGCGGAGTATGAAGATTTGGTCTATCGTATATTTTCCAATTCTAAGACCGCCTTTGTAAGGACCTAATATTTCGTCGGCAAACGACTTAAGACGCTCACATAAAATACTAGAAAGGATCTTAAAGGCGATGTTTAAAATGCTAATTCCTCTATAGATGGTTCAGAGTAGTCGATCTCACTTTTTGTGAATCGGGCAGATGGTTCTGAGATTACAATCATCGGTCATACTTTTCTCTACCTATATTTTGCAGGTGAGTTGGTGTATGCACCTCACCAGTTCATCGTCAGCGTGCTTACCTGTACCTTCAGTTAATTTTTTTTTATAAGTTAAGATTAGGATGGAACCATGTTAATGCTATTTCCAATCGCTAAAGAACCAACTTTTTATTAAACTAACTGAATAGTTTAGAATTTCCTTTTGTAATGCATTCATCTATAATGAATTTTATTTTTTCCATAGGTTCAAAACCTCGATTCTTGTACTAACGTACATATCGTATACGTGCTACCATATGACAAGAAAGCCAATTTCTGTTGTTAAATCCGTCCTGCACATAAATCACACAAATCCTGACAATACCACAACAGAAGGTGGCTATGCCCCCTTTGGTAAGTCTTAATTTATATAAGTAAACACACTTCTATAACTACATTATTTTTGTAGATGGTCATGATTCTCAGACCCTTTTTGGAGCTTTAGATTCAGCTTTTCTATTTTGCTATGCAGCTGCAATGTTTGTATCCGGCTTTGTTGCCGAACGTGTATCTCTTCGTTATTTTCTTGCATTTGGTATGATACTGTCTGGCATATTCTCGTATCTTTTTGGTATTGCCAAGACCTATAACATCCATAATCTATGGTACTTCCTGATAATACAAGCTTGTGCTGGTGTCGTTCAAACAACTGGTTGGCCAGGTGTCGTAACTGTTGTTGGGCGATGGTTTGGAAAATCTAAACGCGGACTTATATTTGGAATATGGAATAGTCATACTTCAATTGGCAATATTCTTGGTTCTTTGATTGCAGCTCAATACGTTGAAAGCGATTGGTCAATGTCTTTTATTGTTCCTGGTGTTATAGCTGCTGTATCAGGTTTTATGATATTTTTGTTTCTCGTCGATGCCCCCGAAAATGCTGGATTTAATCAAAGACCCTCATTGGATGAACGAACATCAAATTCCTCAGATGTTGAAGATGCAATTGCTGATGACTTTCGAGATGCGGTAAGTAGATTATTGTGGAATAAACTGAAATATTGTGATCATGCATGGCATGATAAGTAACATCGTTCTTATTTTATCATTAGGCTGGTATTGACAATTTTCCTAGCATTATCAACGTTCATTCTGTAAGTGCATTTATCAAAGTTAAGAAAATGGGATTAGGTAAAGGAGTTAATATGTTGCATTTGTTTGTGATCTGTCTCATTTCATTGTTATGTACATAAGTCATGTTTGGTTTAATCGATTTCAACGTATTTTGTTAATTAAAAGCACTATAAATAGCTCCGACGAATTTAATAAAAATCTGAATATTTCTTTTTGTGTCGAGCTACTAATCCGAAAGTGGGTTTGATTCTTGCCTATGTTTTTTAAGTTTATGGACGGAAATCGGAAAATCCCTAAAGAGCAAACCTTGTTTGGGAGAGTGCATAAGTCATATGGATTCTTATTCAAAACGCACACAGGATTCGTCACTACGTCTTGGCTCCTTATTCAGCTGTCGCATCAATCATTTGTTATTTATTTTTCCCTTATAGTTATCAGTTAAGATTATATAAGTTGCGATTTTTTAGTTATTTTCGAAAAAATCATCACAAACGGTGACGAAAATTTATGTGAAATTACTAGTGCACCGTAACATGATAGTAGCTGTTTTGAAATTCTTTGCCAAATGGTCTGGGTTCGGTCCTAATCTGAGTCAACTTGTAGTTTTCTTTCATGGGCATTGTGTATTCAAAGAAACTGATAAATCGTTGATAAATTGTTGAGAGTATAAGTCAGTAAAGGTTTGAGTTCATAAATCATTTAAAATTCCACATTACTCATGATTATTGTCCCAATATTTTGTTGAACATAAACACAACGTTTTACTCATCTGCACGCTTACTTAAATCAAATAAATATTTATGTTCTAAATTAATTGTTTAATTGGTAAACAGATTCAATGTTGTAACCTATATACTTATCCTCACAGGAAGTCAGTTATCGCCCAACAGAGAGAACTCCTATTTTAGACAGATCACATGGTACTACACATGACCGAAGACCAATCGGACTTATAGGCGCACTTAACATACCAGGCGTAATTGACTTTTCATTGTGCTTATTTTTTTCCAAACTTGTTAGTTACACATTCCTTTATTGGTTGCCATTATACATTCAGTCATCTAGTAAGTCAAAATTAAAATCTTACTGCATTTTATTATATTTAATTAATATTTTTGTATTTAGCTACTTTGGGAGCCAGTTTAAGCGCCGATTTATCAACAGTGTTTGATATTGGAGGCATTATTGGCGCAATCACAGCTGGTATGATATCCGACTACACTGGCATTCCGGCTACAACATGCTCAATTATGCTATTTCTAGCTTGTCCGATTGTAAGTGATAAATATAAAAGAAAAAGAATCATAATCTGAAACCACTGTACCTTTTAGTTACTCTTGTACAACTACTATGGAGCCATTTCGCTTTCCATCAGTATCGGTTTGCTGTTCTTTGGTGGGATTATGGTCAATGGTCCATACGCCTTAATCACAACTTCTGTAAGTGCTGAATTGGGTCAGCATAGCTCTTTAGAAGGAAACGCTAAGGCTTTAGCTACTGTGACTGCCATTATAGATGGGACTGGCTCCATTGGTATATTCACTTATTCAAAAAATAATCTTAGATTTTTTATATTAATTAAATCCTTGTAGGTGCTGCGGTTGGCCCACTTTTAGCAGGAATGATATCAAGCCATGGGTGGCAAAACGTTTTTTATATGTTGATATTTTCCAATGTCATTGCTATGTCCATGCTCACAAGACTAGTAATAAAAGAATTATCTAGATTTAAAAGAAACACACGTAGAGAATAAATACAAAGGCCAAATGAAGTCTCTCTTTTATAGTTAGTGATAATTTTTTTTCAATTTAAGTATTGCAAAAAAAAAAAGAATGTTCCATTAATAACTTATATATTAATATTGTAAATGAAATCGTTTTGTTCAAAATGAAAAAAGAATAAGTTTTCTACTTGTCCCTGTACAAAAATACTATTTTTTTTAACCAGCACATTTTTTGTTCTTAATTGATAATAAAGACTTTTGTACTATAAACCTATGGATTTTTTGTTTAAGTTGTTTTTAATTCACTTTTTTTATTTTTTAAGTGGTTGAGATACCTACCTTGGTCGATATTTGGTATAACGCTAAACCTCAGGATTCAAATTCAAACATCGCACGTAGTATAATGGAGCACAACATAATAAAATTATGATTAACATTGATTAAGAACACCTTATCTGATCCTGAGGCAATTAGTCTTGGAGTACCTCAAGGCTCAATACTTGGGCCACTTCTTTTCAAAGATATGAACAAATAGTGAGGAACAGCAAACTAGATCTCTTTGCAGACCATTCACTTTTGTTTGTAGAAGCCGAAACAAGTTAAGAATGTCAACGCCTAATTCAAGATAACTTGAACAGTTTAAATATCTGGCTGAAAGCAAATAAGTTAAAACTTAATGTCTCAAAAACTTAATTCATGCTCTTAAATGATAATATAAATTTAAATGTTATAATAGATTAAGAAATTGTAGAACAAGTTCCTGGAAATAAAGTATTTAGGAGTCATTATTGACTACAAACTTAGCTTTGAATCCATGTTCAATATATTTCCAAAAAAGTTGCAAACAAGTGTTTTTTAAACGAATTGGAAAATAAAATAAGCACTTTAACTTCAATAAATATTTATAATGTAATAATAAAACCACACTTTGAATGTTGCTCAACAATTTTATTTTTAATTAATGAAGGGTGTAGGAACAGTCTTCAAAAGATACAAAATAAAGCAACGCTTGTAATTCTCCGATGTAGTATTTATACGCCAATAAATTTGATGTTAAATATTTTAATGTCGATTAATGTTAACGTATTTATTTTAATGTTTTGTTATTTGTTTATAAAATAAAAAATAATCTATCAAAACACTTGTCAAAATATGTTAATTATGTAAGAGATGTCCAACCGTATTTATTAAGCAATGAGATGATTTAAGACTGCAAACATTTAGAAACGCAAGATCTCAAAACAATTTGAAATACAAAGGCTTTTAACTTTTTAATGATCTAACATGTTATGTCAAACAACTAAATGAATTTAAGAAAACAATAATCAAGTTTGTAAAACGAAATGCTTAAACATAATATAAAATATTTTAAACGTACATATGTATATAAATATATTAAATGCCAATGCCATTATTAAATAGCAATTATAATCACATTTAGTATATACACAAATAAATTTTTGTAAATTGTAAATAGCAGAAATACGCTAAATAAATACATTTAAAAACAGGTTGGGTGTTACAAGAGTAAAGTGAAAAATTTAACATTTTTACTGCAACTTAAAAAAAAAATTATTTGGCGCGACAGCTTCTTAAAAGGCCAAGGCCTAAAAAATAAATAAATAAATTAAATTGTAAATTGTAATATCAATATCATCTGCTGTTTAAAATTGAAAAATCAAAAAGGAGCAAGGACTCTATTTCGAATTACGAAATGAGCCACAGGAAAAATGAAACCCGAGGAAACAATAGTCACGGTGAAGATCGAAGTTTTATACCTAGAAATCTAATGAGCCATTACCGAGAAAGTCGAAAATTGAAAAATCCGTTAATGGACTTTTCCGGTAAATTTATTTCAGATAAAATAAGGCCAACACCTACCAAAAGACTCAAAAATATTAGCATGCACAGTTAAACTCAGTTTTTTTTTTGTGTATAGCTGTACCTATAGCTTTTTTAAATATTTAATCAATTGTGAAATTTTCTCTGTATAATGTCCACCCCACGCTATGAAGCGATTTTCATTCAAATTTCAAAGATTTGCTCTTTAAATTGAAATAGGCTCTTTACAATTAAACCTGTTTCTTGTTTCATCATTTAACCGTAGTACTTTTGAATTGACGAGCTCATGAAGTATTTTGACGTGACACAGAAATACCAGTGCAGTAGTTAATACATTCAAAATACCCATTTCAGTATTTTGTGAAGTCACATAGAACGTCTTTTATTAACATTTGACGCTTGACAGAAAGGAATATTTAGATGTATGTTGGCATTCGGGGTGGAATCGTGTAAGGGGATTGTTGACTGTCATATTTTTTGCTATCAAATTTCGTCGTATACAATTTTCGTCTGTGTAAAGTGATCATTCAAAAATAAATGTTTGTCTCCGTTTTGGCATTACTTTAAAAGAAAATGCCTGACAGTGGTCAAATATCTTTTGATTTTAAATTAACCTGAAAAGTGTTTCGTTTTGCAATTTTTTAAGCATAAAATCATAATAAAAATTAAAGTAAACATTAATTAAAACTTTAAAAGATATCGTATTAATTCAATTATTTAAATTAATAGAGCTCATGCGAATATGAATCAAATGAAAATCATGACGGAATTCATGGAAAACCATATCGATTTAACAAATTTAATTTGTTAATCTTTTAATTTATTTATGGTCAGTACTTCGACACATTAGGGCTGACTAGACCATCAACTTGTCTTTGACAGCCCCACTCGAAGAAAATTTTATATTTCTGCCAACTGGGCACAGGAGGAATATAAGTTGAACGAACTGCAGCTAATAAATGTAAAAGTTGAAGAATATGTATAATAATATCCTTTGTGGCATGAAAATTGCATACAGATAAAAATTATATATAAACAGTAAGAAAATAATGAATATAGGTAATTATATTGCGTTTGGAAGAGCAATTATATTTAATTTGTTTCTTAAGCTTATCATCCCTATGAGTCTTACCCTTCTATTTCAATTGTACTTTTTTATTTTCTGATATTGGGATTGTAAAAACTATTGCACCGGCCCAAATATGGTAATTTTTTTCTTGAAATGTTCAAAATACTACAAAACAAAAACAAAAAAGTCAAAAAATTGTGATAGTCACATCTGACTGTCATCTTATAGTTTTTTTTGGTAATCTGGAATCAGTACACAGAACCCCATCTGGCATGCAAAACGAACAAACTTTTAAAGCAGCTTTAATTCTGAAGTTTTGGTTTCATTGTATTTGTAAATAAAATAAAAAAATAAATTTATTGGCGCGACAGCTCCTTAAGGAGCCAATGCCTAGTGATTTATACTCTCAACCATTCCTGTGTGTGTGTTGTTAATCTACAAGAATGGAAGGGACCTACAATTTACCGCCGAGTCCGAACGGATTCACTTTATTTGCTGTCTTTTTTAGAATTTGTGTTTGTTTTGTTATTATCTCCATCAAATCAACGATCACAATTTCATACATTAAATAAAAAAAATGTACACGATTTTTAATTTTAAACTGTGTGCGTGATTCTGGTTTTCATCCCGACTACGAAAACAGAATCGATTTTCTCTTCTTTTCAGAACAAGAACTGTCATTCAGTGCAAATCCAACAATTTCAGAAGCATTCGGAATTCTTCCGGACTGTTCTGGATGACCTAAAAAAATGATATTACACAGACTGATTTTTTAGATTTTGACTATCAACAATCAAAAATCACGTTACACGGTTCCACGCCAGATCAAATTCCACCACATGAGAAACCAAATGTTTCGTTTTGATATTTGATCATTCCCTCAGAAAAGACCTCTGAGTTCGAGCACTCAGATTCAGAGGAAACACTAAATCCAAAAATTAAAATCGATAAATTAATAATAATAAAACAAGCATTGCATTTATTTTATAAAAGCTAAACATAATTTGTTTCTTTAGATTTTGCGATAAATAAAATAAAAACTAACCTCATCCGCTATTTTAATTTATTTCAAGCATTTTTTTTTTTATTATTATTTAATGCTTGGTAGAAGTGCTATAAGTGAAGTAATGCTCAATCAAGCGCGTACAGCTTGCTCAGAGCATGATCCGAACTGAAAAAGAAAGAGCAAATAATTTTTGCTTGAATAAATTAGTTATAAGAAATCTCTGAAAAAACTCATTGTGGAACGCGCCTAATGAAAAAAGGTCATAAAATCCTTCTTTCCTTCTTGTTACTTTTTTACCATCTCACCAAGGCCAAACGTGAATTCCCTCACCAAAGCTGCACTTCTCTCTATATCTATTCGATTCGTTTTCTAGTACATCTACTTCTACGGATAACATTTGTCATTTGATTTAACATCATAACATCACTAGTGTCTAAACATCAGAATTACAATTAATGGAAGCACATGAAAAATATCCAAATATATTTTGAATTACAGTTCCAGATTCAATATTACCGCAACTATTGTCGTTGATGAAATTTAACAATAATTGTGTTCATTGGTTTTAAAGGACGAGTTCTTCCAACAAAACAATTTTTTTGTTGAATTTACAAAATAAAATATATTAAAATCATGAGTGGCGAATGGAAAATGCGGCGTGAGGATGTCATCAGATTAATTTCTCAATACAGAAAACACAAATGCTTGTGGGACTTTAGAAGCAACGAGTACAAACGGTACGACATGAAGAAACATGCTTGGATGCTACTAGCGAAAAAATTTGGCAAAGAAGTCCATGATGTTAAGAAAAAAATTAAACACCTCCGTAGCGCTTATGTAGCTGAAAAGAAAAAAGTTAGTGAATCTTATGGAACTACTTTAGTTTACCGGCCCAATTTGTTTTACTATGAAGATTTGGATTTTCTTGATTCAATAATAGTTTGTAGGAAAACAGCCACTTTTCACAATTTTGAACGCACTGTAGTGGTATATCTTTATTTTTCAAAGAGAATTGTTATATTTGTTATTTTTCTTTTAGGATCCCATTGAACATTTAGATGAACATACTGTCGTGACTACTTTCAACAATGAGTTTGAGGGCATAGAAGATACTACGTTGCCATCATCAGCACGCTCACAACCATCACCAGTTTCACAACCATCACCATCTCCACAGCCTTCACCACCTCCACCAGCTGTACACACATCACCGCCTAGAAGACCTTCAGAGTCACAGCAAAAGACCATAAAAAAAGAACATAAACTGACTCCGTATTATACTAAGTTAAATGATGTAGTTGAAACTCTTACCGAAGTTACAAATTCTGTCGCTGAGGAATCCATATATGACGCGTTCGGAAAAACAATATCTTTACAGTTGAGCCAGCTCCCGCCATTGGAAGCTACTTCTACTATGTCGGAAATACATCAGATTTTATCGAAGAACATTATTCAATCAATGTTGTCAAAGAACAGAAGACTATCCTATAACAGCAGTAGAGCAACAAAAGCGTCATTCCAAAACGATATCAGAGGTAATAATCGATCAACCGAGTTTGGTGGATCTTCTATGGAAATATAAAGGAAGAATTGTAATAATTATTACAGTCTGAAGTGGGCTGGGTCTCAACCAACAAGCTTTTCCAACCAGCAGAAAATAGCTTCAAGCATGAGAACCCTTTTCAGATATTAATAGCATACGACGTTCGAACAGAAGGCGTGCAGGATCTAACCCATTGGATCAAGCAAATGCCAGAAACAACCTCATAAACAAAGCAGTGAAGAATGAGAAATCTCATCCCAGCTGTTTTTTTTTTACACTTGTACTTGTACTACACTTGGTTTAAAAACTGATAGAGAACAAAATATAAGTCAAACAACGAACATGGACATACACGACACAGACGGTTTGCGCAAACATGTTTGTGTCGTGTATGGGCCCTATTTTAGTCAAAAAACAGAAAACTACTTTTGAGATATTTAAAAATATCGAAAACCATGTTTTTAAAAAAATACTTTTTTTAGTTCTTACGTGATACTTGTAGATAGGGGAATTAAAGTATTAAGAATAAACCTATTTTTTTAGTATTCGAAATCTTATTATCATACAATAAACTGACAAAGTACTGGATTAATCCTTCATGCTTATCGTGTTAAAGAGGGGGGGGGGGGGGAGATGTTCCACCTCCTAAGCTGAGTTTTGTTTAATCGGTTTACAGACACAAAGGGCACATTTGCAATCTTAATGACGATTTGTTAATACGAGTATACCTATCTTTTACCTTGCCATAAATAAATAGACTTGATATTAACACAAAAATTATGTATGTATATTACATTGAACCTTCATCGAACTCGTTTCTTCTGACGATATTGCCGCGGATGATATATTATGAGATTTTGACACACGTTTATTTACTATTCCTGGATAGCAGTATTCCGTTCTTTGACAACATTGATGCAATAATGCTCTTTGATAAAACCTGATGTATTTCCGACATAGTAGACGTTGCTTCCAGTGGCGACAGCTGGCTCAACTGCAACGCTACTGTTTTTCCGAATGCATCGTATATTGAGTCTACAGAGGCTGCTTTCAAGACTTCGGCAAGTGTATTAACTGCTGCATTTAACTTTGAATAGAATGGAGCTAGTCTATGACATTTTATTTTGCTTTTTAGAGACGATTTGTCAGGCGCCGATGATGAATGCGGGGAAGCTGTATTTTCTATGGTCACATAGTTTTCGGTGAAAGTACTTTCGACAGGTTGTTCGCCAAATTGTGAAATTGGATCTTCCTAAAATAAATTTATACATGTATTTCTTTATTTCAACATAAAAACGATATTTTGCCATCGTACAACTACGGAAGTATCTTGTTTTGAAAAAGAAGAAATTTTTCTGCAGGCTATTATGGAATCAAGGAACTTCATGCTATCGTAATAGAACAAAATAGGCCGGTATATTAAACTTGTACCATAGGAATGCTCAACTTTTCGCCTCTCAGCTACATAAGCGCTGCGTAAACATTTTATTTTCTTCTTCACAGCTTCCACTTCACTTCCGTAAAGACTCGCCAATTCCTGCCAAGCAGTTTTTTTCATATCAGATCGCTTATATTCGGGGCTTCTGAAATCCCACAAGCATTTGTGTTTTTTGTAGGATGCAATTAAGTTTTCAACTACTTCCTCACGAATTTTCCAATCAGGAATGCCCAAGCTCATGATGATAGGAAATAATAAACGTTTCAATGTGTAAAAATAACGTTTTTTACAATTATGATCGAGAAATGTCGTTGAGACAGCAAATAAGACAGAAAAATATTTTGTTGATTTGTTTAGATTTCCTTGTCAATGTTTAAACACGAGAGACGAGAATTATGTTTTTAGACTGTGTCAAACTCAAAACTAGACAGAACAGCAGATAGCAGAAAAAATGTTGGATATTTCTGACCAGAAAGAAAGAAAAACGAATGGGGTAATCATTCGATGTTATTTTATTCTGGCATTCAGTTTAAAGTCAAAATTCTATATTAGGGGTGAAAGTGTGCGTATAGCATAATAGTTTTGTTCAGTGAGCCTGTTCCAAACTGTACTAGACAAAAAAGGATCTTTTGGTGTTCAATAGGTTTGTTCGATGTTCCCTGCCCCAGTGCGCACTGGGGAATGTCAATGCATTTCGCCAAACTGTCAAAAAACTGCATAGCTGCTCCGGTGCTGATTTAACATCGAACAGCTCAGTGAAAACATCTCTATTTTTGACATTTCTTTCATATTGTTTTCTTAGGCACAAACCAATAAAAAAAGGAAGTTGTCCACGATCTAAAAAAACAAGAGGCAAAATACCAAAGATGTCGCACACTTCTATGGATGAAATTCAAAAGTTTCAGTTATGTTTTACCGGTAAATGCGACTTTTTGAATTTTTAAAAAAGCGAGCTTCTATGTCAACATTTTAAGTAGTTATTTTTTCTCCTGAAGTGGGTTCAGGAGAGCCAGCATCGCATTCTCAATTTTCGCGACATTTTATGACAATTGTTGTATGAAGCTGACATTAGACTAGCAGTCCATATATAATACGTCCATGTTGTCAACCATTCCTATGTGTGTGTGTTGTTAATCTGCAAGAATGGAAATTACCTACAGTTTACCGCCGAGTCCGAACGGCTACATAGAGACAAAATTTACTCTTGGAGGTTTTGTCAGTTCCTCGCAAGAGGCAGTACCCCGGAAAAGAAGGTGGGTATGAGCGGGATTTGTACCCAGGCTCATTCGCTTAGCAGTCCTACCACTAAGCCACGGGGCAATACAATGGTTTCTTTAAAATTTCAAAAATTTGATCTGAGAATCCAGATTTGCTCTTTTCAATGAAACTTGTTTCATTATTTAATTGTATCTGGTATTTGTTGTTCACTGACCAGTACACACAGTAGTATCTTGATATTATATACAAAAATAATACCAGACATGCACAGTTGATGCATTCAAAATGCTATTTTGGTATTTTCCCACTCCACAAATATCTTGAATTGTTATTTTGTTTGCTTAATGGATATTTATTAATTTTTTTGCCAAGCACGGGCTGGCAGCAGTTCACAACAAACTAAACATTTTCTATTTGACGTTTGACCGACAAAAAATATTTAGATGTATGTGTGCATTCAGATCAAATCTGCCACCCCATCAGAGATCAAATCTTTCGTGCTAAGATTTGATCTATATTTTCTCTTTTTCTTGCAATTAACCTCTCGTAACTGAAAAATATCGAATTATGGGATTTTTTGAAGTCCCGTGTTTACGTGAACAACCCCGAGACTCCGGAAACCCTCAAGGATAACATTCAACACGAGTGCGAGAATCTGTCGCCCGAAATTCTCGCTGAAGTGATGAAAAATGCCATAAAACGAGCCCGTATGGCAATCAATTGTGACGGCGCTCATTTTTTTTCATTTTGAAAAAAAGAGAGCCAAACAACATCGGATGGATGACTTCTTTTGGCCCACCCTGTACATGTGTACTTGAGTAGGAAGTTGTAATTTACTTATTCAATGCCTCTATTATTATTTTTTAGGTTCCGTTATTAATATATTTTAACTTACCTTACCTTACCTTAATTACCGTTTTCGAACGCCACCCTACAGCTCCAGCTGAGACAAATTCCTGCCAGACTTTTCGATTTGATATACTTACATATTACCGCGCATATCTACACATACATGTTAGCGAATTTCGGTTATACGTCCCCTCTCAAAATTTGCTATCGGCTTTTAGGCTGCTATGATATAGATGCTATAACAATTATATAAAACTGTGCAAAATCAAGATGAAAGTGATACCAATTTATTGCTACGAATTCCTCAAGATTGGTAAAACGGTTAGCGATCAAAAAACCATTGGGGCCAACGGACCCAGTTTCGATTCCGACATGAGATAAGTAATTTTTATTTTATATAAATATGAATAAGTAAATAATCAACAAACATAAATAAATCACAAATTAATTAAAGAATTCAAAATACACAAGAAAATGAAAGAAAATATAGTCAAAAACAAAATTTGTTTTTATATCACCTATGTTAATGTACGTCCTACAGCTATAAAAATTCGATGGTCTTCTTAAGTTTTTAGTCAAAAACAGAAAACCGCGTTCTCAAATAAGAGAGATATTTAAAAAATAACGAAACCTACTTTTTTTCTAGGATTTTATTGTTTAGTTCTTACGTGACGGGACTTGATGTTGAATTGTATGAATGATAAACCTTTCTTTTATTATTTTGTACTCGGAATCTTATTAGCATACAATAAACTGACTAAAAGTACTGCATTAATCCTTCATGCTTGTCGGCAATCTCGGAGGAAATGATTCCCTAGGAACAGTTTTCCATCTCCTAAGCTGCACTTTGCTTAATCGGTTTACAGACAGACAACATTTGCAATCTTAACGCTGGTGGATTTGTTAATAGACATGTTTTTGATTGTAACACAAAAATATATATTACATTGAAACTTCATTTAAGTCGTTTATATTTTCTTCCGACGATGTTGCATCGGATGATATATTATCTGAGATTTTAACCCGCGTTTCTTTACTATTCCTGGATAGCAGTCTTCCGTTCTTTGACAACATTGATGCAATAATGCTCTTTGATAAAACCTGATGTATTTCCGACATAGTAGACGTTGCTTCCAGTGGCGA
Source organism: Platycheirus rosarum (assembly GCA_963971375.1). Taxonomy (NCBI): domain Eukaryota; kingdom Metazoa; phylum Arthropoda; class Insecta; order Diptera; family Syrphidae; genus Platycheirus; species Platycheirus rosarum. Next base: position 15,186,929 of record OZ020510.1, on the reverse strand, counting down.
CAGCTGGCTCAACTGCAACGCTACTGTTTTTCCGAATGCATCGTATATTGAGTCTACAGAGGCTGCTTTCGAGACTTCGGCAAGTGTATTAACTGCTGCATTTAACTTTGAATAGAATGGAGCTAGTCTATGACATTTTATTTTGCTTTTTAGAGACGATTTGTCAGGCGCCGATGATGAATGCGGGGAAGCTGTATTTTCTATGGTCACATAGTTTTCGGTGAAAGTACTTTCGACAGGTTGTTCGCCAAATTGTGAAATGGGATCTTCCTAAAATAAATGTATACATGTATTTCTTTATTTCAACATAAAAACGATATTTTGCCATCATACAGCTACAGAGGTGTCTTGTTTTGAAAAGAAAGAATTTTTTCTGCAGACTATTATGGAATCAAGGAACTTCATGCTATCGTAATAGAACAAAATAGGCCGGTATATTAAACTTGAACCATAAGAATGCTCAACTTTTCGCCTCTCAGCTACATAAGCGCTGCGTAAACATTTCATTTTCTTCTTCACATCTTCCACTTCACTTCCGTAAAGACTCGCCAATTCTTGCCAAGCAGTTTTTTTCATATCAGATCGCTTATATTCGGGGCTTCTGAAATCCCACAAGCATTTGTGTTTTTTGTAGGATGCAATTAAGTTTTCAACTTCTTGCTGATGCATTTTCCATTTAGCAATAGGAACAAGAGGAAATAATAAACGATTCAATATACATAAATAACGTTATTTAGAATTAAAATCGTGAAATGGCGTCAAGACAGCGATTACGACAGTAAAATAACTTTCGATTTGTTTAGATTTCCTTGTCAATGTTTAAACACGAGAATTATATATTTAGACTGTGTGTCAAAACTATGAAGAACAGCAGAAAAATTGTTGGATATTTATGACCAGAAAGAAAGAAAAACGAACGGGATAATCTTTCGATGTTATTTTATTCTGGCATTCAGTTTAATGTCAAAAATTCTATGTTATGTGTGAAAGTGTGCGTACAGCACAATATTAAGGAATTGTGTATGTATAATCATGAGTATGGGATGCATAATAATAATAATTATTCAATGATGGGATGGGATGCAAATAAACAGTGATTGTAGGCAGTACCTTTGGGACTCTTTTGCGTCATTTTGACTCCTTTTTTGAGCCTGGACTCCAGGACGCCACTTTTCTAAAATAATCGAAAATGGACTCCTTTTACAAATTCAGCACTCTTTTTAACAATTTAAATAATTTTGGTATAGTGCACAATTTTCTGCATTTGCTTGCATTCTTCTCCGAGTTAAGCCCTTTTTTTTGTTTGAAATCGGTAATTTGAAAAACCATTTGAAAGAGTTTTTATTTCAACATTTATTTTGTTATAAAAAAAATTATCAGCAGCGCTTGTGCTAAAAGTATGTTTTCAAAACTAACTAAAAAATAAATTTACTTATTTAAATTAACCGACGAAAAGTAGATTATTGGCAATCAATGTTTTCTGCCATAAATGAATAAAAAGGTAAGCAGCCCGAAGATTGGGTTCCTGACACAATGACAGAACTGTATTTATACATCTATATATTTATTTAATTATAAATAAACTGAAATATTTTAAGTTTTTACGTTTAATTAGTTTTTTTTTGTTAAAAAAATGATTTATGCCTTTGTTTTATGTTTATAAAATTAATTAAAACATAATTGTTGATACCTAATTATGTATGTTTTTCTTATAGTTTTTATGGGACTCTGTTTTTCAGCCAGGACTCTTTCAAAAATTTTTCAGAGGTAACCCTATTGTAGGCAATCGTTTGGGCTGTATTATTTGCGTTTATACAAACATATATATCAGACACAAAATTGTTTGAAGTTGGTTATGGTTAGACGTTAGACTGAAACTATTCAACAATATAGAGCTCTTCGACAAAATATAAACAAAAAATAGATTTAAGATGCTTAAATTATTTTTTATATTTTTATTAATGTTCCAAAATTTACAAGAGTAACAAAACAAGTAAAATTTAAATTCTGTTAAGGATATTCGTCCAAGTTTTAGTTGCTACAATTTACAAACTCCTTGTAATTACAGCCAAGGATTTCAGTATCAAAGGCCAAGCTTGTCGGACATTCAAATGTATATTTAATTTCTCTATTACAGAAGTAAAAAGTGGAGCAACTTTCGGAATCTCTGAAATAGCCCATCGATTCAGAATCACACTTAAAAGTTGATGGAGCTATCGTTGGAACCACAGAAGTAGTAGTAGTTTGAATAATTGGCTGTCGTGTGGATTTTACAGGCACGTTAACTCCACTATTGCCATCTAGAACTGAATGGATGGTTTTAAGTAATACATACTTTTCTCCACAAATCCCATGGAAATCGTCCGATTCAAGAGACCAAATCATGACACCAGCAAATCCCTGATCAAGGGCGTACTGAGCTTTATACTTGATGCTTGTTGGATCTTCGAATCCAATCCACTGGTTTCCACGGTAAATGTATGGCACTTTCTGGTCGTTTTCCCATACATAGGTCCAGTCTTCCTTTTGCATTTTTTCGCACACTTCATTGTAGCCAATGTGTCCCGGTTCATTAGAGTATTGACCTGGTAGGCCTGTCCCAGTATGTGGGGATCCTATTGTATGTTGGCTCGGATCGGCCAAAGTAAAGGTTCTTCCGTAAAATGGCACACCTAAAACGATCTTTTCACGTGGTGCACCTACAATTCAAAGGAAAAAAAAAAGTTTATCTCACTCAGAGTTTAAAATAATTGAACTCAATTAAAACTTACCGTTTTTTAACCAGTATGTCATACTTGCATGTACGTTTAACTGCTTTTCAGCTTCAGTTTTATCGTTTGGTCCTTCGTAGAGTGGGGCATTAATACCAGTAACTTCATCCCAAGAGCCATGCAAATCGTAAGCCATAACATTAATGATGTCTAAATATTTTGAAACTTCTGGAATATTGTATGATACAGATGATGAGAATTCTGCTGATCCCACAGCAGCCGTTAAGAGAAGGTTATCTCTGCTCAATCTGAATTAAAAAAACAAAAATTATTTAAAAATTCACTCTTCTTGTTAACAGCAATCAATTAATATAAGTAATTAGTAGTAGTTTAATTTAACTCACGCTTGTTTTAATTCCTTAAGTAGAGTGACAAAGTTAGACTTGTCATCATTCGTTGTAAGGTCGTGTCTCTGATTTGGGTATTCCCAATCTAAATCCAGACCGTCGAAACCATGCTGCTTAATGAAATCTACTGATGTCGTTATAAAGCGATATCTTTTAACTGGATCGTTCGCAATCTCGGAAAATTTCAAAGATCCCTCATTCCAACCACCTATAGCAGCTAAGACTTTCAGTTCAGGATTTTTGTCTTTAAGCTGGATAAATTTCTTAATATTTCCCCGGCCCCAGTTTTCTTGTAGATCAAGATATGGATCAATAATTCGTATCTCACCATCCAGCTCAACACCAAAGAAAGCATACATAATGTGGGTACAAAGTTTAGGATCAATGTGAGATACATCGAATTTTCCAAAAGAGTGCCGATATGTCGCCCATGTTCCTTGATAGCAAACGACAAGCTCTGAAAAAATAATAATTCGATTTTTGTATGTTGATTTACTGTATTCTTTGCTGCAAAAATTATATTTTGCATGTGTTATTTAAAATGCTATTCAAATTCAAACACAAGAAACATCAAAATCTGCTAAGTGATTTGCAAGCAACACCGAGTATTGAACAATATTGGGTGGTGTAAGGGCCGCATTACATCACGCAATTTTATTGCGCAAGAAATTGGCATTGAAATCGTACTTTTTGCGATTATGATGACAATATTCTTAAATTATTAACCCAAAAATTTATAAAAAAAATGGTTAAGAAAAATAAATTACAAACAGAATATGTGGTTTGTTTTTCTAACTGAACAAAGTATCTCCTTCGTCTTGATATATATGTATAAAAGGAAATGTGGGTATGTAGTGATGTATGTTCCTTATGTACTCCAAAATGGCGTGACCGATTTCTTTGACATTTTCAGGCATTTCTTACGTTAACTCCCCCGGGTGACCCTGTAAAGTTTGTACCCGATAAGTGGCGCTGGGGTGAAGATTATCGTGGTTTGTTCAGATGCTTAAAATGTTTTTTTCTTATATATAATATAAGGGGATTTTGGCTACCCTTATAATGTTGGTTAAACACAGCGGGGGCGTTAGGAAAATAGGGAAGGGTGTAAGAGGAGATAATGCATTTCACGTGGTACGACTTGAAAACGTTTGGATACTTCGTTCTGCGAGTTTGTTCATAATTGCAAGGTGAAGGTTTAGAAAAATAAACTTCGAAAAATTCTCAACAGGTGGCGCTGTAGATGCACATTTCGCTTTTCACTTCAATTCAAAATTCTTATTTATGGACCGATTTTAAAAGGACTTTTACTGACAGATAGCTGATGTTGTAAGGATCATCTGAGGCTATTTTTATTTCACACTAGGTGAAGCCGGCTTAGTGTTTTTCGTATTTATAGACCGATTTGTATGGGTCTTTCACATGCAGATAGCTGATGTAGGGAGTAACTCGCGCTATTTTTATTACCTGTAGATGCCGCCTAATCGTTTTTTTTCGAAAATTCATATTTATTTACCGATTTCATTCAATATCACACTAATGCATTATTATATTATCGAAAATGTGTGCTTTTGGGATCGATGATACTCTTGTTCGTTGGATTAGAAGCTATCTTCTGGACCTTTTAATACAAGTTGTATTGGACGGCTTCAAGTCTGATTCCTACAAAATAAATGCTGTCTGTTACTTCTAATCCACTTAACAAAAATGCTGCTAAGTGCTTAGGTTTTCTGTATCGAGGCAAGAAGTCTTTTTCCTCTTCTGACTTGGCTACAATTTACAAAGCGTTTATAGTCCCAAAACTCGAGTATAACTCATACCTCTGGGCAGGTGCTTCGCAAACGTCGCTACACCTGCTCGATATAATACAAAAAAGGGCATTCAGATTAATAGGAAATAGAAATGTCTCGAAGCAATTGCCCCTCTAGAAAACAGACGCAATGTATCATGGCTTTCTTTATTTTATCGTTTCTTTTATAAAATAATGTCCACTCGAAGTAGCCATCAGCTGCATTCCTTCTCTTAAAAGTTTCTACCGTAGTACTCGTCTCGCAAGGAATGCTTATCAGTGCACCTTTGAACTTTTTTTTAGCCGAACCACATAAATTTGGAATAGTTTACCCGGCAAGATTTTCCCTTACCATTTTGATCTGCAAGCATTCAAAACGAATGTTAATCGACACCTCCTAGTCTCCCCTCCCTATCTTCCTAATTCACACGCAGTGTGTTCTACATTAAAAGGGAAACTCCCTTGTGCACGCGTTAATTATAAAAAAAGCATAAAAAAATGTATTTAATAATATTTATAACATTCAAATAAAAATACATAAATAAAAGAAATCCTTTGTCAAAATGTTGACCAGATGGGTGGAGCTGAGGTGGAGATTTAAACGAAAATGTAGTTTTCTCTATACTTATTTTAATATAAACTTCATGTAAACATTATTATTATATTATGTATTAACACGATTAAGTTGGTGATGTTTAATTTGTTCGACTTTGTTTGGTACATTGGATCATTTTTAAACGCTTAAACTTATTACTATTTTCACTGTTCAAAGTTACACGAACCGTGAAATCGCCTTATCTTCTTAGCTTAGAAAATTATTAGACGACCACGACGAACATATGAACAAACTATTTATTACTAGTTAAGTCTAATTGGGTTCCTAATGAACAGAGTGCAAACAACCAAATTATGTTAACATTCTTCAACAGGAAGCTATTAGTTGAATAAATTTAAATTGATCAAACACTTAACGCTAAGTACCTAAGGTCTGAATAAAATTTCATAACTCATAAGTCGATAGTTAAATGTCTTTTCAATTGGAATAGCATGTAGTCAAATGCTAAAATTAATCGCAATAAAAATAGACAAAAGACATTTTTTTAAAAGAAAGTTTATTTAAAAATATTAATTAAATGACAAAACTACATAAAGATACAAGTATACAAAAATAAAAAAAATAACAAATACAAATCTCTTTTCTATTGTTTTTATGAAAAACACAATCTTCTTAACGACTGACGTTTGGAGCTTAGTTTAGAGTTAGACACATTTTTTTTGAGTTTCAATTTCTTATGACATATGAGAAGTTTCGATGGAGATTCTGGTTCAGAGATCTTGCAAGGCTCTCCTGGATGATAATCGCACAAACACTTCGGACAGAACATATACTTGCAGCACACACTAGTGCAAACGCCGAAAAGTTCTGAGCTCGAAGATTGCGTCTTATCAATCTGGTCTCTCTTAGTTATACTACAAATACTATCGGATTTATTTTGAATGAGAGATGTTGAGCATGATTCACTGGATAATGATGCTATTGAAGGTACATTTATTATTGAGGTGGAATGCAAGCGAGTTGATGAATCAGATATAATACTCCCTCTGCCACAACGGGGGCATTTGACCAGACGTTCATTTGCGTGGAGTTTTTCAACAACATTCTGGTTTTCAAAGAAGCTACCACTCAGTGAAGAGTTCTGACTTTTATTCGAGTTAGAAACAATATTGAACTGTGAGAATGGGTGACGTTCTTTGTGAATAATGGCGGGCTTTGTAGCATCCTTGAAGTTTTCCTTTACGTTGCGTGATTCGTTGAGATAGTGTTGTAATCTGGTGTTTGCATTTCGGTTTGATTTTACTATTGAATTCCAGTTCCTCGATACGAGTGACACGTTCAACAAGTCTTTGCTACTTAAGCTCTTGAATATGTCATCAAGAATCGCTGGAAATGGCACCAATTTTCCAATGATGTTCAAATAAAGGGTTCCGTTGAAGAATATTCGACCAGTCTTTTCCTTGTTCTCAACTGTTGGTATATCTAACTTTCTCTTTGAGTGTTTCACCAAAGGCTTAAAGTATTGCAGGCTTTTTGAGGGCCTTTCGGGAACTGTAGGCACTGGGTTATTTCTCCAGGAACAGCTTGTGGAATGTTTAGAGTCGGATAATGATGCATTTGAAATTGATAATTGATGAGATGTAGTAGAACTGAGTATATTTTTTCGTGGCGAGAAATCATAATTGTGCAATGCCTTAAGGGGACAAGCACTGTCATTGAGATGATCGGAATTGTAGAGAATACTTGAGTTTACAACAGTCTTAGGTTCGTTTTCAATGTTTTCGGACTTAGATCTTTTAAGAGAGCTAGTATTGAATGAGCTATACAAATGCCTTTTAACTGAAGCACTTGTCTTAGGGGTAGATATGTGATATTTCAAGGCCGAGGTAGTATGTTTTCCGGGTGTTCGATTTGGTGAATTGGGACTGAAGATGTCGAAACTTTCTCTGCTAAAACTCTTCTCCATTAACACAGAAGCACATCCACTATAGATGGAATCATAGCCTGAATCCACAGCTATGGAATAGGCATCCGCTAATTTATCCTTTTTGGATTCTTCTTGGCGAACTCCGCATTTATAGTCTGGGACGTCCATGGTTTTTGGTATTTATCTTTAATCACTTGGGCTATAAATTTCTTATGGAATAACTGTACATGAATAAGTTTTCCATCCGTTATAAATAAAACAGTTTAATATTTTTTAGAAATTATGATAAAAAGCGCTTTTTTTAAACGAAACAAATAAATAAAAACACTCCAAATGACAAATATACGGACGCAAATTTTAAAATGAAAAATGAATGAGTTCAGGTATTAATTGATTTTTATTTCAATGAGATTAAGTGATGCCAAAACGTTTATATTGGTTTCACCAAATTAGTATTGAGGATTGTTTGGTATGTCGCTTGCGATTTTCGCCGAGTTAAAAAAAAAATTACAAGAAAAAGAATGAACAATACTTGGTTAGAACACTTTGCGTACTACATTGCTCTAAGATCAAATTAATTTGTACTTTCGGACGTTATTCCTTATTTTTAAGCTTACTAATTAATTATTGCTAGGCACATTTTCTGGAAACAAAATTTGACAGTTCTTGTCAAAAAATTGTGTCGATTAAATGATACAAGCCTTTTTGTGAAAAAGAACGACTTTCAGAGAGTATTGTTTATATTTTGACGTCATCAGCGACCCAATTGGACTATTTTAAATACCATTTTCGGAGAGGATCCAGTGTTAGTTGACTTAAAATGTATATTAAATCAATCATTAGACAAAACCGTTTTTTTTCTAAAACGGAATTTAATTTTACCAACAAGGGTCACTGATGACATCCTTGTATCATGATTGCTAGGGATTAGATACTGCACTTAAAAAACAATTAGAAAAGAAATGTTAAGGATTATTTACACGAGCGAACAACGAACGATGAATGAACGAATATTCGCCTATTTTAACATTTCTTCTTTCACATGCAAATATTTTGTTCGTAATATTTTGTTGCCAACCAAGAAAATAGAAACATGACAAAACTTTCTGTAAAACACAATTCTTGAAAAAAACAGAATAAATGATTTACAAAAGATACAACAAAAATTGAGGGATATGGAACGCACCAAAGATTTCCCTCTTTATAATATTTTGACTCTTATGCTCTTGGACATAGAAAAAAGAAACAAGAACGACAAATGAGAGGATAATTCTCTCTTCGCCTACAAACTAGAAAATATCCCGTCAGCGACATATGTGTACCGGTCTGCGCATATTTTTTATGGGACTACTAATACGTCTGCACTTTTGGGGAGTAGAAAACGTCTGGATGATTGGCTGCTTCTCATACGTATTCACATACACAAAAGTAAATTTCATGCCTTGCAGGGCATGGTCAGTACGGGTCGCAGTTGTTTTTTTCTTTTTTTCTATGCTCTACTATGGACGTATTTTATATGGACTGCTAGTCTAATGCCAGCTTCATACATCAATTGCCAAAAAAATGTGCCAAAATTGAGATTGCAATGCTATCTCTCCTGACCCCACTTCAGAAAAAAAAAATAACTACTAAAAATTTTGACATAGAAGATCGTGACATCTGTTTTAAAAATTCAAAAACCCGCATTTACTAATAAAACATAATTGACACTTTTAAATTCTATCCACAAGGCGTTTTTCTTATTTCGTTCAGAGCAGAGTCTGAGTTGTCAAAAAAGAAGTTGTGTTTCTTTTTTCGCTCACAGCGTTCAGATCTTTAAAACTGTATTTCTTTTTTCGTTCAGAGAATGATCAGAGCGTGCTCTGAGAAGGCTATATGCGCTTAGAATAAGTTTACTGAGCATTCTGAGAAAATGCTGAACGAAATTAACGTTACTTTAGAGTTGTAGGCTATTTCTCTCTATACCATGTACATTGCCTACACCACTCTTCGAAAAATAGATGCCACAACGAAAGAGACAATAGTATTATATGCATAATATTGCCACCTGTGAACAAGCCATATGAGAAGTGTCGATTTGTGACAGCCAAGAACTAGAACGTATTTCAAAATTATACCTGAGCGCTCAGATTACGCTCGGTTCAGAGAATTATCAGAATATGCTCAGAATGTTCAGACTCTGTTAAGATCCCTTTTCTGAGTGAATGAAGAAAAACGCCTATAGAAGTGTGCGACAAATATGATATTTTACCTCTTATTTTTTTTAAATCGTAAACAACTTCCTTTTTTGATTGGTTTGCGCCTAAGGCAAACTAAAAACACTAGAAGGAAAAAACGAATTTCTTAAAATCTCGTAAAAAAGGGTTTTAGGTTATCTTCAAATCTCTTCAAATATTGCTGATTTTATTAAGATTTTAAATGAAACTGATCAATTATGATCAAATAAAATACTACTTAGACAGTAGATGAGGTGTTTTTACATTTCATTCTAATTCTTCAAACTACGAAATCCAGTTGCGTTCTAAAAGGTAATGAGATTTTACAAACTTGTAATTTACCAGTAAAACTTCCAGGCTGTAAAAAATTAAAAAAATCAATAAATACATGAGCTTTTTTTTGTATTTATTACTTGGTGAATTAATTGTGGGATATTCTAAATAACACTGTTGGAAAAAAGGATTTTTTAACATGCCAACGTGGGAAAACCTGCTGCCAAAGTCTTGGATCACTGGATGAAACGTCAAAATTGAGGTTTAATTTTGTTTCCGCTAGTTGTAGTCAAAAGGGCTAGTGTCGCCAAAAAATACATAGCCTAAAATGGAATCAACTTAAGGTAGGCTACTAGCAGTCCATATATAATACGTCAATGTTTGAATCATTTTCGTATCGCTGAAAACTGATATTGAGGGATGACAAAATATTCACACACTGAAGGAGTGCAAAATGGTTGACTTTGTATTAAGCGCCTTAAGGGAATAGATTTTGATTGATGTTTTCAACAGACGATCTAAAAAAAGAAATAATAATGTTGCTATGTTGGATTATTATATCAAATTTTAAATCTGCAAAAACTAAATTTGACTTTAAATACCTAACTAGTTACTTATTTCATAAATAAAACACATTGTTTGCAGATGTTTGTACCTATATTATTGCTTTTGAGATCTTCAAAAACATTTTTCGAGTCGTAAAATAGAAATTTAAAAAATAAAAAAATTATTATCGGTTTTCATTAAAAAAAACCGAAACATAGACCGTACCGTTGTGGAGAAAAACAGCTGTTCTCTTATTTAACTGAACGTAGTCACATAAAATTAAAGAGGCTGATAAGGTCAGTCGTTTAGGATTATTCAGGTAAAAAAATGACGATTTAGCTACGGTCTCTTAAAATTTAGCTCGAATAAATGTGCCGATCAATTTATCTGTCACCTAAATTTTCACACTACACTGCGAAACAAAAATATGAGAGCTGCGTACAACTCGGCTAAAATCCTTGACTCAATTTTAGCTCGGCTAAAATTTGGAGAATTTTGTATGGGAGCTAAATTTTAGCGCGAGCTGCGTATTAGGCTTAAGCAGTAAAATGTCATGAAAAAGATTAGACGCCGCGTGATTGTGTTGCGCTCCTCACTTCCAAACTCCTTCGTCTAAATCTTCGTCACGCGGCGTCATATGATTGTTTTTAAAAGGGGACTTTGAATATCTCTTTATCTGACACTTTATAGCACGTGCACGTTTGGTTTTCCTATTTTATTGTCAATTGTTTTTTTATTTTTTCATTGAAATTCCATTATCTTGTGATAAGGGGTCTCTTCAAGTAATCACATAACTAGACAACAAATATTTAAAAAAGATATACTAGTTTTTGTTCATTAGTGTACCAAAGTTGTGCCAGCACCATATCGTACGTTCTTGTTTTGTCAACGTTGTTCAGCCCTGTCAAATTGACGTTCAGCTTTTGTTTGAACTTTTTTTTGTATTTTTATAAATTTTGTATATTTTCTATTAAATATGTTAACTACCGGCAGTAAAATAAATTACACACCAATAATATGTTTCGGTCTTGCTCTACGTTCGATAATTTCCCTCTACTCATATTCTGGGGCTGCAACACCCCCAATGTACGGAGACTACGAAGCTCAGCGACACTGGCAAGAAGTTTGTGTCAATCTACCGGCTACTAAATGGTACACGAATTCCACAGACAACGACCTGCTTTACTGGGGCTTAGATTATCCACCACTTACTGCCTATCATAGTCTTTCTATGGGACAAATAGCAAACATATTAAACTCATCATACGTGGAACTGCATGCATCGAGAGGCTTCGAGTCGGAATCACATAAAAATTTCATGCGTCTAAGTGTTCTAGCTGCTGATGTTTTAATCTATATTCCAGCCCTACTGATAGCTGTTGCGGCAATCTATTCTCTGCCAAAACTAAAACGAAGGACTTTTGCACCACAACACTTAGCTATGTGTTTGTTCTATCCGGGACAAATTCTCATTGACAACGGGCACTTCCAGTACAACAACATATCATTGGGTCTGGCAGCGTTAGCTATTGCTGCCATCGTTCGAAATCGTCCTATAATTGCGGCGATACTATTCTCCTTGTCTCTAAATTATAAGCAAATGGAACTGTATCATGCCGTTCCTTTTTTTGTTTTCTTACTGAAAAGCTGCATTCAAGAGAAAACTCCGGCAAAAGGACTCTTAACATTTACAAAACTTGGATTTAGTGTTGTACTGACTTTTGTCCTTCTGTGGCTTCCATGGATTCATTCTTGGGAAAGTTTCATCACTGTTCTGCGGCGGATATTTCCAATATACCGAGGAGTATTTGAAGATAAAGTATCCAACGTTTGGTGTGTCTTGAATGTGGTCATCAAACTAAAGACAATATTTAGTAATGAACGTATGGCGTTGGTTTGTATGGTTGCCACCATTTTCTTTATTCTACCGTGTGCTTTACAACTTTACCTAAAACCAACCAAACAAGGTTTTCTCTATGGACTCTTCAACACGGCTATGGCGTTCTTCTTGTTTTCGTTTCAAGTTCATGAGAAATCTATTCTACTTGTTGCTTTACCAGCCATGTTACTCTATCCATTTGAGCCTTTCATGATGACGTGGTTTCTACAGATATCCACCTTCAGTATGTTTCCTCTCTTAGAGAAGGACAAACTAGTGATACCCTTCATAGGTATGAACCTTATCTACCAAGTTCTTCTCCGACTGATTAGTGAAGGAAATCCTAAGGAAACAATCGAACAACATTTGAAATTGCCATATTACACTTCATGCTTGATGAGTGTTTTTTTAGTCGTTTGCCATTTATATGCTCCCATACCCACAAAACTACCACATTTGTATGTTTTGGCGATATCAGTGTTTTCTTGTGTTCATTTTTTGTTATTTTTGATTTACATGAACTATAAACAGTTAACTTTAAGAAATGTCACCAAAAAGTTGTAAGATAGTAGAAAATGGCTTAAGTAATTGTAGTGTAATAAAATGAATTTTGTTTATAATGATAGACACAAATAAGAGAAAAAATTGGGTTTTAATTTGATAAGCGGACGATGGATGGGCATCGATGAAAAGGAAAGGTGTTAGAATGAAATAAAGGAAACAAAAGATGGCAGATAAAAGGGTATCGAGGCGGATAAAATACCATGCTAGGGTGGGTTGAGGCGATATTCCTCGAACGGAGTAACACCATCGCCAAAAACTGGCATGATTTTTTTGTTTTCGCTCCGACAGGTGTCAAAATTCCACTCCCTCCGACGAGCGTGAGCATGCATTTGAAGTAGTGCAATCCTTTAACTATATTGGGTCAAAAGTAGCAGCGGATAATACTGTGGAGGAAGAATTACGCGGGCGGCCGCTAAAATCTCTTAATTGATCTTAATCTCTTAACCGCATTCGAGAGGAAAGTCTTACGGATAATTGTTAGCCCTGTGTGCGAGGGAAGACGATTCCGGTGAAGATACAATCATGAATTGTACGAAATCTACCTCGAAGCAGATGTGGAAAAAATAAAGCTCGGTAGTGCCCCATGGCTTAGTGGTTAGTGTGTCGGACTACTCAGCTAATGAGCCTGGGTTCGAATCCAGCTCATAGCCACCAAATTTGTCTCGAAAAAAATGCATCTCATGTACCCGTTTGGACTCGGCGGTAAAATGTAGGTCCCTGCCATTCTTGCAGATTAACAACACACACACAGGAGTGGTTGAGAGTATAATTCACTTCTTAAGAAGCTGTCGCGCCAATTTATTTATTTATTTTTAGACTCCAGTGGGCTGGGCACCTAGCTGGCATGAGCGAAGAGGAAAGTCTTTTCTTTTGTAGTTCTTTTTATGGTAGAAGACAGGCACGTATATCCGATCCGGTTGTTGCACCGATGATGATGATGATGTTTTATGTAACGTTATAATACATGTTTATCTTTCACATGAGGATATTTTCAAGAAACTTCCACTTTAAATGCTAGAAGGATGGAAGTATGAGACATAATCTGGAACAAAAGGATACAACTAGCAACGGCTAATAAAGCACTTGATAAAGCCCAAAGGCTCGCCCGCTTGACTCACAGCAGCAGTAGCGGTCATCCTCCTCTTAACCTTCTTAAACTAATAAAAAAATAATTAAATAATAATTTAAAGCGCTGCGAAGAGATCTATCATAAGATTTGTAAAATAAGGCACGGGGAATGAAATGTGTTGAATACAGGAAAAGGATCTCTGGCCGCAGCAACCAGTCCCTGATACTCCGAGAGATAATTAGAAAACAAAACTTCGGGAAACACTTTCAAATAGAGTTTAGTAGCAAAATATGTGTGTTTGCAAGCCTGTTACATAAACCCTGGAGGCAAACGCCATTAGGTGGTACGCTAATAGATCGAAAACTGCCCAAGAAACTAAGATCCTATGAGTAACTTCAGTAGTATTTTCGAAGCGCAGTTAAATGCAATTGGCAAATGTGCAGAATTTAACATAAAGAGGAGCTATCGCAATCTAAACTTCGAGATCATGTCAGACTGCCAAGATACACTCCAAACACTAAGCTCCGTGATCAACTTAAATTGGATGTGGTATTGTGTAACCAAACTTACCAATCTCGATGAAAGTAATATAGTAAGCCATTTTTGAGTTCCAGGTCAGGTTGGATTTAAATGGCGACGAGGAAGCAGGCTTCCTAGTCAAAATGGATGCAATAAAACACGAACTCTAATGTGACATAGAGGTTAATGTGATTAAAAATAAAAACAAATTAAAAGAGCAGACAAAAAAAAACTGTAAACAAGAGCGCTTCAAAGCTTGCTCCAGTCAATATAAATTATATACTGGGGCTTGGCTCATATAAATTTGATGGAAGTGCTGTAAGTGTTTTAAATAAAACCGTCGAATTCGACAAAATCTTAAATCTGGCGTTAGGTATGAATGGAACAACCTGGAAATAATATTTTAGAAAGAAATCAGATAAAGACTGTAGCCATCAAGTCTGACAAAAGATTGCCGACTAGCCGACTATGAATGACAGTTCAAACTAAATATTCAAAAGGAAATGGACCTGTGAAACACTCCTTGAATTCATTCCGACAAGCACACACCCGAATTATGAAATGTAAGCATTGCTTGACTGATTAGTTTTTTTTTCCGTACAAAATTAAAAAAATACATCGCTTAAGAACATGAAAAAAACATATTCGGTTGATAAGGAATTTGTTTACAGACTTGTATCATCGGTACGAGTCAAATGCCTTTATTATGAGAAAAAGTTTCATTTAAGATAAATAACTAACATGTTAAAGCTTATTAGAAAAATCACGTTAAATCAATATTAGCAAACATTATGGAAAAAAGTTTTTTTTTTTTTAAATGTTTTTTTGTATCTATGCCCTAATTATTTGAAGATCACTTAATAAAAAACCAACCACACACAATCCAAATTAAACTTACTCTTCGATTTAACAACGTTGCACACAACTAATAAAACTAAAGCACTTAATAAAACGATGGATTTTGTTCCCATCTTAAAGATTTGATTTAACGGCTTTTTCTCTCCTAAAAAGCCCCTTGCTAAAAAGAACTGAAATAATACACATCAGAGTCATTGGTTTTATACTCGAAATGGAGTTGTTGTCTTCTCGGTAATTTACAGAGAAGCCCTTGAGAACGATGATAGGAAGTTTGATAAGATTGTGATGATTGTTGTGAAAGCTTTATCGATGCACATTAAGTAGGATTCTTAATGACTATTTGCTACCGACAATCTTTGCAAGGAGAAAACATTAAATCTTAACATTTTGTTTTTGAGTGGAATACAATTATGAACACACATTTCAATAACAACATTACAAACATGACAAAGGTGGTTAAGAAGAATTATTTGCTTAACGACTATAGAAGAAAACTTTTTAATTATGAAATATCGGCAGTTGAACATGGTTTCCAGTTGTCGTGTTATAGATATCAATCGAACCTGAGAGATAACGATGATACAGAAGCCGTATATATTGCTTCCGGTATCTATGTCTAATTGTTGATCTTCACGTTAATGTGTTCTTTATGTCATACATAGAAGAGTAGAAAAGCCGACATATCTTAAACACAACTCAAACCATTTTAACCAAAAAATAATAGAAATGGTTAGTTAAAAAAAATATATGCCTTTGTTGGCTCCTTAAGGAGGCAAGGCCTAGTGCCTTGAATATATTCTCAACCATACCTGTGTGTGCGTTTTGAATCTGCAGGAGCGGAGTGGACTTCCAATTTACCGCCGACTGCAAACGGCTACACGAGATGCACTCTTTCCAGACAATTTTTTACTCTTGGAGGATTGACGTTTCCTCGGAAAAGACAGTGCTCCGGAAAAGACGTTTTTAAAAGGTCAACCCGACGAACCCCGAAATTGGATCAGTGAAGTAGTAAGGAATCGATGGGAATACAACAGAGAACCTCCGAAAAATGTTGATGTTTTTTATTACAATTAGCTCACAAGGGATTATAAATTTCCTCCCATGTAATGCGCTAGCATTGGAAAATCAGGGAGGGTGGGACAGAAGGTTCAATTAAAATTAGTTTTGAATGCTTTTAAATTGATATGGCAAGGTAAAATCTCGCCGGGTGAAATACTCCAAATTCGTGTGGTTCGGCTCAAAACAGAATCTGTATTTCACGGTTCATCCGAAATTGGGCTCAAACGTGAACTGATGAGCATTCCGAGCGAAAAGAGTATTACGGGTGAATTTTGTAAGAGGATGAATGCAGTTGCCTACCTCAAGTGAGCATTATTTGTAAAAGAAACGATAAAATAAGGAAAGACATGAAACATTACGTCGTTGCTCAAGAGGGGCAATTGTTTCAGAGATAATTCTATTTCCTATTAATTTTAATGCTCTGTGTACTCTTTTGAGCAAGTGTACCGATGCTTCAGAAGCACCTGGCCAAAGGAGGGAGTTACACTCGAGTTTTGGGCATATGAACGCTTTATATATTGTAGCCAGATCAGAAGGGGAGAACAATTTCTTTCATCGATAGAGAAAACCTAGCGCTTAGCAGCATCGCCGTTGACTAACATATCGAGTACTGAAAACTTTTCGGTTTCTTTAATGCAAGTGCCATTCATGGACAGTGACATGGAGAGTATGTTTAGCATTACCGAAAGAAGTCAGAATTGAGTTTTTGAGGCATTAGACTTAGGTCTTTAAAGCACGAGAAAATGGGGATATGGTAAAAACGGTATTAATTTTCAGTTAGAAAGTATAAAAAGGGAAATACATAACATGGATCAATACTTACGAAAAATAAATTCGTTTTCAATAAATCTTGAGCGAACCAATCTGTTCTTTTGCCAACTTCTTCTTAGGTTTTGGCACTTC